>CM031860.1:37904876-38506149 GCA_018697195.1 Certhia americana
TCTTTCTTTCTTTCTTTCTTTCTTTCTTTCTTTCTTTCTTTCTTTCTGTTTCTTTTAATATGTGAAATTACTCAGAGCAGGAGTAATATGGAATGTCTTGTAAGAGCCCAAGCGAGGAAGTTGAGTTAATGAAATTATGCAGGTTACTGCTAATAATTTCTGTAAAATGCACAGGTGGGCATAGATAAAGCAAACAGGTAAGCAAAAAAGACCCTGTTCTTTTATATTTTTTATATTTCAATCAAGAGAATATAGGGAATGTTGACATATTTGAACTGATAATTGTTTTTCTTTGTAATCCTAATATATCTTGTAAATGTCTTCCACCAGAGTTTTCCATTGAATTATTAGCCATACTATGAATCTCATATAATTTTTATACCAAACATGGGAGTTATCAGCAAATAATTCCTAAAACAATTGCTACCATACAATCAACTTTAATTTTGGAAGCATATCTGCTTAATTTTGAAGGATGTTCCTAGTTTATGCCCTGTACAACAATTTTAAAATTGCTTAGGCTACTGAAAGCTATTGCTGATTAGTTCTGCTTTTATGATTTACCATTAAAAGCTTCATTCACATGATTTATTATTTACTTGTACTTGAGAATTTAACTCTGATATAACTAATTTGAGTAAAGAAAAAATAAATTCAACTCCTAATTTCCTGTATCAGATTTAATGTTTGGCTCATTCTAGGGTGACTTGAGGTAATATATGGCACTGGATTCTGTAATCAAAAATCCTACCATTTTGGGGTGGTGGGTAAACACAAAGTGAAGCAAGGGCAATTGTGGTCACAAAAGTGGCAGAGTCTTCATTAGTGTTTTGTAACTTTACTTTTTTTATTATCAAAGTTTCAGAGATCACCTATGGTACTAATTTTTTAAGTTATTTAAAAATTTTAAAATATTTTTGTTAGGAGGAATATGCAAACACTAACATTCATGGTTATGATCAATGAAAGCTGTTGAATGTTTTGCATAGAAGCAAATCTCTAGTCATAATCTCAGTAATGCTTCATACTATCCTCAGTAACTAATGACTAATGTTAAATAATCAATTTTAATACAATTTTGTGAATTTTAAGCTTTCCTTTCAGTTTAATCAGTTGTCCTTGGACTTATATAAAATTTTTCTTCAAAGTTTTAATCTTAGAGAAGATTTCATATTAAGCAGTTTTGTGTAACTCACCATTTTGTAAGTCTAGCCCAAAAGTTAGTATCTGACATGTGGATTTCCTAACATGCAAGAGAGTTTATAGCATGTTTTTACCTTTCTCCTCTCTGTACTTTACAAGAACTTTCTTTTAATGAAGAAGTATAGCCTAATCACAGACTGAATAAACAGATAAAATTAAGTTGCTGAATGCCACTTCAGTACTTCAGTTTGCTTGGTGAAAATCTATGTATAATTAAAAGCAGATCAAAGTGACTCTTAGAGAACTTTGAATAGAAAATTTTATCATCAAGAATGAGAGAGCAAATAATTGTTACACAGAAATGGAATACTTCGTGTCCTCCCCGGATTACCTGTAGAAATTTTTTATTGATGAGTTAGATAACTTATAACAATTTGTTGGTAATCTGTTTCTATCATTTTCAGTTTATTTCTGGGATTGGTAGACACTATAAATGACAGGAGTCTTGTTAATCAGGATGTAAATTCTGCCTACTGTTTGCTCATTCTTTAGCAAATGAACATGAAAATCAGAAGGGAAATTTGTACTCAGTACAGGTGATGTAAATATGCTTAGTACTAACTTTGAAATCAATTGATCTACTGCTGGAATATACTGACTTTTAATTACTATGCCCTGTGTGACAAATTTGCCCTGCAGTTAGATGCTATAATGCAAATAGTTTTCCCACTGACCTTGGAAATCAAAGCCAGGGTTTACCTGCTGCGTCCCCACAGCAAGAGGAGAGGAAGGAACCTCAGGCTGGAACCAAGGCATGGGTAATGTGAGATCTGGGGCTGTTCACTGCTAGGCACTGAGCTTGATTCATGTGGGATAGTCATAAAAACTATATTTCTAAGTTTTTGTGGGAGTGCCAAATAAGTAGTTGTGTGACAGCCTAGATATATTTAATTTTAATTCAGTTTATATGATGAATTAAATTTCATCAGGATAAAATATCAGTTGTTTGTTGTAACAAATTGTGTTTATGTTATATTACACTTTAATGATTTCATGATTACTCTGACAGCTGCTTTCCCACAATTAGTCCCACATTAATGTCAATGCAATCTGCTCATATCATTCACTCTTTTTTTTTTTTTTTCAAATCTTTTGGCTTTTCTCCCCAATTCTTCCAGAAAAAACAGTCTTTCACATCTGAATTATCAGAATTACTCAAAATATGTATTAATGTTTTGAAGTTTCTTATAATCTTTTTGATTACAGTTCCCTTAATAATATCAATGTCCATTAAAACATTTACATTTCACTTAACTGTGAAATGTAATAATTTACAATAAATTTGCAAAAAGTCCTTAGATTAATATCCTTTTACTATGTGAATATTTATGTGATGCTGATATTTCTTAAATACTTTGTCTCTTCTATGTCATAATTAATGGGTTTATGCTTCCAGTGTCATTTCAGGAAAAATGGTTATAGTTTTCTTAAGTTGTGTTTGTAAAGATTTTAGCTTATTTGATCAAGGTTTTGAAATTGAGTGTCTGTGTGGTTCTCTCCATAATGACATATAAATATATAATGTTAATTGCTTGGACTAGAAAAACTTTCTCTTCACTAGTGCTTATGCAGGAGATATAAGACATGATTGCTTGCACCTAGAAAGCAGACTGCAGTTTATAGTTCCCTGATCAGTTCCACCTTTCCTCCATCTTTATCTAATTAAGGAAATTATAAAATAATTACAAAAGTTTGAAATTATATTCTGACTTGAGTTCTGGGCAATGACGTTTACACAAGGGAAGAATCACAGAGTACCTTTAGAAAACGTTATGGAAACCTTTGATACGATAACAAAATGATCTGACTTCTATGAATCATATTTCATTTTATGATTTTCATTCTTTTATTTGATGAACAGTATATGTGTAGCTTACAAGGAAGGTATGTGGTTTTGATTTAGTTTTCTTGTTAGTTTTCTTTTGTTCAGACATTATTCTTTAGCTTTACCAAGGTGAGACAGGTAGACTCCATAACAGCAGAGTAACAAATTACAACTCACCCCTGCTTTTTACAATTGCAATAATATAATTCTTTTCTCATTGCTCAAAGTCTAGGAACCAAGTATTTGTCACTGTATCAGGAAAGCCTCAGCACTTCAGGTTTCTAGTCAGATATCTAAAGATAATCTTGCAGAAGTTAATAGAAAGTCTTTTAAGTTTGGATAAACCTGTTTTAAGAGAATCATTTACGTATGCACTTAAGGATGCTTTTACTAGTAAAATGCTTTTTCTAAAACTGTTGTTAGTTTGTTTTTTTTCTTTTGTTTTTTTTTTTAATCCCTTTGAGCTGCAACAGTTGCAAATTTTTGTTGGTGAATTACAGTGCTGCATTTTTTTGCATTGTTTTTGGAAAGTAGAATTGTTGAAAGGTTTTCACAAAGTACACAGTTTGCACGAAGTTCACACTTGCTAGAAAAACTTGTCAAGACTTATTCATTTTAATCATGCTGCCATTGTTAAGAAACAAATAAGGTCACATCACTCAAAACAGAAAAACTTACAGTGTATTTGGGGTTCTTAAAACCTTTAGTGTTCAATACCAGCTTGATTGATAGATGATTCAATATGGGTGTGTTTCAAGAAATGTTTGAATGAGGCATAACTGCAAGATACCTTCAGTCAGTGAGAGCTGAAAATAATTAAAGCAGGGATAGGAAATTTATATGTAGTGAAGAAAATGAAGCATACAGGTAGAAGAATACTCAAAATGGTATTGGAAGGGAAAGCAAGAGAGAGTCATGGTAGGAAGATGTCCACTACAAAGATCATTACAGAGAAAGACCTTTAAATAAAGTCTTAGAGATGGTTCCTCAGAGATTACTAGAAAAGTGTGAAAATAAATAGGTTTAGGTAAGTTTGGAAAAAAAAAATCAAGAAAATATCCAAGAGCATATGGGAACCTGTTGTGTCTCTGAGTCTCATAGCCTGCATTGCTGACAGCTGCAAAGATGATGAGAAAGCACCTCTATTTTATTGCTTTGCCTGAAGTTATTTTATCCTTCTATAAAAGGCTTGTAGATTATGGAAATGTAAAGATCTCAGATAAGATTCAAGTGAAAAGCAGATGGTAAATAGGAGTTCAAACTCCAAACCACATATCAGTGTTTCTTATTTATTCCTATATTCTTTATATTATTTCTATACATTTACTTTTTACAGTATATTGTGTATACAGTATATTTATATGTAAACTGTCATTTTAGTACAAATTTTATTTGTATTTTGCATCAGAACTGAGGAAAATGTCTTTTAATAGACAAATATGAGGTATATTAGGGCTAGTAATGTCTTTTTCCTGCTTTTATGATTTGTTCCAGTATTCAAGTTCATTAGTACAATTGTATTTGTATTTATGCATATAGACATTTGTTGCAGAATGATGTTTTGAGAGAAGCTTAATTCCTCTGAAGGGTTAATATTTTGTTGCTGGACATTGAATGACATGGAGTGCGATACATCCCACCTTAATTTACCATGTCAAGGTGCTTACTTTTTGCTACTGTAATAGAAAAAGCTTTCAATATATATAGCCTGCCTGTCTGAGAACTCATTGGAATGACTGAATTCCAGTGCTGAGCAGATGTGAGCACAGTTGGTGCGTGGGTCTGGAGTGCTTTTTTTTCCCCTTGGTGGAATTGGCTTTTTTACCCCTAGGAGAGATGCTGTAAAGGTCTGTGTCATCATGCAGTGGTCTGTTTATGGTATATTGTACATATTGTTCAGTATATTTACACTGAATGATCAGGAAAAATCAGGAGCAGAACTACTTTGCATTTGTGTCATGGAAAATATATAACCTTCACCTCTTAGAACTTTGAACTTTGCTTGTTGTTTCTGTGTAGACAGGAACACAGCTAACTCTGCAATTCAGAGGAACAGAAAATTCAGTAGTAATTGATGTATTTTCAGTTAGATAGTTGGTGATTAGCATTATTTATTTGGAGGTAGTAAATTTGCCTTTTAATTAAGTACACTGAGAAAACTGAATATTGCAAGTAGGCAAAGGAAATGAACACTGAATAAAGAGTTGCCAGCTTTTAATTATGCAAATGAGCACCACTGCAGAAGAATTATTTAGTAATCTTTTTGTGCTTAGAATTGCAAATCTATCTCTACAATTGTGTTTAAAACAAATGAAACTGGATTTGTAAAACTTCTTTTCTGTAGATATTTGCAGTTAATGAGATTGAACAGAAGTATCAGTAGTCTTAAGAGACTCTATGTAATGTACAGTGGATCAGGGTTGTAGAACTGAAATATTACTGCCAATATGCTTCTTGTAGGGGATCCTATTATATAGCAATATAATAATTGAGAAATAGAAATTATGTATTTCTCCTGATTTTTTAATATTATGCTTCTATTAAATGTTTTATTAATTTTTTATGGCTAAATTTTTTTAATCTTCATTCTACTGAAGAGTCCAGTTGAATATCTAAGCTATGAATCTTCCCAAGTGGTCTACTTTTCATTGTCTCTCTCTAGCTCTTGGAGTAGGTTTCGGGTTTGGTTTTTTTTTGTCTCATGTTAATTTTACAGCCTAGTGCCACTCTTGCTAGCAAAGTACTTAGTGCTGTGGCACTGACTCAGTGAGTAAATAGTAGTGAAAGAGCAGGCTAATTTATAGTCTCTTCATATCACCCTAAAAATGTATCTGAGCTTCAGTAATGCTAGCAGGCAGTAAGAAATGTATTTTTAAAATTCAGTGGGAAAAACCCAAGGAATTAAAAGCCCTGAAAAATAGTGTTATGACAGAAGGATAAATGATGAATAAAATGCATTTAGAAGATTGTACAGTAGCAGTGAATATCCTTTCCCAGCCAGGGAAAGAGCTGGGTGTTAGGTGTAAGAACATTGTCCATCACTCCGCAGCTTGATTGAGCTTTCACTTTCTAAGTGAGAGAGAGCTCTTGACTTTCCAAATCTAAAATTCAAATTCTGTTGTACCAAACAACACTCAGAGGCACACTACGTGTGTTCCCCAATACGGAAGACCTGGTAGGTATAGATAAATAGAGGCCATCAACACAACCCAGTAGTGAAATTCATGCTTGCATGTGGGCAAGGAAATTGAGTCTTGTGATTGGAAAAAGGAATTGGCTGTGCTGCTAGTTCTTGTACCCATGAAGAAATAAACATTCCTCACTGTCCCAAATGCTGTTCGTTTTTCAATTTCTGCTTTGATTGTCATTATTGATTATTCTCATAAATTCCATGACATGAAATTCCAACAAGGTTGGGAAAAACACCCAACAAACTAGCTGTAAAATTATTTCTTCTACCTTCAGACTTAAAAACAACATGGGTATATTCACACCAAATATGGAGATTTTTTCATGCTTTTGCTGCAGGATTAATCATCAGCAACATGCTTATTCTTCTAATTCATTGCTGCTGTTTAGAGGAAACCTAACATAGCATTGATATATTCTGCTCATTTTCTTGTTGATGTATAGGATAAAGAAATGTATGTGGAAAGGTTGTAAATATGATAGCTCTTTACTGAAATGAGAAAAAAAATGCTCAGTCACAAAAAATAAATTTAGAACTATGGATGGGTGTAATTCTATCTCTTTGCTTCATTCACTTCTAGTTGGAGATTTACTCATTTGGAGACTGGGAAATGAGTGACTTTAGTCAGCCTTTGCAATGTAGAAAGACTAAGAAGATAGAAAAAGTTTCTTCTAGCATTTTTGTGTTTTACAAGGTAAAAGTAAAGATAGGAAACTGGAATAGTTAGTGGGGGAAAAAAAGTTTCTAGGTTGAAGGAATACAATAAAATAAATATATTATGTAATTATTTTACAGTAGAAAGATATTACTAGGTATTTGGTGTGCTGCCTATAGAAGCTGTGGGTAGCTGAAGGTAACTTAAACAGTTTCTGATTGCTTCTCTTAATTTAGGATTCACTAATTTCTCCTTTAAGCAGAAGTGCATGCTTTTTATGAAAAGGAAGAGAAATAATGTCATTTTTAAAATCTCCTTAGCTCGAAGACCAAAACCTAAACTAAAAAATATCTGTGATATATCTGAATAACATTAAAAAAAAGAAAAAACAAACTTACACACAGAAACCACTGGAAAAAAAGCCCCACATTTCCCACTGGACTTGCAATTACATGTGATTGCATAATCTTACTATCACAACTTTACTGTTTCTGTCAATATGCATATGCAGCTTTAGTGAATTTTTTTCATATATGCGAAATAGAAGACACAACTGCATCTTAGAGGAATGTTGTTTATTTAAATTAACTATTCTTTTGAAATGCTTATGGTGGAGAAATGTAAAAATTAATAAATTCTAGATGTAGTTGGTTGTTGAGAAGATTGAAAAAATCGCTTTTCTCCACTGTGTAGTTTTTATGTCAAATTTTTAGTAATATACTTTATAGTGTGGTAAAATCTTTTGTAAGTTACCAGCTCCAGATAAAAATAAGCAAACATATCTCATAATTAAAAAAGCCTGGGTAGCTTCTGTATGTTTTGCTGTGATAGTGTAGATTTTTTTGGGGGGCGTGGTCTCTGTTAGGTTTGGGTTGTTTTGTTTTTTTGGGTTTTTTTTTTTTGTATGTTCAGTTGGTCAGAGATATTTTGGTAATTCCTTCAACTATCCTGAACTATCTTGGTATTTCAATATAACCCAGACCTCAGAATTCAGGCAGTCGTCCTCGTTCATTGATGTTTCTCTTGCAGTTCAAGGATAAAAGTAGTGCTAAGGAGTACAACTATAGGATCAAAACTGAGTATGTGGTTCATTAATGTGTCCCAGAGTGCTGATTAATTTCTCCCAAATTCACTGTCAGAGTAGAGCTTTATTTAATGGCTGTGGATAAATTACTTGCTACTACTTTATAACTAACATATTCTTGAAATTTGCCAGCACCTTTTTCCCAGTTTCATGTTCAACTCTTCATCAGTTATTAATTAATATTACAAAAATTTCTGATTTTTTTCAAAACAACACAACCACTTTATGGAGTTTCTTACTCATGAATCAGTCTTGACTGACTAATGGAGAACAAAGCATTCAGCTATGTCAATACCAACTTCTTGGGGTGTGACCAAGGAGTTATAAAAGCATAATTGGTTATAACAAATAACAAATAGTTAACATGTGAAGTATGAAAATATTTTTACTTAAATAATTTGGTGACTATTTTATTTCAATCTTTTAAATAGCAACATTTTCTAAAACATTCCGACTTTATTCCAGTTAAATGGAAAATGTTGCAAAGATACTAAGAAAAAGAAAAAAAGAAATTAGAACACCAGTTTAACAACTCCAAAGTTATGAAAACATTTAAAGTATGCTTTACTTTACTCTGCTGATGCAAGAGAGAAGCCCAAGATCAGCCTATGCATCAACTTAGTCCTATAAAAGTTTAATGATTGCTACACAGGCCATTTCATTTCAGGCCATTGTGAAAAGTTGTGTTGAAGCTGGGAGATGTATTGCTATTCAACTACAAGTATCTTCATAGATATGTTATTTCAGAAGTGGACTTTTATTAGAGTAGGATCCTGCATATATCTTGAGGTCTGCATTATATTTTCTGGAATATGAGAGGCTGCAAGAAGAATGCTCTGGAGGTTTTACTGGTAATAATAAATGAATAGTAAAAAGACATTTCTGGAAAGCAGAGTCCAAAAATTTACTTCTGAAATCTGGGATGTTCCAAAATTATGTTGATTCTGGGGAGACTTTACTAACTGCTTGAAAATAGACATTCTTTTAAAGTCCTTCATTTGTAATATTTTATGGTTTTATTTTAGTAAATGTTGAATTTAGAAATGCATTGTACATATTGTATTGAGTTAAAATATTACTGTTATTAGAAATCAAAACTTCAATATTTTATAGCATTTAATTTGCACTTTTTGACTTTGCTAAATGGTTCAGACAAATATTGCAACATATAGAATGGGATGAAACTGATTACACAAGGTTCCTTAAACTGTAACCTGTACAAAATTAGGTGGAGGATCAAAGGGCCATGCAATGTCTGAACTCAAGAAAAGGTGAGAAGCAGTTCTAGAGGAAGAGTCTGGGAATGAAGCAGGCAGATGAAGACAGACTGGTGGTGATTTTCTGAAAATGTTGATAACACTGGATGGAGTGGCAAAGCCTTAGTGTGTGGCTGGCAGGAATGTGCAGGACTGAGAAGTTCACATCAAATAAACATTGACGTAGCTTCTGAAGCTTCAGGAGCTCTTGAAATTATGAGAATCATCATCAAAAGCCAATGGAAAGGTTTATTTCTTAAATGGAACTAAATTGCATTCGGATTAATTTACATGGTTTTTTTTAGGGCTTCTTAGCAAATGCAGTAGGAAATAGTACATATGAAACAACAAGGAGCTAAGAGTACCATTTTAGACATGAAACCATGTATGTTCTCTTCCTTCAACTACTTGACAGGCAGTGGCAAAATTAAACTTTGAAATAACAAGGAACAGCCAGCAGTGTGGAAGTCCCAATCAAGCTAGTGACAGAGAGAAAAGAAAGAGACAAAACAGTTTCAGTTGAATTGACAAAATCAAAGAGGGAAGAGCAATACTGTCTTTTTCAGAGGATAATGACTGAACTGATAGAAGTTTAGTGGGAGAAAGAATGAAGATAATTGTAATGCCAAAGTGCAGAGGGTATAGAAAAGTTTAGTGTTGGGGATCTGGTGGTGATGATACATATTTTAGAAATTATAAAAGCTAATGATAAATCTCTCTGGTTTTTCTGATGGTATCATAAGTAGAAAGATTTTTCAGACCCTGTAGGAGCAATGTATAGTCAAGAAGGCAAAGCCTCTGAAATTTAAGGCTGTGCAAGACAGATGCAGCAATATTTTGGTATCCATCTTATTTGTCAATCCACCTTTAATCACATCATGCTAAAAAAATCTGTTTCAATTGTTGACATAAGACAAAATCAGCAAAATCAACTGTAGCAAAATACTTACTCTTTACTTAAGAATTCATAAGCAACATAGCAATGGATAGAGGAGGTTCTAAGCATAATATATAAAACTCTGCCTTGAAGTTGTTGAAGTATTGGGAGTGAGAAAGTGACAGATGTTATGCAGATCTTTTAAATGGATATAGAGTTCTAACCTTCAGCAAGAACTGAGATAGGAAACAGCAAAGTTCTGGGAATCTGCTTAAAGGAGTCTATGACTATTAGAGTAACAGATTTTTAAATAATTTTCTTTAGAACATTAAATGCGTTAGAAAAGATTACAGTGAAGAATAGGATTAGTGGCATAATGAAAAAAATAGATCATGGAAATCTGTAAGATTTGTAAAAGGAGATCGATGGATGCAGTCCACTAAAATTTTCAAAGAATTCTCTGAATGCATGGATAAGGGAGAATTCCTTGGTAGCTCTTAGTTGACTTGAATCTCCATAATTCATGCAACAATAACTATTGTTAGATGGAAAAATGGAAATAAATTATTACCTATAGAATGAGAAGGAAATCATACTCTGATGTATATTAAGACTATTTTGAAAACACACAAAAAAGGGATATAATATATTAATGGTAAACTTTAGAATTTAACTAGTTCTAGTGATTTGAGCACTTATTCTCTACACATGCATTGACATTAAAGTACAGAAAACAAATGCAATTTAAGACGGTTTGCAAGTCTTTGAAGGAATCTGTTTTTTTAGATACTGTTGTGTTCTTTAAAGAATACAGGACTGTTACATAAATGGTGTGCTGGAATAAGATAAAAGTGTCAAGTTGAGGTTCTATTTAATGGCGTGAGAAATTTTTAGTTGAAGAAGGAGTGGCTTAACTTTGGATAGTAACTGAAAAAATATTCCCATAAATATTTCAATATTAATGTTTGTATCAATTTATTTTATACTTTTTTCCTTTTCAAATTTGTCTCCTCATCATCAATTTTATGCATCAATATTTACCTCTAGAAATCTATGTAAAATTAAATAATAAGATGATTGTAACACAAAATTAAACAATATTAGTTTTTCTTATATTGATTGTTAGTGAGAATAGCTTTTTAACTTCTTTCATCTGGTAATAACTTATCCACTATAGTCAGTAGTCTTATTCCATATGCACAGGTTTTTTGTCTCTTTCTCTTCAGAATAGCAGCACTCATCTCACTTATCACAGTAGTTCTTTTCTTAAAATGACTTCCTAGATATTTCAGAAAATTAGATAGCAGTTACAATTTTTGACTTCATCTTTTTACTAATGGAAATTATTTCTTTGGGCATGTTAAATCAAGACACAGTTATTTTCCACTAAAGATATCTGACACTGTAATACTTGCAATTTTATATTAGTTATAATATCCATTACAAAAAATTGGACAATTTCCCCTGTGGTTTTTTTGTTTTTTAAAATGTAAAGCTGAGTAATATTAATAACAAAAAGAAAGTTACTTTAAAGGAAGCAGTAGAGGTATTCTTCAGAATAGCTCAGTGGTTTAGAGCTGACGTTTTTTTACTGCTGTGATGAATGTGGATTTTTGAACTTACTATTCCATTTCTGGAGTCAATCTAAATAACTTAGTGTGGACATATCTCATGATTATTGTTTTAAATTTATGCAGAAAATCCTAGGCAAACAGTGGGCTGGAGAGAAACATAAATGAAGGTTTTCTGAAGTGTTGACACTACATTATGTAGTGATTAATGTAGTCAATGTCCTTCCTAAATCATTCCCAGCATTTTATTGGCTTATTATGGCTGTTATTATTCATTGAGCTGATAATTTCAGAGAAACATTGCTAATGACCCCTAGATTCCTTTCCTTCATTTTGCTCTTAAATCTGAGTTCATGGTTATGTAGGCATAGATTATTTCTATGGATACATTGCCTTGCAATCACCAGCTCTGAAGATCATCACTTTCGTTGGAGTTGGCTGAGTCCACTCTGCAGAAGTTGTGCTGGCTCTTTCCAACAGACCGTGTTTGTCATCATACCCAGTGACATTCCATTGTGTTACAGAGTCTGGAGGGATTGCCAGAAATGCAAGTCAGGATCAGTGGCCTGTATATCCATTGCAGAGCTTTGCCATCAGTTCTGCAGTTCCAGTTGGTAGTTTGGGGTGAATGCTACACAGGCCAAGTGATTTACTGGCACCTAACTTACCCACTGATCTAGTAATCTACATAGACACTGTTAAACTGTTAAACACCTCTTTTCAGAGGGGAGGTGATTGAGAACAGACTGATTCACTTTTTTCTCTAATTTTTTTATTTGATTGCTAAGAGATCAGACAAGTTACTGATTGGTGGGGGGTTTTTTGGTTTCATTTTGTTCAAAATGGCAATTGCATCTTTCAGTGTTTCCACAAAGAAAATTAGTTGAGAAAAATCAGATAAAACTGAAAACATAACCTTTTAAAAGGTGGAAAAGTTTAAGGATAAGTGCTAACAACTGTTAGATACAAGACCTAATCTTATATATATAAAATATGTGAGCTGGAGAATAGTATGAATTGAATTACTAAGATTTTTATGACAGTGTATTCTTTGAAACTCTGATAGTCTCTTTTTTTTTTTCTCACCAAAGTTTTCCTCTGTGTTAGGACTACATATGCTTTATTTATCCTCCAGACCATCAATTAAGCCTTATTAATTTAAAACAATTCCATCTGAGATGTGCTAAGATAAAATATGTGTGATTCTGCACAAATATGAATATGCTAGACTTGGATTTCCTGCCCAAGATAGAAATTTTTTCTATTTTCTAAAATATGTTTTATGATAAGCCAACAATTATCCTGTTACCAGCTGTGCTCCTGTCTTATTAATCTTTTTGGCATTGTTAAACTCACTTTGTCAGATGGACAACTTAGGTTGATGAAGTAAGTTATATTGAGTGGTGCTCCAGTACTCATTAGCTTCAAATTAAACTACTGCTCAGGGAAATTTTTTTGTCATATTTGACATTTTAAAGTTGGAAATAGAGCTGTTTTATGTACTTTCCTCTTGGCTAAATGTGTCAGTCTACATACAGGTTCCTGCCTTTTTTCATAAGTAAAATGTTTGTATGTTAACATGTTTAATTCCATTTTTGTTCGTGTGTGTCATGCTTCTAATTCATCTAGTGAATTTCAATGAGTATTGGTTATATGCAAAGTAGAAGGAAATGACTGATTTTTTAATAGGAAGTTCCATGCCACTTCAGTGATCTTATGTGAAAATTTGACTGCAGATGTTAAATTTTAAACTGTTTCCTTAAAGCAGTTGTTTAATCAAGGGGAAAAAAAATGCAGATAGCATGGTTTTTTATTGTGGTGATTAATTCATTGTAATTCTACATGGCATTTAAATTTCAAAGCTTTTTAAGATTAGTGGTTAGTAATTAGTCAGTGGAAATGCTGAAATTGATAATTGCAAAATTAATAGTTGTTTGATAAAGAGGATTTTAATCTTTGACAGCCATCAGAAGCTTCGGAAAGTTTTTTCAGATATTTTAAAGCTTGTCGTGTAAGCCTTATGCTTAAAGGGATACCCTGCACAAGATCTGTGGTTCTGCCTATGGCAAGTGTGTGATCTTGCAAGGAGGAGTAATATGTTAAACATTTAATATGTTGATATATGTGGTAACTACCTAGACACTCCCACTGATGAGTACAGTTTTGTGGGACAGTATAGGTCTCTCGTAGAAGACCAGAGCCATGCCATGGTTATTTTTTAAACTGTGATCACATTAAGGAGAAAGTAAGTACAGGACATTGTGGGGTAAAATGCTGCCAAATACCATTTCATATTTCTCTTTGGAACTACAAGTTGTACAAAGGACAAGGTGGAAGAAAAATACAGCTTCATTTTCCTTTATGCAGCACCTGGTGTAGAGCATCATAAAATTTTGTACATCTGTCTGAAATATTAGCAGAATGAAAATGAAGCATAAATTAGAAGAGTTTTTCATAAGTAATGACAGGTAATTAGGCTGTCAGATACAAAGCAACACAATAATTCAAGTAAAGAAATAGTAATGTGGCTGGAAAGAAATGCACTGGCTTTCAAGTCTCTCTTTGAAGTTTTCTTGCAGAGACTTAGATGGGAAGAAGAAACATTTGGAATGCATTGAGCATTGCATAACAGGAAAATGAATAGTGCTCTTCATGAAAGTACTGCTTGTAATTCTGAATTTCCTTAATCAGGCCATCATATTAAAAACAATCTCATTTTGGATAATGTCTCAGTTGAAAATAAGCACCTATTTCCTAATCAATTTTATTAGGTTTGCAAGTAATTATTAAAAAAAACCGAACCAAAAACCAACGAAACAAAAAAATCCCAAACCCATAACCATGGCATAAACAATCTGTATGGCTAAAAGCAGATCTCCATTCTTTAATAGCTTCAGGCATTATGTGCCTATTTCCACATTTATTTAAGAAAATTAATTCATAATGCAGTTTAATTTAAAAGTAAACAAACTTTTTACTTTGGAATCTTAGGGAGATGAACTGCAGATGCTAAATTGAAAACTTTGCTTCTTTAAAGAAGTAGTTTGATGAAAGAAAGCTGCTCCAGATATTCCAAATGACTTTCAAAGTATGTGGCAGTCTCTTTCACTGAGCTTCATAGGGATGATCGTGCTGCTGTTGAAGGGTTTACCCAAAGAACAAAAAGTTGTCAACGGATTTCTTCTTTGAAATAAGGAGCAGAGGCGATTATAGCAAAAGCACATATAGAATTAGCGTCAAATTCCCTTTTTCTTCTTTCCCCTCCTCCCCCTTTCACTTATTTCAGACAGTATAAAGCACTCTTGTTTCCTTTTCAGCAAGGTGTTATCAAAATCTTTGTGGACTAGAATACTGCATGAACAGAAGTTGGTTTAATGAATTGCTTTTTAGAAACTTGTCCACTAGTATTCAAGCTATCCATTTTTTCTACAATGGATTGGTGGTGTATCTTCTAATATTGAAGAGTAGATAATTTAAAGTGAAAATTATCACAATGCTTTTTTTTTTTTTTTTTGTAATTGCCTTTCTTTATAATGTGCACATAATGTGCATTTTGGTAACAGATCAAGTAATATTGAGATGAATTTTGTCTTATTAGCGATACTATCAGGTTTTAGCTCTGTATAGGGAGGTAAATGTATTCTCTGGTGAGTACATTCCTATATGACAAAATAAACAACTAGTTTTATTTAATTGACTCATACTTGTTCCTGAAACACTTTTTTGTTTATTTGTTTTGAGTAAATGGGATTTATTAAAGCCTGTACACATACTTTGGAAAGGCTTGGTCATTAAATTTGGAAGTTTTCATGCAAAACAATGATGCTGATGTCTCTGAAATAAGGCTGCAGATGAAGATTAGATTTTCATTTCCAGACCACTTTATATTCATGGCTGGCAGACCTTATTAGGGTTAGATATATCCTAAATCAAATGTGACAACTAATTAATTAATTTTGGGCACATTGTTCTCTCCTATTCTTCTCCTTGCCTCCTAGTTTTCCCTGTGTCATTGTTTTTCTGAAAATAAGTAGAAATTCTTGTCGAAATTGCAAGTTATCAGAACAATTATATGA
The DNA here is from genome assembly GCA_018697195.1 of Certhia americana. Lineage (NCBI taxonomy): Eukaryota > Metazoa > Chordata > Aves > Passeriformes > Certhiidae > Certhia > Certhia americana. Next base: position 37,920,614 of record CM031860.1, read on the forward strand.
GGAGGAATTGGGTGGGCATGATGTGTTTAGGACCTTAAGGATCTTCCTGTCCTCCTGCAAGAAATATGTATTGAGACTGATCCTCAGCTTGTCTAGCTAAATGATTCCTAATTATTCCTGGATCAACAGGAAACTTTGTTTTACCTGGCAGTTGTTGCTCCAGTCTTGGACAGTGCAGAGAATTGCAGCTTTTATCAGTAAAGCTGATAAAAGCTTTACTTACAGGTGATGCATTTAGATACCTTAAACCATTTATTTTAAGGTCATATGTACTAAAAAACAAAGGTAAATACTTCTTGCAACACTGTGGGGATATTTAAGGTGTTGTAATATTTATTGTATAAAATATTGATAATTTTTCTACTTTTCAAATGGCAACAACTCATTAGCTCTAAGCTCAGAAAAAATGCCTACAAGGAGCAGTTTTTGAAAAGTGTAGGATGGTGATTTATCCACAGTTACACACTACTGTAGTCATGCTTCTGTGATATTTATGTCAATTTGGAATTTGTATGAAGAGAAAAATCCATAGATTTTAAGCTAATTAACTTCAGAAGTTTTGATTTGAGTGCAATTTTTGCTTAAACCAACTGATCACATATGAAAACTGACTTTTATTCTTATTAAAACTGTTATAATAGTTTTAACAGCTCCCTTGAGAATACATTTTTTCATGTTATTATCCTCTTGAATCATAAACACTTAAGCTACATTTTGTAGTGAAATACTGCAGTTAGAGGCTTCTGAATGTATACCATATTTGTGCTTTTGAAATGTTTATACAGAATGGTATATAAAAGTATATTGTACTGAAATGTACTGACACACAGGAAAAAAAGCAGGAACACAAACAGGTCAAAAAACAATTGTCAGTGTCTTATAAGTACACTATTGACTAAAGGGAATGATACCAGAACACTCTTGAATATTGATTTCAAATTCAGGCATCTCTTCATAGTCTGCTGCTCTTGCATAGAAAGAACTTGTTTCTTTTCTTACTTATAGTGTTTCCTATTTGTTGTAAATGAAGTTCCTTGGTATGCTGCTATTATGTATTTTTTTGCCTCTCTTCTCTTTTTTCATTCAGTGTTATAACTTTTATAGTGTGTGTAACTCGTTTGATGCATAATAACTGAAATACAGCTGAAGTGTATTTTACATTGTGGAGGAAAGAAAATACATTGTTGAGGGTTTTCCTATGTGTGATGCTACAGGTAGAATTAGGCACTTTGGCAGAAACCAGCTGTGGTTTCTCTCTTTTCTATTCAGATTTTTTCTTTCTCTCTTTGGATTGGCAGGGACTGCATAAGTGCCATATAACGATTGTATCCATAGTGATGTCTGATCATGTAATTTCATTCTCTTAAGTGTTGTTCATGTCACTGAACTTGCAACTTAAATAACTAAGTTATTCATTACAAATATGCCATTTCTCTAGGACTGCACTGTGGCCTGTTGCTTTCAGTATTAGCTGAGGTTTTGTGCGTATTTTAGGATATATCCTCAATATCCATTAGCGTCTACACTTTTTTCCCCTGGTTCTGAAATAACTTTTAGAAAAGGTACAGGACATAAACATCTCTGTTTAGATGAAGTAATAATATGATAGCAGTCTTGATTCTTCTGTTTATTCCAAATCATCATAAGCTGTAGATGGCTTTAATACCTTTCAGTTCTTTTCCATTGCAAAGTTCTATTACCAGTCTTGTAAAAGTAATGGGATAAATTATTCAAATTAATAGCATAGAGAATAATGTTGCAGCAGGAAATCTTTACCAACAAATATAAAGCAACAAATTATTATTACTCAAATGAATAGCATAGTGAATAATGTTGCAGCAGGAAATCTTTATCAACAAATATAAAGCAACAAAATGTATTTTTGTATATAATAATTTTTACAGCTGGAAGAATCTGTCTCATTATGAAAAGAGTAGAAAAACAATTCTCAAAATAGGGAAATTCTCAGATAAAAATTTAGTCTTTATCTTTACACAGAACTGAGTTTCCGAGGAGTCTAATAATCAGTATGTTGGTACATCTGACCTAGAAATTTAAACTGCAGTATTAAGTTCATTCCCTTTCTAGGACAGAGGCCCAAGTTTTAGCTGTATATGTGCCAGATCACCCTGAAAACATTCTCCATGGATCTCATGAGATGATGTCCCAGAAACTTGACTTTTAAGACAAGAATGACTCACTCTCTATGGGCCGAATGCATAAGATGCAAAGTAGAGATAGAAGTTACTTCCTAACCAATTGTCTGTGCTTCAGAAACAGTATTTCAGTAGTATTTTCTAACAAGGTAAAGTAGAACTGTATTTCATTTTCTTTTACCAATAGTATATCATAATCCAAGCAATTCATAACTAAAGAATGCAATAAATGTCTCCTTTAAGCACAACATTTTTAAACTTTTTCTTCTTTTAAATTTTTGTCCATATAAATTCAGAGCAGTTAGTCTTGCTCAGGAAATTGCTACTCATCATTAAATGGATATAAGCTGATATTGCAATACCTCCCATTCTCCTATACTAAATACAGTGCAGAGACTTTACCTCTGTTGTGGTTTAACCCCAGCCAGCAACTAAGCCCCACACAGCCTCTTGCTCACTCTTCCACCCACTGGAAGGGGGCGAGAATCAGAAGTGTAAAAGTAAAGAAATGTGTTGGTTCAGATAAAAACAGGTTTAATAGGTAAAGTAAGAGCCCAACAAAGAAGCAAAGCAAGGAATTCATTCACTGGCTTCCTGAGGGCGTTCAGGTGACAGGTGTTCAGCCATCTCCACAAGATCAGAGCCCCAAGTAATGGTGACTTGGAAAGATAATTGCCATCACTCTGAACAACTCTCCTCTTCTTCTTCTTCCTGCTTTACATACTGAGCATAATGCCACATGGTGTGAAATATCCCTTGGATCAGTTGGAGTCAGTTGGCCTGGCTGTCCCCCCTTTGCACCCTTTTGCACCCCCAGTTTCCTTGCTGGTGGGGTGGTATGAAAAGCAGAAAAGGCTTTGGCTCTGTGAAAGTGCTGCTCAGCAATGAAAAAAGCATCCGTCTATTATCAACACTGGTTTTGGCACAAATCTGAAACATACCCCATACAACCTACTACTGAGAAAATTAACTCTACCCTAACAAATCCAGCAAGGAATGAAGAGCCAGCTGAAAGTTTTTTGTATTCAGTAGGTGAAATAGCTTTCTGTACAGGGGGCTCGGGGGAATACAGCAGTTTCAATTTTTTTGGTATGCCTGAAATTTAAAAGTGTGTATGATAAAATGAGATGTTTTGTACATAAACAAGATCAATCTAAGCTCTCTAAGGGAAACTTATTATGAATGATAGTGCTTATTCTGATTTTTTTTTTTTTTGTTTTCTACATTGGTTTATCCATTATAAATGCTTGATTTCAATCTAGATATATCAAAATGGGACAAGCATAACAGCACACATAGATTTTACTTAATTTAGAAGATTATAACATCGCTAGAATTTTGGGTTGAAATATGTAATGACTACAAAAGCCATGGCTATTCTTCTAAAACAAAGAAGTAATTCTATCCTTGAATTAAAAAAAAAAATAAATCTTTAGATCGTGTAATCGTAGACATATTAATTGCATTGTAGGATTTATAATTCCAAAAAGGTTATGATTACCCACTCTTTTCTAGTAGTTTAGAATAAATAAACAAAATCTCTAACCCAATCATAGAATCTGAAGACATCCTAGTTGTACACATAATTCTTCACATTTACAGTACAGTATTGCCTTTCTTAGAATGAATGGCATTGTAGACTCAAGGAGAAACAGTACTTTCTATCTGACATTTCTCTTTGTCCTATATATTTCTAGTGCCTATTGTAAATGCTTTCTTGTGTTTTTCCAAGATAACCTAGTGAAAACAGAAGGAAGGTACTGATGGTGATGAATGTGTACTTGGTGTACGAATGTGGAAGTGGGCATAGTCTGCTCCTGAGCTTGTGTCCAGTTATAGAGGTTGAGGCTTCAGAGGGGAAGAAGTCTGCACTATTTTGACAAAGCTCAAAGCAAGATTTATATACATTGGAAAGGTTTAATGAGGAATCGTGCTTCATCAGACTGCCTAACAAATAGTTGTGTCATGTCTTTGTACTCCAAAGTAGCAGTACCTAGTGAGGAGCATATAAGATGAAATCCTAGGAAATTCAAAAGGAGAGTGGGGCAATTGCTAGAATCACTAGCTAGAATATGTGAGCATGAGTGGTTGAGTCTTAATATTAATTTTAAAAAGCCAGAGAAAACTAATTTTTTGTCTGTTCAGTAGTTTTTCTTCTTTTTTATTATTCTCTGTGAATAATAATTATTAAATAATTAATAAAATAAATGCAGTGTTTGAAGTTCTGTCTTCCCTGAAGTGTAGTTACTGCCCTCCTTTGCTCTATAATACTTCTGACAATGAATTCTGAAAATGGTCCTTGTTCTTGTCTGAGCTAGACACTCAGTTTTACTTACCTTTTTTTTCCCTGTCCATCACCAGTCTTGTGTTTCCTTGTTCATCTGAAAATTTCTCAAGTCATTTCCCCACTGTTTAAAACCAGACTTTATATTCTCAGTTTTTTGCTGAGAATCAGCTTGCATATATTGAAATAAAAAATTGCTGTATGATTATTTTAGTATTCATAATACCAGGAATTTTAAAATTCTGGAATATAATTTGTTAATCTTCAGTGATGCTTTTGTGAATAAATGATGCTGCATAGCAATTTTCTGAAGTTTTTAATGAAAATCTTGAACAAAAAGAGGCTCATAATTAATGCATTCAATCAGATAATACATTAATCAGTTCAGAAAAATATCATTAGGTGGTGAGAGAGCTAATCCACTGAAAATTTGTTTTGCAAAATATTTAGGTGTACTAGTGCAATGTTTTATGAAACCAAGTTTTTTATTTTCTGTTTTGCATTTCATTTTAAAGTAATTATTCTTTGAGACAGAATTGAAACAGATTTGTGAAGTGTTTACATTTAACCTCTTTTTCCTCTGTTAATAAATACTTTGTGAAAAGATCCTGATTTGTTGACCAACTTCTACTAAACAATACCCCCTAAATTAATAAAGTATTTAGTTGTTGATACTTATTTTCATAGGCCTACTCCACTGCTGGTCACCAGAAGCTCAGTATATATGATAGCTAATTCCCAGTATGTTTATTTCCTGTGCTTGATTTGTATTTCCTCTATTTCAGATGACTAAGGAAGATGATTCAAGAAAATAATTATATTCATTTATTATTTTCAATGCACTAATTATGTTAGCTAGCAAGGAATGGAAAGCTTTGAAACCCTAAAAATGCCAGGTTCCCTGATGTTTTAGCAGATCAGGGAGCGATTAATAAGGAATGGTAGGAATTGGTAGTCTTAGGGCAATGGTGAGGTAATTTTCTCTAAAGGAATGTCTTTATAGCTTTATAGCTATACCTCAGTAATAGGCTGAAGCTAGTGAGGAATTAGCTTTCCACAGTGATGGAGTTCAGCTTGGAATGGCTCTAGACTCTTAAATCAAGGTCCTAAGTCCTTGATACCTGTAAGCTGAAAGTCTAGAAAAACTGCATCACTAGAACTTTGCATAAAAAAGAAGAAATGTACCAATATATAGGATATGTCCACCAAAATGGCTATTGCTGAAGAAAAATGCATCAATACAAGAGGAATTTGCAGGCTTTAATGTCATCTACCAGTAGGTTGGTTGATCAGAAATATGAAATCTAAGGATTCTTTGCAGAAAGATATAAAAAATGTCAAGGACGCTGATTCGGTTTTTTGCAAACTCTAACTTTAGACAGGATCTAGTCTGAACATTTCTGATCAGAAGGTTCGGTTCCTTGATCCAAAAGTGAGTGGACAGTTGATCAAATGGGAGGTTCTGGTTCCACCATACTTTCTGCAACTTGTCTCTGTCACAAAGTTTAACATTTTCATGTTGAGATTCTGGTGAGAGTGGTTAGGAATGATTTAATTACTGGTGATCTTACAGTAGTCAAATCAGTGCTGAAGAATAACAAACATGGAATATCAATCTGACAGATTTTATCTAAAGGAAATTCTGGGGTCTCCTATTTGTTTATAAGATAAGTGTGATAGGGTGGTGAAAGCAAACTATTGAAGAAATAATATTTGCCCATTTTCTGTTATTTTTGTGTTGCTGAGGATTATGATGACTCTAGAAATTTCATTAATTTCCTGGATTGTTCTCAGTAATAGTTGCTTCTTGCTTTCTGACAGTCACAGATAGTTTCTAGGATATGCAAAGGTGTTTTCTGCTGATGCAGTAGCTGTCTTCCCAAAATACCCAGAGAATTAGCTTACTTTTGCCAATTTGAAGAGTGAATGCTTGGCTTCTTTCCCAGTTCTTTGTTTACTGCAAAATTTGTTGTTTCTTGAGCCACAGCTATGTCCCTTTTACTGTTTTTTGGGGGTTTTTTTTGGTGATACGCATTATTTTTGCACATTATTTTACAACCATGCTGATTGAATCATGCCAATCTTTCTCACAGTTTGTTTATTAGGCTTTCCCTCTTAACCACAAATATCTAGTTAGTTATAAATTGCAGTCTGGATCACTTAGGGTGTAGGGTTAAAGTGTACTTCTGGAGGACATCTGCTCATTTTTCTGCATTTTTATAGCTGTCTTCATATTAGTGTCTTCAAAGACTGTTTTCCAATATCTTTTTTTTCTTCCAGATAATTTGTCTGTCTCTCTTCTCTGTACTTGATCTCCCTTGAATATCCTGTTCCCAAGAATTAGACTGGGTAATGACTTTTTGAGTAAGAGGCTCTAACAAATCAAGTGTTTGATATTTGTCACTTTTCCATTTTGCTGACCACGGCTTCTTGCAGGGACAGGCAGCTGCACACTGTCTATTGAGAAAGCTGGCTCAGTCGAGTTCTAGTGAAGAGCAGTTATTTTTTCCTTCCGTTCTTCCAACTGTGCTTTCGTGTATCTTAGATGATAAAATGGCATTGGCACTGGCTTCTCCCTCCTTCAGTCTCTTCTTAATATGAAAAGAGGGCTTCATTTGTTTAATTCCAATCAGTCATCTCTTCATCAAGCTATATTGATTCTTTTCCTTTTCACAGGGAGAGCACATTTTCTGTAGGGTGAGTCTCATTTCATTTTCATTAATCATTTGTGGAAAGTCAGGAAAAACCTCTGCCTGCATTAGACTATCAAAGGATTTAGCCTAGTTCCATCCAGTAAAGAACTGAAGATAGTTGAATGAATGAAAAATGATATATAGATGACCACCTGAATCTCTCCAGATTTCCCACAGTACTTGAAAGGACTGGATATTTTTCACCTGGAAAATAGTTTATTTCTATTATTATAAAAAGAGTTTATTTCTATTGTTTAACCCATGATGTGGTAGCATCCTATTAATTGCTCAAAGGAAAAAAAAAAAGTAAACATTCTCAGATTCTCAGTACTGCCATCTTAGCTAGTGAATATGGAAGAAATGTATGATTGTATCATTACATATTAAATGTCTTCATTATTTGTAGGTACTTGAAACCTTTCTTCAATAAGGAAACAACTCTTGTGTGGTTGAGCTTCCTTACTCAATACTTTGTTTCTTGCTAAATCTGAACAAGTTGACTGCTCCTCAATGAATGTACTTCTGCATGCATTTTCAGGAAGAAGCAAATGAAAACAGAAGTAGAATGGAGAAAGTGAAAATGTAGAAATTATTCTAGTAATAAAGTGTTTGATTCCATTTTTGATGAAAAATATTGCCACAGTGATTTAGGAGTTCAGATCTCCTTTTCATAATTAATACTACACCTTTAACACTGTTAATCATGTTTCAAATAGGTTTGGAAAATAGTGTTAAAATCTTTTTCATCTTGGGATCTTAAGTGATTTGGGAGCTTGCAAACAAAACTGCCATATCCAAAATATCAACTAACATCTGAAAAGAAAGTCAAAATTCTTTTTCATTTTAAAATACAGAAGAAAATTGTTTAGTTATTGAATATGGTTTTAAAAGTGCAGTGAGCAATAATTTGAAATTTCAGGTAATAAATTACTCTACTATTACTCTTACTCTACTGATGTGCTTTTAATGCTGCTTTTAGATCATTGATAAAGATGGTTCTGAAGATTCCTTTCACTTGAATGTTTTACAAACTGCACTTCATGTTCAGCATCTCTTGGTATTGGATTCTCTTTTGGTGAGGTGTCATTGTTCATGTGGGTGCTAGAAAGATGGGTAGTCTTTTGTTACAGTGTTAGGATACCATGAAGATGGTTTATAAAGAGGCAGACACACAAACAAGCAAGCTATCATGGTGAAACCACATTTATAAATTATACAACTGCTGATCAGGGTTGTATCCATTAGTAACAAGGAAGATGAAGAAGCTAATTAAAGGGAGGAAATGCTAAAGATAAAAAGGGAAATAAATTAGAGTCTTAGTCCTATATATTATACGAAATGGAAAACATGTAAACTTAAGAAATGAGGGTGTAATTTCATCTTACATTCCTTGTCTCTGCACAAACTACTTAGGTGTTCTCCTTAGCTTTATGATATCATCTTAAGTACATGGTAAAATTATAGATTAATGACTTAAATCTGTATTCTGAGAGTATCTTAAGAATTGAGTTTTTTGTGAGTGGTATCTTGGTAAAACAGTGGTGACCAGAATGTTATATATTTATACCCTGGTCAAACACCTTTGTTGTTATGTTTTTTAAATGTTATTCTTTTGGTCTGGAGCAGGAACACGTATCGGTAGGTGCTATAAAATCAGAGATTACTGTATATGGGTTTGTCTATCTGTGTATCTGTATCTATCTATCTTTACACGCATATGTTCGTTCCACCTGCCACTTCCAGTCCAGCTGAGTTTGGTGAATCTGCCACTCTTAAAACATCTTTCCCGATTCTTGAAGATTACACTTTGCCCCCATCTACTGAAACTGATTTAACAAAATGTATCAATCACAGAGGAAAATCAGTGCCAGTTTTTGTGGAGCTACTGAAATATTGGTCCTGCCATGTTCCATTAATTTGGTTGCCAAGATTTCTCCTGATGAATTATCCTAAGCAATGACATTATTCATCTTATCTTCTCAGTGGCCTTAAGACAAGGAGCTGAGTGGATATAAAGTGCTGGCCCTAGCATTGTGCTGTGATAGCTTAATGTGATATGTAGAGCAACAAGGATGAGGGCCCACCAGTTTTAATAGAAAAGTGGTGAGTTTTTTAAACTGAGATCCAATATTTTACTGTAGTTTTCCTGAATATTTTTGCTATTTTAATAGTCATTTAGAATTTATTCAGTAAGACAAAATTTATGTCTTTGTCTACCACAAGGAATATTTGAGATAAAGTCCAGAGACCTCTCCCAGGTGGTAGGCATAATGCTGCTGTATCTTTCAGCAGTCTGTCTCCTTAGGCATCTTCTTTCTCTAAGACAACTCAGCTATACAGAATCTTGTGCTGCTGTTACTAGAATTTTGTGATCCCACCTAGATGGATCGAAGTTATCCTTAATAGTCAGTGTAGCTTGATAGAACACCTCAAAAAGTTATTCTCAAACATCACATGAAAAGTTAGATGATTATAAAGCAAAATAAAGTGAAATAATGAGTAAGTTTTTGAAACTAAGGCTTCTTTTAGAAATACACTGAGAAGGTACTGAAAAGTGGTTCAGTTTTGAAAATGTAGCTTAGGAAGGCCTATTTTTGGAGAAACACCAAGCCTGAGCTGGATTTGAATCCAGCTTCCTTGAAAATTCAGCATAGCACATTACTATTATTATTATTATTAAGAAATATTTCAAGTCACAGAACAGTGGTAAATATATGATTCTATTCATTACATGATTATTTATTCTTTTAACATGCTGTGAACTTCATCGTGCAGAGAACATTACAATTAAATATGTTGAACAGAACAGCCATAGATGCTCCCACTAATAATGGTAATAGTATCAGATCACTGATACTCATTTTTGTGAAGTGATAATTTCATTGGAGAAAAATATCCAAGATGCAAACATTTATTTTCCTTTTATAGTCAATTGTTTCAATAAGTGTTTAGTGAGCACTGGCATCACAGGGAGAAAACTGTGTACCTCAGCTTCTGTCCTGCCTGTGGCTGTAATGAAGTCTCTGTAGTAATCTAACTGTATTGAGTTAGGCAAAAAATTAAATTCTAATTATCAACATAAAGCCCAGCAAATTGTCAGTAAAAATATACTGACTTAAGCCTTGTTGACATTGATGACAAAAGTGTACTTTGTGGCCAAGAAAAAAAGTAGATTTTTCTGAATAATTAAACTTCAAATCACATAAATTATGTAATCAACTGACTTTATGTACAGCTTGATAGTGAAGTTATTTGCATATGTTTTTCCTTTAGATTTTCAAGGGTGCAAAGGGATTTCCAGATGTCTTCATTAGAAAACAGAGTTTTGGAGTGTTGTGTACAATTCTACCTTCATTTCTGAAAGTTGCAAGAAGAAAAATCCACAGTGGAAAAAAAAAGCATCAAATCCTCAGATTTGAATCTTGACATCCCTCTGATTTGACACCTACAGACAAAAGTAGTCTATGATAAGTACATTTTTTATTTTATTGTGAGGCAGGGTTTGTTTAGTCTCCATCCTTGTGGTTGGACCAGACCATCTCTGAACTCCATTCTGTGATTCTATGACATATCATAGTACAGGTCTCAGAAGAACCACACTCTCCAAATGTTTTTGAGCTACCAAAGAAATTTTAGTAAAGATCACAATTATACAATTAAAGAGATAAAGAAGTAAAATCCAACAAATACAAAATTGTCCATCAGGGCAATAAGGATTTATTGCTGTTTTGCATGAAATGTACAATAGAGTGATGAGGCTTTTATCTTATCTGGCAAATGATTTGTGGACCAATGACTGTAGTAGGGTCAGTTGCTGACACAGTGTTAGCTGCCTTTGAAAGGCTTGAATGGCTAATACCATAAGGAGAAGACTTAGCAGGTGTCAGGTGTAGCCCATATAAAATTTCATAGGAAACTGCTCTCTCCCTCTGATATTAAATTCTCTAAGAATGCAGCTCTACTACCTTGTCAATCTACTCATAGTTGATATGATCCCAACCAAATCAATAAAATACAATATTTTTCTTTTAATTTTGGAAGTATTGTGGATTACCAAACACTTGCAAAAGATAAGGAACAATTCATCTGTTTCAACACATACTGGAAGTGACAGCAAGAGCTTCATGTGCTTGGCATTTTAAATGTTTTCTAAGAAAATTCATTCATTTATGCATCAGGCTGTTTCAAAAGATACAACCCACTTGCTTGCCACCTTCATATTTGTTTTTATAATGAGCTTCTTGATTTCATCCCAAGTCTTGATTTTAAAGCCAAGGATGGGATGTAACATGGTAAGTATTTGTGTATTTAACCAAGCACAAGAAGTGCTATGGTTCTTACAACAATTCCTGCTCTGTGCAACATATTTTTCCCTTTGTAGGGTAAATTTCCAGCTAGTCTATAAAGAAAAGAGCAACATTGTTTTCTGCTGTAAACTTAATGCCACATAAAGGCAAAATGAATGGCCTGCAGTAGTGTCATACAAAAAGAGAGCTCTCTACAGCATTATCTGCTGGCTAAGAGGCGGTGTTACTTTCAGGGTGAGAGGGGAGAACTAGCTGGTTCAGGTAAATCATCTGTATGATGTTTTGAGCTATGGCTAGTCATAACCGTGATGCTTTTTTGACTTTTTTTTCCCTCTGAATGATGGTATGATGAATTTTCCCTACTAGCTATTGTGCTTATGTATCTGAAGCTCTACAGCTCATCCAGTTCCTTACCAACCCAAGTGATTATTGGGTCTAGATGCTGTCATACTCTGAATTTATGTTTTAAAGTACTTTTATGTTTTTCTTTCTTTCTATGAATTAAAGAAATAATGCACAGAGAATCAATCAGTGATGAAAATGTCTAGGAGCAGTGTTATGTTCCAGGCAAAAGTTTCAACAGGAGGTGTGGCTCCCTTCCATGGGCTCACGGGTCCAGACAGGATCCTGCTTCAGCATGGTCTCTCCATGGGGTCACAAGCTCTGGCACCTCAGGCTATTCCAGCATGGGATTATCCATGGGCTGTGGTGTGAATGTCTCCTCCTCCATGGCCCTCCATGAGCTTCAGGGGGACAACTTGCTTCACCAAGCCTCACAGAGTTGAACAGTATAAAGAGGGAACTGATTGATGCCTGGCTGTGGTGATGGAATAAAATGTCATTGTATTTAGTGATCGTGCTGCAAAGGGTCGGTTCCATGGGACTATATTCACAGTTCTAGGACCAGTGCTACCTCTGATATTGTCATGATCTGAAAGTTGACTTTTCAACTGTTTTTCATGAAAATAATTTTTTTCATAGGTAATATATAAAGTTAAATCACAAGCAAATGGACATAGTGTAAAATCAAGCTGTTACTTTAGATCTCGAAATTTAATCATACATTACATTTTTGTAAAAATGGCTGGATAAATGTGTAGAAACTCATTATAAGGAGCAAGTTGATTAACCTATTTGTGTACTCAGTTTCTGGATTTATAAGGCATTTTCTAGGATGAAAACTGCCAGGATATAATAAGGAGATGATGCAAGGTCTTAAAAACCTGGCCATACTTTGTTTTGGGAGGATTGAGAAATCCAAAACATTGAGGGAGACTTTGTTGGCAAAATTTACTACACAAATAAACATTGCATTTAATTGAAATTTAGGGCAAAGAGAAGAAATCATGATTGAAAAAAATAAAAATGACAAAACATCTGTTTGCTAACTTATTTAAAAATCTGCTTATTAAATTATTTATTTCTGTTTTGAATTATTTCAGTGATGTATATACTTTCACAATATGGATGTGTGTTTTATGACATGGCTCAAATTATTCACTGTGAGTTAATTTAGTCCATTGATATCTCATTCACTAGAAGAATGGTAAAACCTAAAGAGCATTGATTTGGATAAATATCTAGCAACACAGATAATTACATGAACATTTTTGAGCTTTACATTTAAAAAATCTTATGAAATGAACATTTCTTTGATCCTTCAAATGAATGTAATCTGTTTATTTCTCATTGAATAACTGATTCATTTTTTTGTATTTTAACTTCTTTTTAGTCAAAAGAATGAGCTTTTAAGTGCAAAATTGATTGTTTTATCTGGTGTATAAGTTTGCTGACTTTGTGTTTGCTTATTTTGAATTTTTTTTGTTTTGTTTTGTATTTCTTCTTCCTCCTAAGCACAAAGCCTATTATAACAACATTTCAAATGGGCATATTGCAGAAAGAACTCTTACATAAACGGAATGAGACTGCTTTAATTTAATTTTTAAGTCACAGAGAAAATTTAATACCATCCTGTCTAAAGGCAATATGACAGCTGAATATGAATATAAATATCTGTAAAAGGAAGTTAAGGAATAAAAAAAAATTGAACAGTTTCTTATTAAATGGCATAAATACTTTTGTTCTGAAGAAGTATTAATAATAAGTTCTTTAAAGCAGTTTGCAAACAGTTACTGCTTGCTTGTATGTGAGAAGAATTTAAATTAGTTCGGGAATTCAACAGATTATAATTGTATCCATCTCTTAAGGGGCAAAATGATTTCTTTTTCTTGTAAAATAAGGAGGCATGTAAAATAGCATCAATTATTAATTTAATTTGCTAAGTATAATAAAAGAGTTAAAACCTAATTTATGAAAGATATACTTTAGAAAGATGAGATTTTTCTTTTGTTTGTTTGGGAAAGTGTATTGGCTACAAGCTAGATGAAGAAAATTACCTCAGCCAAACCCAGTACAAAAGAAAAGGTACCTGTCTCTCTCCAGAACAAATTTTGCTGAATGATCTCATAAAGGACAATAAAGCAATATTCATAAGTAGAGTGTAAGGTACATGCATGGATTACTTTTATATTTTTAATAGTTTCTTGCTGATAAATTTGAAATGCAAATCCAATTTGAAATAGAAAACAAAAGTTTACTTTAAATTCATAAAATCCATCAAATTCCTACTAGATCCCTGGTAAAAAAAATTGATGTGGTTAATGCTAGATGAATGTATCTCTTCTGTGCCCATAGAAACTGATTTTCTATACATTCTGAGATAATTTTCATGTAGTATTTCATGTGAAACACAGACCTCTCCTTTACTTACTTATACTTACATCTTTCTTTTACAGATGACACGAGAGCAGTATATATTAGCAACACAACAGAACAGCCTTCCAAGGACTGAACATTCTCAGTTTTACCCAGTAGGGATTTATGGATGGCGAAAGAGGTGCTTATACTTCTTTGTCCTTCTGCTGTTGGTTACCATGATTGTTAATTTAGCAATGACAATATGGATTTTGAAGGTTATGAATTTCACAGTGGTAAGTATTACAGTAACTTTATGTACCTTATTTCTTCAAGTACTAACTTCTAGTTTTTTTCTTTTTCCTTTACCATGTTATATAGAAATCTTAAAATTTTGGAGGAAAAATCATGTATACTTCTTTGAATGTTAGTTTAGATATTTATATTTTTATATATATATTCTGCAGTGAGTGGACTGCTGCCCTATAATGTTTTTGGTTAATCATATCTTCTGAAATCATACCTGGATCTTAGAATTTTTTTTTTTTTTTCCCAAATCAAAAGTGTCATGATGACTGCCCCAAGCATCTTTTGTTTTCTTGTAATAACAAGTATAAATAACTAATAACAAGAAAGAGCAGTTTAATATATCTGTTCTGTATTGTATCTCTCTTAGGAGGGAACTGGGTTGGTCACGTCAATTTATGATTCCTGTTCTAGGGGTTTTTTTTGGTTTTTTTTCTTTGTATTGTTCTAAAGTTTACTGCCAATTTGAGCTGTGTTTCACCTGGAACTTAGAGTGGTTGTTTTAGTGTTGATAGGGGGTAAATGAGTCTAAAAGACACCTGATTTAATGAGTCAGTCTCTGGCTGGAATTTTTAAAATCAGCAAAGTATTTCAGATGTACACTTGAAAGAACATCTGCGTTCAATGGAAACTGTGGCAGAAGTGTGTACTAGCTGGCAGCAGAGTAGTGAATTTTTCTATATTAAAAGAAAAGAGAGAACTCTACACAGTATAAAATAGCACCGCTTCTGCTAGGATCAATGCTGTCTTCCTCTCTGAATTTTAACCTTCATAATCCATATTTTGATGCAGTTAGTTATAAATTTCCAATTCCTGTATCACAGCAAATTTCTCTTCTCCATTACTTTATGGGAAATAAAAGGCAAAACCAGCATAAAACCTGTGTCTAAAATTGTTTTGTAGCTATTGATGATCTGTAATGCATTGGGTTATCAGCAACTGATGTCCGCTAAGAAGACACGTTGTGCAAATAGATATCTTCTTCTGAGTTTTCCCATAGTGGATGAACATGTTGAACTCAAATTTTTAAACAACTGTATGACTTCAATATTCATGTACAGAAAAGTTTGTGAGAATCTTTTGGGAGGTTGCTTATTAGAATATTATTCATTTGTACTGGAAACATATTCCAACATAACTTTTTTAAACAACTTCAAAATATAGATTTTAAAAAACAGGGAATTTTTCTCTATGCAGAAGGTTGCATTCCAATAGAATATGGGAAAGTACTGTTTCCATATCTAGGGATTGTTTGACCTTCCACACTACAAGCTATTATAATGCTATCCAAACACTATCCAGTTTAAATCTTTTCAAATTTGATCATGCAGTTTTTAAAACAAAACAAAAAGAAAAATTTCAAAATATTTTTCTTTCCTGCATGTCAAAGTTTGTTGGAAAGTTAAAAGTTTATGGTGAACTACTAAATCAGTGCAGGAATCTAGTGCAGAAAACAAATAGATTGTTGCAGCTCTTATAATAAAACACCTTTTCCTTGATCATATTCAGAAACATTTTTTTAAGTTATGTGCTGAAGAATGAATTTACTTCTGCAGGCTCATGGAATGGTAGGTAGTCTTCTATTTTGAGTAGTTAATATTCACATTGAAATCTCTGTATACTAGAAGATGGCCAGAAGATTTTCATGTTAAAAGTTGAGAAACATCTTCATGCTCATGTCCTCACATGCACATTTGAGCATGAGTGGGAAATTTGCATTAAGTGTGAAAGAATTAAGTTCTTAGGGGCAGGTGTTTGAGAGTAAAATAGTTTATGATCCTATAGTTTGTGTATTTAGAAAGGCAATGGCTTTGAAATATATATGTATTTATTCCATGTGCATGTATATATGTACAGATAGATGTAAGAAATTTTATTTGTGTGACTGGCGAGTGATAGGAAATCAGAAGTGCAGCTAGAAACCTCAACAGTGTACTCTCAAAAGAGGAATATAGCCAGGATAAAAATAAGTGCTGAAATTCGACTGCTTTGACATTTTGACATTATTTAAAATTATTTCTTGTTTTAGCAAAAGCCAGTGTTGAGCTTTCTATAAGCACAGTAGTAATTGCAACATTTCAAGGGGTCATGAAGAGCCAGGTCATGGTTTGTCATTGCTGTCTGACAACTGCAACACTGTTAATTTGTATTATCTGTTGACTTTCTATTTTTAACTGTAAAGCTACATCCACTGACAATTTGTCATAAAAAAAGCATTTAATAATAATTTGCCATAATAAAAGCAATCAAGTTTCTAGTTGGAAAAGTTTTTTGAATATACTGACTTGCACATAAAAGTCACATTCTGAATCTGTGCTAGTTATCCCATGCTCTTTTTATACTCAGAGCCAAGAAGTAAGGTCATCTGTAAAGCATTCATCTCATAGTAAGATAGGCAACTGATGTGAATTTTTCTTATAGACAAATGTTGAATAGCTTTTCAAAAAATTAATTAAAAAAAAAACCCCAACAACATTTTTTTTTGTGATTGTGTAAAAACATAGTCCAGGCAAGCTGTGCAAGTCTCCTTTTATCAGATTATGTAATATGACTAGGAAACAGAGAAATGTTCAGGGATACAATCTCTTCTTACAGTGTACAAGGTAAGAAACCTGAAAGTTAAATACATGTTACAAATAATTTTCCTGATATGTTATATGTATGAGATGAGCAAAGCTAAAGTAATTAATATCTGTGTAGCAGGAATACTAGATGGAGGAATCATGGATGTTGTAATAATTTTTGAAAGATATTTTCCAACTGGTAGCTTAGTCTTACTGTCCTTTAATATCTACTTGAGATTTATTTCCTCACTATTCAATTATCTCTTTGGAAAGATGTGGCCAAGGAAGCCAATGGTATCTTGACCTGTGTCAAGAACAGTGTGGCTCACAGGACTTGGGAATGATTATCCCTCTGTACTTGGCACAGTACCTCAAGTACTGTGTTCAGTTTTGGGCTCCTCACTTCTTAAAGGATGTTGACATACTGAATCATGTCTGGAGACAGGAAACAGAACTAGCAAATGGTCTAGAAAACATGTCTTATGAGGAATGGTTAAGGGAGCTGGGGGTGTTTAACCTGGAGAAGAGAAGGTTCGGGTGGGGGGACCTCATCACTCTCTACAACTGCCTGAAAGGAGGTTGTAGTGAGAGGGGGGTTGTTTCTTTCTGCCATATCTCAAATGAAAGGATGAGAAGAAATGGCCTTAAGCTATGCCAGGGGAGGTTCAGATTACATATTAGATTTTTAATTTTTTTTTTATTTTATTTTTTCACTGAAAATGCTATCTACTGTCTACTGATAGGCATTGAAATAAGTTGCCCAGGCAATGTGTGAAGTCATCATCTCTGGAAGTGTTCAAAAGGCATCTGTAATGTGGCACTTGGGGATATGATTTAGGGGTGGTTGTGATGGTACTGGGTGGATGGTTGGACTGTTTGAACTTGAAGGTCTGATTTTCAAAGGAAACATGCACAATATCTTGGAAAAATCATGCCAGGAACTAAAAATCTTCAGCTTTTGTCAGTGTATAAAATAATTGTCTTATGGGACTTGGGTTTCATGGAACACTTACTGTTTCCTTTCCTTGTACTAACCTTGGCATGGTTCACCCTATGGAAACGTCTGTCTTTCACTTTCCATCAGGATGTAATTACCTCTCACTTAGGCTTATGTTATATGAATTTAATGAAGCTCAAGGTTGTTAGTCACTTTTTTTCTGTCTAGGGAAAAAGGGGATACTAGGGATTTCAGGAAAGAAGGACACTCAAGTCATGACTTGGAACCAGAGCCAAAGGGTAAAATATTAATGGTTTTGTGTTTAGAACATCCTGATTTTTTTCACATATATAATATATGTGAATTTATGAAGAAAGAAATATTTTTTAATCATGTCTACATTCTTGTCAACCTGTATTTATACGGGCCATAGCATAAGTAATTAATTAGTTGATTTTTTAAAAAAAGATCTAATAACTTTTTCATTATTCTCTGATAAAATTTTTATTTTGTACCATCTTTAAGTTATTTTAACCTCAACAAAACTATAATTTTATATCATTTATTCTTCATATAGCTGTTAATGAATAAAGCATATTGTCATTCTGCCAATATGATTAATTACTTTGTAAAATAGATTTACTGTATATTTTTGTTACAAACCAAATACCAGTGTTGCAATGCATGACTGAAAGTTTTCTGCATGTATTTCAAATTAGCTTTAAAAAAGGGAATTCAAAGCATTCCTCTAATTGATAGGATGTGACATTGTGAAATAACTTGGAGCAATCAGCATAGGAGCATAGGTCCAGCTCTTGGTGGAGGAGACATTTAATAACAGCTCTTTTATACATTTTTTATTATGTTCACAATTGACATTGTTATCAACACTTATTATGTTGTTCCTTTGACTATTACATGGCATTGATGTCTGGAGTTTACTAAAGCCAAAAAAATGGTAGTGGTAGAAAAAATGCTCGCGCAAACACCTTTAGTTCTTAGATTTCTTTTTGTGGCCAGTGGCAGCCACATAGTACTAAATAGCTTTACTGGTTTTGGTTGTATGTCTGGTTTTGTGTGTCTTCATATTCTGATTACCCCTAGGAATCCCTACACAAAAACATATTTTATGACCTCCTGTAAGAATGCAGCCACCTACTTCAGATGTTTTCTTTTGCTGTAGTTGCAGTGTTGCAGTCAGTTTTGACTGCTGTCTTGACACAATGCTGTCTGTATTGATCCATGTTAAACTCCTCTTGCCAGTACTGCCATGGGAATTACTTTCAAGATCAGAAACCAGACAACTTATCATCTGGGTAGTGACAGATGTTTTCTCCAGGGACTGTGAACAGCGCTTTAGCTTCAGCCATAAGCAGGGTGTAAAGAGGAGTTTGAATTTCCTGGCTAGAACGCGTGTGCTTCATGCCCCCAACTGAGCGTACTCTCATTGCTGACTGCCTAGCTCTGGATTCACGTTGTGTGGACAGCAGGTAGTTTGCAGGTGGAATGTCTGCCTGAATATACACAAGCCAAGTAAACTTGATTTCTTTTTTATGTGACAGTCTATATAATAAGGCAGAAATATGCAACCATTATTTCCCCCCTGCTTGCATCATTACCAATTATCCCTATAGTCCTTTACAAGTTTCAATTTTGCAATTGGAAAATTTCAGATCTTCAAGAACCTGAATTGTAATATTATATTAAGATTACTTACAGAAACCAGTAAGCAAGATATATTTTCCTGGGTTTTCGTTATTGTGCAAAAATGTGGAAATACTTCAAATATTTAACTCTCTGTATTGGGACAAACACATGCTTCTGATGTTAATATCCAATATGGAGACCACACTCATAATTTCTTTAAAAGTACAATTTCACCATTAAAGTTATAATTTGATGCCTAAATTTTTAGTGGTACAGAACTAAATCATCTCTGTTCAATGCTTTTATCTAGATGTAGACCAAACCATCTTGGCATACTAAAGAAAAAAATCTATTTGAAAATATACTGTATTTATTTTTATACTGTATATATAATTATCCATTTCTCAACAAGCATATGAATAGTGATATGAATATAGTTATATTTCTAATATTCTTTGGCCACCCATATCTATTTGATGGTTAAAATAATATTTGGTTATCAGTTCAATTGGTTCTGCTGAGCTATGTGATGAAGACGGTGTTTTCACATAATAACTAATACAATTTCAAGTAGAACTAGGGCAAGGGTCTTTTCCATGTCTCAGACAATCTTTGAGATGTCCAATTTGTAGCAGATTGGCATTTCAAAATTATGAAGTTGTGTAATTGTATTTATGGCAAAAATAGTTTTGTCATTTGTTAAACACAAAACTTTCATTTGACAAAGGCAGCAGTTTGTTATTAAGGTTTATATTAAGGTTATTAGGTTTTGAATAAATATCAATAAGAGCAGTTGATATATATTTAATACATCTGCAGGTTTAATTTACTTCAATGGCAATAATTTATTGTCAATAATTTTTTAAAACTATAAATTATCTCATTTAAAAAAAAAAATCTATTAACTAGGTAGAAAATTATTTCTGTAGATCCATCAGTACTTTAGCTTTCAAGAAAGCAATGTTCTGTTTTGGGATGACTGCAATAAAGCTCTTGTTTCCTTCTTGCTTGGTTTTTGTAGTGACAAAATTCCAGTCCAGAGCAGGCAATATAACTGATTTTTAATGATTATGAGACCTGGTCTAGGTATGAGAGACCAAAGTTCAAATTTTCTCCAATGTAGATCATGTTCCAGATAAGTGTTTTACCCATTAGTTATTAGTCCTTCTGATTTCTGATATTTCTTTTTAATAGATACATAACATCTGTCTTAGTATTTTTTAATCCCAAACATTACATAACTTCTATTGAAAATTACAATGAAATGGCTGTATAATACTCTGGAATATTTTTGCACATATTTATAATTATTTTGAAAAACTGACTTTTAAATTATTTGAAAAAATATTTAGAAAATCTTCAGCCAGCTAACCTGAGTATTAGAAATCAGATGTATGGACATGGAAATATGTATGCACAAAGTCTTATTCATATAACTATGTTCTCATATCATTATGGTGCACTGGAAATCAGAAATTTCAGCTTCTTCAATGAACCTGTCAGCTCCATGAATAATTCAACAACTTGCTCACAGAATGTCAACAAATTGCTGTGAGTTAATTTTGTCTGGAATTTTTTACCCCATTTTTTAACATTCATGTAAAAGCACAACTTTAGAGAGCTGGAGGGTATTTTGTACAACTTGTGTCCTCTTTTGTTTTCAGTGCCGTAGGCAAGAATGAACTGATTTAGTCATGCTCTCTTTTGAGCATTTCAAATATTTGCTGTCCTGAGCACAATGAAAAACTCATTTTAAATATATCTAGTACCATTCCTCTAAACCACTTTATTATTTCATCTTGTATGTGTACCTCCTGTATTGTTTGCCTCTTTTCCTAGTCCTTATGGGGAGGAAAAAAATTGATGTCAGTGCAAGTACAGTGTAGGTTTACGTGACTGTACAGTACTTAATATAAAGTATGTCACAGTGAAAAGGTGACTAATCTGATATCAGGTTTGTGGTACATAAGGCAACAGCTTCCATAATAAGTCAAATCACTGTTAAACATATTTTGTTAGGTATTTTAGTATATTTTATAGCACTGGACATCTCATGGAAAGATGTTTTTTGGTAAAAAGTAGGAAGGTACTGTTTAAAAAATCCTATTTAATAGCATTTCTCAGCAAACATCCTTGTTTAATGTGCAGGTTACATTATTGATTCTGTGTGGCTGAATGCATATCTTAAATTATTTATTTCTGAGATGATATTTCTGTATAATTTGAGATTTGCATTTAACAAATGAGCTCTGATGAAGAAAGAATGGGATAAAATTAATTTTTCATTTATTTTTGTTTGGTCATTCAGCTTTAATGGCAGAGTACCAGTAGAGCTGCCAAGAGAAAAAGGAAGTAAAGACGTCGCATCTTAGACAGTCTTGTAAAAATGTAATTTAATTAACTGTAGAAAAATTTAATGCATTTATGCAATAGTTTAAGCAATTTCAATTTGACCTTACAATGGCTTTCAAAAATTGTACTGTAGTATCTAGGTCTTGACTTCCTAGGGAAAACCACCTAAAAAAATGTTTACTTTGAAGTCATGCATTGAGAACATTAAGAGGCATTTGCCTCTCCAAGGCCACTTCTTGCTCATTTGTTACATTGCTTTAGATTTGTTTCATTAAGTGTCAGGACTGACTTAGAATCAGCTTAAGGGACACAGATCTAACTTGCACCTTTATGCCATGTGAGCTGACCAGCATTTCAAAGGTAGTTTACCCCCCATATTTCAAAATGTGGATGGCTACATCTTCTACCCTTCACTGGAGTGATTCTGATTGTGCATTAAACCATGACTGGTGCAACCTTTCATAAGGGCCTTAACATTCCAAAAAGACACAGAGCATGGCTGTAGAATGTACAGAAGAGAGCAACAACAGCTTAAATTCATGTAATAGGTTAGCCAAAAATGTGTATATACATATGCATTTTATATATATATATATATATATATTCAGTTTGCAGATGTTTGCCTACTCTGAAATAATCATATGTTCAAGCTGAGTGAACAATGTTTACTTGACAGCTTATTCGTAATCATTCACTGTGTAAATAGGCTGGAACAAGTATCTCAGAATTTTTTTCAAATATTTGCTTTCATGAAAATGGAATTAATTTCCATTAAAGGCTCTCTTTTTCCTTTCTGTGTGTATTCTAGCATGACATTAGTGTTTATAGAAAATGAGATTTTCAAGAGAATACTATATAAATATAATTTTGAATTTTTAAAGGTTTATCAAGTAAGATAGCTCTGACTTATATTTTTTCAAGTGCATAACTTGAATAGCAGATTTTTGAAGAATGTTTTTGATGTGCAGTCATTTTTAATGAGGGGAAAAAGGAGGAAAAATTCATTTTGTTTACCAGGGTTCATGAAAATAATCACCAGAAAGTCATGAAAAGAAAAGAAGGGTAATGCATCAGCATGTTTGTCTCAAGTGAAGCAACTAAATCAGAGTTAATTTTATAGTTCAGGCCAAGCAGTAAAATTTTGTAAGTTTATTTAGCATTGATTAGAGAGATATCAAACCACTTGGACAAACTTTAGTTACTTAAAAGCACCAACAGTCTGTTTGAATAATGAAATGTGTCATTCTTATTTCCTTTTCTATAATTGGGATGACTTATTTGAGTAAATAATGCAATACAAAATTACATTCTCTGCTTGGAATCCTGCTTTTATTTGTACAAACCTTCCATCTTGAAATAAATACAAGTCTGTATATTCTACAAGAGTAGAATGTACTTATGTAAATCTAGCCTAAATTAGACCTAGCACATTTAGAAATATAATGAAAAAGAAACAGGAAGCTAAGATAGAATACATAATGATAAATGTCTTACATGGCAGAGTATTTCCTCTTGTTTCTTATAAGTCAGGATATTAAATGTGTGGTTGGAATCCCAGACAGGATTAAATAATGAATCAAATTTTTCACTGATGCAGAAGCAAGGACTTTTTTTTTAATAAAAAATGTGAATAAGGGGTTTGTCTGCCCAGCAGCAAATGAGGAGAAAAATTTTCAAGACTTTTACCGAAAAGATACAACACTGATGGAAGTATCATTTCTATGCCTGACAAACATATTTTACTACTGCTAGGTACAATCAAGGAATGAAAATCAAGAAATCCAGTAAAAGCAGATTGTAACTGGTATTGCCAGAGAAGTAGTGGAAATTCCACAAAATATGTGTTTAATTTTCTTATAATCTTCAAGGCTCAGGTTTATAACTGCAAGGATATGCAAGAGGGTAACAGATTTCTGTCTACATCAACAAAAAACTAAAACTGGAATAAGTATAATAAAAATACAATAGGATTTAATATATATTAACTTTGATTAGTTCAAATTTAACACATCTTTCTTCTCATATACTGGGATGGCACAAGTCAAAAAATGAAAAACAATTCTTTTTATAAAATGAAAATCAAAATTGCTATCATACTCGCCTCTGCTAAGTTGAGATGATATTTTAATAGTAAAGGTAGATGAAAGCAGATGTAAATGTAGAAATTAAAAATTGCATATTTGGTCATCTTCAAATCATTCTTCCATCTTTTAGAGATGGAGTTTTCTCATTTCCTTCATTGTGTTCAGGAAGATACAATTCATATCAGTCATCTTTCAGGGTCTGGTCATGCTACATAGAAGTAACAGACTTATCTGTATTAGCTTTTTATTGGCTGAACAAGCATTAAGAATGACATTTATTTTAAATAGCTTTTTCGCATACTCTAACATTGTTATTTATTTATGAAATGATGATAGTCACTACTAAAAAATGTGTTTATTTTTTACAGTAGCCAATTTAAAATAAAAATGTATGATGTCAACAGTTTGCCGGTGGGTTTGTTCCTCACACTGATTGATATAAGCTTATGTGTATATAAACATCAAAGCTTATTTTTTCTCAAGAGGGTTGTAAACTATTTGCATTTGAATTTCC
Organism: Certhia americana; assembly: GCA_018697195.1. NCBI lineage: Eukaryota > Metazoa > Chordata > Aves > Passeriformes > Certhiidae > Certhia > Certhia americana. Next base: position 37,945,152 of record CM031860.1, read on the forward strand.
TGGTGGTTTTCAGTTTTCTTTGCTTCTTCAGTAATTAAAATGCTAATTCTAAAGGGAGAAGGTTGATTTTTAAGCTTAGTTCTACGTTATCTTACTCTTACTTTTAAACTTCATTAATTATTTGCAAGATGATTTAAATCCTATCTAAAAGCTTCTATATAAATCCTTTTGTAATGATTGCAAAAAGGTCACACTCTTTTGTAGAACCTAAGGAGGACCTGTCGGATGGAAAAAAAAGGCAAAGAGTATGGCAAAACAAAGTCTGGCAGATATAAAACTTGCTGTATGAAATATATAATGGAATATGCTTGCTATAAATTCTCACATCACCTTTGATATTAAGCAGGAGTGTTATGGTCTGCAGTTTTTAATATGAACTGTGGAAAAATAAATATCCTGTTATGAATTATCATCTGAGCTTTTGTCTAAGTGTCAAAGGACTCTTATACTTCTGTTTTAAGGTTTAATAAAGCTGTAACCTGGAGCTCACTGAAGGTTAACACATTTACTTTCAAGAAAATAAAATTCAGTGGCAGATAAGGTCGTTTATTACTGTACAAATAAAAAAAATAGTTTTTGTAGTCTGAAGGGAATCATTAATGGAATCATAAATGGTGTGTGCAAATAAAATTATTTCAGATACCCTAAGGTTCAGATAAAACCTGAGTTATATGTAAAGTAAAAGTATAATGAAACACCTGATAATTCTTAATCATTCTTAAAAAATTCTGAACACTCTTAAACCACTGCCTCAATCAAAATGAAAATAAACATAGATTTTACAATAGGATACAGTATAATCACAGGATCTCAAAGGTATAAGCTCAGCTGAAATATACTACTCTTTGTTGGCAGAAGATCTGAGGAGTCCATCTAACTAGTCCAGTCATATAAGTACTTCACTATAGCCTTTTCTAGTTAACTGAAATTTATTAGTAGAGTTTTACTGAATATTTAATAAGCTTACAATGTATAAATTTACATACACAGAAAAAGATATGCCTAAATAATTATTTTACATCAAGTAATCCTTCTGTATTACAGAGAACATTTTCAAAATCTTACTTAACAGCTTTTAGTTTACTGGGCATTAAGACCTCTCACTACCTGGTAGTGCACTCTTTTGAATGTGATTAGAAGTATTTCTATGAACTTTTTCACTCTTCTGTATGGGTGTTTTGTATGCTTTAACACTTGGTATTATTTTTATACATGCAATCTAAAATATTCAAGTGTCAGGTTAGCAGTTAATGGCTGGGTTTTCAAAGGTAATTGGAAGTCAACCTTGATGGCATGTATGTTATTTGAAAAATACCATCCTGCACAGCTTTATGCCTGTTGGTGTTATAAGACATTATAACAGATCCATTTTATGTGAAATATCAAGTAAAGTATTTGTTGTGTATCATACACACAGTACGCTGGGTGGACTCTGGGAAATAACAGCCAAATAAACAAATACTCTGCTATAAAGGGTTTTGATGAGCATTATGCTCATGCAGGCTCTAAAACCTCAAAGCATGGTGCTGGAAGCACTGCTTCTCACAAAGGTGGAGCAGTAAATGATGCAAACAAGGAATTTCTGCGACAGAGCAGGACAGTGACGATCAGGAATTGTATGTGAGGCACACAAGTCTTTCACCTTGCTTTTCATTTAGTGATGATTGGAAGTACCAATTCCAGGGTGAGTCCAGGAAAATAAGGCAGTTAGGAAAAGGTGTTTGTATACAGGGGAAAGCAGCTGAACATGAGCTACAGAGAAGGGACAGCTGTTCAGGCCGCAGAAGGAACATTCATGGTGGGTGGCCACTTGGATAGAGGGGAGTTGTTAAAAGTTGGGGAAAAGTGTTACTCTGACAGCATCATCTGTAGTTAATCTGTGGAGAACTTCACCCCATGATGTGGATGTTAAGAAAGTGATGGATGATTGAGAATTGAATAGATAAACACACAGAAGGAAAATGTACAAAAAAAAATTATCCTGGATAACAATATCCTATTTTAATATTTGTGCATCTGATGCTTTTGGAAATGAGACGTTGGGGTTAACTTCTGGTCCCACCCAGAATGGCCATTCTTATGGCTTTTTGAAAACAGGCCTGAGGACATGATTCTCAGTTTATACATTACATTGATTTGTAGTGGTTTGCATTGTGTATTTCAATGTATCACAGTTTGAAGTCAAACTAGGAGTTTAAGGATCACATTAAGTCAGTAGAACTAAGTGGCTTAGTCCTAACCCCAGAAAATTAAAATCTTTACTTCCTCCCATAAATGGATATTCTTATCCAGTAAAGAGATAGGCAGTGTTGTAGCACAGCAAAACAAAACTAAAATGATATTTTGTCAAACCAAATTCTGGATTTGGATCTGTAAGTTATTGCTCTCTGTCATAAAAGTGTGAGTTAACTAAACTATTTCCAGGCAATGTCTGCTTTCATATAATTTTGTGAACAGTTTAAGAGAAATTCTGACGAGATGGTAAAAAGAACTATGGAACCTACTGGAATAACAGTTTATGGATATTTAGGATATTTTCCAAGTTTGAATTTCAAAGAGGTTTTTTTATTTCACATTTACAAATATTACTATGTTTAAATTGGTTGTAAAAATTCTGAGAAAAAAACCCTATCAGAATGTCTTGACTAGAAAACATGGATCAGCTGTTTCAGTTTTTGCCCTTGGCCTCAGATAACACCTAGGCAACACAGTGTCCCACTTGTATAAATTTGTCAAACAAAATGTATGTGTTATTTTATAAATACTTTTTTTCAGTTTACTTGAACAGATGAAACTCACTTCAAATTACTAAAAAAAAATCCATATACCTCGATAACTTTTTTTGCTTATTCTTAGATCTCTCTGTCCCTCTGCAAAATCTACAAGGAAGAGGCCAATATATGGGCAGCTGAGATCATTTAGATTCACTTTTTAAAAAAAAAAATCATAATTGCTGTTTATGACAACAATTTTGAGAAGCAAAAGCATGTTTAAGCTATCTCTGTCTTCCTAGAACTCATGATGGGTCTGTTCCATTCTGGTGTATGCCTTGTTTTTCTGTATGTGTGTGTGGAGCACACATGTGTGTACAGCTACCCATGTGAATCATAGACAGCCTTTCTTATGTTGGCTGCATTTTAATATTCATCTGTTGTTTGCCCTCTGACCTTGATCAAGTCCATGTACAAGGAAGAATTGCCAGAAGCTTGTCCATGTATTCAGATTTGAATATACTTTAGGGTCTAGCTACAGAAAGATCATATAATGAGTGTTTTAGCTGACTTTGCCCATGTGATTGAGGATAATTAATCTCCTTGAAATGGAGTATCATCACAGAATGCTGGAATGTTTTCCATAGTTAGTTTTGAAACCAAAAATATTTGAAGAAAAGTGCACCTCCAATTATTTTTTAAAGGGATGGGAGCTTTTATTTGACTGTCAGATGAAGGAAATGAAAAATTCCATAATCTCTGATCAACACACAGCAGGTTAGAGGTGTGGTGGCAGTATTACTGATATCTAAGTGGCAATTTTCCAAAACTACCTAGAAACTAAAAAAACATTCAGTGTAAGAGGCAAAACAACCTTTCCAATTTAAATTTAATGTAAAGTGAAAGCAGAAAAGCCTTGCATATTTTCAGAAAGTCTTTTTTTGTTATTTGACAAAAATTGTCTTTATATTGAGTGCTCCAACAATTCTCCTGTTTTTCATTAGGTCTCCCTTGCAAGCAAAAAAAATCTATATGCCAGTATAAAAACAGGCTTCTGAGGCCTATAAAATTCTTAAAAGTACACAAGTCAGCGAAAATTTCATGAATCTTCAGGTAAAGATATAATAAAAAACTATTTTTCCTTTTTTCACTTTTATAAGTGAATCATAGCATCATCATAGAATGGTTTGAGTTGGAAGGGATCTTCATCAACTAGTTCCAACCCTATTGCTGTGGGCAGGGGCACATTCAGTTAGATCAAGTGCTCAAAGCTCCATACAACCCAGCCTTGAACAGGGATGAGGCATTTACAGTTTCTCTGGGCAACCTGTTCCAGTGCCTCACAACCCTCACAGTAAAGAATTGTTCTCTAATATCCAATCTAAATCTACTCTCATTCAATTTGAATCCATTTCCCTTTGTTCTTTCCCTACATGCTTTTGTAAATAGTTTCTCTCCATCTTCCCTGTTTACTCCCTTCAGATACTGTAAGGATGCCTTAGGTCATCCTGAAGCCTTCCCTTTTCCAGACTGAACAATCCCAATTTTCCCAGCCTTCCCTTTTAGGAAAGGTGTTCCATCCATCTGATCAACTTGGTGCCCCTCCTCTGGACCAAGTATTAACTCTGTTCCTGTTTTTCCCCAGTCCATTGTCTTCATCACTATCACTCATGGTTATCAAATCACCCCATGTGGTTATCTCATTGTAACTGATATTACTTGCATGTTACTGAAGTGATGGGCATGAAAACAGCAACCCCAAGAAATAAAGTGCTTTAGCAAGTCCAATTTTATGTGAGTGGAATTACTCATATAGCTATACTTCAGAATTGGTTGTATGTTGAAGTCTAGAATTATGAGAAATATTTCTTTGCATGTTTAAGGGATTTTAAGATCTCTTGCAAACAGTGTTTTTAACCTTTGTTCATGGAAAAAGGGCTTTTAGGGTCTGGAATGAAGAAAAGTTTTCAAGAGTGTGCATTAGATAGTAGTATAGTGTGTAGTTTTATCACAGGGTGAGAATTTTAGATATATGGGTTTTTAGGATGGCAGACAGCTGAAGGCAAGATGGAGAAGTCCACGTGGCTTTTGGGCTTCCTCCTTCTTCCTCATCTGCTCCATGTTCTGCAGTGAGGTGGCACATTATGATTGGTTTAGAGTACAGTCGAACTTTCTAACATGGATAATAATTATTGGAGAAGTATTATAAATACTGATTACGTGGATTGTTGTAGTATAAATGTCCCTCTCCCCTGAGGGTGGGAGTATTTGGTATTTGGCATTCGGGGGTTTTTGGGGAGAGTGCCTGAATGTGTCCTGCTGCACAGATCTCTGCAGGGCTGGAGAAGAATGTATTGATAAGAAATAATAAACTATGAAGAAAACATAAGAAGAGACGGCTCACGGCCCATTCCTTCCATAACTCTGGCTGGAGGAAAAAGACTTTTGCATTCTCGGGAATCTCATGAGAAAACAGCTGGCCAGCAGAAACACACAAAGATATTTCTGAATAAACCTGAGAGTTGTATATATTTGAATTTCCTCATGCTGCAAAGTGAAAGCTTAAAGATGTACAGAAAAGAATGAATAGGCAAGGGAAGAAGAAATAGGAGGCAGAAGAAAAGACTAATCAAATATGATAAAACTATGAGATTAAAAAAGAATTATAAGATGTAAAAATTGAAATAAAGAAAAAAAGCCATTTATGTTTCATATAAAAGAGGTTTCTTAGCTAATAGATGTGTTAGCTGCAGGCAGCAATAAGTTTTAAAAATGAAAACAATACATAACTTTTAGATCACAAAATCAAAATGGTGACAGCACTAGCAGATATGATATATTGCAAAGAAGTATTCTAGTCTTCAGAATAAATCACTGAACAAGTACTCTGAAAATCAGTTTGAGTTTTTTAGCACTCTTTGTAGTTGTCTAGCTGAGAATGTTAATGATTTATTACTCCTAAATGAAAGTTGTTGGAAAACCAACTTGAATGAGAGCAGTCCTGAGAAGGATGTGTGGATTCTGGTGGATGAGGAGATTGACATGACCCCTCTCAAGGGTGCAGCTCAGAAAGCCAACTATATCCTGAGCTGTACAAAAATAAATGATGCCAGCAGTTTGAGGGTGGTGATTCTACCCCTCTACTCCACCCTTGTGAAACCCCACCTGGAGTACTGGTATAAGTATCTAATTTCTCTTTATTTCCTGGATTTTGTCATTCTTCCTTGTAATAGACTAAACCAGCTTTTTTAATATATAATTTTGGAAAGGTAAGAAAAAGGGAATTAGAATCAAGAAAAAATTATGCATAGAGAAAGCAACAGAAAAAAAAAAAAAGGAAAAAAAAGAAAGACATGAAAACCAGGACAAATCCAACAACTGTACCCATTTTTTTTAAGTGCCTTATGCAGGACTACACAAGGACAGAGATATACTCTGAAATATACCTAAATCTAGGTTCTTAGAGTGATTCTAGCATTTTATTCATGTGGAACTATACTGAATATACTTTATTACCTTTCAGTAGAAATAGACACTTGGTTTATTTTCTCTGAAAATCTTTGCTAGGCAAACTATAAATCTACTCTTAAAAATTATGATTACCTTTCACATCAGTGGAAGATAAATTCTAGCATATTTAGCAATACCAGCAAGATGTTACTTGTGCCGGTGTGAGTTTTAACATTGCCACTACAGATGCAGCATGTGTGTGTTATCAGAGAGGCACCAAGTGCCATGGGACATTCATTTTTATATGGTTTATAGGTCTAAATGTATCTTGAAACATTTAAGTATGTTTAAAGTGTTTGAAATATCTAGTAGGTACTCATTAATTGTCTCTTTATTACTTTGTTCAATTAATGGAGGGCTATAAAATTTATATTTTTATTTAGAAATGCTTTATGGCCTCTCACAGTTATGATCTATTGTGATGTGTATGTCTTTAGTGACATTAAATAAACACAATTGCTGGACGCTGGAATTCTTTTAGAAATATTTATTATTTACAGTAAAACTGTCTCTAAACTCTGTAATGATACTGTAAAAATTACAGTACCAGGAGAGAAAGGTCTCTAGGAAGAAGTGGTTTCAGGCTCATACTAAGGCAGAGCAATACAGGCCTAGTCTTGAAAATGAGAGTAGAGGAAGGAAGAAAAGGAAGGAAGGAATGAGAAAGGAAAAAAACCAAACATCTCTGCAATGCAGATTACGTTGGCAGTTCCTGGTTGTTGATCTGAGACTCATTAGCTGGGTATATATAGCTAAATAGTCTCTAAGGAGTATAATTGGTGAGACAAAATATAGGTAAAAGTTGATGGATTAGAATTATTGATGCTGACAGCCCTGCATTTTCCAGGAAACTCTGGTTTGTGAAGTAAGGAACATATGCTGAATAATATAGCACATCTGATTTCATGCTGCTCGTGCACATTGACCCTTGGCATTCTGTATGAGGTCAAAAGATTTCTGAAATTTCAATGAACACACACTGTGGGCATAGAGGTTGACAGCTCCAATCAGGTGTGTATTTTGCCTTTCAGCAAATATCTAATCATCATGGGTTTAAATAAAATTTAAGGCTCAGCAGAGAATTCCTGAAAATGCTATTTGTTGTAGAATTTTGAAGCTGTTAAAGATTTGTTATATAATCTGTCATAATTTATTCCTGATCTATTTTTATTCTCTTCATTTGAAGGGTAGAAGCTATTATTGAAAGTTATTCTCACTACTGAAAATTGATTTCTACAAAGCAACTTGTAACACGCAATTTAGGAAAGGATGTGTAGAACTAAACTATAAGTTAGAATTACATTTATTATTTGACATACTGTATTTATTTTTTTTTAATTGCATAGCAAAAATGATGATACATGCAAATAAGTTACAATTTTCATTTAAAACTTAATAACTATTCTCTCTGTCCCAATAACCTACATGCTGATTTTTGACCTTTAAATACTGGTATTTAACCAAACCTACTGTTGTTTAGAATCTAGCTGTTAACAGAGACATTTGTCTCTAGCTACTTTCTTTCATGCAATTTTTCTACAGAATAATTAGTCAGCAGATGACAATTTCAGAGTCACCTCAGTTAAGAATTGTGGGAGATTATGAGAAATTGCAGGTGAAATAAGCACTCTAGAGTGTGGAGTATCACAACTTTAGATGTAATTTCACATGTATAAGGTGTAACAAAATTACAAACTGAGCTGCTCAGACTAAGCACTAGGGTTTCTCTTAATCCTTTGAGAAATAATCTGTTGAAACTACATTCCATTTGAGTCAATAAACATGTCTTCTGAATGTATTTTCAAGAGAAGAAAAATTTCATAAACAATAAAGAGAAATATAATAATAGATCAATCCAATCTGAATGAACCTGATAGAGATTTTATCATTGATTTTATTTAAATAAGCTACAAGGATGCCTGGCATGAGTGGTAACAAAAATTTATTCTGGACTGGGGACATTAGCATGTAAGAAATGATAGTTACCTTTTGCAAAGAGTTCAGTTAGCCTCTCTGTCTCAGAAGGGTTAAAGACCTGGATGTGGTGACAAACATTAATTGTTGAAGAGGTTTTTTGTTTACACAGACAGATTTATAAATAAAAAAAGCTAATTAGGTAATAAAAAGGATTCACACAGAACAACAAAAATTTTACTATTTTGTATACAATTCAAAGCAGTAAATATAATGGAATGGCACAAAAAGCTAACTCCTGTTTAGTATTATGTTTTTATCATAGATGGCTAATTTGCTGCCTGATGATTTGTTTTATGATAATTATTTTTAAAATTGTGATGCAGTAGTACTGTTTTGGATATAAATAGAGTATTTGCTGGAAAAGATAAAAAACTGCTTTCTCAAAATTTGCAATGCTTATTTCAATAGCCTTCACAAGGACACAAATAAGAACAGTATACATCCTCAAGAAAGGACTATTGCTTTTTTCTTGTGAAATTTCCAGCATCTTAGGATAGCATATTGTTAATGGAAGTGGTTTGACTGTATTCTTCATTAACATTTTATGGGGATGCATGATCATGGTGATGAAAAATCCTTTCTAGTTATGGGAAAATTGATGCATATTAAGCACGTTACATAGGACAGGGTTTTGTGGGTTTTTTGTTTTGGTTTGTTTTTTTGTTTTTTTTTTCCCCAAATGGTTATGTCTGGGATTTGAGGACATTGAAAATCAGGCAATTTGAGGCATTCAGTTGTGTTTTTAAAATCTCCTAGCACCTCTTTTGGAAGAGCTATTCTTATCAATACAAACACATTAAGACAAAACCAATGCATATTACTAATCAAACAAAACTCTTTATTCAAATCACCCAGCATTTGCTCTTTATATGCTCCACCTTCTTTTTGTTGAAGTGAGACAATAACAGGTAGTTTCAGTGGTTAAATCTTAATTAAACTTTACAGACTATGGATTATGACATACCTTGTCCTTCTGCTGTCAGTTGGCTAAAGTTATATTGCAAAATATCTGCTAATTTTCTCATGAATAAATTGATTTTTTCCAATAAGAAAAATATGTTCTCCCATTGTACAGGGAGAATATTGTATAATTAGTGTCATTTTTACACATGTGCTAGAGAATGTAAAATAGATTGTACAGTTACCACAGGGAAATTTTGTTTATCAGATCAGATACTCAGATACTTCATGTTTCAAAATAAATTCATATGGAAAATAATGAAAAGAAAATCTTAGAGAACAGTGGGAAAATACTTTTCCCAAAATGGTTGTTCCATATCTGACCTTTTTTCTGCTCACTTATTCTCAATGGAAACTTGCAAAATATCTTCAGCCAATAAATCATGAAACTAAAGCTAGCAGCAGTAAAAATATGGAAAGAATAAACTCAGTGAAGTACTGGGTTTATGATACATTATAATTTTCCTCACATCTCGATCAGATGACCCTTATTTTTCCATAGGTAATAACTAGCCTTCTCCCTCTTGCTGGTTCTCCAAAGGTTATTCCTTTGCTAATAACGTCTCTGCATGGATGCCAACCACACTTATCTCTCACATTACCTCGCCAATTAATGTAATTAAGTTAGAGTCAAAACAGTTGTATTCAATTTGGGTTTGCTTTTGTTTCTGTGTGAGTTTGTTTTTACGTGAGTTTATCCCTTTAACTATACCAGCTGGGCTAATAAGTGCTATTACTTTGTCTTGTTTTTTTTGCCGTCTAATTTCCAGATATATACTTTCAATATTTTTCATATGTCATGCAGGAAAGGTGGTGAAAAATCAACACTTGTATCTTATCTCTGTAAATCTTCATTGATACTGTAAAATTATCAGAATGTAAACACAGGGAAGAGTCACAAGATCAGATATAGTAATAATACTGGCTTGTGAAATTCCTGTCCAAACTTAGCAGTCATCACAATTTTAGTATTACAGTTGAATTTTTGCATCACTACATGACTGAAATAACCTGTTATTTCAGGTTATTAATAACCTGTTAAAAAACCCAAGCAGTTTGCTGTGGAGTATGGCTGATAGAGGAGAACTGTGACTGGGGAGTCAGAAAGTTACACCTTCAAGCTGCCTGTATTGTTGTGAACCTGGTCCATACCAGGTTACAACCAACAAGTTGTCCTCTAGGAATTACTTACAGTAACATCCAGGAAAAAAAAAAAATTAAAAAGTAGCACAAATTTGATAAAAACAAATATATGCTTTTTATTTAGATTTCACATCATTTTGGTCACAGAGGTTCCCCTGTGCCATTGCTACTCCATCTCACTAGATGAAAAAACTTGTGATATGTTGCATCACAAAAAAAAAGCTGTTTAATTCCCAGACTTATTATATGAAAAATAATTCAATCAAATCAGATTTTTATTTTATATTTTTCAATTTGTGTGTATTGTTTTTTATAATGTACTGTAACATCAGATGTTCTTTTGTGATTCCTCAGGATCAAGACTACGCAACTTCACTGAGCAGGCATTAAGTTTAAAGCAAGAAAAAACAAAGAGTAATGATATTACAGTAAAAAAATGGAAAGTTGAGGTAGTCAGAAGACTAGAAAAGCATTTGGAAGGTGTCATAAAGGAATGAAGGTATAAAGATCTATCACATTATATTATTGAATAGAAACTTCAAGTCATGGACACATCTCTGCTGCTATGGAAACTGTTTTCTGTGTAGTCAGAATCAGTGCTCTGAAGTGATTACAAGCAGGTAAATACACATGAAATACAATATGAAACTTCCTTTGAAATACTGACAGTAGAGAAATAAAGGAATTTCAGTATATGAGGAAAACTGGAGGAAAATATTTTGCAATATATTAAAGTTTTCTTGTTTCACACTGAAACAAAAATAAACTTTTCACCATTTTTAAGAATTATCCAGTAGTCTGGCACTGAAACTGCAGTTCTGGTATGTGGGAGACAAAGTTCAAAGGAGGTAATACAGCAGCTTTATAGTGTTTGATCATGCATTCCAGTACTTCTGAAGATATCTTCCTAAATTAGAAGTCAGCACATTTCTAATGTATTTTGTAGTAATGTTCTAGACTAGTATTTTCTTTGGAAAAGTTTATCACTTGAAAATTTTGCAGTTACCTGAATAATGACAAAAATCTATCTGAATTAATGGGGTGTACTTCTTGGGATTACATCAATGGAACATATAATTCCATTTCATAATTTTCTTCGTGAGAATTTGTCATTATTTTGTTTCATCAACAGAGAAGCTTACTATAGTGCATGCTCAGATTTAAAATTATCTCTGATTTTTGATTTTTTTTTTAATGAGATATTCTTGATATAGTATTACTTACAATTTTTACTTGCTGCTTTGGGAGTTGTCTGCATATAATCTGTTCTGGTAGTGTCTGTGGCTCTCAGTTCATGAGCTGCTAATAGCTGTAGGCATGCAAAAAAAACTTGTCCACAAATATATCTTAAAACCCAACCCACCTTTTCTTTCACAGTAACAAACTACAGCTAAAATACTTTTTTTATTTGCTGGGAAGGCATATCCAGATTTAAATGTTTTTTGGACTGGTATATAGTTAAGAGACTGCACTAACCACTAATCGAGTATTTAATCCTAAGGTGTTTGCTTGGATATATGAACACAGTCATGTATAAAAACCAACCACTTCAACTCTTCTCTCTCATTCTCTTAACCACTGTAATGAGTCCATTGTGCTTGTCATAGTATCTGTATATGTATATCCCACTTGCAGTTGGGATGGGGACGGTGTCAGAACTGCCTTTCTGTCATGGACTGTTTATCAGCTCACTCTTCTCTCAGGACTGCAGTCTGAAGCTGGTGGAGTCATAACTTAGAAATTTTTAAAACTCTGTTCTCTTGATTTTATTGAAAAGAGCAGTGTAGCTTCTGCATTGTATCCTGGTGTCTGGACAGGAAATCTTAAGCAGCCCTTTTCCAATAATCTCTTCCTTCTTCTACTACATGTTCCTGTTCCTTCAACACAGCAGACTAGCTGTGTTCTGATGTTAATACTTTCTTTGTTTGGTGTGTGTTGTTTTACATCATTTTGCTCTTTTTTTCATTTGGGCATTTGGGTGCAGAGTCAGGAAAAGTAAGAAAATATCAAGAAATTTTACTACTTTCATTCTTTTGCATGTGTATAATCTTTTTTTTTAAACTCTTCTCAGTTCATTTTCCCAATGGTAGAGGTCTGGGAGAAAAAATAGAAAGAAGTAGAACAGTAACTGCTGCAGCAAATTTCTCTTTGTGAGACTGCATCTTGAGCCAGTGTCAATCAGTGCTGAATGCAGCCACTGTTGCCCAAGCTGGCTGCTACTACAAGTGTCTCCCAGGTCTCATGCATTCCTCTTCCACTCTCTGCCATTTGATTCGGTAGAGCCTGACAGAGACCTCGATGTGTGCTTTGTGCTCCCTGATTCAAGTGAAAGTACAGAACAGTGGATAGGTGACAGGGTTTGTCCATGGCTATTGCACAAAAATTCCCATTGATTACAGTCAGTGGCAATTGCCAGTCAGTCACTATGGTAGGCAGTTTATGCCTTTCTTTACTGGACATATATTTTTAAAGTTTTTTCAAGATACTGCAAATTTAATAGAAGCTTTACAGCAAAGAGGAAAAAACAAACATCTTACTGTTCTCTACTAGGAGAAAGGTTTCAAAGCTGCCATCTTACTACACTGTAGTTTCCTTTTTTTTTTTTCCCCAGGCTATTTTGTGAAGTAGCCTCAAAACTATTTTGGGATATGAATCCCAAATGAAAAGCATATCCCTATGAAAAGCAACGGATTCTGAGACCAGAGGGAGGAAGTGGGGTGGATCTGTATCTCTTCAGAAGTGTTGCTTTTTAGTGTGCTTTGACACTAATCTGAAATAGAATCTCTTAAGTGTGATCTGTAATTTTCTATAAAAAAACATGATTGTATTTAAAATACAATCTCAAATTGTTTTACTACTGTACAAGTTCAGTAGTAAAACAAATGTATTCTGTGCAAAGCAATGAAATATGCATTTTTCATTCAAGAATTGAGAGAGACAGTACATGATCAGAAAATTTCTTCAGAAGCTAAAAAAAATTCAGTGCTACATTATTGATTGAAATTTATTTACTGTACAATTTTTGATGCATTTCCCCATGGCAAAGGAAATATTTTCCCACAGAAATTTGTAATATTGAATAACAGAATAGTGATTTTTTTTGTACATGGTTGTAATAGGATGCATTTCTTTGAGTGCTCCAACTTTGCCTTCATGTAGACTTATGGAACTGTGCTCCTATGCTTTCTGTAAGCTCTACAAAAATCTACACTGAATCAATGATCAGATTCTAAAACTTCCTGTGGTAGCTGTAATTTACTCCAATATCTTCCATCAATTTATTCAGTTTTTATAATATTAGAATTCATTACTATAATGAAGTTCTAAATTTAAGTGAGGTTGGAAGATCAAAAAAGAAGGGACTTAAATATATGTTTTATAAGTTTTAATAGAAAATATTTTATTAGGTGTCAACTTTGCTTCAGTAAACAGTAAAAAGGATGATATGATTTGATCCAATTTTTTTTTTAAATAACTTAATATTAGGAAAGAGGATACCCTAAGATTCGAGAGTTTCTTTTTTTTATTGTTTTTGCTGCAAGAGTTTTCCAGCATATGCAATTTATGCAGCAATTACCTAATAATTTTGGAGAATTACTTCCAATTAAACTGTCCTAAATAGTGAAACACCAGGCACAGTAAAATATTAAGAGTCTTACAGAGAAGTAGTACTGCCCTTTCTTTGGCAATGCTGTGTGATGGTTACTTTTGAAACAGAAATATCTGCCATTTTCAGTGCTTTTTTGACTATTTGATGAACCATGTTCATATCTTAGAAATGTTTACCTTGATGCATTCAAAACTGTTCAACTAAAATCCCTAAAAGTTAACATCAAAGAATTTGCTATTAGAGTGTCATGCTGTGCCTAGACAGCAACTGATTCAAAAATATTGTGTTATTTCCTAAGTGATTATGGTGTGTATTTGATGCGATTATTTTTCTTTACTGTGGTTGACACTTTCTCTGCTTACATTTAAACCATTATATGAAAACATTACATTTAAAAACTAGGAAGTTTGTGCTGTCACTTGCTGTCACTGAAATTTTTCACGTTTATGAACCTCTTTCTGAGCTCTTTGCAGACTTCCTCCATCAACATCCTTGATGATATATTGATTAATTTTTCTGAACATTCACAAAGTGCTCAGGAATATTAATCAAACTCCAGCAGGATGTAAAATACAACTAGGTAAGGTGGCCACTATTATCCCATTAAAATCCAAGTAATATTTTTATATATTGTACATTTGAAAAAGGGCTTTTTTTTGGTCAAGGACAATTTTCATTTGTATTTTCCTTTCAGAAGTATATGCCACTACTTTATATACATTCAGATACTTATTTGTATAGATATAATCTACTAATGTAGAAGGCTTGATTATATTGTCCAAATTAATACTCTCCCTGAACAACTGTGAAAGTATATTAGCACAATCTAGATCTAATGAAAGAGCAAGTGCAGAATCTCCTCACACTGAATGTCCATTTTATTACTGACACATCATTCTGTCTATGTGAATAATAACAGCATATTAGATTTTCAGATTTTCAGTGTAATGGCTACTAGACAAAAAGTTTGGGATTGATTGACTGATTTTAATGGTCTGTGAATGTGCTGCTTAGTCATATGAGATTGCTTATCAGGGTTGATTCTCTTGAGTTTCCCCCTTAAATGTTCTGATGCTACTGAAAATTTGGCCAATCTTCCACTAATTTTAAAGTTCACTAATCCAGACCATATATACTTTTTTGGCTACCAAGATCTGAAAGCTTTGTTAAAATCAAGGTAAGTTACATCATCTACTTTTTCTTCTATCTACAGAACTGTTAATTTGATTTTGGAAACAATTAATTTAATCAAGTGTTATTTGCTAAATTGCCTCTTTGTTCTGTAGTTGGAATATTAAATAGTGTCATCTTTTTGTCTATCAAAATTAGTTTATCACAATATATTTGAAATATTCTCAGTGGAATCTGAGAATATTTTGAGTTGGAAGTGACCTTAAAGACCAGGTTGGATGGGGCTTTGAGCAACCTGTTATAACAGAAAGTGTCCCTGCCCATCACAAGAGAGTTAGAACATAGATTTCTTTTCTAACTAGAATTGGAAAATCAAGTTGCATTTGTAATTAGTAGTGTTATGAAAACACATAACTCTGTAGAACACATAACTCTGTAGGTTTGTGTGTCTCTAATCCCAAAAATGAAACTCAAATTAAACTGCAGCACTCTTTGAATGACAAGTAAATCCTGTAGTAAGTGCTAGTCACCCTGACCAGAACACAAAAAGTGTGATCCATCACCAGAAGCCATCTTTTCATTTAATCCATCTGTTATAGAAGTTTTATGATAGTTACTCAGATGACATCAGTACAAATAGGTAAAGTGGGAATATAAATGGGTTATAAAACAGTGTTTTTCCTGTAGTGGTATAAGTTATTGTTATCCAGATTGCCAATCAAAGAATTTAGTAGAGATTGCGTGATATGAAAGTGTTGATATTAAAGTTGTTTCAGCAGGAAACAGATGGTCTGATTTTTTCAGCTCTGCAGTTTAGATCATTAGTGTAACTGCAGTAAAAAAAGTCTTTGTAATGCCAGTGAAATTTACCTCATTACTTATGGGTAAGTCACTCCTGTTAAAATCATGAAAGAAATAATGTATGTGTGTGTTTTTATATAGGAGAATATATTAGTTGCTGATGCAATTGCTACATCAAACAGTAAGAGGAATATTAGAAACAAATGCAGAAAAAGATCTGGTTTGGATTTTAGGTAGAATAAAAGCTCTTTTGGTCAGATCAGAGGAGAAAAAATTAATATAAAAAATAGTCTTGAGTGAATAGGCCTTATTTTTTTTCCCACCAAAAAATCTTGAATAGAGTAAACAATTTGCAGTATCACCCTACAGATTCATGTGGCTATTAAATGATTATAAAAGATAAGACAAAATATTTGGTGCCCATATAATATTAGTCATTTAACTGAACAAATCCAACAAGATGACATCATATACAAGTTATGTAAAAAACTACTTTCTTTGGCATTTTATAGGAATGAATTGAAAAATAAATTTTTCAGTCTCTATGCACACTTAGATGGACCTAAACATTCATATAGGAGGAATGTTTTCTATATCACTACAAAATCGATAATCTTAGACTTTGAAATCATGCAAATTTATCAGTTACTTAGAAATTCACTTTAAATGCTGACTATTCAGTATTCATAAGGAGAATATACTGTTGCCTTAAGCAGAAATTCTCTACAGCATTTCAAGGTAGAACTGGTGTTATTCAACTGGTTGAAAAATTCTCAATGAAGCTTTCTCAGAATATTAAGTTTCTGTATCTTCTAGATTTCTTCAAGATTTTTTTTTTGTTTGTGTATGAAATGTTTTTCAAGAAATGCATTAATTCTGACAATTTCTTCCTTGAATTTCTTGAAACAATTCTGGCTTGAATTTGTAAATTCTAAATTTCTAGATGGAATCAGGGGGGTCCTAAGTTGGCCAGTTGAAATTGCTGAACCGTCCTCCTAGAGTTTCCAGGTGCTTGGATGTGGAGCATGGATCTGTGTGGCTCAGACGCCAGAAATGCTGCCATGTCAAACAGCTAACAAGCAGTGTGAAGAAATTCCCGATTATGTTGGTGACATCATATGGGTAGCTTAATAGTTTTTACTCAATGCCTGAAAAAACTATCTGCATAAAATTGACCTGTATTTCACCTGCGTCTGTAACAAATCTGCTTGTGGATTTTTGTGCTCAATGGTGAATAGGTAAAATTTGTAAAACTTAGGTTTCCATTTAGTTTCACAACACTTCTACATAATTCAATTTTATTCTCATGTAGAATATTTACACAACCTGCTATCTGGTAGTTTATTACATACAGTGCTGGAATTAAAAATTAATTTGGTGCAGTTTTTCATATTTGTTCATTTTAATATTGTGAATTAGAAATGTGCTGCATGCTGACATTATTTATACCTAGTTTTATAATTCTTATCAAAATGGATGCCATAGAATCATGTAAATCCTAGGAAGAAAGATAAATATTTAACCTAGTCTATAAATTGCAAGGATAAGATAACATTGGAAGGATTAACACAAAATTGTTCTTTTTCATTAACATTTTCTTTAGACTCTGCAGTCAGACTTCTAAATAAATAAATAAAAATCTTACTTCATTAAATGCTGGCTACTATCTTTAAATAATATCTTTCAAGGAAAAATTTGAAATTAGTTTAGGTAATGGCTAGTTAAGGAAAGGTAGTAGGAAAAAATCCTCAAATTATAGTCTCCTACACGCTATATTTAGATCCTCAGTTTAGCAGATTTCACTGCTTGTGGGTTTTCTTGCTTTTTCCCCCATTTCTGGCACTTAGCAGCTCAGTGTTATTGACTGATTTCAATTATATGTATTTCCTTTCCTTTTATGTAGCCGTTGATGAATTTCCACCAGTGCACGCAGTGTGGGTAACAAACAGGAGGAGTTGGAAAGCTTGATGCAATTAGAAATCTATGACCTAATTGCTCTCACAGAAACATGGTGGGATGAGTTACAGAACTAGAACACTGCCAGTGAGGCCTATGAGCCTTTCAGAAGGATAGGCTGGGAAGGAGGGGCAGAGCTATTGCATTTGTGTTCAGGAATGGATGGATTGGAAGAGCTGCCTCTGAGTCACAAGTGTGAACGGGTTAAGGGCCTGTGGGTGAAAATGAAGGCCAGGACCAACAAAGGACACTTTTCAGCTGGAGTCTTCTATGGAAAGCCTGTTGATGAGGCTTCTTGCTTCAGACAGAAGAAGTATCACATGCATAAGCTCTCCTCCTGATGAGGGGTTTCAGCCACCTGGATGTCTGCTGGGAAAGCAATACAGTAGCCTGCACAGAATCCAGGAGACTCCTGGAGTGTACAGAGATCACCTTCCAGGTCCAGGTGTTAGACAAACCAGCCAGAAATGAGATCTGGGGGACAAAAATACCAGCAGGTAGAAGAATGTGGGATATGACAAAATTTGAGAGATTTGAAACAGAAATTGTACAATTTGGTTTAGGTTTACAGCATGAAGGCATTGTGTTTTCTCAGATTTGCTGCACATAATTAATGACATTATGGAAAAGATTGCAGAGTAAATAACAAAATACAGAGATAGATTTGTTGTTCAATTTAGAATCTAAAATATTTATTTCAGAGCAATGCCTTTCTTGCTTTACTAAGTGGATATGTAGGAACATGGAAACCAAAATCCTCTAGTCTTGCTTCAGTCAGCTACAAAAGGTCACCCTACTTCATTCTGTTCAGCATTACCTTCCTTTTCTTCCCTATAGTAAAATGAAGAAAGCTAATTATGACAGTGCTAGAGGAATACACCACTATCTCCTCACATCATACAGTACAGAGCAAGAAAATATAAAATCTTGCTCAATAATCAGAAGCTCAAGCTCAGTGCTTCTCTCCATGCTTTTTCTGCTACACTGATGTTATCCAAGTGTGCAGAGAGCTCAGCACAGGTTAAATAAAAATTTCTTCAGTAAAATCCTCTACACTTACACTTCTGGTATGAAAGCCCCTGAAACATCTGGATTTACTGTTTTTCTCCCAATGTGAAATCTCAACACCATACTTCCAAGCTGAAACCATTATCTGTCCATTGTGGTTTTCTGTTAACAAAATCTTTTTTTTTTTTTCTTTTTTTTTTTTTTTTTTATATTTTGTCTATTCATCCTAGAAAGTCTGTCAGTGTGTGGGTGAATTTATTCCTTATGATGTAGTCTTGACAGAATTATACTGCAGTCCTGTCATGTTCCTCCATAGGGAATCCCAGAAGTCCACCTGAATCTGCCTAAGCATCCACTGTCTTTCAAATTATATGTGACAAGATACGCATGAAGAATGGATACGGTCAGTTTTGTTCTGTTATGTTAGTGAAACAGACATTTATCAAGTTCTATGGCTGCACTTACTACAGTTATTTCATGAATCCCAAAATACTTCTTTTAGCTGAATGTGAATCTATAATGTTAACTCACTTCAACACACCATGGCATTGATTCTGTTCCCTACTGCTACCAGGTCATTCCTTAATTTTATCATAGAAAAAAAAGCCAAATCTAATATATGTGCTTTTCTAGGGCCATATATGACCCTTCTGCAAGTAGCTCATTGAAGAGCAAAAAATCTAAACCGAGGAGTCTATTGTGTTTTAAATGTAAATTAATTGCCTAAAAAATTCTAAGCTTTTTGCAACAGAGCACAGAATCTGCCTTTTAATAACAAGTTGATACATGCTGCTGCCTTGCAGAATGAATTCAAATAATTTATTTTGTCTTGTTGTTGGATATTTTCTTTTGACTGCTGAGTTGAAACCAGCATCTCACCAAGAATATTTTTAGCTGTCACCTGAATGGGAATTAACAATGACATATCAGGCAAAAAGCAGATATTCTGCAAAACATAATTTCTGAGTCTCTTAGCATAAAGCCTATGACTCATTTTCTGAATTTGTCCTCTTCATAATCCTCACCATCAACATGCTTACAATTGTGAAGCTATGAAGACAAAAAAACACCCCAGTTTTTAGGCCTTCTGTTAGGGTGCTCACAAAAGCCAAGAAAAGTCTGATATTATGATTCTGGATTCACATATACAGTTGGACTTTCCTATGCCTTTTGTATAAAACTTATTAGAAGTCATGTCACTAGAAAGCAGCCTAAACAATGAACTATGAAAAAATCAATTTTCCCCCAACTTGCAGTGTACAAATGTGTTATAACAAGCTGTATAGCATTCATTAGAAGATTTTTTTCCTGAAGAAAGGCAATACAGATTTTTACAGCTAGGAAGAAATATGTTTGAGTAAATTAAGTCTCTCATTTTTGCATTCTTTGAAATGAATAATTATGCTTATTTTAAGAGGTCCTGAAAATAACAGAAAACTTGCACAGGTTCTAGTCTAATAACCTTCATATCATGCTGTATCCTTTCCTTCCTGAATGGCACTAGTAATTGATACTGACATATAAGAAAAAGCCAAGTTCCATCCTTCCTAACACAGACAAATTTTATCAAGGACTAAAATGAGCTTTAGCTTCATAGCTTAATTTGCAACAAAGCACTGCCAATCTTATTGAAATAACGAAGTATGTTCAAATCATTGTGGGTTACTCTGGTGTAAAACTGACAGAAATGTAGAAGATGTGAATATTCTGTTTTGAAAATTATGTTATGATAGTAGAATACGGAGATGAACATTTTCATTTAATCTGTGAGTACTGAATGTATTAGAAAATGTTGATTGTATTTTCTAAATTCACTATTAGAAGTTTTGCACAATAGGTTAATTCTTCAGTGGGTCACATCAGTAGCAGTGTCTTACCAAGTTCTCCTCAGTGGAAGCATGCTCTAGTGTTATTACTGATGGTGCTGACCCCTCATTCTCTCATGATATATGAAAGCATCCATATAGTTCTGAATCATTTGTAGACCAGTCATATATGTCCATGCTGAGTTCAGGAAAAAAAAACAAAACAACAAAACCAAAAAACAAACAAACAAACAAAAAACAAACAAACAAACAAACAAACAAAAAAACCCCACAAAACAAAAAAACCAAAAAAACCCAAAAAACCCCAAACCCAACCAACCAAACAAAAACAAACAAACAAACAAACAAACAAACAAAAAAAAAACCCCAAAAAAACCAACCTGGAAATAAAAAGATTAGCTGAGATTCAAAATATAAGAAATAAAGGCAGATGTATTTTTTCATTAATATATAGCTGATGAATCTCTGGTCCTCAGAAATTTTGAAAACTTCAAACCAATATCCCACCTTCCTCTTCTTCAAACATTTAAATAAAAAATAGTTGTTTGTTGGTTTCTAGACAGAAGTTTCTTTCTATTTTGTTTCTTTACATTACAGAAACTTATACTTCTTTTCTGGATAAGGTTGATAACGCTACACCTTAGGGGAAAAATTTTTCTTTAAAAGAGTCTACAACCTATTAAGCTACATCAATAGTGATTTACAGACAGAATATGCACAGAAAGTTTAGTGAAGAACCATCACTGAGACCTATTTAAAGAAGAAACCTTATCAGCTTTTTTGGATCAGAAATATATTTCTGAATATATTTATCTATATGTCTTTCTTTATCTATATGTCTTTCTAATATATATATATCAGAAAGGTGGGGCGGTCAAGTTGCAGAGTGTTAGCTGCAAGACAAATCTCAAATCTTCAAGACATATTAGAAACTACATTCAAACATTAAATTAGGAACCATGTTGAAATGTGAGAATGAAGCAAATGTGATGGATTTCTCATCAATGAACACAACTTTTTATACTTCACAAGTTACTAAAGTATTCAATAAAATAACACACAAAAATATTTGAAGTGACTAAACAGTAGGAATACTAATATACCAAATTAAGGTTTAAATGCAAGCTTTCTGGTGCCTTGTATTCAGAACATTATTTTCATCACTGAAAAGAAATGTGTTTGAATTTACTAGTGAAATCCAGAGATTCTAGTGAGTACAGTGGCACTATATGTTATATAGAAATAAAAGACTCCTGGCAGTATCAAAAGGAGAAGAAACTTGGAAATCTGGCAAGCTGTTTCCATATGTTTTTGTTGTGGTCTGATAGATAAAACCAGTACATTATGACATAATATATGAAAATAGTGTAAAAGTTCTTTGTGATACAAGCTTTTAAAAATAGATGTGATCATGTGTGTCTGATGCAGGCTTGTATATATAATACTCAGAAAATATGCTTTGATCCTGTAAGTGGCACATTTCCCAGCTATGATAACCGCAACCTTAATTTTCAGAACTTGTTCTGAAGAAGGAATCATCTTGGTAAAGTTAAAGAGAACATGGCTATTTTGGGGGTAAATGGTGTTGCAAAGAATTAAAAGACTCTATAGTCTAGAAAAAAAAAGTAGTTTGAAATCCAAATAACTTTTGGAAATAGAGATGTAGTTAATTTACATCACTGTTTCAGTGTGTATGCTGGACTGCTAGATTTTGTTTAATGTACATATTTAACTGCATTCTAACAACAAAATCCACTACAGAAAAGAACAGTTTACATACATTAGCCATATCACACCAATGCACAGACCTACCCTGTTGGGAATCCTTTATTGTTTGACTGCAGGATACCATACATGAGATGTTATTAAAGGAATCTGAGCTGGAGACTCACAAGATTATCTGTATCTGTTTCTTTCACGTGATAGGACAGGAAGTGGGGAAGAGGGTGAGTGGAGGTTTGACATTCACCCTCTGATAATATCTGACAAGACCTAGTGATGCCATCCAGGACCAGCAGAACGTGGCTGAACTGCAATGTAAAAATGGGATCTTCCTATTACATCCCATAACCTGAGCACTGCAGCCAGATTATACTGGAGAAGTAGTCTTAATGCTTCACAGAAACTAGCAATCAATTCCTGCCTAAATCAAAGTCTGTCTGCTCTTAGAAGGAATAAACACACACTCCCCCTTATGACGAGGATCTTGTCATTTACAATTTAGAAAAAATATTAACAGTTTCTACTGCCAAGAACAGTATTTATTTATTTACTTACTTACTTGCTAACTACACCCTAGTGTAGATGTGATTTTCCACAATGCCTTTCTATCAATATTCCCACAGCATGTGTGTGAATATTCATGATGCTACACTTTTCTGGGTGCTTTTGGATAAAGCCAGTGGCTGCAATTGAGAGGATGATAAAATCAGAGACCTTACTGAGGGAATGTTACTGCTCAGTGAAGTTCAAGAGACTGAGCTTTATGAATAGGGGTATCTCTTCTATCTGTATATTCCTGTTTTAAGTCAGCAACTAAAAAAGTATACAGTGTAAGAAAATAAAATAGAATTGAAACAGAATCCTACTGTTTGCACATCTCTTCACATATAATGTTTTCAGGCTTACAAGTCAGCCTTTTACAGTCCTCCGATAATCACAATTAAATTATTTTCGTACTGTTATTGCTTGAAAAGTCCAAAATTTTTATGAATATGATCTTGAGCTTTGTAGAATTACAGCTAATGGAACAACCTGGTGACTGCATGAATTATGTATTATTTTAATTGCTTTTGATGGTTGACTCAATTCATACAGATTAATTCTCATGTAAACTAGAACTGCAACAGTGGAAGA
The DNA here is from genome assembly GCA_018697195.1 of Certhia americana. Lineage (NCBI taxonomy): Eukaryota > Metazoa > Chordata > Aves > Passeriformes > Certhiidae > Certhia > Certhia americana. The sequence continues at coordinate 37,968,641 of CM031860.1, forward strand.
GAATAGAATATAGACACTATGGTATAATTTTCCTCTGTTGTTTTACTTGTATCCCTTTATAGTTTAAAATATTTGCATCTGGTATGTGACTACATATCAAAGCTGTGTGTTGATAATGTACATGGAACATGCTTGAAAAGAAAGCAAATATTACAGAAGAAAAACATACAAAACAACACTGACAAAAGTATTCCATTGTTCACCCAAGTATTATTATTTTGTTTTTTAAAAGATTTGGCCAAACTTTAAAGCTGCAATTTTGCATATGGAAAGCTCTTTTCTGATTTTCTCCAGACTGGATTGACACATGTAATTTCAGTTAGTCTTTCTTGCTGGTACTAGAGAAGTATTTTTGTGTAATCCTGTGCCATCTTAGGTAACGTGCCTCAGCAATGGATTCAGTACCATTGACTACTCACAAGATGTGCTTGGCAGCAGTAGACTCCAGATGGTGAGCTAAAAAACCCTGCTTTTCTGCAGCAGCAGTAGCATCTGGGTATGTGGCTGCCTTTCTTTTTGTTTTCTGTTCAACCTACTTGGCTTGTTTCCCTGTTTTATACCATCGTAGATATCAAAATACTTGTGAGAAGGGCTCTTTTTAGGATGCATTTTATTGTTAATAGAAAGTGATTAATCTTTCTAATCTGCTTCAGAAAGATAGAAGTTTTGGGGTGAAAGTAAGATAGGAAGCATGCTTTTATTGTCGTGAATCGATATGCCATCGACTGAATACCCTTCTGGTGATTTAGAGGCCACCTAGTTTCATTAGAAAATACTCTGGTTTTCACATGTTTAGAAAATTAAGCAGCATAGGTGTGAATGATATGAAGACACTCTTCAGCAGATTCACATCTCAACTAAAACTATAAATTTAAATTATCTCTTGGAGTTATTCTCAAAGCTTGTGCAGGCCTTCAAGAAGTTCAGAAAATAAGGATAAAGCTTGATAAGGGCTGTAATGTACAAATGTTCTGCAGTAAAATTTGAGGTGAAGGAATTTAGAATGAAGAATACTTACCAAGTTTGTCCTGCTCTATGAAGAGCTTGATCTAGATGAAGGCAAAGATGTTTTTGCTGTGTTAAAAAGAGGAAGCTGTTAGTCACCTTTTCATATCAGAATGAAAATTTGATCTGTCATTTCTGGATTTTTTATTATAAGGAAAAAAAGCTTAGAACCTGTTTTGTTTTGCTTTTATTTGATAGTCATAAAAATAATTGAAAAATAAAAATAGTCAGTCCTTGCTCTTCAGTTATTGGTTATTGGATGTTTTGAATATGCTAAGAAAATCCATTCTAGCAATCCAAACGAAGGCTGCTTACAGTTTTCTGTATGCACTATATCAGATCTCCTCCAAGATAAATTATGCAATTACTGCTGTTCTACAAGTGTAGGGTGAGAATAGATGGGATACAGGTGGGTCATACAACTAGCAGAGGTGTTTGTTTGCAAGCCTATGCAAAGAGGAATGGAGATCTGCATTTTTCACCTCTGAAGACTTTCATTGAGAAACTGCATTTGCCCATGCTTGAAGAAAAATTGTCATGGGCAAAAGTGATGTCATGTATGCAGGAAATTCAAACTTCTTTATTTATTAAAGTAAGTGATATCTTATTATCAAGTTAAAAAATCAATCTACCCTTGTGTTTGCAGATGAAATTCTTAAATGATAGAATCACAGAATGAGATTAAAGACTTGCTATTAACCTTAACAGAATGACAGTTTTACTTTTGATTTCTTTTCCCAACAATTAAAAATCCCAAAATGAGTTTGACAAATCAAGGTACTCATATCCCAAGTCAAAGACCAAAGTCTACTTCACAGTAGGATTTCCTATGCCTCCATTGCAAAGAAATGTTTGTTTGCAATCAATATTTTAGATGCTACTCTATAATAACTCATAGAAAATAACCAAGCATAAATATCATTATTTGTAATACATCCAAAGTGATATCAACTTTTACACCTTCATTTCTCCAGTAAAAATCTCAGAGATTTTATCTGTGATTGGTTTGAAAAGTACTTTCTTTTATAATTGCTCTCTGAAAAGCTGTGAACCTTTTCTGTCAATAAACATGTTGAATTGCCTTGGTCTTATCCAAACGTTTGCTTATCGTAATTTAATGTAATTGTACATGACAGAAGCAATACAACTAAAATTCATAGAAGTATTTCACTTCACAGTACGTTTTTCTGTCATTTATTCTGTGTGTTGCACTGGCTCTAGTATTTGTTTTATAAATGCTCTACTGTACTGTACAGCAATGGAAGTTTACTAGCTGTATGGAAAATCAATACATATGGCTTGCATACATTGACAATAAAAAAATCCTAAATGCTTCATAAGCTCTGAAACTTAGAATATAATTACAGTTATGTAAAAGTAAACTAGATTGTGATTTATGGCCACTAAAATTTTAAAATATTCACTTGCATTAAAGAACTGTTTGTGTAGTAATAGATCCATGGTTTTGAATAATGAAGGCAAGAGTATTTAAGATATTGTTCTCCAAATGGCCACAACAAAGAATATAGACTTCCACAGACAGTTCTGATCACATTCATATGCCATTCCTTTCATGTAACAGGTGCTTGACATTTCTCTGGCCTTAATGGGATTGAGGCTAAGATGAGGAGACCAGGGAGCAAATGCTATACGCTGTAGAGGAATGTAAGAAATAGCAGCTATGAGTCTGCATTACTTCACCTTCTACTTCTACTTTAGGATGGCTCTTCCTCAGGAATTAAGTTGTTTTCTCTCATTCACCCATATTGATTTGCTTTGTGTAATGCTTCCTTGTACAGCTTTTGTAAGCTGATAATTCAATTTGCATTCCAATTGTCCAGTTTAACTGTGGTAAGGGGAGATTTGGCAAAAAGCATTGTGCAGTGCAAAAATGCAATTAGTCATGAGGTTAGTTGCAGTGCTTCATGTTTCTGGATAATGAGTAGATTATCATAAGTACCATGTTGCTATTGATTTTGGTTTTCAATTGATGTTTGTAGTCTTTTGGGGGTTTTTTGATGGTTGAATAATGCATATCCAAAGAAAACTCCACTGTGTAAAATTCTTGGATGTTCATGGAATCATTGTCAAAGGAGTAGCCACAGCCACTGGTACTTAAAATCCCTTCCAAAGGACGTCCTTCTGTTAGTTACAGCAGGATTTATCTAGTACTGCTTAAATTAAAGTAATCTTCATAAAAATTCTAGTACAATAAGCTGTGATACTAGTTTCTGACAATACAGACTTCTGTTAGAACTACTAGCTGTGCTTTTTCGGGGATTCTATGTTAGAAATTCAGAATATCAGAGTATCTAGATCTGGGATTTACGAAAGTGTCATTTGTAGAATAACAAACTGTATTAGTGTATGCACATTGGATGGATATTGTGAATTTGTATTTTTTAAGTTTAGGTGCTGCTTGTAAATTATCTATGATGCCTTTTCAGGATGCCCTGAACTTAGAGGAGAGTATGCTAACGGAACCTGATTTTCATAGAACAGTAGAAAGCCTTGGGTTGGAAGGGACCTTAAAGATCATCTAATTCCAGCCTCTTCACCTGTGGCAAAGGATACTCACTATATCTGTTCACTCAGGCCATCCAACCTGGCCTTGTACATTTCTAGGGATAGAACATCTACAAGGTCTCTGTGCAATGTTTTCCATTGCTTCACCATCCTCACAGTAAGATTTTTTCCTAGCATCTACTCTAAATCTCACCTATTTTAATTTAAAACTGTTCCCCACTGTCCTATCACTATCTGCATGTTGTCACTCTCCTTCTTTTTCATAAGCTCCCATTAAGTCCTGGAAGGCTGTCTCATAGCCAGAGCATTTTTGCCAGAGCATCATTGCTGTAGAAGTTATGTTCATTAAACAAGTGTCCAGAACAAGAAGTTTCAGCTTAAGCAGTGAGTGTAGGGAAAGAGTTATACATATTCTCTTTCTTTGTGTTATGAACCAGTTATTAAAATGTTTAGATAATGTGACAGTCTCTTACAATAAGTGACAGAATTACTGCATTTCTTTTACAGTGTCTTATCTGTGTTCTATTTTTAAAAGATCACAAGTGCTAAGTTCAGAACACATAAAAGTTCCATTCTGATCAGCAAGATCTAATCAACAGTGCCTCTTTTGTTCACGTACTTTTCAACATATCTGTTGGAGAGGTTTAGTTATACAAAGTATTATGTGATTTTAGCTATGTTATAGCACTCTTTCCATAAACCTTCATAGAACAGTGTTATTGCTTGGAAAAGTAAGGTTGTGATATGTGGCCATCAACCACATATTTCTGCTTAACCAGTTGGTAGAGAGATATTTCATTATAATCTCTCTTTCCTGTTGTGTTAATTTGCAAACATCAAATATAGTGTTGTTTTTTATGTCTGTGTAGCAGTTACCATAATCACTCTAATGTGATTAGCTTCCCTAAGCAGTGCTGCCATTTAATTTAAAAGAAAAAGAAGAGAGGAGGGGGAATTTATTTATCACATAGCTGATAAAAGATCTACTATGGCCAATTCATCAAACTTCTATGTAATATTAACAAGAAAGTCCATTCATTTGATAGTATACTACATATGGTACCTTACTTTATATTTAGTTCCTAGGTAGTGTATCAAGATCGTTATAGAATTTCTCATTCACATAATGAGTGGGGTTGTTGATTGTAGTTCCTTAACTTTTACTCCTGTCCATAATTTTAAAGATGGAGCTCTGTGAGTCTTTCAAAATAAAGTAAAAGACTTTGCAATATTTTTCCTAATCCATTAATTGTTCATCTCATCCCTAAACTTTCCCCTCAACTTATCAATGTACTTCCTGATTTTCTCTTGACTTTGAACTTAATAGAAAATTTGCACTTTGCACTATGATTTTATATAAAAATGAAAGACACAATATTTAGACTCCTAAAACTTGGCAGGTGCCAAGTTCTGTCTGTTCCACCATGAAGATTCAGAAGAAAGTTTTCACTTTTTAGATGAACTTTTTTCAGAAACAAGTCTCCCATCTTAGAGTATTTTTAACACTATGTTGGGTTTGTGTGGCAAGGTTTTGATAATGGGGTAGAGGAGATGACAGTGGTCCATAGGGGTGGCTTCTCTGCAAAGATGCACACTGAAGAGTGAGCAGTAAGAGTGTGAGGAGGGGTGGCAGAGACCTCATGTGATGAACTGACCATAACACTCATTTCTTGTCTCTCTGCACCATTGCAGGGGGAAAGGGTAGAGAATTAAGGAGTAAATTTAGGTCTGAGAAAAGAGACTTCATTTACTTTAGTATTTATTGCTTCATGGACTGTTATTTGATGCAGCACAATAATCTGCCTAATAGTCCTAAGCCATTAAAGAGTAATATAGTAATATTTGTAGTTAAAAGTGGATACAGAACCTAGGTGCCCATCTGATAATGTGCATGTTTTGTATAAAGTATATATATATTTTTTTACCAAGTGAAGCAAGGATAATTATTTCCAGAAAACACTTCATTCAATCATCTTTTTTTTTTTACTTCTTTATTTATGAGTAGATGAATTTTCAGAAGTATTCTAACTCTGTATCATTCATCTTATGCTTCACTTATTTAATGTCCAAGACTTTTGAATGACTATAGAAATGTACACTAAATACACAGATTAAATGGTAACACTTGATATTAAAACTGGATTTATTAGTATTGATCAATCAGAAAGGCCACTAAAGATATTTGTTTACAGAGTGAATGGTTCCTACAGTTAACATAGGTAAAACTTAAAGGAGAAGAGGATTTGATTCATAGAAGCAAAAATAGAAGAGAAGAATATATGACCTGTAGAAATGTGCAAGAACTTCTATAAAAAAGGCTGCAATAAATACCTTTCAATGAGTTTTATCTGCTTCTAACAACAAAGCATGATATTCTACCAGTTTATAGGTTTATTCTTGTAATAGTATAAAAGAGCTTTCTTACATTGTCCAGCTCCTCAGTAGAAGGTGTACAAGTCCAATGGTATTTCATCAGAGATGAATTCAATGTGATTAAGCTTTTCATTAGGAAGTTTGCTCTTGGGGTAGGTAACTACTATTTATGAGAGTGTGTACACAGATATATATATATATTTATATATATATATACATACAGATTATAAACAGAAGATCTGAAAATTTTTCCAGATTTGCAACTGTATCTGACTAATATTATCTCAGTAAAATGTCTTAACAGCCCACCTTTTTTGACTCCTCCAAGTCACTGATAGACATTGAAACTAAAGGTACACCACTTGTCACCAGTCTCCAGTTAGGGAATGAACATTAATTATTATCCTCCATGTCTAATTATCCAGCACACTTTTACTCACACGCTTATCCACCTGTCTACAACCTTGGACTGTCCTTTTGCCCTCTTTGGAAGTTGGGTACAACTTCTCCCTTTCCTCAGTTGCTGTGAATGTTCCCTGATCTCCCTGACTTTTCAAAGATGATAGTGAAGGGCCTTGCAGGTACATCAGCCAGTGTTCTCAGCACCCACATTTAGCCCATTGGGTCCCACTGATTTGTAGGAGTTGAATTCTCCCAGTTAGTCCTTGCTTCAGTCCTCATCCACTGCTGGTAGCTCACCTCTTAGAACTGTTTCTCAAAACAGGGAGGCCTGGAAGACTCAAGTGATGAGGATGGGGTCCCCATTTCATGCAACAACTATTGAAGGGCTATCCTACATCATATTATATGTAGAAATTATCTCATATATAATGTTTAATATATCTCTGTGTTTCCAGGAAAAATAAGTCGTCTCCTGTGGTTTTACCCCCTCTGTCTCTGTTTCATCACTAATAAAAAACCCATAAACCTGCTGTTTAAAATTTAACATTTACTATTAAAATTCAACATTTTGCAGCTGTGAGAAATCCCTGTTTTGATGGCTTGGGTCTTTGAATTTTTCATGTAACTGACTGATAAAATAACTCACCTTGTGGAATCTAAGCCAAATTGAAATTTGTTACCATTATTTGTAGGCTTAGGTTTAGATAAATAAAAGAAGAAAACATATTTCTTGTCTTATTTTTGTTTTTGTTTGGTTATTTCCTTTTTGGTTTTTTTTCCTACTTTAACAAAGTAAATCCTCATCAGAACCCTGCTGTTAGTGATTGCCAATTACCTGCAACTGCAGGAGCACTGGTAAAGCATTGCCTTAATTAGGGAGGCCTAAAAATGCCCTTGGGATGTAAGCAAGCATAAATGTAGCTGAAGGGTTCTGTTTCTCCTTGACAAGCACAAAATTTTATGTGGAAACCATTGACAGGCATTCTTGAAAATAACTTTATTGAGCTGCTCTGAATATTCTGTTAGTCAAATAAGGTAAATTGCCTATCTTGATATTAATTTTTTTTTAATGGTATTTTCTTAAAATACTGGTTTTGCAGTCATTGGCAGGTATGTAATTCCCCTTCATTGAGATTTGCTATAAAGTATTTTCAGGAATGGAAAAAGAGTATTTCATCTGATAAATTGTAAGACAGAAAAGAGGAGTCAACTTCAAGTTAAAAAGAATGAAATTAGTTTGGGTAGCATACAAACCAGAAACTATTAACATTTGTGTTGGTTTTAACACCATCAGAAAAATTAAACTCCGAATAAGCCACTCCCTTTCCTCTGCCCTTTTTGGTAAGGAAGGGATGACAAATGAGCTTATGAGTTGAAATAACACTTTACTAAAAACATTACCCCAGCAATGATATGATGATTCAATACCAGTTGGTGGTACTGAATAAACATTGTGAGGACCCCCACTCACTGCTGAAAGATTCCACTGCTTCTCTGTAACCAGGACAACATTGCAGACCTGGTTGGCTTTTGATGTCCACTGTTCATGGTGTTACATATCTTATTATGATGATCAAATAATTGATATTTCTTTTTGTTAATTACATTATCTGTTTTTGATGGTTGGTGATGAAGTTACCATAATATGTGACTCCTTTTAATGTTCTGTTTGCAACATTATAATTGTGTTGCAACTTAGCATGAAGGAAGGTTTTAGCATAGTTGAATTTATGGATAGGAAACTGTCTTTATTCTAGTTTATCCAGAGATTAAATTAAGAAAGATTTTTCTTTACCAAATTGAGAAGACCTTTCAAAGTAATCTTTTAATTTACTGTAAGAAAAACAGTGAAAATCCATTTAATAGTGTTGACAAAAGATTTTGTAATAGTCATTTTCAACAGTAATTAATTTATCTGCTACTCAGTTACTCTCTACATTTCGTTTCCTGGCTGATAGAACATTTATATAAGTCTGTTTCTTTCAATTGAGATGTGAAATGTATTCTTTTCCTTTATTCTCCATTATAATATCCAGCCCTGCTTGCATTATTTAGATAGAACAATGATCACTTAAGAGCAACAAGAGTTTCATGGTGTTTTTACCTTCTTTGGGTTTGATTTTTTTTTTTTTTTTTTTTTTTTTTGCAGGTTTCCGGTTTTTTGTTTTTTTTTTTTTTTTTTAACTTTCAAGATTATTTTTTTTTTGAAACTCAATTAAGTGTTCTCAAATTAATAAAGTTCCAAAAATATTCCCCAAAATAATATTAATTAATACATTAAGATATTTTCAGTATAAAGATATCTAGACGCCATGCCGAGTTCAGACACCAATATCTCTTTTATGTCAAGAAAATTAAGCTGGAGATGAAGATTGTTTCAGGGTGTGTAAGGATCCTATGGCCCTAGGAGGACTGGTGTGAACTGAATTTGGAAGAAAGGTTGCAAAGGTGGAGGATGCCAGCTTGATTCTAGAGAAAGCAATGCCTTATTTTCTAGGTCCTAAAACAAATTTCTCTGACTCTAAGGCTAGAAACTTCAAAACCAAACAGCAGAACAGAAACATCTGCAAAAAGTAATTGAATTTTGCTAAAACTTTACCTATTACTGTAATCTTATTTGTTTAGAACTGCCAAAAAATGCTACCTGGCTCCTTTTCTGAATACTTCTGTGGTTTTTTCTGTATGAATTGTATGAACTGTGAGCTTTCTAGCCGTTATTTTTCTTTGTGAGTTTAAGTTTTTTGTCTCTGCAGTACTCTTTCATTTTCAAAGCATTGTATCTGCATATTTCACAAGGACATTGTTGTGACACAGTTCACTGGGACAGTTTCTCCAAATTTCAAAAGTTCTTACTTTCTGAAGAGCATTTAATTTTATTTGGCTTTTTGGAAAAAGAAATTGAATTCTGGATGTAGTGATACTTTTTATGGCTTCATGGCCATAATGGACAGCACTGTTGTGCAACGATTCATAAAAATCAGTGTACATTGGCTTTTTTTTTCTTTTATATTAATTCAGTTGTGTGGAATATCGATTTATGCAGCAGTCTGTGCTTTAAGTAGTTGAAAGTGATGGTCTGCTGTCCCCCTGAATTGGAGGGAAATCTGCAAGTGATCCTGCTAAGTCTCACTGATTTTGAAGGAGGTAGTGTTCTTGCGAACAGTGATCAGCTGTAATTCTTTCTTATTTGTTATTTTTTTACCCTGCAGAAGGATAGCATTTCTATATTTTATGTACTAGAGCTATGAAAAATAGTAGTATTTTTATAATAAAAAGCTTTGAAAACCGAAGTTGGAATGCAATAAAGTTATGAAACTACTGCTGCACAGATTCCTCAAGTGAAGAATAGTTGTCTGGACTTGGTGTTAATTTTGTCATAATGCAATTGAATTTAATCAGGAAATGTTCACACTGAGTATTTAATTAGACTCTAGGTGATCAATCTTGGTAGGGACTTTGCTAATTATCAAGTGGCTGAGTCACTGAAGAAAGTCAAAGTAATGCTTCAGAGGAGTGCATTTCACAGAAGACTCTGGATGTGTGAGCAGAGTTTTTAAGGTGATAAATGTTAAAGAAGGTTAATAAATAGTTTATAGTTAGTAATGAAGTTGCAGGAATAATAGATGGAGGCACAGACATATGAGAGACTGGAACTGTAGCCTACAGTAATTTGTATAAATTATAATTGACCCTCTAAGAAGTGCGTAGAGGTTAAAATCCTGAGCAGAAATAGTTCAGAGAAAAGCTGTATCTCTCTGACAAGGCCATGTTAGCTCTAGATTACAACAGTAGGAACAATTCTGTTCTTCCTTCACATATCTCTGATGTATGAAGTGGGAATTGCATAGACCTAGATAGGCTTTTGCAGAGCAAGCCAAGTGCATGAAGACTTTCTCCCAAAATGCAGTAACAGTTCTGCTGACTCCAAGAAAGGCTAGAAGAAAGATTGCAAAATCACCATCTCTGTTTTTCCACTCTGTCCCTCTTTATCTAAAGATCTGTGGCATTCCCTTAAACTGTGCTATGTTTCTATATTGCTTCTGTTAATGCTTTGCATTGCCCCACCATTTCAGAGTTTTCTGAAGTTTGTTATTGTGGTGGGTTAGGAATGTTATTCTTCATTTAGTGCTCCCTCTGAAATCACAGGTGGATTCCTCTCCTCCTTCTCCAGTTGGAGGCAAAAAAGGCAAAAATCATGGGTTGAGATAAGAAGTTTACTGGAAATAATAAGTTTAAAGAATGAACAGTAACAGAAAAAAAAAATAATGACAAAAGGCATGAGAAAAGACACGATTCACAAGGAAAACACGTGACAATAAATAACACTGGACATCTCCCCCCACTACATTTTTTCAACCTGCAGGAACCTTCTCTGAAGCAGTCCCTTTCTTCCCATCCTCAGCAATGACCTGAGGAGTTACAGAAAAACCTCTCTCCTAGTAGCCACACCCCCTCCTGGCTACTGCAAAAAATTAACACTGCCCTGGCCCAAACCAGGACAGTTATTCTATGCCATTTAAGACACACATAAAATGCTGGGTTGGAACACATTTCATTTCTCAGACTTGGAGCTACATGTTCTGTGCCTCTACCAAAAAGCTTCCTATCCATTGAAATCTGTAGCCGAACAACTACTGTCATCTTGATACCTCACCTAGATTTTTTTGCTATTGGGTCCTTTCTTCATCCATCAAATACACAGTTCTAGTCCTTTTGTAGTCCTGAGTAAACTGCCCTTCTTGTGTAAATACTCTGTTTATCACCTTGCTTCCAGTCACTGTGCCTGGCTGTGAATCTAAGAATAGTGGTAACTTGATTTCAGTGGCAGTAAAACTAGCATTCAGGTAATTAATTTGAATTTTATTTGGAACGTTATCACATTTTAAATGAATTTGTGCATGAATACCTGCCAGGCTTTTCAGCACTGCTAACACAAGTCTATGTGCATTCCCCACTCTATGGCATTCTCTTCCTCTGAGACCCTGTGGTAGAGCCTGCTTTCTGCATGGAAGACAACTAGCCAAAGCCAAATAGCATAGAAATTTCAGGGGTTGTTGTTAAAGTATGCTTAGTAATTATGTTTGTTTATTCCTATATTTAAATTTGTGTACTTAAAGCTGTCTACGAATAATTCTACTGTATATATGAATTCAAGTTCTTACTAATGCTCACATAATTTTCCATTACTTGTTTCTTGCAGTCACATTTATTATTCAATGTTTATGATTTATTAGATTATGAGGTTTATGTTATATATAGCAATAAGTTTTATCTTCTTTTTATACAAAGCTAAGCACAGCTGGATTTTTACCAGGTAAACTGTAACACAAGTAATAAATCAAATGTATTATATTAGTGCAATCATGGGATAAGTAAAATTAGTTTTGAAGCATTTATGCAAATAATCTGTTTTCAACAGTCCATGCTTAGACACATATTCTTCTACTCTAAGAATAGTGATATGGTTGCCCAAGGTATTTTAACTGGTATTTGAAGACATATACATGTATGTATTTATTTATAAAGCCATAAACAATAAATATTATTCTTGGGAAAGAGAACAATTTCAGTAAGAGTAGCAAAAATCAAAACAGCAATAGTTTACATAGTGTGGAGTTTGATTTCATGGGCTCCTTTCAGAAGATGGGGGTCCACATTTTTAGCTCTGTATAGTTGAGACAGTTGGGTGCTCTGCAGAGTGAATGTAAATCCATAGGCATGATAAAAACTATACTCTCTGTTTTCTGTTTGAAAGAAAAATATTTTCATAAAACCACAATTGGGATGTTATTTTTTTTTCTCTAAATTATTTCTGCATTATTTAACCTCCTTAATGTCTTGCTTCATTGATTATCATTTTACAAGGATTATTCTAATCCTTAGTTGCTTTGGTTGTCACAGAGCAATACAGAACACATACCCAGGAATGCTTTATGGAGAGTTATAAAATTTTGGCTGGGATAGATTACAAAATTCCAAAGACAAAAACTGAGTATGGGTGGAGTGTGGTGCATTTTAACTGACAATATAGACAAACACCTTGTGTGTATTTTGATTTGATGGTTTGGGGTTTTAGTGGGGATGGTTGGTTGGGTTTTTTTCGTTGGTTTTGTCCTTTGTTTTGTTGGGTTTTGGGGGATTTTTTGTGTTTGGTTAGAATTTTGTTTGTTTTGATTTTAATTTTTTTCCTTTTTTCATAACTCATGTATTTCAGATACATATTTGAAAAAAAACTACAAGAAATTAAAAAAACTGCAAGAAATTCGTATAAGAAAACTGTCAGGGATCATTTAACAGAACAATATCTCCTGTAGCTCAGAAAGTTCCATTATCTCACTGTGTTGTTTCACTCTGCCATCTGAGCCATTTTAGTAATCAGGCAAATTATTCTCCTATTTGCCTGTATTTTTATGTTTTCTGTGAAGGTAATGCGAAAATAGATGCTAAGTGTCATTTAGACAAAACTCTAGCTCTTTTTGTGAGATTGTGTTGGATGATGATAATAGTCACTTTTTCTGACTGTGTCTACCTGTGGCATTCAGGAGCTCAAGGGTATTAGCCTGGAGTTAGCTGATTTTTTTTTTTTTCTTTGAGATAATTTCCCCTACCTACATTGATTTAATAATGGATCAGCTAAACAATGTAATTTAATTTTAAATAATGAGAAAAGAGTGGTAACTGTTTTAAGTGTTACTAGAATTCAAGAGTATACAACCACATGTCAAAGCCACACATTGATTTTTTTTTAAATATGCTCTTTCAATGTCACAGTGACTAATATTTTTCTGAAGATTATTAGTTGAACTCAGAAAATATTTCTTCTTTGAAGTATTTTTTATAGGAGTACCGGTTTTTGTCCCTGTCTGCAAAAACAATTTAACTGTGCTCTGCAGAGGTCCGTCCCCTGCTAGGGAAACTGTAGTTTTTAATTATTTTTAATATGTTATTTAATGAGAAAATTAAGCAGAGTAGGATGAATTAGTTTTGTAATGGTAAGCACAATTATTGATGTGAAGTTGATTTTAATTTCTTGATTAAATTTTTGTTATTATGAAGTGTCTCCAGTGTCATGACATATTTGAAAACTAAACACTGTATTTATGGGGTGAAAATATTTATTTATAGGACTGAGGATTTTATATAGGTACACTTAAAGTTTCAAACTTATAGATGCTCTTCAACATCAGATAAAGGAAAAGAGATTCACAAGCTCCACGTAAGTAGAAAAACAAGGAAGGTATTTAAGTCTTCCACATCTTGAAATGTTTTTTACTATATGAAGGAGCTGGAAAAGGTCCAAATCCATCTTTCTATGTCCTAAAGTTTTGGATTTTCTAAGAAATAAGTCATAAAATAATCCTCCATAACCCTACTTCCGTTATCTGAGTAATTTCATTTTTGTTAGGAACAAAATTCTTTCATCTACAGTGGATGGATGGTCATTTGTTTTCCATTCACTGTTATTTTAATGAAGGTGGTATGCTTTCTACATCTATAATAAGGCACATGAACTTAAGAACTTCAGATAACTTGAGGCCAGTGGTCAGATACAAAACGATGCATTTGGAATTTAACATAGAAGTTTTGAACACCTGAAGCATGCTATTATCCTACTCCATCAATCCATACCTAAAGTTCCATTTCAAATATACCATGAAACTCAGATTCTCATTGCATCTTGAGAATAAAAATATTGGAAAAATGGGTCATAGAATGGAAGGCTATGCCTTATAAAGAATGGCTCTCAAACATGGAAGAATAGATAAGGAACTATAAAATTAGGAGTGGAAACATTAAACACATTACTTCAAATTATTTCTATGCACATTTGAACTGTGACGATCGCAGCTGGGCAAATGTATAAATGTATTTTAAATAAAAAGCTTAGACCAACTACTGGAAGATATATTCATCAGTGTTCATTACACACAGTAGTTAAGGACTCACCTCAGAGCCTTTATAGCTGGGCAAGCATCATTCTGCACTGGTCCTGTTCTTTTTTATTTTTCTAATCAAATGATGCTGACAGCTGTCAGGACAGGTTGTGTTGCTGGACAGACCTTGGGTCTGAGTTAGTATGGCAGTTCTTGAGATCTTGAAATTTCTTTTAAGAACTTTAAAATGTTAATTCTGTTATTATGCATTAGATTTTTTAGGACAGTTTTGGAGCTCTAGGGGGAATTTTTTTAATTTGTTTTAACATTTTTTTTTTTTTAAGAAAGCCCTCTTACACCCATAACTGAATGTGTTGGTTTTGATGTTTTTATTCAGAAATGTTTCCAGTTTTGGATTGTTGGTGTATTTGTTTCCACTTTTCTGAGAAAAGCTTTTTAACTCTGATATATTAGGATTTGAACAGGGCAGAATTTGGTCTAGCCTGTAGGGCTTGCTAGTGACCAGTTTGTTCATGGGCATTTCAGAATGAAGAGGAGAGCTGGACAAGTTACTCTGCTCACAATAGTCTGCTCCTAACATGTACAGTTTTGGGGGGATTTCCCCAAACTGTAGTGTTTAAGCAATTTCTACAGCTTACTCCTCTTGGCTTCTTCAAGGGAGAAATTTGATGTCCTGTTCATTTTGAGTATGCTGTGCTGTGTGTGCACAGTAACTGCATGATGTGGGCAGAGGAGTTCTTGTGTTCAGCCCCTCTGTGCACTTGTAGCAAATTGTTTGAGCTGCTCAGATGTAAGTATTGGAGATCAGTAGGATATCTCTTCAAACGTTACTGATAGGTCCCTCATATACAAAACTACAAGATATTTGAGAGTGATGTGATCTTTCATTATAGTTCCTAGTGTGAGAAAATACATTTAATACTTATGTATTATTTTTTGTAATTATTACTTAATAGTAATGTGCCAAAAATATTGGAAGGACTTTTAAAATATCTGAATATTTTTTCATAAATGGTTGCATCCCAAAATATTACATTTCTGTTCTGTTAAGCAGGGATGTCTGGTTTCCATACAACACTCTCTCTCTCTCTCTCCCTTCACATCTGTATCCAAACTATATCCATATGTGTGTGTGTATATATATATATATATATATATATATATATATATATATTTTAATTGTTTTATGTATATCATACTTATTGGAGTTTGTTCCTTCATTTTGCATTTTGTTATGAAATAACATGCATATAAAAAAGATGATGTTGGAAACTTGTGAGTGATCGGTGTTCGCATTTTGCATGCTTCAGGCAAGTTACAGTGATACAGTACAAACAAAACATATTGTAATTGGTTTCCAGCTCAAAACTAATTCATCTAATGTTGTACAGGGTATCATTTTCTCAAAGCACTGGAAGAGAACAGAAAAATTTTTAATTAAAATTCTTTTCTATATCTCAAATTCTTCCTGTAGCAAATATTTTTGAACTTTTTTTTTCTTCTCCTTTTGAGAAGAAAAAATAAAAGTGTAAATACTGTGTTAGTTTCTTAAAGGTACTTCTTTACATAAACAGAGACTTTTATTTTTCTTTTATATGAGATTCATGCTTTGCACATACTCAGATATGTGTTAGAAAGTTGATGGTTTCTTTCTTGTTAATGTCCTCCTAACGATCCCTGCACTCAGTTGAGCAAAGAATTTCTCATTTGTGGTGGTTCTGGTACTTCAAGAAAATCCCAAAAGAGACTTACTGCAGTTATTCTTAGGCCCACCATGCAGTATTTATAATAGAGACTAATTAAAATGCAGTATTGCATACTGCTCGATAAAATAGTTGTAATCAATGCATTTTAGGACTTTTGATATCATTCTTTATTACTTTTTCTTATTACAAACGAAATAATGATATGTATTTACCAATTTTAAAACTGCCTAGTTAGTCTTGGAGGATCTAATAATTTCTTCAGTGATTTTATTATTAGTGTTTTTATTCTTATCTGTATTTGATGCCAGAGATTAGTTACAAGTGGAGCATAACATACATTGGATGTGTGAACATTTTTGAGGATGAAAAATTACTAACAGTACACTGTAATATCATGTAGCTCAAACATTCACACAAATGCCATGTTGAAACACACAAACAAAACTCAAAACCAAACACAGATCAAAACTTGAATGGAGGTTATTTAGCTAGGGACAAAAATCATTCACTTTGGAACAGATTGAGGAATGTTAACCTGAAGGAAAGTCTTTAGAAAAGAGCTAAAAGTCATAATGGATAACCCGATGTAGCATGGCAAGAAACTCATGCTACTGTAGAACATATTTAAAGACAAAGAAACAAAGTCCCAAACCTAATAAAACCTCTAAACACACCTACTCTCTAAAACCCAACATCAATAAAAAAACGCTTCCAAATGAAAAAATGAAGAACTTTAGTATTTACCCACTCATGCCCCCACACCCCCAATGACTTTGAATTTAATTTGTAGTTGATGCCTCAGTGGAAATATTGGGGTGTTTCTTGTATTTTTATTCCCACAGGAGTAACAATAAGACAGAAAGAACTTTAAGGCTCAACTGTGTACATATGCAGTGTTTAAAAATGAGTTTTAAAATAAAATGCTTAAGGAGCTCAATTTATTTCTCATAAGGGAGTGCAGTTATTTGTTCTTTAAGTGTACTGTCTCACTTTTTGAAGGCTATGAGATAACTCAACATCTCATAAAAAATGTGAATACTATTAAAGATCTTTATGCAATGATGTTGTGTGTTCTTTTGGAAGAGAAAACCTGTATCTCTGTAGATGCACTGCCTATGCAATCTCTGAAAATCTTAATTTTTACCCCAGGTTTTAGCAAATTGATTTCCCTGAGCACTCAGTACTATGTTGAAATCTTCCCTTGTGAAAATCTTTATTGTCTTTAATTGATTTTTATCGACTCAATTGTCTCATTACTATGGCCCAATTAAAAAAAAAAAAAAAAAAAAAGGCAAGCAACCCAAAAAACCCACACAAAACCCTCCCACCCTGTGGAGTTGGTCTGAGAAAATTTTATTCCTTGCCTTCAGGTAAAAAGGAGTACAGTTTTTCCAAACTCAACTGCAGGTGCCACTTTTAAGCTGAAATCACAGCTACAAACTACAAACAGTGTTGTTGTCACCTGCTAAATGACATGATATAAGCACCTCCTTTGTATTACTTGACTACGTAAAATGCCTAACACAGAAGAGTCAAACATGTTACATAAAGGGAATATACAGTCATCATGTTGCAATGACTGTGCAACTGAAGTCTTGCACTACTTTTTCTTCATATAACTAAATCTCTGACATAACATTCTTGATCGGAAAAGGTAGTTCCTGATCAAGCTATTTACTGATATGTGTATTTCCATTAAACCTGCTGAATTGTGCGGATTTTGTTAGAATTCTTGGGTACTTTTATTCACCCCTGATCTAGAGTCAATTCACATATTTTTGACTCTGTAGTTATTTCTAACCAGAAAATAAGAGCATTTTAAAGTTAATTAAAAAAAAAATCATCTAAACTTACAGAAGTATAAATGTAAATGATTTATAAATATAAGATGATAAATTAGTAGTTTTCCCAGCCTTTGCATAAATTTAGGGCTCTTCCCTGACTGACCTTCCCCCTTCCCCAGTTTCTAGTTTTAAAAATGTTATTCTAAATTATAATTGCTGCTAAGGCTAAATATTATTGTCTAGAAAGAATTTTTTTGCCTGAATATGCTTCTGCTTGTATAAAGAGGGAGCATCATCTAGAATTATTTAAACTTTAACAAGACACCTGGCTTAATGTTCAAGCCAGACTGATTCTCATTTTTTATAGTTTCCATCAAGGTTTAGAATATCAAATATTTTATATTCAAATAAAAGTTCAAACCAGTAGTTTCTAATTAAAACAATGCCATTCCTCTACCTATGAGGAAAATTCTGATGCTTTTTCATCTTGATGGAAAATGTTTTGTGTGTGTGTGTTTACTATACTTGTAAGCACAGCGTGCTCTTCCCTGCAATAGCTTGTACCTCAGTTGGCAGTCATTCCTATCTGCTGCAAAGTGAGCTACAAAACTAGGACTTTGGAGTCTGCTCAATACAAGATGCTTTCTGTGAATTGCAACTGTCTGATCTTGTTGCAAAGCACGTTGTATTACCTAGTGAATAGGTGCCTTACTTAAACTGAACAGCACAAAACACTTCTGATAAGTTCACATAACTTGATGGGTTTAAACTGGAAAAATACCCAACTGGAAGATTTATGACACTTCTGTATTTCAAAGGATATACATCAAAGGATACTTTGCATCCTTATTTTACATTTTAATAGTTGAGTTGGCTTTGCCCTATAAATAATTAATACCACTAAGAATTTAACATCTGAAATGATAAATAGCACTCGGCAGTAATAATGTATTGTTTTTATGCTAACAGGGCATAATTCTACCAGCTGGCATTCAAAAAGCATAGTAGAATAAATTGTATCACCACTTGATTTATTATTATGGAAAAATAGAAAGATCAAACTCCAGGGTCTTGTCACATAGGTACTTCAGTGCTGTCAGCCTTTTTAAAGGTAGAGGCTGCACTGAACCTGTCTTTCGTGTATGTGAGGCTTTTCACCTTTCAATAACTTTTCCAGGGACACCAGCGATCTGTCTTGCCCTACATTCTGGCAGTGGCCAGTACAGATTTCAGGAAATATTTCAGAAAGCTGTTAGTGAATGCTTGGTTACTTAAATCCTAAAAGGATGGCTTTCTTTCCAGCTTCAGATTTCTATTACTTAATCCTGGGCTTATATTTTGAATCACAGGGACTTAGTGCTGAATTGTGGCATGGAGTTCTACAAATTAGTTACATAGCTAGACTTTTTTTTTTTTTTTTAAGTTTTAATTTATGTTTTCATCTCCTTCATTTTCATATGACATATCTGTGGCACTCACTTTTTCTCTGCTCTACCTCTTGCTGTGTTTTATCTTTCTGCTGTGTACCACCTTCATGCTACCTCTAAATTAAATTATTTCATTTTTTCAAACTTTGTTTTTTATATGCAAAGCTTTAATTTCTTTAGTCACATTTTTTTTCCATTTCTACATTGCTTTATCTTCCAGACAGTGATGTTTTTCAAAAGCATATAGCTCTTTTATAGCAGTATATCTGTAGAGATTCTTCCAATTAATTCTTTTGCACACAAATATTCCTGGGAATATTGATAGACAGGACTTCTGGAAATCCTCTGTCCCAGCTTCCTATGTCAAGAGCCATGAACACCAGAGCAGGTTCAGCTGGTGTCCTGAATGGACAAATGTGGAATGTTCCTCAACATTATGCTCTGACACTGTCCTCCTCTCCTAGAAAAATGGATGTTTCTAATGTTCAGCCTCAGACTAGCAGTGTGGAATTTATGGTGATGCACCTTTGTTATATTGTCATAATTGAGCCTCCACATCTTTTTAACTGCTCCCCATGTAAAATTTGTGTTTTCTCTCCCCCAATCCACATCTTCACCAGCGTAAACATCTTCAGTTCCCCCAACATCCTCTTGTAAGTCATGTTCTCTGGGATCCTGACCATCTTAGTAGCCCTGCATGGAACATTCTTTGGTATTAAGTCACTCTTGAGCCGGGGTGGGACTAATGCAGAACTGGCCATGTATTCCAGGTGCAATCTCATCAGGACCAAGTAGTGGGAGATAGAAATTTCCTTCTGTCTCATATTTAACTTGGTGTGTGCTGTAAGCTTTGAATGTATTTTAGCAGGATTGGTACTGAGATAATTGTTTACCAGCCTCTTCACATGCATGCCATTATTCTTCCCTTGTGTGTCCTGGTAGAAATTATTAGATTTTTGTTGCCCTTCTCTGGAGCTCTGCTATTCAGCATTATCAGCTCCTCACTTATCTTTCCCATTTAGCATCATCTACAGATTTTTTGGGGACCAGGGGAGGTGTTCTGTCTCCCCATCCAGGTCTTCAACAAAATTTTACAGTGTAGGACTAATTATAGAGTAGTTTGAGTTGGAAGGGACCTTTAAAAATTGGTTAGTTCAATTTCACTGCAATGAGAGGGACATCTTTATCTAGGCAAGGCTCAAAGACCCATCATGCCTGACCTCCTTGAATATTTCCAGGGATGGAGCATTCACCACCTGTCTGATTTTCAAGTATCATTGGGAGCAGCTTGGTAACTACCTTAACTAATTCCCTCAGGAGTCGGGGATTTGTGTCATCAGGTCACATAGACTTACCTGGGTTCGCAACTGTGTTCTTGTGGTCACATGAACAAAAAACTGGATTTTCTGTTACAGTGTGAGGAACTTTCCTACCTCAGTCCCCATCCTGCTGTCCACTCACTGGAGAGATGAGGGAAGAGAGAGCACCAGTGAAGACTGGAGAAAAAAAGAAGTGTGTGGAGTATGTCAGCTTTCCTCTTGCCCATTGTTACTGGACTGTCCGTGTTGCTTGTCATGGGGACATGCCTGCTTTGACCTGCCTTTTCTGGCTGACATACCTGTAGAAGCCTTTATTCTTCACATCCCTTGCCCAGTTAAACTCAAGCAGCACTTTGGCCCTCCTGACCACATTCCTGCACAGCCAGGCAGCCTTCCTCTGCTCTTCCCAGGATATCTGTCTGTGCTTCCACTGCCTGTGCATTTGCTTCTTGTTTGATCAGCAAGTCTCAACTATGTTGGTCTCTTTCCTTCCATTTTTACCCAACTAGTGGCTTGTTCTTGTAAACAATTCACAGTTTCTCAGATTTCGCAGAAGAACATAGCTGGCTGTGTCAAAAACCTTTTCTAAAATAGTGTTTATCATTGTCTGCACACATACAAATTTCGATACAGAAATCTCTTCTTGACTAGGCAGGCTGTTGAATTTAGTGAGCCATGTCTTCAAGCCTATATAATTCAGAAATGTCATTAGTCACACTGGAATTATTGTCTGCATAAAGTGACTGAAGTGTTTTGAAAATTGATTATAGCTCAGTGTTCATGTTAATTGTTATGGAATGCTCTGTAAGTTACATATTTTTTCTAGAATGGTGTATATTTTAGGCTGCTATTAAGCATCAATCAGAAATAAATCTCCTTTAACAAAATTTTCAAAAGATGACATAATAATATTGAAGAAAACATTATGATAGAGTTGATTGAGAACTACTGTGGAATGTGGAGGCTGTTAATTACTGTATTTGAAAGGAACATAATCTAGTACACATAGAAATAAAGGTGATTTCACACAAAAAGCTCAAAAGCAAACCAGCCAAACAAAATCCAACAAACAAACAAACCCACCAAAAACACAAAAACAAAAAAAAAGCTTCAAATATAGTCAAAGTCAACCCACTGAGAGATTTTTGAACCCAGCAAGTTTAGTCAGTACCAAGGCCATCAGTAAATAAGAATAAGGAATGAAAAGCAGGTCAACTATGCAGTAAGAAGTAGCAAGTAACAAGCAATGGGTTTCCTAAGTTACAGCTCAATGGAATTCCATGTTACAGGAATAAAACAACAGGGTTAAAGGGCCATGGGGTAGCAGCAGAAAATTATAAAGAAAAATGAGGTAAATAAGGGTGAGAAATGAAAAATTAAATGCATCAAAAGCCATATATTTGCTAGTATTTAGTATCTAAGGATTTATTGTGGTTTTGTTTGGTTGGTTTTTTTATATCAGCCATTTCATGACCACACATTATAAGGCAGTGGAGAAATACTGCATTTCAATTGGTGAAACAATATCTTTGCTACATAACATTAAATGTTTGTATATAAGTTAAATATATATTACTCATTTTAGATGTTTACAGAGGTCTGGGAAAAGCTCCTTTGAATCCCATTATTCTAAGTATCATTACAAATACTGAATGTTTTTCCTCTCTGAATGGTTTTAGCCCGATAAACTTTCACTCAAATTCATTTTTGTAATTCCTGAAGAAAATAGCTTAAGGACTTACCTTATTAAAATATTTTTACCATTTTTAAAAACTGTTTCTAACTCCTTTTCTTTGTGTTTTTTAATTGGGTCCATGCAGGGGAATGTAATGTACTTCTTCTGCTTTGCAACTATAATTTAGTGGAACCAACTTGCATCAAAATTACAATTACTTTGGTTTTTTTTTTTAACTTTTGTCAGTAAATTATCGTGCTGAGGTGGTATTCGCTCTCTGTTTTGCAGCCTTTATTTTATTTTCTGGGAAAAATACTTTGAGAAAAGGGGAGTTAGGGAGAATACTTACAGATTTGATATAAGCAAATATTATTTCTGTACTTTACTGTTCTCTTTTTATTCCCAGAATGGAAGTAAGAGGGAAACTAGTTGAAGTTTTCTTTCTTTCTTTCTTCCTTCCTTTCTTTCTTTTTTTTTCTTTTTTTTTTTTTTTTAATATGTCCTCAGTTTTATGTATAGCAATATTGAAAAACTTGTCATATAAATCATTTTTAAATCTAGGCCTTCACCCCTTCTCAGTGCTTCTAATTAATCATTAGCATGTACTGTCATTAAAAAACCATTAATTTTGACTTATACTAATGTCAATACAAAATCAAATTAACCTAATAAAACAACATATAATCTATTCCAGGCCCCTGTTATATTTAGCCTGTGCCAAAGGGAGTAACAAAACAGATGGACCTGCCAACAGTCCTTCATTATTTGAAACTGAAATCTGTATGATATACCTATGCAGAAGAAAAAAAAAAAAAAAAAAAAAGACATAGAATGTGTACCTACTAGCGTTCTATTACTCTTGATTCAATCTAATTTTTTACACATGTCAACTTAAGACTCTAATCTCAGAACTTCACTATGTATATTTTATCTCAGAATCTGTAGAGATAAGATATCAGCTTTTTTTGAGAAATGTGCTAAAATAGTACATGTTAGAGATTATGAGGCAAAAGAGCATTTAGGATTCTGGTACCATGTTGCTTGTTTTAATGTA
Organism: Certhia americana; assembly: GCA_018697195.1. Classification (NCBI taxonomy): domain Eukaryota; kingdom Metazoa; phylum Chordata; class Aves; order Passeriformes; family Certhiidae; genus Certhia; species Certhia americana. The sequence continues at coordinate 37,991,807 of CM031860.1, forward strand.
GTACTTTATTCCATGTTTATATTTGTTTTGCTGGTTAGTTCAGAAATTCTTTTTCCTCCTTCTAATATCATTCAGTGGCAGCTTTAATTCATCATGCAATTGTTAAATGCATTCTTGAAAAATACTGTGGAGTCTTAGATATCAAGAAGACTTGTTTGGAATGTAGGATACTTCAGCCAATGTAGTCTGTCTTCCTAGAGTGCCATATAAGAGTGCAGATACTCAGCATTACGTGACTATATCTGTCAGTGTGATGCTTATGAAATAGCAATGAAAAATGTCTTAAAATGTCTAACTTCTTGATATAATTGAGTTCTTTAAACTCTTTATGCTGTTGACAGCCAGCATCTTGGAGACAGAATACTTTGATTGTGGGAACTGAGGTTAACAACACATTTTTCCTTCTACTTTTTTCATTATTATGTAAATTGTTTATAGTGAAGATAGGGACTAACATGGCTCTGAATGTTTGCAAACATTGGATTTATAAAGATAATATCAGAAATGTAGAGTTTGGATGCTTTTCAGTCTGCATATAGCATTTATTAGACCTGTAAAGCATACCTTCTTGAACATTTGTAGAAAAGTGTGCATGATGCAGTGGAAGGTAGCACCAACCTAAATTATGAATGATCTACAGCTTTGTACCATGGCATCAAAAGTGAGTGCCTATCTGAGAGAAAAACTTCAAAGCTCTGAGCGACCGCAGTGTAAGGATAGCTAAGTAAAATTGAATCAACTCAGGTTGCTTATGGTCTCCATTTCTGTGTGAATATTATGATAACTTTTGGGTTTATATTATAAGAGTTTGAAATAAACTTCACATTTTTGATTAGGTTGTCATTATATGGCTGATTTTCACTTGGGAGAAAATTAAAAAGACAAAGCATTACATCTCCTCCTTTAAAGCTTTAAGATATTAAGAAACTTTAAGATATTAAAACTCAGATACTGAAAATTATATTGCATGTATTTGCTGAAATACTGACAAGAAATGGGCAGCAGAAATTTCACTACCTTCACCTGACCCATGGTTACCCTTACAGAAGGCACTAGGAACCTCTTCGTTTCACTGTTTGAGCTTCATGTTAGTTCAGCATATTCCAGGTTTGAGCCTTGACAATATGTTCTGTTCTCTTTTGTAATGCAAAATATTGAGATAAAATTCTTATCTCTCAAATTTAAGTAAAGTGCACCCGAAGGACCTGTTTTTTTCTGTAAGGTTGACTAGGCACTGAAAGAGGTTGGCCAAGGAGATAGAGGAGTTCCTGTCCTTGGAAGCAGTCAGAGTTGAAAGTGAGCAGTGTCACAGCATGCTGCTGTGAGCACCTGGTAGGCTGGATGAATCAAACACCAGAGATGCAGTCCAGTGGCAATAATTCTGTGTTTCTATTGCTGCTTTAATTGACTGAAGGAATGCAGGCGCTACTGCTGGTACTGCTGGAAAATATTTTCTGGGTTCCAAGACAGAATTCTAAGTTTCCGTGGTTTTTAGACCTATTTTTCAGGTATGTGTGAGATAAATTGATATATTTGTATACCAGGCAGACTAAATATTATATATTATGTCTTTGAAAGCTTGATGCCCTTTTCTCTGAGTAATTCTTGCTTTATTTGACAGCTGCACTTAGGTCTGACAATGGCATATGGATATTTTTATTTTGCAGTGTGCACAGTGGTACACTATTCACAATTGGATTTGTGCTTTCTGGGGTTTCTTTTCAGTTTTATGTTAAAAGTACATAATCAAACAGATTGCTCTCAGTCTATTGTCAGCCCAGTTTTCAGAGCCTTTCTTCTTTTGTTTTCCATTCTGTATCTAAAAAAGGACCCTGCTCACCCTTCTTCTGTGAGTGTTGAGGAATACAAGTAAATTAAGTATGTGAATAATTTACTGTATATTTAGTTGCAGTACAGAATAACTTATGTAGGTATTCTTGAAACTGCCTTACTGTCTGCACAGTAAGAAATTATGCTTATTCCATTGTTCTACTACCTCTTCCACAGAAAGCACCCCACTCATATAGATTGTCAGTTATTCAGACTAGAAAGAGGTATTTTGTTTTCTTGCAATCGAATAAAAATGTCAGTTATTGGTGATCACTACAGTAATCTTATCATAATCCTGAAACAGTCAAGGCAAGTCTAGTTCGTAAACCAAGTGTACATACGTTTTGCTGAATAATGAAGTCAGCAATAAGTGTTGAAACTTGCATGTTAAATATGTTCCTATTTATATTCAAGGGCAATATTAGAGCAAATTATAATGCCTATAACAACTGAAAGGGCAGTCACTGAAAACTCATATGTAGTTCACTCTTCATCTTTTATTGTCGTCTTCCTTTCTTTTTTGTTTTTTTGGGGTTTTTTTAATATTAATAATGTTTGGAAAAATATGCAGCTCTGCTGAACTTGGACATCTGTAAAATGTTCTATGGAAACAACATTCTTATTTTCATTTGTTTGCAGATAGACTCAGTAAAATACTACAGACACAGTAAGCACGGTAAAAATATAGTCTGCAAAGAATAATAAAGTATAAATTTTAATGTGTTCTACTATCTTTTGATTTTTCTTTAAATTTGTGGCTTAGATATGTGCAGTGTTATAGAGTGGACTTAAAAGAGAATTAAATGCATTTTGTAGAAGGATTTCTTCAACGAAATTGAGGTATCTTGTGAAGATACATACTGTGTGTAATAGTTTCTGCATGGAAATCTAAAAAGAGTTATAGAGAGGATGTCAGGAAAAGGTTTCTAAAAGTCAACTGTTCCACCCTTTGTTGCAACATTGCTTAAACTGTGTATCATTCTTGATATATCTGTCCAAAAAGTTATTTAAAATCTTTTTGAATAGATATTGCACAACCTTGCAAGATCTTTCTGGTCCAGTTTCTATATTTTACTGTCACCCATTTGATTCTCAGTTCTTTCATTGTAAGTTCACTCTTTATTGTTTTATTATCAGTAGGCATGAATCATGTGTTTTCGTATTTTATTATCATGTGTGTACTTTCTCTTCACCAGTTTGAACAATATCATCAATTTTAGCCATTCTTTGTATGTCTCTCTAATTTCTCCCCCTCCCTTATTATTTAAAATTTGTTTGCATTGTCCCTTGTGTCATCCTTTTCTTGTTTTGTTTTTCATCGCTTTTTCACTTCATAGATTTCATGGGCATCTTCCAGCTTCCTACAAATAGCTTGTTTGATTATCTTTTCTGGTAGAGTTCATGATATTTTTCAAAGGATTCAAGGTAAGTTGATCTTTACTGCCACTCTTCTGCCTTTTAAAAGATAAATGCCAAATCTGCCTTCTAGTTTTCACCTTTACAGTTTGCTCTCATCCATCCTTTATGAGTTCTCGCAGACTTTGTACTTATAGGCTGTATAATTACAAGCCACACAGTAAGAACTGCTGTGGTGCAATATGAATAGATCAGTAGAAAAAACAGTTTGTACCAGGGACCCAAAAGCTACTGTATAGGTATGCATGTTTATTTACTTTATGATTACTTTGGTACCCTGGAAAAAAATTCCTGTTGTACTGTTGCTCAAAGACAGCCAAAGCAAAGTTATTTTACAGACTCTTTCAGCTTTCAGCTGTCCAGGCTTCCTGCTGTTGCTTCAGCAAGTGCCAGAGCTTACTTTCATCTGTTTAGTGGAGGTGACAGGAGCACATGGGTCTTTTCATGTCCTTTTCCATCAAAGCAAGTCTTATTTTAGTTGTTGTTCACTTAAATGCAACACATACTGCCTGTTGCTTCCTAACTTGGTGTTTGAATATTGGCTAGAATGGAAGAGATGCTATCTCAAGTCTTGTGGTGGAGGCAAATGATCAAGTGGACACCATGAAATTATGACTTCTAATGTCTCAGTGGTTCCTTTGTACAAGGAAGAAGCAGGATAAATGAGAAAGGATGTGCAGTTTTGTGTTTGTACAGACAGAAGTTAAAAATCTTGGGGACAGCTGACATTGATGTAGAACTTATGGAGACATAGCTGAGACCCTTGACCATGAACTGGTACTATGACTGCAATGTATTGAACCTTCTGAGACCAAAGAAGCTGACAGGAAAGGAGGGATTGAAAAGGGAAATCACTGTAATTTAGGGAAAAAAAAAGGAAAAAGAAAAAGAAAAAAATGTAGGCAGGTGAAACAAGCAAATCAGAAAAGTACTGAAGAGGGATACAGCAGCTGAAGCAAGAAGAAAATATATTCAACCATAGGAGGTCTTGATATAATATAAAAGAATACTTTTAGCTTGAGGGCATGTGTGTTAACCGGTTACTGACCTTGAGACCTTTAGCCTTTTAAGAGATACAAGAAACAGAAGGACACAGGAGGTCTCTGTGATTTGAGAACATTCTGTTGGTGCATGTGCACTTGGTACTTGCTGTGGGACTTGCTTGTGCTGCAGATCACACATTGATTCAGACCTTTCTGTTCCTTTTAGAGACTGTTGCTGCACTTTGAACAGATCTTCTGATTTAATTTCATCCAAAAGGAATCCCCTTCACATGCAGAAAAACTGCCCCACAGTGTGAGCCAACATGGAGTAAGTGGGGAAATGAGGGATTGCTGCACTCTACTGCTCTATGTCACTGTTGTAGACACCTTTTAGCTAATATTTTATCATTTGCTGATTTTGTATACCTCGAGATGAAGTTCATTTCACTCAGTGGGCTTGAAAATACCTAGGTTATACAAATATTCATAAATGCATTCATCCTTTCCTTACAGGATCTTAATCCTTTATCACTGGTGCACCAATTAAAACAGAAAACCAATTTATTTTGACCTTTCAACTAAAGAAGAAATTTAGAAAGCAGGAAAAAAAATGCAAAAGGAGTGCCAGTATTCTTCGGTATCTGTCGGACGCCTTTCTTCTCCTTTGGCTAAATTAGTTTGTTAAAGAGCTACCACTTCACTCCAATTTCTTTTTCACCTTCGGCAAGTCTCCCAGGAAATTTTAACTAAGAGTCCTTTAACCGGAGTTTGCCTTCTTGAAAAGCACTGCTTTTACTTTGAATTATTTTCCTTCTAATCTAACTTTCAAGAATTTTGTCCTTTTGTGACCAATCTGAACTACGTTACCACTTAATCTTCCCTTTCACTCTTCATTCTCTGTTAATTGGAGCCAAATGGGAAGCAGTGCCTATCCACCCCTATTACTCCTCATGAAAGTATTTCAGGAGCTTCCTCTTCATCCTGTCTCCTGCTGTATTTATAAAAGATGTTAGCCAATAACCTATATTATCACTGAGATCGGTGTTCTGGTTTACTCTTCACAAATACATTATCTAATTGATCCTTCTGGTCTTCGAGGGAATTCCCAGTGATAATGTTGTTTGGGGTTTGGTTTGGTTTGTTTTTCTTTAAGTTTTTACATTCTTGTAGTCACTTAGCAGTTCTTTTTCCTTTTTGGTCTGAACCTCAAAACAAGTGGATTCATTCATGCACCTTTACTGTTCTTCCTCAACAAGATGTACTATGTGAATTTGAATTCTTCCACCTCCTCCTCTCCTTACATTGTTACATTATTGCTATCATTACAAATCAGCTATATGAGGTAATAATCAGGCAGCTGGTGAATCTCAAAGCCAGTCCAACTCAAGATTCTTGGTGTAAATGCCTATAACTTCTGTTCTGCTAGCACTGAGATGGGTTCTACATTTACTCTTGGGCATTAGACCATTTGCTTACTTAATTAGCTGCTTTGGAGGGTGTCCATTTCATCATCCATGTCTGGTCCTCCTGCATTCCTTCCCAGATGCTCAATTGCTTTTTCACTGGAATTCCTCATGCCTATTGTTATTGATACCCTTTCATATCACATGGGCTTCTCTGTTTCACCACTTTGTTTATAGGTCTTCTGCCAGTTTCCTAAAGGATATGAGCAGGGACTCTTTCATTCCTGATTTCTGCTTTTGGAAGATATACCTGTATCTTCCTGTGTTCCCTGGTTTCAGCACAGAATGTGAACTGAAGAATTTCCCTCCACAATTCCTTTGTGGGCACAACAGCAGGTAGCTGCTCTGTGTCCAGCCTGCATTCTCAGAGCTGTAGGCTGAAAATGATCTGATGACAAAAGTGATTCTGATGCTGTGTTTTTAAGGGGATGAATTGTGATACTAAACTTCTTTCTAAAGTCCATTCTCCATTCTGTCTTTAAAGTTTTCTTGTTGTGAAAGCCTGAAAAGTCTGAGCCACTGAAGTGTTGATTCACAAATACATATCTTTCGTTCTGCTTCTGTGATCAGTTTAGATGCACTGTAGGAAATTTATATCTGAGAACACACTATCATCCCTTGAAATGATGCAGTACATTTTTTCATGTTGTCTTGTGAAATTATTCCCTGTACAAAGCTTCTCCTATTTGGCAACATAACTGATAACTTCTCAATGATTTTTGCCATGCTGAGCTATATGCAAAGAGATTAGGTAGGTCCTTTTTCCATTGTGGTTTTAACACTCCTTGAAAAACTGATGGTTAGTATTTTTACTCCTTTTGCACTGCAGAGAAGGAATGGGAAGCTATCATTTAGGAGATGAGTGTTCTATAGAGCAGGCTGTTAGATAAAAGAGAAGCTATTTTCAAGCAACTTTGTGGCATTTCTTACCCTTACATTTTCTTTGCCCTGATAGCACAAGATGGACTCTCTGCAGCAAGCTACTTTGCTCTTTGTCCCATTAATTTTATTGAGTGTATCAATGGAGCAAGGTTTTGTTGATTGCAAGATGTGTAGAAGTTCTTTTGAAAAGTGTGCAGTGTTTGTACTGTAATACTAAGTAACTAAGTAACTGTCTAAACTTAGATAATATTAAGAGTGCAATGTTATATAGTCACACTTCTTGAATAGTAAAGTTCTTTGATACGCTTTTTCCTCTCATGAAAATAATCATTTTTCATTTTGACAGTAATAAATTCCTTAGACTGGACTGCTTTGAAAATTGATTTCTTTAATACTCTTTAAGTCTACAATGTGATCAGGGAAGCACTGTACTACGTGCTACTTAGTGATATTGGTTTTGTTGTAAGAAAAGCACACTTTGCTAAATACAAGTGCTAGTCCAGAGAGCTACTGAAGCATTTGTGCTTGGCTGTGGCAACTTTAGTACCACCATGGTATGGCTCATGAAGTTATTGTAAGTTAAGTCTTTATAATGAATACAGAGTGATATTATAGCAAAATATTTAGGAAGGAGCACATACCTTAATATAAGAAAGTAAAAATTAAGAATCAAATTTCTTTGGATGCTGAAATGTAAATCAGGTAATATTTTAAATCTAGAACCCAGATCTGCAAGTGAAAGTCTGAGCCTGCAAAACTTGTCTTAAAATGGCTCTCAGTCTTTGTGATGGAGCAGCATGGATTTTAATACTAAAAAATGTCTTTTGAGACAAAGAATGTTGGTATTAAGGATTTTGTAGGAAAATTTTTTCCCAAAAAGCTTTTTATTACGTGTATGAACTGGATGGTTATCAAGAGAAAGCAACCATTAGTGTAAGATGGTTCTTCTATTATACCAATAGACTAGTTATCACATACTAAAGGAGGCAAAAAAAAAAGTCATCCCTGTCATAGACAAGGTAAATACTCTAATAAAGTACATTAAAGAAAAGCTATTGTCTAGCCAGTTTGTGGAATCCAATATTTAAATTCATTTGTTCTGATGACAATATCTGATTTTTAGCATATCAACAATCAGAATAATATTTCAGAAATACCAGACATGATGAAATCAACAAGTGAGATTAATTTTTCTCTGCTTAGCACTTACCACAGTAAATGTTCACAAGGTGTGCTTGTTCTGGCTTTTTATTCTACTGAGAGAGATATGGGTGATAAAGGCAGACTAGCAGCAACATGAAGCATTAAGATGCAGAATAACATACAAAGAAAATGAACTGTGATTATTTAGTCCAAGCAATAATGTATCTGTAGAGCAAACAAAAGTAATTGCATTATAGCACTGGAGTTTCAGGCTATGTATGAAGAATATACTTTCAAAGATAGAGACAATATAGTTATTTGCCTAAAGAAGATATAGAATCTGTCTTTAAGGGAAAGAACAAGATAAAAACAAACCTTTAACTACCATAGTATCCTAGGCAGAGCTGACTGCAATAGTGCAAGAGAATAATATTCTTTATAGAATCTCTCCACTGAGCCCACTGCTTAATTCAGGACATGCTTTATCATTTTTGAATAGGTATAAATGCTGCCAGAATGGTTACTAATGCTTGTTTAGCACGTCTTTTTTCTGCTGCCCCATTAGAGATCAGTGTCACAAGAGCTGAAGTTTTTGTTGTGTCAGGCCTATTGAAAGGGCAAGGTGCAAACATGAAAAGCACAAAACACATAATTGCATTAACACTAGCTATTTTGTGCATGTGACTGAATGAATTGCAAAGCACTTGCCTTCACTGAATTTCCTTTCTGTCCATCTCTCCAGCCTGTCAAGGCCCTTCTGAAGGGCTCACAGCACTCTGGGTCATTGGCTGTTCCTCTCAGCTTTGTGTCATCAGTGAGCTTGCTGAGGAGGCATCTGCTCCTTCCTCCAAATCATTGATGGATAAGTTAAACAATTCTGGTCCCAGTACTGAACCTTGGGGTGACAGGCTTCCAACTAGACCCTGAGGCTAGATTGTGACTCTCTGGGATCAGCCAGTTGTCAATCCACGTCACTGTCCACTCATCCAGTCCACACTTCCTGAGCCTACGAGGATGTTGTGAGAGACCAGTGTCAAAAGCCTTGCTGAAGTCAAGGTAGATAACATGCACTGCTCTCCCCTCATCCCTGCAGGTAGTTTTTTCTTTGTAGAAGACATCAAACAATGATTCACTCATAGTGAATCCATGATCCTGATCACCTTCTTGTCACCTACATGGAGTGAGATGGTCTCCAGAATGAGGCACTCCATCACTTTCCCAAGTATTGAGATCAGGGTGACTGGCCAGTAGTTCTTTTAAGTCCTTTTTCTTGCTCTTTTTGAAGACTGGAGTTATATTTGCTTTCTTTCAGTTCTTAGGTACTTTTCCTGACTGCCACAACCTTTCAAAGATGATAGTGAGAAGGCTCACAATGGTTGCATTAAAGGATACATCTATGTTTGAATGAAAAATAGCATAACTTCCCTTATCATGGAATAAAATCAAAATTTTAAACATGAAATAGGGGTTTCATTTTACTGTCATGATAGGTATATATTTTATATTAATATAGATAGTTTGTAACTGAAGAACCAGGCTATGCTCTATACTTTCAAAAACTGTTCTAAAGTAACATATTCAGGGATTTTTAATTCCAGTTAGTTTGGATAGTAGTCTGACTTTTTTTTTTTTTTCTTTTTAATAGTTTTTATGGGTTTTTTTTTCCTTAGTTTGTTTCTCTTTTAACATTGCTGCACTGTACTACCGTAATTTCTTCCCTAGCTTTACCCTGATATCTACAAAGTGTCAGCTATTATTGTCAGCAGATGGATGAAGGCAGATGTTACCATCAATCCAGATTTTTGCCATTCCAGTGAATAGCTTGCTATTATTTTGCCTTTATTTTTGGCTATTGAAATTCAGTTATCTTTCCTAGTAATCCAGGAAAATACTCTTGGGGTTTGTTGCTAATACCACGACCCATTTTGTTTATGCAAGCCTTTTGCTGCCTATAGTTTTTTCTTAAATTGTACATCCATAATCATATCCAATCAGCGTTTTTCTCCAACTGGAGTTATTTTCCAGCTCTGTTTATTAAATCCAGGTTTTTGAATGTGTGAATACAATATAAATGATTTGCTTTGTCATCTTCCTTCCAATCTTTTGTGTACATCTTCCATTTTATCAATAAAATAGCTGCTAATATATTTCATCTTCCTAGTCATCCCCATCACTGTCCCTTTACCTTACCTGCTTTTTGTGTCATCCTACCAAGTTCAGTATTCTTTTTCCATCTTCACTATAATTCACTATTGCTACATTGGTTCATTGCTACATTTGGTATGGTATGTTTGTATACTTAGATGTTTCATCTGTGCTTTTTCATAACAACCATATCATCCAAATTCCATTTCATGTTTAGCTTGTGATTAGCTATGATACCTACAAGGCAATAGAGGTTGAATGGTTATGAATTTATAGGACATTGGATGTAGGCACTTTTCTATTATTATCCTTCTCCCCCTCCCTGTTTTGTGTAATGATTCCGTCTTCAGAATGTGAGCTTTTGGAGACAGAGTTTCGGCTTAAATAGATACACAGAAAACATGCAGGATATTGCATCTAATATCAGAACTTTTGAAAACCTTGAATATTATTGATAAGAATGGATTTCCTGACCCACCAACTACTTGGTTGTTCCTGCTCTGAAGTATTGGAACATGTATTTGGTGTATGTCATTTTAATTAAGGAAGTCAGAAAAAGTACCATGCAAACTTGAAATATACTCTTTATTAACATTTAGTCAATTCAGAAAAACCAACACTTCAGTTTGCTTTTCACTGTGCTACTGCATGTAAGTTCATAATCCTAAGGAAAAATCTGCATTTTAGTCAGCAGAGGTCTTTACTGCCTTCTCACTGCCCACTTCATGAGATGCATGACAAATTATTAGAGGATCTGTCAGAACTCTGTTCTCACCCCACATAATACGAATTTTCATTCCTGACCTGGAGCATGATGCCTTCCAACTTCTTTTCTCCAGACCAAAGTGTTTTGAATTCTGTTGTCTTACACAGGAACTGCAGGTGTTTTCTCCACTTTTATATCTTTCCTATAGCAATATTATTGATAGATTTGCAGAATTTAGTAATATTAAAGGTCTGGGTTTGATCTCATGCGAGGTGTTGTTTCATCTAGGTGGAGGAATTTATAAGAGATGGTTATTTACTTACAAAATGTTATTTCTAATTTAAATAGTCCACAGCTTGGCTTCAAAACTGCCTTTTCTGTGGCTTAAAGGTCTTCTAAGCCAGCCTAGTGAATCCTGTCCTAGGTCTCCAGTTGTTGTCATTTATGTCACAGAGAACTGGCTCTATTGTGTAGACAGCTAAGCTTGTCCTTGCACACTCCTCATTCATCAGCAATCTGTGTAGAATTCTTTATTCTCTTCTTTTTTCTTAGAATGCCTTAGCTTTTAAACAAATAAAAGAAAAATAAAGAAGAAAAAACAAGAGAGACAGAACGACAAAAGAAAGCAAACCACCACATATTTCATTAGGTAGCAATATGTGTAGTCCAGGACTAGTTGTATTAGTTTAGATTGTAGATAGGCTACTGCAGATTGCAGTTTTAGCCAGCTTCCTGACTTGTTGAAAAGTATTCATAGTTCTAGCATATATTTTATATTTGTAGTTATCATAAAACATGATGCTGTAATAGTTTATTGGGCAGAAATAATACAGGTTGTGTAAGTAATACACTCTTGTAGAATTCTTAGCACATTGTGAAGAAATAACTCAATCTTTTAAAAGATCGTCCTGCCTGTTTAAAGACAATGTGAATTAATCTCTAGTTTTCTTATATACCTTTTACAGGATCATCGAAGAAGATAAATCCCTGCCTGTTTATAAGCAGGTCAGAGCTTGAAAAAGCTCTGAATGTCAGTATTGTTTGCCTCCCATAATATTTTTCTGGGGAGTTCTTTTATGCTCTGATTCAAAGTTATAGTCTCATTATCACAGATTTATAGTAAGTATAGTTTAGGACCTCATTGACTTTAATGTAGTGTTCAAAGTCAGTAAAACTCTTCCTTAGGTTGCTGTAGTTGTAGGACAAACAACAATATAAAATCAATTCTTGGTTTTCACATTTTAATAGCTTCTTATTTGAATTTCTGGTTTTAATAACTGGAATGTGATGTACTCTAAGAATAACAATTATGTTTGATTTTGTTATTGTCTCTATAAGGCATGTTTATGGATGTAAAAGGGTTGAGTGAGATAGGGTCACTGGTTCATATTCTTAAATGAGAAGCGTGGGGAAGTTGTACATGGTCTAACATACAGAATAATAATGAATATTGAATAATAATAAAGAGGAAATAAAGCGATGCAAAGACAATCATTCACAACCTAGCACAAACTGATGCCTACTCTGTCTTCAGGAAGTGGCTACTTTGAAAGACAATCCTTGTTCTTTCCAGCACCCTTCTTCCTCTACCACCACTTTTTCTTTCTGAGCATAATGTTACAGGTATGGAATATGCCTTTGGTCACTTGGGGTCATTTGGCATAGCTGTGTTCCCTCTCGACCTCTTGACCATCCCCACTCTACTTATTGGTGGCAGAGAGAGGGGAAAAAATGAGAAAGGCTTGACACTGTGGAAGGTGAGTTCAGCAATAGCCAAAGCATTGGTGCATCATGAGTGCTGTTTTAGCCAAAACTCCACACTATCATACCAGCTGCTATGACTAAAGATAACTTCCATCCCAGTCAGTCCTAGTACCTGAACTTGATGCTTATTTTAAGTACTGGCATAGTTCATTCAAATCTGGTTTTGTACTTGAATAAAATCAAATCTCACCAAAAGGATAATCTGAGTTTTATTGCCTGGAAAACCTAAAATATATGGATTTTATTTGAGAAATAAGTAGAAGGACCTTTTGGTGATTAATCTTTTTAATATTAATAACTTTTTTAACTAAGTTGTGTTAGTTCTGAAAACCCTTGATTTTTTTTTGCTAACAGTAACAGTTCTAACTCGATGAAAATAGGAACTTCCCTTATTCCAATCCCTGTTTAAACAGGGGGGTTGATGGGGGGGTTATTGATGAAAAAAACATACTGGGAAGTAATTCTTTGAATAGAGTCATCTTTGTTAAGCATGTTGTAGTAGTACACGTCTGACTATTTTCAGTATTTTATTATTCTGCCTAATTTCATGTCGGTCGTTACAGACTTCAGGAAGTTATTGTCAGGAAGATTATTGTGTTTATCAAGGAATTGGGGTTGCAGTCACCCTATTCCAGTTTAATAACACCTTTTGTGACTTTGGCTCCAGAATGCAGTGTCTGTCTTTTTGAATCATGTAATTTTACTGAAGCTAGAATGCTTCTCCCTGTGCAGAGTCTGTCTGCATTCAATCTGTTGGATTCTGCTAAAAGGATATATCTCTGCTGAAGAACTAAAGAATGAGTACTTGGAAAGGTCACTCAGAAAAATGAAAGCCCTTACAGACACATTAGGCTCTATCATTACTTTGTTTCCAAGACTCTGACAGTTTCATCTTGCTATACAAATTAACTTTCCACTGCTGAAAATAAACAGAGGAAATATGATAAGTATCAAAAAATAGTGGACAAATTGATTTGGTGCTTTAGATCTCTGTCTGTAACATAAGAACAGTACCACCATATAAAGTTACTGAAAATATTTTGAAAATTAATAGTTGTAGGAACTATATAACTTGAGTAATAAACACTTATGAGAACAGAACTCTGGAAGAAAACTGACAGTACTGTCTTCAAAGCAGAGTTTTAACAGAGCACAGTAAATGAGGAGCAAAGAGAATAATGACGTGAAAGCAAAATAGTGAGTAGCTGCTGATTGAGGTTTGTGCCAACCTTGTGTGGAATAATCTGAGAATCAGGAGGGTAAATATCACATAAATATAGAATTTTATCCTAAACATACTTGCAAGACAGAGCAGATAGGAGTAGGCAAAGTTAATTTCAGCATTTCTAGTTTTCTGAAAGCTTGACTTTATATTTTTGTATATTTTGTGTTTGGTTTTCAATTCCTCCTTTTCCCTCCTTCCCTATTTTTTACTGTAAATATATTTTATGTGTGTCAGTTGCAAACATTCCACAGAATCAGGTAAAACATAATACTGAATTTGCCTTTTTAGTTAGAAAACATGTTTATATCCAAACCAATAAAATACCTAATTCTTGTTGAGTATTTATTCACTGACAAAAGCTACAGCATGCTTGTATTTTCCCAGGTTATCCTTTACTATTAAAATTTTATATTCTATTACTGTAGGATCAATCAAATTGAGACTTAATTTTTGTTAACGCAGATTGTTCATGCTTTTCTAAAACAGGTATCACTGTTTCATTTTGCACTTTTTGTTAGAAAGCTTAAAAGTACCTGAAGTTTTTGAAGTGAAAATATTTGTGTAAACATTACTTGATTTAAGATAAATGTATGTCATCACTTTCTTAAGAAGCATTATTTGACAATTCAGCTGTAGCAGTTGAGGACTGTTAGCCAGCTGTTTACCCAGCAGGCAGAGGTTACTTGTTTCACAGTTCAGCCAGTAGTGCCAAGGTGCAAGTTCTCATTGTTCCAGTACACTAGAGTCAACAATGGCTTCAAAATGTGTAATTAGCAATTAGATTAAATGTGCTTATTTTGCACGTAAGTGGATCAAGTTAAATTCCACTGGCTTTACAGTGAAGAATTACTTTTCTGTCAGGAATATATAGTAACAAGATTCTCGTGATTAAAAAATCTTGAATTTCTATTGCTGTGCAAAATAATTTTGTCTCTTGAGTATCAAGCATGTTTTATTGCTTTTGTCTCTGTAAGAGTGCAGCTGAAGCCTCATTATGCCACTTTTCTATGCTTATATTTTATTGAACATTGAACTAAGTGGTTTACTTATTTCATCCAGGCTTTTACAATGGTGCCTTTCCTGTTTCTTTTCTGATAAATAAACACAAACACTCAAAATTAGCATTTTTGAAGTTGTGCATCAGCACTCTTAGCAGTGATGAGCAACCACTAAAAACTATTTCCTGTCTACCTACATGATATTTTCCTATGTATTTTAATCACTGGAAAAAGGAAAAAACACTGGATTCAAGACATAACAGCAAATAAATTGCTTTACCAAATGTTACCTGTATATAGAGAAAATGAACAAGTTTTTTTATTGAGCAATTGCAAAATTTAGGATCTATTTTCACCTTACACAAGGAATAATAATGATCCACACTTGTATCCTGGCATTAGCTGCAGCCAAGAAATAAAGTGAGCAGGTCACCATCAGGTTGCACCTCAGCCCTAGGTGTAGCTCCAGCTATAAATGTGCCCATCTACCTCCTGCCCAAGGTCATGAGGAGAGCTGGGGACACTGGGACAGCACTCATTATTTTTAGGGGTTAAGCCAGCTACTGTCTTCTTTTTAGGTTGTTCTGGATAAGGTTATTTGCTAAAGTGAATGTATATATATATTATTGATTGTAGGATGGAATGGGAAATTTGAGAGTCACTAAAAAAGGAATACGACTTGAAGGAATATCTGAATTTCTACTTCCACTATATGTGAAAGAAATCCATTCCCGAAAGGTAGGTATTTTTCATCTTTATTTCTTAATTTTCAGCTAGTATGAATTGATCTCTTCAGTCTCAAACTACAAAGTTTAATTCTTACACCTCCTAGATTAGCAATCAGTAGAGGTTTGCTTTGAGAATATCTGAACAGTGAAGGCTTCCTTCATGTAAAAAATTATTTTTTTTTCTGAAACCTTGCTTGCTTCTTAAAAGAAATGTTTTATCCTGAAGAAAGCAGATTCAAAGTGTGTATATTTTGTACTTCAAATGACCTCAGCACTGGGAATGGAACATTTGACTCTCATTTGATGTAAATCCAGATATAAATCCAGAAAAACAAGCGTGGTGAGAAGTTCAAAATGCAGTGAAATAAGGAATGGTCTTGTTCTTTTTATCACTAGCTCTCATGGTTTCTTTTTCCTTATTTTTTAATTTTAATTTTTTTTTGGTTTATTTTGCTCTTTAAGTAGAGGAAATCCTGCTATAATGTGTAATGATTTAATTTTTCAAAGCAAACCCTTTTAAATGTTGTTTAAATGTAATTATCATATGGCATCAGGTTATTACAGAGAAAGAAAGAAAAACAAGAAGTTTTGTAATCTGAAATTCAGTGTAGGTAATTTTAATTTTGTTTTGACATTCACTTATGCTGTTTATATTATCATTGTCAATTAATTTTAAAAAAACCTGAAATGCTAGGAAAAATCATCTTTTAACCAGTGTTTATCTGTGATCAGAGTAGAATGTTGTGTTGGGTTTTCAGTCAATCACCTGACAAGTATTTTAATGTGCATACTGTGACATTTGACAGGAATGTCAAGTATGTTGACCCTGAATTCCTTTGTGGAAAATTTTGTCTGTTGGAATCTGTCTTCTGTGTATGTAAGAAAGTACATTCATAAATTAGATGACAGTTTCCCGTTTCTCTTAATTAGTTCACTCTTGCGTTAATAAATCCTTGAGCTAGAATCTTCATCCTCTTTTTCTGTGAAGCTAAGATCTTTCAATGTTTAATAGAGTAGCAGTATTGTCTTAGGTAATGAAAACTGTATAATATTTAAGTAAACTTGTAGGGAGCATACTTTTCATTCAAGGCTGCAGAACACTACTCATGATGTGTGCATTTTTCTCATTTCTTTTTTGTGAGTGGATAGTTTGTATTATTGTTCTATGCCCTGTTAGTATACATGAGAGTAATGATTGCCCAGTGCTTTATGTTGCAGAACATTGGTTTTGTTAAAGAGAAGATAGAAACTTTTGTTTCAAATGACAGTAATGAGATTTGAGAAGGGTCCTAATTTTGTTTAGCTGCTAACAAATCTCAGAAATTTGCACACAAATGCATTTTGTGCATTTTTGATGCATAATTATTGTAAAGAAAAGGGATGCAGAATCTTCCAGCTGCCTAACACACGGTCCCACTATGTGGGACTGTGAGACTCATGAAAAAAACAGTGCTTGTCAGTAAATATTCTCAAGCCAGCAGAAAATAGAGTTGATCATTAACTCTGTAACAAAATATATAATAACTAATTATATAATAACAAAACAATTAAAGTAAAATATTTTTGGAGTTACAGGTCTACTTATATGTATTAACTTTAGGGCCCTTGTCACCTAGTTAAAAATGTGGTATTTACATAGGCTTTGTTCTCATCTTGCAGCAGTTTTGAACAAGGTTCACTTCCCAGTCCCATGCCAACTTGCTCCGTAGTTCAGCAACTTCTGTATGCAAATGGGAATGCCACAAGGGAATGATGAAAGAAACCTCTGGAGCTGTACCCAGCTTAGCAGTAGGGTTTTGTAATGTCTCTGGAAGAGTACTTCTACAGCTGCATGGCATCTGCATGTGACATGAGCTGTTTTAACACTTACAAAAGTGGCCACAATGCTGTTGAAATCTAAAAGTAAGCTAGGTTTTCTGAGCTCTCATCATGGAAAGTAGTGGCGACCTAGTCAATACAGACAGCAGATTCTCAACAACTATCCTCCTCACCAGCAATTAGTGTTTACTTTGGCTAATACAGACAGGAATGCTTTTTGTTTGCCTTTTCCATGGAAGTAATAATGATTTGAGTTTGATGTCTACTGGGGTTAAAATGTTCTGTGAAATCAACAACTCATTGCTTATTTTCTAGACGGAGAGTTAGTTCTTTAAGCCTATGCTCATTCCTTTATAAAAGAACGCATCCATTCAAGTGGCATTGTTAACTCCTGAGTTGGCTTGTAACATATTAAGTAGTAACTTTGCAGGACCAGTGTGTTTTCTCTGTACTGCAGAACGTGTTTTGGTGGGATGGCTTGTGAGGAACCTCTATGGAGGCTCTCAGCTCAGCAGGTCAGGCCTTCACTGCTCTCCCACTGCAGCACAGAGCAGAGTGAGGTGGGAAGGGCAGTGTTATTAGCAGTGAGGTCCAGCAGTGGCTGCACTGTGCTGTGGCTGAGAGGCACCACTGGAATTCTTGCACGTTAGCAAGCTCAATCTGAAAGTGATAAAAATGTTCATTCAGAGGGCAATATTCACCTTTGATTCTGATAGTGAATTACTGCTGGTAAGAGTGGCCAGCTGTCTGTTGAGTATGTAGGTGGAGCTGAGCTCTCTGCTGCTACAATTTAAGTGTGAGAGTGGCAGGATTTTCTAGTGTAAAGCTCACATATGCTTACTGATGACCAGTTGCCTGCTGCACACCTGGCTGCTCAAATAAGATCATATATGCAGTGTTAAATGCAGACTTTAAACTGCCTTTATCAAAAGACTGATATTGAACTTTATATATAGGTTGAAATACTGCCTTTTGTCTTATGATTGTTTCATTGAAACCCTGAATATTCAAAGTTAATGCTAAAGTACTTAGTTTTAAGTCAGTTGGGCAAACAAACGTATGTGAATACTTAAAAACAAAAGAAAACTTCTAGTGACATTTACTTCTGACAGTATAAAATTTTCTTTCCAAAGGTAGTAGTGAATTTACTAAAATGAATATTTTCTTTTGTGTGGAAGTTGTGTAAATGAGAAGGCTACTCCAAGTGTTCCCCTTGCCTTGCTCCTCTTTTGATTTGCCCTGTTTACCATATATAGTGCTGTCCACAGAACTATGGGTTCCTACCCCCAATTCTATGTTTATGCAGAGAAGAAACTTCTGTGTTTTCATCAAACGGCTTTGCTGCATGACAGAATTTAAAATGATGCATCAGACCCTGAGCAGATAAGGTTTCATTTTATCCTTAACTGACATCTTTATATCCCTAAAACCAGGGCATGTGCGCTCTATGAAATGAATCTTACGGAGAATTACATTTTCGCTATGATTAATCTAGCTGTATACTTTTCATCAAATTGCTAGCCTGGCACGTTATATTTCCCATGCTTATATCATCTGCTTTGATATGATGCAAACTTCATTCTTTATAGTATATTGTTAATGAGATGTACGAAATCAAATAACACATAATGCAACATCCTGAATTATTTCAATATTTCATTCTTCTGAATTAAATGTTCTTATTAGCAGGCTATTACATCCATACTACAGCACTTTTGAATGGAAATAATCAAGGTACATTCTTTTTAGCTTATCATTTAACAATAAAAGTGGTTCATGGTGCTTTCTTGAGAATGCTTTCCTGGGTTTATTAATCCATTTTCATTTACACATACAGTTCTTAAGGACTGAAAAAGATCCTGCTTTCTCTTTGTTGAATTGTTTCCATTAAAAAAAAAGAGAAGAAACCCATTGTCCCTTAAAGTAGAGGGGATTTTTTTTCTCTGTTTTTTTTTTTTTTCCACAATTCATAAGGTTAAAAATGTATTCTCTGAAATTAGTGTGCGTTTTCTAGAGATATTCCTAGAGAGCACAGGATTTAATAATTGAGTTAAAAGTCTTTGGGAAAATATCAAGAAAATCAGAAGGAGTGAATATTTATAAACTTCTTACTGAACATGGGAAACTCTGAAAACTTTATGTATGTCTTGTGTTTTAAAATATGTAATTCTATATGAATTAAAAAATTGGAGGTGGGGTTCAAAGCAGTATTTTCTTCAGATATGTTTTCCTCCAGATATTTACTCAAAAGACTGAATATCCTTTTCGGTGTTTAGAGAGCTTTATTTTACACTACTTTATTTCCAAACCTGGATCAATCTTGACAAAAGCAAATCTACAGTATATTTCTTTCATCATTGTTTCTCTGAGTATCTATACTCATCAATATAGAATTAACCTTGGCTAGTTCCAGCCAATACATTGCATATATTTAGGTTTTTTTGGGCCTTAGGTGCCTTAACCTCAAATTCTTTTTTCTGAGACAATGTTGAGCTTCTCTCTCTGATGCAGTTATAAGGATGCAGCACAGGATATCGCACCAGAAGTCTTTATGAGGTTGAGGAAGAACATACACTCCTCTTGTGCATTGGGACAGGCTTCTCTTTTTGCAAGACCACAAGACAGTGATCCTTACCTTTATTAACCCCATGCTCATTCTGTCCCAACTGTCTTTTTTTTTTTTTTCATATACATTGTAATAATTTTAAAGGGCCTCTCCCATATAATCTTGCTAAGGACTGATGTGAGACTGACTTGGCTGTAGTTTCCAAAGTCTTCCTTTCTTGCAAGATGCTCATATTCCCTTGCAAGGGCCTGCCAGGATGGGGGTTTTGTTGATTTTGGGGTTGGGAAGGAGGAGTATATTCCCCCACACTCCACTCAGACAAGTTCTCCCAAAATTTCAAGGCCAGATTTGATGTATCTACTCTCTTTTCTCTGTGAGATATCCCTCTGCCATGCAGTCAAAAACAGTTCAAGAATCATGCAGTCAGGAGATGTCATTGTGTTACTTCTTTGTAATAGCAAAAATATCACAAAGGTACCCAAACTATCGCCACTGTTATTGCACAGGATGAAATTCAATACTTGTTTATGTAGCTACATGTCACAATCCATTCAGTTAAAACTTGAAATGCTTCCCAGTTAATTTTTCTGATACCTGTACTTCAAGCGTTGACCTTTGAGATCACCCACTTGTCACTAAGGATAAAGGCACTATTGTGGGATTGTCCTGGTTTCAAGAACTAGGACAGTCATAAAGGACTCCTTAAGTCATTTTGGCTCTCAACATGATATCATTCCAATAGTGTCACTTTCATTGGTAAGAACAAGATATAAAGTTCTCTTAATCACAAGCTTTGCCAAAGGACAAGTCATTCCTGTATTTGTTGGTAGTCTCTGGGGGGACTACCAGTCTGAAATTGAGTTGACTGTGCTTGCTCTTTGCTGACAGCTGATAAGAACTTCCATGATTCATGATTTTGTTCTTGATTTGCTATACTTCAATGGAATCTGTCTGGGGATCATTCAGTTGAACAACTTTATCTTTTGAACATTTCTTTTTCATGTCAGCCTCTATTCCTGTTATTATTGGTGAGACTTTTTGCTCAGTCAGGGAGGATCTCTGCTTTTTACACTGAAAAATATGAGTTAATATTACCCAAGCCTTTTTCTTTGGTTGATTATGGTTCATGAATCAAGTCATGAGAGGCCTATATCCACCCAATTTTATGCCAGCCTGAGGAACTGAATTTGATTTGGGAACTCCAGATAGATGTGGGAAAGTTATTGAAGTTGGAACTGTTGGGGGGTTGGTTGTTGTTGTTTTAGCCTCAATTGCATTTTCAGTTTTCCAAAGTACTTTCTCCATGTAATATATGTTCTGCTGGGGAAAACGTCAATGAAACCATGTGACATCTCAGTCTTGATATTCATGTTTTGCATTTGATTCTCATGTAAAGGGTATTTAGATTGAGCTGTTTTAACTAGCATCTAATGCTGAGGAATAACCTTTTATTTCCTGAACAACTTTAAAATAATTTAGTTGCAGTTTACACAAGCTAAGCAATTAAAGAAATACTGCATGTTTTAAAAAAATACTAATACTTCCATAGAAAATCTGATCCAACACAATAAAGTAAAAGCAGATGACTTGCAAGCGACTTGAAAAGGGAAAAAAATCTCTGTCTTTATCTCTTTGTGCATAAATTTGCTTGTATTTCTTTTTGGAGAGCATTTGTCCTTTGCATGACATTTTATAATCTTGGGGAACACCTTTGTTTTTGCTCCTCTGAACAAACCTTAAGATTATGGATGAACAGCTAAAAACTAAGAGGAAAAAAAAAAATATCCACAGAAGACATTAAGCACAGACAAAATAGATTAACATAATTTTATCTCCCAAAAATACAGATAGCTTTTTAGCCCTGACTTGAGGGCTGCTGAGATAATTTGAAATAGATTTCTTACAAGGTTGGCAGTGTAATATTCTCATGCTTTGCTTTTGGTAGGCAAAAGACATATTTTCACAAAAACCATTGTAAAAAGGTGTGTCTTAATTTAGACATATCCATATCCAAAAACTCAGTGAGTTAAAAGCTAAAAATATTCATTTAATAAAATTCTAAGTCTAATGATGTTGGAAGCTGTCAGAATGGATTTCTGAAGGGGAAATCATGCCTGCCCTGTCTTCTACAACAAAGTGTCACACGTGGTGGGTGAGGAAAATTATTATTTTTAATCTTGCCTTTAGTCTCCCATTATGTATAGGATTGATTGATGGTGTGCAGTCTAAAAGAACAGTGAGGTGGTCTGAAAACTGGCTAAACTGCTGGGTTCCAAGGGTTCTGACCAGTGGAGGCCAGTTTCTCATGGTGTTCTCATGGGGTCAGTGCTGAGAGAAGTGTTGTTTAGTTTCTTCATTAGTGATCTGGACAATCACAGTGCAATCTCAGCAAGATTGCATATGAGACATAACTAGGAGGACAAGTGTACAAACAAGTAATTTTTAGAAGCAAAAAGAGAACTAGAAAAATAATGAAAGCATTGCAGTTGTAACTGTTCAAATTTTTAATTATTCCCAACTCATTAGTAATAACACTCTTTTCCTATTTTGCATCAGATGAATTTCAGAAAGTATTGAGGGTAATGATCAAATCATAACTTCAAAGATAACACTTTCAAAATTAATATAAGAAAGATTCTCAAGGTATTCTGAAACAGAAGTTAGTGTCTTAAAGTTTGAATGCGTAAGTTCCAGAAATACAAGTTAATTTACAAAATAAATTTTACTCATAATATATAGATTTTTTTAAAATCTTGAAATAAACCAGAATTGTTATAATCTTATTTTGTCAGCTTTTCAGAATACTTTTTGTCTTTCACGACGTTTCTCACTTTAAAAACGTTTATAATGAAATCATATAAAGTAGTCAAGTCATTCATGATCTACAAAAACAAATATCAGTAAATTTCTCCAAATTCCCCAAACCTAAAGAGGTGAGAAGTTCTGAACCACTTTTGGTTTTGATGACATCTGTGATGGTCATAGAAGCTTACTCCCAGATTTTCATGAGACAGTTTAGAAAAAATAATTCTATCTATTTATGTAATTTGTCAGAACTGTATTGTGTTAGAACCAGGGTTGTTGGGTGGAGGCATTTTCTTTTTCTATTAGTATTCTTAATATTTTTCCATCAGGAAGAATAAAAATCCCTGAACGAAGAAAGAAAATTGCCTTCTAACTGTTAAGAAATACTCTACATTTTGGGGCACTGCACACAATATTGTGTCTGACATCACGATAGAGAAAATTAGTGAATATTTCAAAGTTTATGATGTAAAAAAAAAGAACAAATCTCATCTCGACTAACTAGAGTGAAATTCAAAAGATAAGTTATGGAATAATTATCATTACAATGTCCTTTAGGACACCATTGCTCTCTTAAAGGGAAAACTTGCTTGTTCTTTCACAGCTTCTGAAGTCATTACAAGCCAATATATTTCATTTAAAATATTGTCCATCTCCCATTTGAAATGAGCTTTATATTTTCTTGCTTTTGGAAAGAACTAAGTTGAATTTTACTGCTTCATACTAGGCAATATTTTTTGTATGAAGGCATATATATGACCTGTTTCGTCAGTCTTAAGAGCTGGAGTGTTTTATTCCAGATAACAAGCATGGGTTTTTTTGTTTTGTACTTTGCAGCATTTGTTTTCATAATAAATATGTCATGTTATAACCTCTGGTTTCAGAAACAACTTGTCTCCAACAATTAAATTTTCTGCTTTGAAAATGTCTTTGCAGAGTGATTTTGGGGTTTTTTTGACCATTCCATGAAAGGAGTTCCCTGACAATCTGGTGGTGGGACTTAAACTTCCATCCTTTTATATAGCTCTGAAATCTCTCCCTCAGTGACTAAAACTTGGATGGGTTTTTGTACTGTCAGATCAATTTGTCAGGAACCTGCTGAACTTCCATCAGTTTTATAAAGCAATATGGCCAGCCACAGCATTACCTGTATTGGGGAAGTGTTAAGTTAAAATGAAGTAAAGGTAAAGAGCTGCAACAAGTGCTACAAGCATTTTAATGAAATTGTATTATTTAATAAAACATTTTAGAATTAAAAAAATCTTTTTCTCTTTCCTTTTTTATGCAGTGTAAGAAATACATGGTTTTTTTGGTGTTTTTTGTTTTTTTTTTTTTTGCTTATAGATATTCAATACATGGTTAATTCAATTCATCCTTAAAAACAGGCAGGTAGAACAATCATCTTCCTTTAGATGCAAAATAAGTATCATAATAAGTACTACATTTCATCATTTTATGGATTATATTCTTGAATCTTTGTTACTCCAAAGCAGCTGAAAATTTATTATTTGAGGAAATGAAATGGAAGCATTGATTATACCATAATATAGACTGTGTTTTGACACTGGGCTCTGTCCAAATAATACTAATGTTAGTTGAAAGCCTTGTTGACTTGAAGAGCATCCTAAGGAAATAATTGCTTAAAAGCAAATATTTTATATTCTTCTTATTGCCTATGATGAGTGGCTTCCTTTAATGTCAAGCTATTTTGATATGTTGAAATTTCAAATAGAAAAATTATCTAACTTCTCATCTTTAGCAAGTTATATGAAGTTAATTTTTAAAACTCAGTTTTGATTAGACTCGGCTAATTCACTGAATACAGTATTTTTTTGAAAGTCTTAATAAATTTTTAAGGTAGTAATTAAGTTTGTAGATTTCTCAAGGCTAAATCTTGAAAATATGCAAATACCTCACATGAAAGAAAGCCTTAAAACAGCAAACTAGTTCATTGTTGTGTGGTGTATTATTTCTATCTCAGGACACAAAGTAAGGGATTTTTTTTTTTTTTCTGTTAGAAATTCAGTAGGAAATAAACACTAGAAAGAATTTCAAACTATAGATGGTGAGATCCATGGGTGAGTTTAGGATAAAAAAGCCTCGCAAGTAGAAATCTTATAATGGAAGCAGCTGAACAAGTTAGGATCCTGTACTGGAATTGGTAATTATGGCTTCAGCATTATGATTGTACAATAACAGCTGGGGATTTACAGTAAAGTTGGCTCTTGGGTTTCAGCCAGAGGCTCATTTGTATCTTTTGCTGAATTTAAATCAGTTGTTCTGCAAAGGAACATACTATAGTTCACAAAATTTGTTAATTTAGAGTGGCAATCTGTCATGCATAATTCTGCAACAGCTACTACAGTACATACCCTTGCTGAACTCTTTGCAAGTGTAAGTGGTAATTGCAGTAGTCAGCTGATGGTTGACCCTGAATTTTCTTTTGGTCTGAAGTTGAAGTTATTTTTAAAAACATAAAGTTATACATAATTCTGATTAGTAAATGTGAAATCTATATTGATACTGAACTTGGCACTCCAGTGGTGATTTACATGAAAGAAGCTTCTCAGTAGAAAGGAAAATTGAAGTTTACAGTAAGAATACAGAATGACTGGATTTTTTTTATATTTTTTTTCCCCCTCTGACTAGATCAGCATATAAATTACAAGGTTTGGAGAAAGTTTTGCCTCTGAGTTTCTTCACTGGCATCCACCAGATTAGAATCTTCCTATAAATCTGTGGTCTGTCTTTCTGAGTATAGTACAGAATCCCAGAAAGGAAATGCTCCATACTTGTGTTGTTATTTTGATAAAGTACAGGCACTTTGGAATGTCAATTAACTCTCCTGATAAGCTTAGCCAAAACACTAACACAGAAAATTCAGAAAGCAGATTGGCTTTTTGCAGGAGAAATTACTTTACATTCTACAAGCAGCAAATTAATTTTGAAAATATTGTATTAAAAATATTATTATGACTATTTAGGTCTCGGATACTACTGAATGTTCTTTAAGATGCAGGTATTGCTTCTCTTATAAAATACTCTCTACTAGGATGCAGGGTTTTTTGAAACAGTGTGGATCATATTGCATAATATACTAATTTTGGAGTAGCTTTGCTGGTTGTTCAGCACAAATAAAGACAATAAAATTGTTGGTCTGAAAGTGAGGAAAAATATACATTAGCATAATAATTGATGGGACTCATGTACTGTTCAGACAAAGTGTTGGGACTCCCTGGAAGCAGTCAATGTAAGAAAGAAGTGGTCTCTCTTCTTCTTTTATAAATGGCGGTGATTGAATTCTTGGAGAAAACACAGTCAAGTTTATATAAAAATCAGATGTGCTGTGGCAAGGGAAGAGAATCATCTGTATGCTTAGCTGTCACGTTTACCATCCCTTTAGGTTAGGAGACAGGGCAAAGGGTAATGGCTTTAAACAGAAAGAGGGTAGATTTAGATCATACATTAGAAAGAAATTCTTCACTGTGAGGGTGGAGGGGCACTGGAACAGGTTGCCCAGAGAAGTTGCAGATGCCCCAGCCCTTCAAGTGTTCAGGGCCAGGTTGGATGGGGCTTTGAGCAATCTGGTCTAGTGGAGAGGTGTTCCTGCCCATGGGAGTTGGAAACCAGATGATCTTTGAGGTCCCTTCTGACATAAACCATTTGATGATGCTTTGATTTTTATTTCCTCAAGTTTTTTTCTCCTGTTAGATGAAAAACAGTTATCTTGAGATGGTTCTAAAGTTGTCACACTAAACCCACAGAAATTAATAGCTGAAATATTGTCAGTTGTGTAGTCAAGAAGTCAGGGTTATATTCTCCCAGTTGAAGACCACATTTTTTTTTAACTCTATATTTTGCTCTTTGTTTTAAAGCATTTTTTCAATTTCTCTTTGGAGTCAGAAATGCATTAAAAATACTGGTTTTAACTAAAAATAGAATTGATGTTAGAATTTGTGTATTTAGGGCTATTCTGTATCTTTCTACGGTTTGCAGGTGTTTATTGGTCTGAGTTTTAAATCTGTGGATTTCAGCAATTACATGTAATTGCCAATCAAAATATTGGAAGATGCATCTGATGAGCATGGCACAGATGCTTTATGTGTCATTCCAGTAATATAAATCAGTATTTATGAGGCACTCTATAAAGAAATCTGTTGCATATGTGTATTTTTGTAAGAATAACAAGCAGAAATCTCATTTTGACCTTGAGTTTGGCATTCAGAAGATGGTGTTTATGTGCATCCATATTATTTAATTTTTCCTCCAAGTTCAGGAACTATGTATTCACACAATCTTAGTGCAATGAGAAACAGATGGACACTAATTACCCCTTTATCTACTGGTATCTTGCTTCCTACATAAGAACCACCTAAGCACACACAGGCTACAGATATCTGGTGATCACTACAGTTGAGCTAGAATTTCAAGATGTGCTCCATAGTATAAAAGGAGTTATAGATGCAACCAGCATAACATTACCTTCCTGCTTAATTCCCTTCCATTGAATAAACCAAGTTCATTCTTGGAACACAAGCAAGCAGAGTAAATAAATGTAATTTAAGCATTAACTGTGGATACTAGAACCAAACACATGCCTCAGCTTTAGGCTGAAATGAAAGCTCTGCCCTGGAAAAAGAGTGCAAAGACCTTCAGCTCTCCAAATATAGTAATGAAATCCTTTATGAGGTACATAGAGGTGCTTGCTTCATACCATCTGAGATTTCATGTGTGAATTTCAGTGTGAATTGACGAGACACATTAAATTGCAATTGTTTGGGTAAATTTCCACTTCATGTACAAAATTTTATTGAGTCACTTATCCCTTAAAATAAACTACTTTTGGATTAAAAAATTAAAAATATTAAGACTAGGATTGTTTCCTTATAGAAAAGCTCATGGAGATTGTTATGGTTATTTTGAGGTTCTGCAGATTTTTGATTTTTATAGTTTTTGAATAGTAATTTAATAATAACTTTAAAATTTAACACCCCCCCAAAATTTTAATTACTTATTCTGGTATTTTTTTAATAGACCAGTTTGTCTTGAAGACCAATTGCAGGTGAAGGACTTATTTTCCAGTTGCTGGACATAATATCTCAGGATTTCTTGTCTTTTTCTAATGAGATTCTAGCTCTTTAAAACAGAATCTTCTCTGATCCATATCATAGTATTTAGCATTTCGGTTTTCATCAAAAGAGCACTTCTATAATGCCTGTTCTAATCCTTTCCAAATACTGTTCTTTGGTGTCTGTTATGGCTTGGTCTTACAGCATGCAAACTGGATTTCCTCCTGCAAAGCTAAGGTGGAATATGCAGAAATATAATCTCAAAAAACACAAATAGTATTAATGTTATTTCCTAATGCTATGTCCTCAGCACTGCAAGTTTCATTGTAAAGTATATTGTAATTGGATCATGCTGCTTTATGTATAATCAATTTCTCACTTCTGCTAATCAACCTATTCACTTCCTTTTGCTTCCCTTCCTTACAATGAAGCCAAGGGCCCTGGTCTTTTGTCAGCCTGCCTGGGGGTTTAAGCAGAGGGCATAATTAATGTCTTCAGCTGTGAGCTGGAAAATGCACTCTCTCACAGACAATTTGGATAGATCCCTACAATTTGAATAAAGCAAAAGAAATCTCTAAAGGCTGAAAAAAGTTCCAAGCTATAAATGTAACTGAGAAATCATTATCCTAAGAATGAACAAAACTCCTTTTTTTTTTTTTTTTTTTTTTTTTTTAATCTTTAGAAATTCATTGGTTTCTTAAATATCTTGATTATATTAGACCTTGATTATCTGGTCTTCTTTCTTGTAATCCTATTGGGCTTTCCTGTACAAATAAAGAACTATTTTAACTAAGTTTTAGCAGGCAGGGTATCTCCATAGAATTAGAATTCACATTTCCCAGTGCATATGCATAGGGATTTCAGAAATTTCACAGCACCTTTGCATTCCATTTTTTCCTTGCTAAAAGATTTAACTTTTTTTTTTTATTCAGTCACTTTCAAAACTCCAAGTATCTAGTGTACATTTGGGGAATGTGTTTAAAAATTTATTTTACAAATTGCTGTAATGTCTTAGGATCACATTGTCTTGAGGATTTCCTATACGTGCCTACTTCCATGTTTATTAGGCCTCTAGCTTTATTTAATCTTCCTTCTATATCTTGGAATAATCTTGAGTGATTCAGTGTTTTACTTCTTTGCTTTATTTTTTTTACAAAAATAAATGCCATTCTAAACTGGTTGTGATGTTGTTAAAATAAGAAATGTCTTATTAAAAAAAAAACAATCTTGTAGAAAACAGTAAAACTGAACAACTATCGGCTTCACTTTTTATATGTTTTGGTTTTCCACTTCTTTAACACAAGAACGAAGGGTATATTTGGTAAGACTCTCTAAGAGTAAATAAATAAACCTTTTTTAGACTGAGATAAGCCTTTAAAGATAAAAGATACCTACAAAGAATGTCTTGCCCTCCACTGCCTTCACATTTCATACTATTTCTGAGACCAGAAGGCACCATTTCTAGACAATACATGAATGGTTAGAATTCAGTTTTTATTACCTTTATGCCATTTGTGTTTTGTATGATGATGGAGTACAAAGGTTAGCAGAAGCAGAACTAGGATCAGTATTTATTTCTAAAGGTCCAAACCTCTCTACAGCTTTTCAGACAACATGGTTTCTGCACCTTAATGTCTTGTCTGCAGAACAGGGCTAACAGCACGTCCCATCTCACAGAGCGCTTCAGCTATGTACTTTAAATGATTGTGTGTGCTGTTACACAACATAAGCAAATACGAACATCAGGCAATAGGGGTATTAATAAAAAGTACATAAGTATTACTGATTCTTATTTGTGTGGAGTATTCTATATTAAGCATCATGAGACCACACATTAATATTCAGTGTCTTCTGTTATTATTACAAATATTACTTCGTTTCCTGTCATGAAGATCAGGCTTGTAGGCATCATCCTAAGCTCATCCTTCTCTTATAATTTATTTCCTTTGTGTTTTGAGACTGATGAGCTAAAAATTGCTCATGAGATGTAATGTTTTTTCTAATCAGAAGCAGTAAAGAGTAGAGCTTGGCATTATTTTATTGCTTTGCTAAACAGTTTTATTAATGAGGCTACTAGTACAATGTCCCCATTGAAAGATGAAACTCATGATGATATTTCTCCTGATTGGGAAGAAGGATAAGCAGTTTTATTGTGAATTGTTTTTAGCAAATATCTTCATCATTTGAGATGATGGCAGGACCAATAACACTAGAAATACTTACATATTTCTAGCAGTAAGCAGTAGCTCTGTCAAAGTAAGATGGAAAACTAGGAAAGATTTAATTCATCCTTCTTGTCTCAAATATTTTCTTCCAAAATAATAAAAGTAAGATCTGACTCTCAGCAAATGTGTTTATAGCATCAAAGTATCATATTTGTTACAAAAATGCAATAGGAATGCAGCATATCACATCCTATAACACTTTCACAGGATTTGCTTTTTTCTTTTGAAACGTGAATGAAGTTGGATCATAAAGAAAAGTCTGTAAAGAGTACCATGTGCTGAGGAGCTGAAGGTGTCGCTGACTTTTTGGAGCCAGGCACCCGATTATTTGCCTTCCTCTCTCTACGAAAAACTTGGTTTGGTTTTGGTTTGTTTTTTCTCTTCCTTCATGAGAATTCATTATTATCCTCTGCAAAAATTAATCTAAATATTTCTGATTCTCTTGTGCATGTACTTCTGCATGTACTTCTGCATGTGTGCAAAAGTGGGAGAAAGATATCTTCATCACAGGTATAGATTTGTACAAGATTAATATTCAAGTCTCTGATCTTGGTCAATGTTACTTAAGACAAAAGGACTGTGGTCTCCAAGGTCATGCTTTTTTTTTTTTTTTTTTTTCCTGGTTTTAATTTAAAAAAAAAAAATCCATTTCAAAAACTTACCTTGTTTTATTTATTTATTCATAACTAGTTTGGCTCTAGGCACCTCTTGAATTTCCAGAATAAGTGGGGAAGTCATACCTGATTCTCATGTTTTTAAAGCATGGCAAGAAATGAACTTTCCCAACCAGTTTGGGTGGCTAAGAAATAATGATTACAGAGTGTTGGAACTTTGACTGGCTTGCCTGGCAGTGGATACAAGGTGCAAGGTTGAGGAAAAAATTCTGTACAGTGAAAAAGATTTTGAGTTTTATTTTGCCTTTTTTGATTGTAGAAGTTGACTAATACTGCTTTCTGATGTAGCTTCAGGTCTTGGTTTGAAGGATAAAGAAGTGTGTTAAATGAGTTAACTCTTTTCCTCTCATCCTTTAGAGGAATGTGGAATGGAGAATGTATTACCACTATTAGAATTTTTTTAAGTGATGGAAATTTTTTCCATGTTTTTTGAAAATGATCCAATTTTTCATGCATATTGTTCACTAGCCAGAAGAGAAGGTAGGGTCTGAAAAATTTTCTCTTTCCATTATTCTTCTTAGCAAAAAGCATAATTTAATGGCATGCAGGCCAATGTGACTGAAATAATACCTGTGTCATTTCTATCACATACAACGTTGGCACAAAATTTCCAGTATCATTTACATTTTAAAATGTGAATCCTCATTCCATGCCAGAAATGTAAGTCTGATTCCTCAGAGTATGTGCAGTGTAAGTGAAATGAAATTATCAATCTAAATTTATTTATTCATTTGTGAGTTACTGTTGTGGTTTGAACAACAGGTGTCTGCTAAGGAAGGCAGGAGCCTCCTTTGGAATGGAGACTGTAAACCCCCTTCCTCTGAATTATTATAATTTTGAAATTAAGGGGCTCTCAAGCAAAGATATGGGAATAGGAATAACAGTCTTTTATTAAGGGAACTAAAATAAAAAGTAAAACCAAAACACATGTAGTATAAAAAAATAGAAAAAATAAACAAATAAATAAACAAACAAACCCACTGACAGAGTCAGGATACAACCTGCTCCCCTGTGGGTCAGGGTGTTGGTGGCAGTCCCATTCAATGGTGGCTGCAGTCCCAGTGGCAGATGTGGCTCTGTTGAAGAGATGCTTCTGTAGAAAGGTGGAGTTTTTTGCTGAAGGTTCAGTGGTGTTCCTCTGAGAATCCAGTGGAAAAGGCTGCCTTGGTGTTCCAACTCCCAGATTTTTATCCAGGTAGGAATACTTGGCTCCTCCCCCTGGCTGGAGCATTTCCCAGTGGGATGATGGAATTCTATCAGTGCGACTCAATGGCCCATGAGCAGAAGATCTCTCCCTGGAGGGAGGCTGGGTTGTGGAAGAGATAAGAAAACTGCCTCAGGAGGTTTTTTGACAGTTGGCCATGGGCAATTACACCACACACACACACCCCAGTTTCATCAGATGGTGATAGAATACACAGTTTTGGTTACATTTTGCACTGCAACCCATTGCAGTTACTTTTGTGGTTCAGGTTAGGAAACTGAATGGTTGCTTCACTGAAAAAATCTCAGATTTTCCATAAGGGTTAATATGTTAAGTTGTGATGTTTAATTATGTGTTGTTGTTTTTGTCATGAAAAAAAAATTGATTACTTGTGCCCTGTGTCTCATCTCTTTCAACAGCCATAGTACTGAGTGATTATTTCTCATATTTCAGGTATCTCTCATTCCTACTGTTCTCTTGTGTAAATTTTATCTTTTCAGAAACTCCTGCCTTTACAGTCTTAGAGGAAATTCTAGTAATTGTTCATGCCTCCCTTACCTCCCCCACACACTCCCTTACCTCCCCGGACACACTGAAAAGGCAATTAAAACAAAAGGAAATAATATGCCAACCTTGAGATATTAGTTTTACACCAGCTGAGACCCATTAATTGATTTGAAATAGCCCAGCAAATGGATATAATTTGAATAACAATGACTCAGAAAATATGTACCAAACCTGAGCTGTTACTGTCAGTGGGGCAGATAAGTACATAGAAAAACTTTTCAAATAAAGACTTGTTTTTTTTCTAATTTGACTAAAATAATTAATCATTCTTTTATTAAAAAATTTGCAAGCTTGATTTGACTTCAACAAAATAAGGATTCAGTTTAAATATATGAAGTGAAAATATTTCAATGCTGTTCAGTTCTAATACAAATCCTGACATATATAAATACTATTGTTTTAATACTTTCAAGAAATACATTTATTGCTAAGGGTTTATTTTGCTAGCAAGATCAGCTAAATTTTCCAACATGTAAGAACTTGGAGAAGTTAACTGTGACTATGTTTGCATGCCCGAGTTGAAAGGAATTAGAAACTATTATTTCCAGTTTATCTTCGAAGTATTTGATTTTTATTCAGTCATATCAGGTTTGCAGTTTGCATTGAAAAATAGAAAAATATTGGAAAAAAACAAACTATCATTGTAATCAAAAGGAATTTGTGGAGTTTTATTGTTTGTTTATGGGGGTGTATTTTGGTTTTAGAAGTAGCTAAAGCATTCCTATTTTTACATTTTCTAATTCTTTTCTCATAGATTTTAAGAAAGCCTCTGTGGAGGAAAAAAGAAATAATGAAACCTTGGATTTTGATCAAAATGTGAATGCTGTTAACTACTGTTTACCTAACTCTGTAGTAGATCAGGATCATTTCTTCACTTCATTTTGTAAATAAAAATTGGTAATTTTCTGTAAATGTAAGACTAGATTAAATTAACTTTTAAACTAATTGGTTTTGAATTAAAAAAAAATATTTTTAAAAAACTTTTTTCAGACTTAAAATATCAGATGGGAGATACCTGACACATTCCACAGGAGCCTGGGCTAGCTCAGAGAATCCCAGCATGGTGCCAGGTGTGGGAACAACTGCAGTGTGGGGTTTGTGCCCACAGCTGAACCTTTAGAGCCACTTGCTGTGCAGTGGAAGGGCTCTCACTGCAGTCAGGGGGTGGGGAAAGGACAAGGAGGAGGCTCTTCAGTGCTGAGGTTCCAACAGGAGGTTTATTCTGGTTGAAGGGGTCAAGAACCAGAGAGCCCCGAGCACTGCTGTTCTCAGGATTTTATACAACACCAGAGCAAGGGGTGGGTACCAAACACAAGGCAGTGAAGGATCAGCAGGGGCAGAGTGAAGGGGTTACAGCATTTCTTTGGGGCCAAGTGGGAGCAGAGGGCAGGGCACATGGTCCAATGGGGCATCGAGGGTTAGGAAACACCCAGGAATGCCCAGGGGGAGGTACACTCAGAGGATTGGTTCAGGGTTGGAGTGACATAGAAGGTGCCAGAACAAGGGGCAGGGTAACAGTGATTGACAGGGAAGGAGCTGGAACAAGGGGTGGGGAAATGCCATACAAGGTAACTTAGAAGAGGATACAACTTCAGGAATAAACCAACTCAGGGACAACATGAGGGAACATAAGAACAAACCATTAACATTAAACTTTAACAATAAACCAGTTAAATGAAACAAATATGGGCCACAAAAATACAAAAAAACCCCACATGTCCTTGAGCACAGCAATTGTCATTGTTTTTTGTCCTAGTAACTGATTTGCTGTTTTAGTTTTGTTTCTCTGGAATTGTCCAGAGAACCTCAAGAATGGATCACAGAAATGTGTCTGATGTTTCTACTGCTCCTTCAACCTTCCCAGTTTCTGTCACTTAATGACTGATTCAGACCTCAAAACATAAAGATTTAGGTAGCTTGCTCTCATCTTTTTTTGCAGCCATATCTATTGTAGCAGTAGGTGTTCTGCTTCCTTGTGATAATCTCTAATCCTTTCTTAAACTATGTAGGCTGCTGTGTATCCCTATTAAATCTTTTAGGTCAATTTGTTTTATAAAACCCTTCCCAAAACCAGTTTGAAACATTCTTCCCACCCCCGCCCCACACCCACGCATATCCTCCTCCCTCCCCCCCAACAACTTAATAGTTTTAAATCTTTTGACCTTGTGGTTCTTAAGCAATCTCATGTTAGTGTGTTAGAACAGAAAGGAAAGAAGGGCCCTTACATTTCTTTATATATGATATGTGGACATATCTGTTATCTCTGATATATAACATATCTGTTATATTCAGATATGTTTATATCTGAACATAGCCAGCCTTTCAGACCCCATTTATCTTTCCTCACTCTTCTTTATATCAATTTTGGCTCCAGTCTTTTTGACTCTTTCCTTCCTTGTATCTAAAAATCATGGATTTCTCAGAAAGGGTAAAAGCCCATATAAGTATCTGTTGCAGATTCCCCACTGGAAATGTAATTTCATCAACTGCTTGTATAAGCATTTTTGCAGGCACAAAAGTTTATGTAATAAAGCTTGGCTTTCGTATGTTTAAATAAGGACAATTCATTTTTGTTATTCTAGTTCTAAAATATATTTTTAAAAAAGATATATAAGACACAATCCTGTGTTTTACATTTCCACTGAAAATATATAGTGGGTACAGATGTGTTGGAGCTATATTAGTACATCACTGATTTTGATAACAGCCTGTAAAGATCTAGTCATTAAGTGCATCTCCAAATCAGTACTATTTACTCAATTTTCCTGTTTAGATTTCCTGCCAGAACTAATTTGTCATGGTTTTCCAAGGTCTTTTACTTCAGACGTGTTTCTCTCTCTATACCATAAAGAAGTTTATGCAAGAAATTGCATAGCAGTTTGCCTTAGTGTGTAGAAGTTTCCATGCCTCTGGATGATTGTTCACAGGAGTTTCCTTTGGTATGTCTTGGTGATGTGATAGCAGTAATGTATTTTCTCAGTCAGTGTGTAGAACTATTGGATTTAAAGCAAGACTGTAGCCTGAAGAACAAAACGAACTAAGGGACACAAAGGTATTTTGAAAATCAACGAAGAATTGATTTACACTTCAGTTTAGTCTCACTGTTTCCTTGTTCTTGAGAGGATAATATTGTCTTAATATTTGCTGGTGACAAAATATGAGTACTAGTTATCTCAGAGGAGTCTTTGGTAAATAGATAAACTTGTCTAGAAAGAACCAGATAGAGCATTAAAGTACATATTTACAAACCAGAAGCTTTGTAACAAATGGTCGTGACTGTATACTAATACTTTTAATATTAGTTAATTTATTAGCAATGTTAAATACCATACACTTGTAAATTGATTTAGATGACAGCATGATTATATAGATGATACAATTATGAAATTCCAAGCTGTTTTATTCTTCAGAAAAAGATAATTAAGTTTTATCAAAGGACTTTTTTACCCTGCAATGTTTTTAAGTAATACACATGCCAAATAAGATACTGATTGTTTCTGTGAAGTTTATAAAGTTTAGTAATGACCTGACTGTTCTTTTTGGGTGCAGTTGTAAATGTCAGTCTAATCCATAGCTATTTTTTTCACTGATAAATACTACCCAAGAGTCTCTAATGCAGGTGCAATAAGATTGGTTTCAAGAAAATGCAGGTCTTTATACAAGAGCAAATACCTGAAAAAATCCATAAATTTACCTTGATCCAGACTGATTTTATCACAATGTTTATCAATATATTTCTGAAAATACAAAGTGCTCTCAGCTTTAGTTGGAGTCATGTGGGAGACTTAAGGAACAAGACTTAATACCACTCCATACTTGTTTATATTCATAGAATTACTGCAGTTGAATATTTGCTGCAGCTGGAATGTACCTCTTGTGGTCATCTGGTGTAATTCCCCTGCCCAAAACAGGGTCAGCTGGAGCAGGCTGCTCAATCAAGTTTTGAATATTTCTAAGGATGGAGACTTCAAAAGATCTCTGGGCTGTCTCTTACAGTGCTTTAACACACTTGGACTATTTTTTTTCCTTGTATTTAGATTCTTTTAGGTGAAATTTCTTATATCTCAGTTTGCACCAATTGCCTTTTTTCCTGTCGCTGTGCATCACAAAGAAGGCTCTGGTTCAGTCTTTCTCCTCCCTTTTATAAGGTATTTATGGACATTACTAAGAGCCTTTGCTTTGAGGTGTCTCTTCTCCAGGATGAACAGTACAGCTCTTGCAGCATCTTTTCCTATGACAAATGCTAAGACTCTTTCACCATTTTTGAGGCTTTCTGCTTCAGTAGGTTGGCGTCTGTCTCATATTGGGTAGCTCAGAACTGGTCCTAGAAGTCCAGATAGTTCTTGCAAAGCTAGGTAGACCTGTTGGGGATGCTTTTCCTAATGAAGCTCAGGAGACTTTTTGAGCTTGACCTGATGAGGTCCCTGTGAATGGCAGCATAACCATTAGATGCATCAACCACTCCTCCCTGTATCTATGCTGTTGTCCAGGTCATTAATGAAGGAATTAAACACTGGTGGTCCTGGTACAGATCCCCAAGGTACACTCCCAGTGGATTTGTTTCCACCTGGGCTTTGTGCCACTGATCGCAACACTTTGAGTGTAACTGTTTAACAGGCAGTTTTTAGTACACTTAATTGTCATTTTATGTAAACCATCACTTTGTCTATGAGGATATCATGGGAGACAGGGTCAAAACCTTAAGATAAACAACATCTACTGC
This sequence comes from Certhia americana, assembly GCA_018697195.1. Classification (NCBI taxonomy): domain Eukaryota; kingdom Metazoa; phylum Chordata; class Aves; order Passeriformes; family Certhiidae; genus Certhia; species Certhia americana. The sequence goes on from CM031860.1 coordinate 38,028,741, forward strand.
TCTTTCCTCATCTACCGAATCAGTACTTTCATTGTAGAAGGCTGTCAGTTTGGTCAGACATTTCTTATCCATAAATCCATTCTGACTACTCCTGAACTCCTTCATCAATTTGCAGTTGTTAAAATCATTTTGAGTGTGCCCGTTTTCAGCACCATCTATATATTTGGGATGTCAATGTTTATTCTAAGTGAACCAAATTGAATAAGACAGTTTAAGAATTGTCTGTAAAATACTGTTCCTCTAAGACTTTTACTTTGGTAGATTGTTGCCTGCTATTTTTTCCCTGCAGAAAGAAAAAGAGGAACATAAAACTTTCTGTATCAATAAAATTACACTGAACAGTAATATAACATGTATTAATGAACTTTACCACAGTAATATAATATGTATTAACTTTATCACATTATGTAATATTTCAAACTAAATCAGGTAAAAATATGACTCAGGGAAGTTGACAGAATTTCCCTCCAAGCACATTTCTAATGTAACATCAGCAGGGAAGAAGACCATCTGTCCATGTGTTTTTCTGTTTCTTTGGAACACAACCAGACCCTGTCCTTGTAGAGTTAGGCAAATCTGTGATATAAAATGGAGTCATTTAACAGATTGAATGTTTTTGTGCAATTCAGGAGACTAGAATTACAGGGAAGGCAACTGCCTTAGCAGTAAAAATCAGTGTATGCTCTGTCCTCATGAAATAATAATAATGGTAATACTTAGAGCTCAATAGTTCTTTAAATGTTCATGCATATAGTAAAGCCTTAGCTAAGGCAATATCATCTGTTGCATGTACTTTTAAAGCTCTTTATAAGTATATTCCCTCTAAGTATTTTCCATGAGCCAGGAAAGAATATAGATTGATTTTCATCTCTGCAGTAGTCACTTTAAATACTATATTTCCTGAAATGTGTTCTCTTCCAAAAGACATTGAAAATTATGCCCATATGTGACACCTGCAATTAGTATATTGAGACTTGAAGTTATATCAAGAATTAATTTGAACTGTAAAACTGAAGAAGTTATGCACTTTCTGTGAATAGAGCAATCTTGTTAAATGCAAAATTTTCATTTGAGAATTTTGCCATCAAGCTGTTTATGGTAGAGATACTCAATACCTGTGGATTTTCTCACCTAAATTTGCCTCTTTGAGTTCTCACTAATTTACAAATCCTTGAAGATGTACAAGAATGTCACAGGTAGCAACTCAAGTGACTAAGGCTGCTCTTAATGAAGAAATCTTCTGTACTTCATCTCTGTCTATATTTTTCCTACACCTGAAATTAGTTCTTTCAGAAATACTGGCCTGCATTGGGTTAAGGTTCTGTGATCTAGATTGTAATGAAAGATAGATTAACTAATTGTTCTGACTTGAAAATACATGTATATAGCAATTCAAATTTTTTGTCTTTTGTCAAAGAAGTGGTATAATAATTTCATAAATTACACTGGACTCGGACTGTTGAGAGAAGTTACTTTCCCTGCTTAGTAGCTTTTGACTTACAGATGCATCACTGTTCTTGGATATCCTTGATGTGCTGCTGTTGTGACATACAGGCAGAGAGACTACACTATGTAATATTTAATTTTGCTCTCCAGATTATATAGAACTTCATAGGTTTACAACAATACCATTTATTTATCAGAAGAGGAGAGTAAACCAATTTTAAATTAATGCGATACACTCCTCAAGGAAAAGACTAAGGAAAGCTGCAATCTGTTCTTGTGGTTTCAGGATCCTGTAGAGCAAATTCAATTCAGCAAGGATATCACAAATGCCAGAAATATTCTGGGAAGGTCTGAGAATGATAGGAGATCTTGCAAATAATAAATAAAGAGAAAAGGAGAAAACTACATTTAGCTAGTTATACTTTAGAGATTTGAGCACAAAGAAAAAGCCCAAGAATCCCTCTTAAAAAGGAACAACACAGATGAAAAATGAGCAAGATTTTTCAGGTATAGAAATTTTATGAAAATTTTTTGGATTGGGTTTTTTAATCTCTCTGGAACAGTATCACACACCTTATTTAAAAAAAATAAATAAATAAGTGGACTACATATTAGGAATTCATAACATTTCAGTTTATGTATTTATAGCTCGGAAAGATTCCCAAAGAGGCATTCAACGTATGGTACATACAAGATACATGAGCATTAAACCCCCTTGAAATGGTTGTGACATATTGGACAGTTATTACTTTTAAGCTCAGTGATTTGAAAATTAAGTGACACAGCAGGCAGTGTGGATTCAATATACCCAGTAATGCAGAGAAAGTAACAGTTTATTTATCTTAGAGGGTTTATGGTCTTTTTTAAGGGAATCAGGAGACAATCAGTAAATAACTTTTAAAATAAATTTCTGTACAGATCAGCCACAGAGAAAACTGCTTCCACTTTTTAGCTGATACAGGGATGAAATTTTTACATAATCTGTTGCTTCTGATAATATTTCATTATATAGAAACATCAATTTTCACTCCCAAATTAGACAATCCTGTGTTACAAATGTGGAACAGATGTACTGTTTCATGTCAGTAGGTATAGAATGAAATTAGCTCTTGAAGGAGAAAACAGTTATAAATCATAGCTCATAGGATTACAGAATATTAAGGATTGGAGGAGACCATAAATATCATCTAGTCCCAACCCCACTGCCATGAGTTGAAGCATTCAGTATTATTTTTATAAACTCACATTACTCTTCTAAAACACTCAGACTAATGATGAAATTCAGGTTTTCACACATCCAAAGTTTGCAACTTTAGAGAACCAACAGCTGGCCCTGTGACAAAGGCTGGTTTTGTTTTGAGAAAGAATGCTTGAAAGAGGTATATTTGGTAAAGCATTTCTTTCTGCTATAATGTAGCAATTAGCACAAATATACATTGTCATTTTTCCATGCAATTTTGTCTTAACCTTTTGAAATCCACATAAAAGTCGGCATACAGAGCAGGTGGAGCAGTGTCAGCTCAAGGACACTGGTCTGAAATATAATTCTTTGCTGTATCACTCTTAGTAAAATGATTTTAATAATTCACAGACATTTCTGCAAGCCCTGACACTTAGCAAAATGCCAGCAATTGTAAGCAATCTTCAGTAAGCCAGGAGTGAGGCAGATTTGCTTATATTTGACCATTAAGTTTCACATGCAGCTAGACAAATGGAGGAAGAGCTTGCCTCAGAGAGTTCCAAGGGGAGTCCTATGCACTATGAAGCCTATGAGAATAGTAAGAGCCTGAAACATTGACAGAATAGATGGACACATTTATGTCCCTTTGTAGGAATGGTTCTTAAAGGCAGCATAGATGTGGTGAAAAAGGCTGTGGTAGAAGTTGCCAGAAGTTCTGGGTATTTTCTTGATTTCACTGAAGTCCATGTATGTGCATAGTCCATCTATAGTCTTATTCACCCTGCTGTTCTTCTAAACTACAAGACTCCTGTTTCAAGCACAAATATTTGTTTTCTCCCTATTGTTGCCTAAAAGTTGTAAATGAGCTAAAATACGGTCATTGGCTATTTTTCTAAAGTCTTGGTCATTCACTGAGTTAATATTTGGTTGCAGTTGTTGTTACACTTTTTTGTTTCAAATTATTATGAATCGAAGTTTCTTCCCTCCAGATCACTGTTTTGCAGGTTGGTTCCTGAGGATACACCAGTACTCCCTGCTGATTTTTACTTACTATTATTTAAAACAAACCTGGGGTTTTTTTTAACATCTGTAATAAATTAAGAATTATACTGCCACTTTTCTGAACTAGCAAATGAAGAATTTTAAGGTAATTTAATATTTTCAGGCAATGAATTATAAAGAACACATATTCATGTAAATTCTCTCCTCCAAAAATCAGTTAGTGGCATGGGATAGTCACAGATATCCAGCACACAGTTCAACTAGACAAATTTCACTGAGTTTCTCACCAGCTGTGTAAGAGCACTGGGCTTTGGTTCTTTGTTACTATTGTGGCAAAGTGAAAAAGAAAATACTGCTGTTTTTTCTGTTTTCCTTTACTTTTGTTTCAGAAAGTTCAAAAGATTCAGATTTTACCATCTTTCTTGTAATTCCAGTTTTATATCAAAAAGTATTTCCTCATTTTAGGTGGCAGCAAAGTATAGACAGTACAGATGTATCATTGCAACATACAGATACTGAAATGCCATTTTGTAGTAAACAGAGACCATCAGAAATAATGGTGATAGTGAACCCTATGTACACACAAGGACACTGTACCAGAAACAGCATAAAGAAACTTTTGTCAGCTTTAGCACCTGTCTTCCTACAACTGTTATTAGCTGTTTAGTCCTTCTAGAATTCCTGTGTAATACTTGAGCACAAAAGAACCTTTGGTTGATAAAGCACCTACATCACAAAGTCAACTAGTGACTGACTGATGTGTGTGCCTTTATTCTCTCACAGCAAAGCAAAGCCAGCATCTCTTCTTCCACTCCCAGAGATAATAAAATACATTGTGATCTAATCTGTGTCAAAGAACTGAATGAAAGACTTTCAAAAACACTTTTTGCTATTAGCAGTCTACCACTTGTGACTAGACTTGTCATTCAAACCATCTAAAACTGAAAATTAAATTAAACTTTTGTATTCCATTGTCATTAACACTAAGAAATTGGTTACTTACATTTTCTGGAGGGAATCCTCAAAATTAATCACACTGTGCAGAACATGATTTTACTTTTAAATTCTGTGAAATTTCCATTGTGTTTTTAATTCTCCTACAACACTTGAAGAAAGTTGATCCCTAATTCAATCATTCCTCTCACTTAGGGCTTGAGAACAGTGTGCAGATATGATGAATTATTGGTAGCATGGTACAATTGAATGACTTCAAATAAGTCTCTATTAATAAAAGAGAACTAGTAGACATATGTATAATAGTTTAGGGAAAAGAAGATATGGCATAATAAACATTTCAGCCTTAAAAGGTGACTGTGGTATTTATTGCATCGTCTTAGAAAGCTGAAGCAAAGGTTGAAACTGTTCCTGCAAGACAGTTATGCAAAAGAAGGTAAATTACCCACACAGATAAATATCAATCCTCTTGTCATATAGAAGTCTGTTTTAAAATTATCTCAGATTCAAGATGTTGCATTAATATCTATTAAAATCTGTTACATCCTGACAATGCTGGGAAAGGGCTGTTTTGAGTGTAGCACCTCAGATAGTGAAAAAACATGAAAATTGTGCCTGAAAGGTATAAAGCATGGAGAAAACCAAAAACTTCAATCTTCTGTGTAAAAGAACAAAAAGCAAAAAAAAAACAACCCTGGAAATATATTTTTGTTATGGATAGCATTTGAGAATTCCATACGCTGTTCTGACTCTCTTGTCATCAGCTTTATTGTGTGCATGAATTAATTTTTCTTTCTTTACCCTTAATGAAAATAACATTCTAGTGTTAATATTGAACTGGGAGTATTGAACATTGTTTTAAAAACTGAATGAACTAGAGAAATCATTTTAGAAAAGAAACCATTTTTGGCTTAGTAAAGGGGGACTTCCAAGACCATGAAGTACTTCACTACAGAAGTCCTTTGGCAAGAGTTCTGTCCACATCATTGGAATTGGTAGCTTAGTCTCATGAAAGAAAGATAAAGGGTGTAAAAATGGACAGACTATTTGACATATGTGGTATTTTTAAAGCATCTGTGGAAAAGGTGCCAAGTTGTATAAATCATATGCTTCCTCTAGAATGGAATTGAGATGAAATTCCATGAGAATCTGGAACAAATTTGGGAACCTGTCCTTGAAACGTGTGGTGCAACCTTGCAGTTCAACTTGTCAGGAGAAAAAGATGATGTGGGACTCTGTTCCTAGGTCTTGGGTTTTGGTCTTCGCTGTTGTTGACTTCATCCTGGCATGAAAGATGAATTGCATCTGTCCCTCCTTACCCTTCAGCAGTAGGAAATCCAGTTGCCTGAGCAAGGGAAGAAGTGGTTGCTTTTAATGACTCCTTGGAAAGAGAGTCAGGGCTATGAGGCCTGACAGGTAGAACACCTGCCTTATTGTGTACACATGACATAAAAAGGAGGTGTACTCCCGAAGGAATGCAAGTTTAAAAGCTGTAACTCTGTCCCTGACTGCTTGTTAAGAAATTAGCCAGAGCATTTAAAAGGAGCATCATATCAAAGCAACATGGGAGACAATTATCTGGAAGAGTGTTTAATTAGTTTGCTTTTTACTTTTACTGCTGGGAAGTAAAAGTTTACTTTTACTTTTCTATATTTGAAAATTTGTCCCTATTTTGTTGGCAAAATGCTGTTTTGAAAATACAGCCTTCCTGATTTTGGATACTCAATATTTTTTATCAATTTGGTATATAAAAATATATCCAGGTAAAGATAATGAAACTGAATGTCTCCTTTCTGATTTTGAATTAAAATGAAGCTAGCATAGAACTCTGTCCCTGTGACACAGTGGAAATATCATAGATTTTGAGTCTCCATTTCCCTTTATATAAATTTGAACTAGTCGTCTTCTATTGCTGTAATTCCTTTTATGTGACTTATGAGACATAAAAATATAGATGCTAATACAGGTTATGGCTAAATTTTTCATTGTCTTTTGCATTGTCTTATAAAAATTTTGCCTGAGCTTTTCACACTATAAACTACACAGACGCTGACTCAAGGTAGATTTTTTCCAAACTAAAATTCTTCTTTTCCCTTAGGATCTTTGACACTTCAGAAGTGCTGACCTAGAAAGAGCACACTGTTAAAATACTGTTTTATGCTAGAGTCTCAAAAAAGAAACTGATAGATGACTAGCATTCACAGCCTTTGGCTGACATAGGTCTATTTGCTGATGTCTGTGCAGGGAAAAAATGATGAAATTCAAGCTCAGGAAATTGGGAAATGCAACTTGTATTTCATTATGGAAATAATTATTAATTCATTATTTCTTTTGTAATTTGATTGGTTAGAAAAAAACATCCAGTAGCTAATATTAGTATGATGAAGTAAAACTAATTCTGTTGTTATTTTCCCCCATTTGATGTACAGTTCTACTTTTTAGGGATTTATTATTAAAGATAGATGAAAGCATTGCATTCCACAGAATGAATGAATATGCTGAATTAGAAGGGACCCACAAGAATCATCAAGTCCAACTCCTGACACTGCACAGGATCATCCCCAAGATTCACACCACGTGCCCACAAGTATTTTCCAAACACTTCCTTAACTCTGTCAGGATTGATGCTGTGACCATTTCCCTGGGGAGCCTTTTCCAGTGTTCAGACACCCTCTGGGTAAAGAACCTTTTTCTGATATCCAACCTAAACATACCCTGACACTGCTTCAGACCATTCTCTCAGGTCCTGTTACTGTCACCACAGAGAGGAGATCAGTGCCTGCCCCTCTTCTTCTCAAGAGGAAGTTGAAGACTGCAATGTCCCCGTTTAGTCTCCTCCAGGCTGAACAGAACAAGTGACCTCACATGGCTTCCCCTCACGGCCCTTCCCCATCCTGGTTGTCCTCCTTTGGACCCTCTCCAATAGTTTAATGTCTTTCTTATATTGTGTCACCCAGAACTGTCCGCAGCACTCGAGGTGAGGCCACCCCAGTGCAGAGCAGAGCAGGACAGTCCCCTCCCTTTCCCGCTGGTGATGCTGTGCCTGGTGCACCCCAGGACAGGTTCACCCTCCTGGCTGCCAGGGCACTGCTGGCTTGTGTTCAACTTGCCATCGACCAGGACCCCCAGGGTCTCTTTTCACAGCATCTCATTCCCCAATACATACATCCAGGATTACCCATCCCAGGTACAGAATCCTTTCTTTGTTGAACTTCATATGGTTGGTGATTGCCCAATCCTCTAATTTGTTGAGGTTTCTCTGCAGGGCCTTCTTGCCCTCAAGGGAGTCAACAACTCCTCCCAGTTTTGTATTGTCTGCAACTTTATTTAGAGTCTATTTAAGTCCTGTGTCCAAGGAAGACATTGAAGAGCTCAGGGCCACAGAAAGGCTAACTGCCAGGCAAATTGCTGTGCCATGCACATACTGATGTGCTGCACCCCTGTCTGCCTAACTCCTGTTTTCTGTTGCTGGTTGCCTGCATATCCTGGAGACATTTAAATCTCGCTTGGTTGTTTGCAGTGCTGGCCCTTCTGGCCTGGTTGGCTACCAAGAGTCATGATGAGGCTCCTGAACCTTGGGGAGTCCCTGTACAGCTCAATCTCACCCCTGGTCTTTTCTTTAGTTGTGGAGGTTTGAGATTCACCAACTGGAATAAAAACTGATCAAATATGATTTTAATAAAGTCATTGAACAGAAGAATGGAAAAAAAAAATATTTTTTAGTGTATCAAGATGATATTGCAGTATGTCATGTAGAATTATTGCCATTTTATTAGAGGAATCAAAACAATTTTCAAGATATGTGCATGATCATACATTCATCATTTTATTCAAAGGTCTCCTGGTGCAAGTTCATTCACCCATTATATCATCTATATACACAAGAATATCTTCCACTGCTTGTTGAAAAGTTACCACACTGGGTTAAAGGTTATTAAATTTGAAATATAATATAAATATAGCATTTTCAGTAGATGAAAATTTAATAACTCATATTTTCTTATATAAAGGTTATGGGTTAGCACAAATACACCTAAAATTAGCTGACTTTTTTTTTTTTAGATTGACATTTAATCAGATAATATTTTCTTCTATTCTTGAAATAATGCACTTAACCTTCCTCCCCCACCTCCATGACACTGACAAATGGAAGAGCAAGACTGATTGAAGGAAAAAAAAAATTAATATACTCTGTTGAAATACTGCATAAGTTAGCTAGGATTCTCTTTAAAAGATTTTAAGTTTTCCAATGATGTCAAACCTGTTCTTGCAAATAGATGTTTCATAATTTTTTTACAGGGAAGAATATTTAACAGTAGAGTGAGAATTAGTTACAAAACTCAACTTGAAATGACTTTCCACTTTTTTGTCTGGCAATCTCCTGTACTCAGGGTACTAATCATCTGCATAATTCCCGTGGAAAAATGGATAAAGTAAAAACAAAAGAAACTTCCTCTTCAGGAGAGGAATCATCACACAGTCAGTTACCAATTAAGGGCATTTATAAATATATTTGAGTCCCAGAGGACTCAGGTTCATTGATGGGACTGTTTGTCTTGTAAAGAATGTACTGCAATTTAGCACAAAATTAATTGTAATTCTTTTTTTTTTTTTTTTTTTTTTTTAGAGTCAATAAGGACTTAACTATAAATATCAACCCTGTATAAAAGCAAGGAATTGTCACTGGGACAATTAGTGTATCTTTTTATCTGAAGGGAAACTGGAAATGAAAAATGAAAATTTGAAAAACCCTTCAAATCAATTCTTGCTGGTCTCTTCAAATTTAAATACTGTCTGAAGCTGGTTTAAATTCTTAAATGAGTAGTCACATTCTGCAAAAGCTCCAATGTAGTTTCACTTGGCCATAAATCATTTGGAGAAATTATATAACTATTGAAAGACTGCAGCACAGGTGCACATTAGGTCCTTTAGAAGAGAAATATGTCTCTATGCTCAAACATAGTTTAGGAAGTCTCTGCTTTTTGCTACTCTTAGTTGGTCTACCCTGTCCACTACTGCAGAACTTCCCTCTTACCTCTATCAGTTCAATGGTTTTTGTTGAGCTATGGTTTTAGATTGCTTATTAAAACAATTTAATTCTATCTAAATTCTATTTTTTACTGTTTTCTGTTAACATTCTTTGGTAAGCCAGTTCACTTGAGTGATGGGATGAATGGTTTTCCTTAGCTGTGAAGGAAAAATTAAAACTGTATACTGAGAGAAGATAAACCACTATTTTTTTCATTATTCTTAGTTGATCTGGACAAATCTGAGAATTCAGTCTTAATATCATTAAAGGCACTTCAGGGAGATGCTCAGTATCTGTTTTTAATTATCTTTAAACTTCTCAGGGCTTCTCCAATCTTTATTATTATCTCTATAGCACCTTCCTTTAAGTATACATTGTCCTTAAAATTGTGAAGAATAACTGGTCATTTGCATCAGTAATCTTTGTTGAAAGGAGTCATTAAGCCACTTCTCTACACCAAATATTCCATTAAAGTTTGTTACTCACAGGCAAGATTTTGTCTGAGACAGCTTGGTAGAATTAGCTCTAAAGATAGAGACCAGATGATAGATGTGCTTGTTTGTTTTAGTGCTAAAAAGAGGTTAACAAAATTAAACCTGATTATATGACAAACTAGCAAATTATTTGCATTGCCTCTTAGACTCAAATAGGAAGACATATTGATTGAACTGTAATACTAAGAATAGGAATTTTATAATTTTAATATTTTTTAGAATGTTTATTAGTAGACTGAAGAATATCTTTGCTTAGTTCAATATAAACTAAGTTCTTGCAACAAATTTTCTTAATTTTATTTGAATTGCAGGACTGAGTGTAAGGGTAAATTATTCAAAGTCACATGATTTTAGATGTGCATAAAGTTTCAGAACCCTAGAACACCTGACAAAATTCAAGAAAGAAAGAAATTGTTAGACAGGTTCCTTAAGGTCCTAAAGAATTTGCTTTTTAAAGTTCACTGTTAATTTCTTTTTTAATTTATTATAAAAAATTTGCATATACAGCTTTTAGAGTACATTTGGACAACTTTGGCATAATTTCAATATATTTAAACACTTTGACAGTTCTAAACCAAAGGCTTTATGCTTTATAGGAATCATTCTATAAATTGTACTAAGTTTAAATTTTGTTCATTACCTTTGTTCGAAAGTCAGAGCTGAAAACATAAACCAGAACTTTTTTCCACTAGCTCGTAGGATAATTGTGCGGAAAAACAAATTAGTATCGGAAGTTTCACTGAAAATAACTAAGGTGCACTGGAAATATTTTACAGAATAAAATAAGTTTATAAGCTTATAGAATAATATTATAAGATTACAATGAAAAGTTAAGTATAATGGTTTGTACAATTATTGCAAAATTCTGATACAGAATCACCTGGACTTGTTTGACCTCTTTATATTTAGGACAGCTTGATTGGCTGCCTGAAGCACAACTTAAAATATTAAAAATACTGCTGTGCCAGCAATGAAGAAAAAAAGCAGAAAGCATTCTCAATTTTTTGGTATGCTGTGTGCACTGCTTTGTGTGTGCAGAAGCATGAGAAATAATCAAACACTAATGCAAGGCAGAATGAGATCTTTTTGGCAGTTTAACACTGTTGCTAAGGAAATACAAACATTTTTAATTTCTCATATTGCTCTGTCATCTTGAATTTAAAAGAAATTCAGTCTTTAGGACTCTATTGATTAATTCTGCAGGTTGCAGAAGTGATCCAGGTCCATGGCATTTCTCAGTTTAAATGTTTCAGTCTAAATGTTATTTATAAAAAATGCGGTCATGAAACTCTGTTTGAAGTAGTCTTTGTCAGTGGAGAGTAGTTTTCCTCAGTATTTTAAAACTTGCAGAGAAAAGTGTTTGGTGTGGAAAAAATTGCCCAGTTACAGAAACAAAAATAAATTATGAATAGCTACAGAGTTGAAATGAAAGTCAGATGGTTAATTATATCCTTTGGAAATAATCCTGTGTTATTAAAAGGTGACAATTATCTCAATGGCAAAGTTGACAATAATGCAGTTCCCACTGGGAAATAATATGCTTCCCTGAAGGGGCATGTACCATGTCCTTCTCTGCACTATAATCCTTTCTCCAGAATTCTATTTCCTCAATTTTGACCTTCAGAACAGGTTCAGAGATTTGTTTTAGTCTGTGATTGGCAATTCTCATGGCAAATTTCCTAGCAGAAAGGCAATGTATTGAGCTACCAAGATATGTTCCTACAGTAAATGTGGGGCTGAACATCTCCTTTCCAAAGAGAACAAGTTTTAGAGGAGATATGAAACAAATTCTGAGCTCACATATTGGCCAAGTTTGTGTGACACATTGATGTCAAAGCTACTTATTAAATACTTTTCAAGGTTAAAGAATGTTGAGCTGCAAAACCTGAGATAATATTTTCAAGATCATTCTAGATGTTGATAAGTAAGGATTAAGGGTGAATACATGATATGTAGGAGATGAAGACATTAAACAGTGCTGGTCCCAATACAGACCCCAAAGTGATAAGCCCTATCACTGATGTCCGTTAGGAGCTGTTGACCACCATCCTTTGGATGGGATCATCCAAGAAATTCCTTATCCACTGAACAGGCTACCCATCAAATCCGTCTTTCTCCAATTTAGAAACAAAGATGTTTTGAGGGAACGTGTCAAAGGTTTTGCAGAATTACAGATAAATGACATCTGTGGCCCTTTCCTTGTCACTCTTAACCCTTGTAATCAGAGAAGACCGCCAGTTTGGTCAAGCAGGACTTGCCCTTTGTGAAGCTGTGCTGGTTGTTTCTCATCACCTCCCAGTTCTCCATGAGCCTTAGCACAGCTCCTGGGAGGATCTGTTCCATGATCTTCCCAGGCACAGATGTGAGGCTGACAGGTCAGTAGTTCCCAGGGTCCTTTCTACCATTTCCACCATTTTCAAAAATAGGTATGTTTCCCTTTTTGCTATCACCTATAACTTCACCTGACTGCCTTATTTAAATATCATTGAGAGTGTTCAGCAGCTATGTCAGCCAGTTCGCCTCATCCATTGTTAGCAGTTTTCCACATTCTTTTTTAGGGGGAGTTACACCTACTTTGACCTTCATTTTCTGGTTAGAAACAGAAAATCAGTGAATTATCGGTAATTCCTGTAATTGCCATTCTTACTCATTCCTTTTGATGCCTTGATCAAAGCCTTGTTGTCCCTTATGCTAAACTGATAGTTCTTGTCTCAATGAAGTGCAATAATGCAGCCTGAAAGCACCTAACAATTGTAATAGGCAATGGGTGTGTGCAGGGGAAGACCCAGTAAAGTAACAACAATAATAATATCCTCCCTGTTCACTAAGGATTTCAAAGTTCATTTGAGATGTGTTTGCTTCTGGTTATTTAACACAGGAACAGCAGAGAGAACTAGCAATGCAGAAAGCTTTTCCAAGGTAATTAGGATCCAGCAGTGAGTGATTCTGCTTGAAGGAAGGCTTATCTGAAAATATAAACATATTGTAGAAAATATTCTATATATTCCTACATATATGCAGAAGCTAATATAACTACATGTAGAAAAAAAAAAAAATACAAGGAACTCTGATTTTTGCTGTTAAAGCTGCTGCTAATACTAGTGCTACCATTTAGTCATATAAGTTGCCACCTATAGAATAATTCTATAAAATAATTGGTTTAATATTCACCTAAAAGGAACATTCACCTAAAAGAAACCTTCTAACTAAAGTTTAAGGACTCATCTTGCCATTTTTTGTCTTACATTTTTATTTGACATATTCATTTTAATGTGCATTAAACAGATTTTCTAATACTTTTTGCTTCACAGCAAGTCTTTCTTTTCGGCTTTGTCTGAGCTATACGCTTTATTCCAGATTTTTGCTACAATTTACACGTTTCTAAAATTTTGCTTTGTTCCCTAAACTTTCTTTAGAATTTGTTTGTTCTTCTTCAGCTTTAGAATTTGAAATGATCTGTCAAAGAAATCATAGTGAAATAAAAACTGCTGATGGAAATATTATTTTCATGTAGTCCTTTTCTGAAAGGCACCACAAAAGTGTAACCCAGAACCTATTGATGTGCTGAGAAGTTCACATTTTTCAGAACTTTTATTTCAGATTTTCCATAGAATTGGATAAATATAATGAAAAAAACTTATTTTGACTATTTATTTCAATTTTATCAGTTTTCCATTTATTGCTAAGTAAAACTGATGTACAATTCCTGATATACATCAAGTTGACACACTTGCCTCTGTCGTAAGCATCTCAGAAACAAGATTTACAAATATCCAGGTTATCAGATCACTCACTACAGCATATTGTTGGGAGGATTTTGGTGGTTTTTGTTTTTTCTTTTCTCAGCTACTTAATCTAAAATAAATTAGAGAAAATTCTCCCTCAATAGGGAAATAGCTTTTAAAAGCATGAATATACGTTGGTTTATATACATTTTACTGTAATACCTTCAATCCTCTTCCTGGTGTTAATTGTTTCTCTATTTCATGTTGTAGCAGTTTAAGTTAAAACAGCATGGGAAAGACAGTCCCATTTGACCATGATGGTATAGTGTGGTCAACACTTGCATACCAACAAGAACTGAAAGACTCTTTCCAAGACTGAAAATAGTGTTATGAATGGTTGGTTACCATTGAGCACAACTTAAGTGACAAAACTCCTTTCAATAACTTACGCACCCACACCACAAGAACTTTGACAGGTTTGAAAGAAGTAAAGTACAGTGATTCCACCTTTAATGTTTTTGCTTCAGTTTTTAAGACTTACATTATTTTTTTACATTTGTCTCTGTTGAGGTTTTGGGGAGCTTTGCAGTTCAGTAACGCACAGTTTTACTTGTGTCACATATTTGTGAGCTTTGGGCATTTAACAAGCTTCCTCCAAGTACATTTGTGGTGTTGCTTTATTTTTAGTTGGGATGTTTATATCTAAATCCCATTTTAAATTTTATTTGATGTTTAAATCAATTCCACGAAAGTCATGTCTTTTGTCTGCTGTTTAAATATCTACTGCTGCTTTATCATTAAATTTTTCTATGCATGATTGAATTCCTCCATAATGAAAATTTCATGGTTCATTATACAAGGAAGTAAAACAAGTAGGTTATTTCTATCTAGAGGTTATAGGTGTGATCATTGTTCATGTGGCTTCTTGGAACTCTGTGTATAATTCTTTTTGGGTACATCTAAATTGATTTGGTAGGTGCAGCTGTGTTTGGGTTGAGATTTGGTGTGTCACGAATCTGATTGATATCTGCCTTTAGCATAACAAGGCTGGCATGGACCCAGAGCAAAGGCTGGGATTCAAGAGAACAGCCTTTAATGAAAAAAAGCATTATCTAGAAAGTATGTTTCTTGAAACTTTATCAATAACCTCAAGTGTCAACTACAGTGTTTTATTTCTTTGTTTCAAACTACTTGTCTGTGCTTTGTTTATCTTTCTTCCACACCTCTCATTCCTTTGGTGAGTCAATTAGGCAAGGTATATTGCCCTCTGACTTCAAAAAAGTAGAGTTTGCATGTCAATGGTGATGTCAGTGGTGATGTGTCATTATTTGGGGTATTTTTATGACATTAGTTTTGACATGAAGCCAAATCTTCTATACATTTTGCCAGTGTGTTACAAAAAAGATCTGTTTCTTTTTTTTTTTTTTTTTTTTCTGCTTGAATTGTAAGACAATTATATGCAAACCAGTCTGGCCATGGATGAATGAAAAGCATTGACCTGTTAGTTTACCTGAATACTTTTCCAAACCTCTTCAGTGTGAAAATCTCACGTGAAGAAATGCAGACTTTTAATAACATTTAGTCAAAATTTTAAGATATTTGGAATGTTTCCTTAAAGCAGAAGTCCAAATGTGTTTACTGAAAATTTTTAGTCAGATTTGTGACTTTAAGTGCAACTAGTAGCAATTAAATTCTGACTTTCAGGTTTGAAAGGACAATTAGACAGGAAGAACACTAAAATGTGATGTGAAACTTTGTTTTGGGAAATCAGGGATATAGAAAATAGGTAAAAGCATCTAATTAAATTGGACCAAAACTCATGTTGACTCTTCAGCTCAGAACTGCCTAGGAATAACTCAGACAATAAATTATATTAATTTTTCCCTATTTAAAATACACTTCTATTTGGGTCCCTGCTGTCCTGGTACCTTGGGAAGATTCTTGGGAATTTTTTGCAAATATTCTTGGAAATACTGAATATTGGTAAATAATGATACAATGGAATATTCGTGGAAATTCCATATTGATATAAGGAAATATTTGTGGAAAAAATATCATGGGAATATTCTGATGAAGAGTTTTCTTTAATTTGTGTTTTAACAGTTCCAAACTCATACAAACTTCCAGAAGTTTTAATGGAGCCTCCATTTTTTTAAGTACTCAAGAACTCAGCAATTGTTTTCATTTGTAGGTCTTTTTATTTCATATCTTTCTGAAAGCAAATTTTGTCATGTTTAGGGTTAGTAATAACCTTAATGATGGAAAGTCTGTCCCTGAGACTCCAAGCCCTACAAATGTGTGCTTTTTAGTCTCTGGGGCTTTATCTTCCACCTCTCCTCGTTTGCAAGGAATGTTGCTAAAACATGCTGATGTTCTGGTTCAGAAAATTGATAACCTCTAAGGAATGTTTTCTCCATCTTCTTTCCTCTTCTTTCTACCCTTCTTGTCTGACACTTTCATATCCTTCTTCTAAACTTCTTGCACTTAATTCCTCCAAGATATTCTTCACTCTTGTTATCCCTCATTTGCCTTAACTGCAATTGCCCCTGTAGTTATTACACATCCAATCTGTCCTTTGACTTGGTCTCTTGGTCTGCTGCACTAACCAGAGTACTAAGTACTTTGTATTTCTTTCAGTTCTCATTTTTTCCTATGGTGTGGTCAAATAACTTAGACATTTTTCATTCTTCTGTCAGGGTCATTGACTAGATGCAGACAATCAACTTGTTCAGTGGCACCCACAGCATGAATCTCTAAAGCAACAGACACACTGTGGTACTCTGCAGCAGTGAGAAATCATATTCTCTGTATTTATTAAAATCTGGTAATAGTGAGTTTCTCAGCAAACTCACCAAACAAAAAGTTCAATATTGATTCTTCTTTCTTTTTTCTGTAAAGGTACCTTGGTAATGCAATGATCATTCTGAGTCACTAGTGGATCAGGGTATGTTTGAGAAGTGTCCTGGAAAGAAAGGTTCTGCCATAATTATTTTAGCTGCCCATACTGGGGATAGGCTCAAATAAAAGAATATATGGCATTGCATCCTCTTACAAACGGCCAGCAGATCTCGAGTCCTACCTGCTTATCATATTGCTTTTTACATCTGTATGACACTGTGTAGAAGTCCAGAGACCTGAAGTGTTCCACTTGCCCAAGCACAGAAATCAATTCGTAAAAGAGCCACTGCTTGCACTGTAACAATGTAGATGTATCACTACTGTTCCTGAGTGTCAAAGTTGGTGGTATTATCATAATTATCTGTGTTCTGAGCATAAGTCTGGGATTATATTTAATTGTACAGTGTAGCATCTTACCTAAAGTAAACCAATGTTTTATTAAGCTAACTGGAATTAAATTGCTCCATTAAAAGTGTTTCTAATTTAAAAGGTTCATTTTGGAAAGACTCCTCAAAAATGAGCTGATAATCTGGGATTGTGTGTTTGAGTGCTGTACAAAATGCATGAAAATTGTCCCAAACTATGTAAAAAATAATCAAACTAACTGTAAAAAAAAAAAAAAAAAAAAAAAAAGTTCTGCTATGCAGAATATTTTTGGTAAAATAATTTTGTAAAGCAATCTATCGAACTTTCATATACTTACAATAATGTGCTTATCTAATTCTAAAAAGCAAAGTTGATATTTATTAATGAACTCTGATTCTGACTCAAAAAAACCCCAAACCAAACAAACACAAAAAATTAAAAAACAAATCTTTTTTTCCTCAAACTTTTCATTGTATTTATAAATGGATTACAATTTCAGATAGCTTTCTGAAAATATACCCTAAGTTAATTAGTTTGGTTTTACTTTTATGAACCCTAGCTGTAAAACTGTTCTAGATAAGAAGTAACTATTGTAACGATGCTTGGTGGCTATAACAAGAGTATCTCATGAACATCAGCTTAATTCTTAAAGTCCTCCTGTCTGTCAGGAAGCAGTGAGGGCTGTATGCTCCTGAAACAGTGAGGAGAGGCAAGTAGCACAAACAAACCGGAAGGGGTTCAGGTGGGGCTGAACTGAAATGGGTCCCCCCAGGGAGGTTGGGTAGGGCCAGTAAGGGCTGGTAGAGTCCTCATGGCCCTAACAGTATCCTTCTGTAATATTTTAGTTATTAGCATATTGACATTATTAAAGCTCTGTGTAACTGTAAGAATGTTCTTACACTGTTGTGTTTTGTTATCTACAGTATAGTTTTTGAAATGACATCACAAATTATTGTAAGCTGAAGTTTGCATCAAGAGAGTAACAGGTCTGGTCATGCAAAGAGAAAATTATCCAGTATTTTTATACTTTAGATAAGTTTGTATTCCTGTGAGTGATATTTATTGCACTTTATACTCATAAATCAATAGTTCCACTGATTTCAGCTGTCTTCTCTGAATATCTAGCTCCTCTGAGTAGACCAATTTTCAATTCCTTGAAACTCTTTAGGCACTTCCTGCATAAAGCAAAGTGCAGGTAAACAATGTAGATGAAATGCTGGACTGCTTAAATTCACGGGGAGTTTTGCCACTGCATTTCCTTTGGTCCAGAATTTAAGTTTGCTGCTCTGTATTTTTCATCCAGAAAGTGAGGAATATAGATTTAAGTTCTTAAGTTCTTCAACCCTCTTTTTATCTTTTATATAAGACAAGGAAAGAAGAAGAAAGAAGGCTTGGCTCACCTAATGTTTTATTATTCTGTGTTTCAGGATTTGATATCCAAAGTTCTTTTTTTAAAATTAGAACCTGAGAGGCAGATTTTAGCCTGAGGTTTGTATTAAGTATTTTTCTACAATGAAAGGAAAGAAACCTTCAGATCAACAGTGATCAGTCTTTGTGAGAGTAAGTTCCCAAACCTTTGCTGAACTGGCAAAAATAGGCATGGCAATATCCTCCCATGCTAAGGTTAAGATTATTCTAACTGAGAAGACTTTTCACCTAAAAGTGACTAAACAAAAGTGAAAAGGGCTCCTTAAAAGTCTTTGGCTTTGCAGATGCCTATTAGGACAACAGCCTTCCCCAGAACAGCAGTTGTCTGGACTAATGATTTTCAAAGGACCATAAGGAAAGTGAAAATCAAGTGGTGAGAAAAAGGTCCTTAACAGCTGCTTTTGTTGCCAGAAGCTCCCTTGATTGCATCACATGTTTAGCTCAAACTAGTAAAATTGAACACAGTGTCTCACTGATAATTATATCTTTTTATCTAGAAAGATGGACAAGCCAAACAATCACTTTCATTGGCCAGGATCTGTGAAGTAGAGCTAATTGGCAGATGTCACAGAGGTCATAGCAAAGTCTAATGAGAGATTAAATGCACCTGAATTCCTTGAAATTAGCTCAGAATAATTTCAGACTTCCCAGGGAACCAATTATCATTTAAAATTATTAATCGTAGTGAAAACAACTGGGAAGAATGTTTCTTGAACTGGAAAGCTCTGGATTCAGAGGAAAGGACTGTAAAGTCCTTTTCCCTAAACTGGAAAATTTTAGTGAAATCTTAATGCATCATTCAGCTAAAAATAAATCTCTATCTATGTCTCCTTGTATGCTTTCCTTATCTAACAATCTTTCAAGAACAGCAAGAACAAATATATTAAGAGAAACACACATGAGGTCTCTTTAACCTTACATACTAAATCCAAGGCTGACCAATAATGGATGCCAGGGGAAGAATCTAAGGATATAACAAGTGTGTAATAAATTTCCCAAATATCTTCCTAGCCTTTAGTCATTTCTACCTAAGGCACATCCCCAGCTGTTTCTGTCAGATGTCTTCATGCTGTTGGATAAACATACATAAGCATACTGAGCGCTAGCAAACTGCCAGAGGCATTGAAGTACCAGTGGTCTCTGCAAGCTTCAGGGAAAGAACAGTGTGGTATCAGGTGATGCCAGGGAGAAAAGTGCCTCTCTGCAGCACCAGTCATAATCTTACTTTTTTCCTTCTCTTATGCACTCACCCCACTCCAGTGAGATAATGAATGGTGAGCTTGCTTTTTTTTTTTTTTTTTTTTTTTTTTTGAGGCTGTTTCCCTTGGCTCTGTATTGAAGCTTTTTTTCCGCTTTCCTGTGCATCTGTGCTTCCCCTAGAGGAGTGCATCTGTCTCCTCATTCTTCAAGAAGCAAAATTCAAATCTCTTTTTCAGATTGTTTATGCTGGCTTTGAACATAGGATAATCTTACACATATATATGCAAACATTTTTCAAAAGCTCAAACCTAGTTGGATGCTGAGAGCCAGGTAATCATCCTGCCAGCTGACTCCAAAATTGTTAAGATAGAATTTAACAGAAAGTGTTTGTCTCCTTGCTGTATCAGTTTGATCCCTAATAGTACCTGTAAGATACTATTGGCAGGGTTCTCTCTTACAAGATCTCACCTTCCAGTGCTGTCATTGTTTTTTTTTGAGAGTAACAATTCTCTTTATCTTCAAAGATAAGTGCATGTCTGTGTTTGCAAGGTTTTAGTAAGCACAATGCAAATATTATAGATTGTGCAGATTAATAGAATAATACAATATAGTATTGGCTTGGTAGATAGAAAAGTATAGGTTAACAATATATGGGAAAGGCTAGTGAAGCAGGTTTGCGTTAAGGGTTTTTGAGTTTGAAACTTTGCAATATTAACAGGAAATTAAGCCCCAAATTAAATAAACCGAGTTCAAATCTGACTTCTGAATCAGGGATTCACAAAGGTTTGAAGTTTAAAATAGCGCTCTTGATATTCTTTAATATAAAAATTAGACTTGTAAAATATTTAATGAAATTATTAAAAAGGGCTATTATACTTGACAGAACTTCCCTCTCAGTATGCATGTTTATATTACGTTCTAACTTAATTTTACGTCAATTTTTTGTTCTCTCATTTATTGTCTCATACATGTTTCCCAGGATAGCCCACTGGTCTTACAGTCTGACAGAAATGTAACAGTGAATGCAAGAAATCACATGGGACAGTTAACTGGACAACTGACAGTAGGTGAGTGTTCTTTATTGACTGTTATATTTATCAGTTTAGCTTTATTAAGAGGTTTCATTAATTATCTTCACATATAAAAGTATTATTCAAAAGTCAGGAAAAATAATCTCATTATCATACTCAAAAAACATTGCAGAAAGGATCATAAGAGCATGATTCAGCATTAACTCAAGAAGAAAAACTAAAAATCCCTCAAAATAACTAAAATTGCAACAGCTTAATGAAAAATTATTATTTTTGAGACTACTGTAACAAAACAAACTGAAAAAGACTCAGCAAAACATTTTTCAGCAACATCTTCAGTGGGAAAATAACCATAATTTTCTTGCACTTTCTGTCAGTCTTCCATTGCTTCAGTGGCACTTGCTTTCGCCCTGTTGCTTTTGTAATGCATTTATATCAGCATGTATTCAAAGTAGTTGGACTAAAAGAATGTTAAAAAATCAGAAAAAAACAAAATTCTTTCCAAAATGCCTTCCTAGTCACTACAAAATTTAAATGAAAGCCTAGCATACTGCCAGTCATTCAATAAAACTGATATTTTACAAATTATGAAATATAGCAGTTCCAAATGAAATGGAAATAAATATCCTCTACTTATCTGTTTCGCTTACCATGAATTTTCTCCCTTTTATGAAGTTTATTGTTATACTTTGGTTTTAGTATGAATCATACTTTTTGTGTTAATAAATATGAAGTTTTTGGTTTGTTTGTTTTTTTATTTATTTTCTGAACTAGAAGAGTACTGATATTAATTTATTTCTAAGAATATTGGCAAAAAAATTCACTGAAAAGTGA
Organism: Certhia americana; assembly: GCA_018697195.1. Taxonomy (NCBI): domain Eukaryota; kingdom Metazoa; phylum Chordata; class Aves; order Passeriformes; family Certhiidae; genus Certhia; species Certhia americana. The sequence goes on from CM031860.1 coordinate 38,050,328, forward strand.
TGTACTAGTTCTGGTACAAAACAACATATATTGACTGGGAATGGGATAAAAAAATATAACAACATACATGCGTAATACCTTAGTATATAAAATTCAAGAAGACACCCCTTAGATTTTGTGTGTACTCATTTTTTGCATTTAATTTCTGGATTAATGTGTGTTTTATTCATTGTCTTTTCCTCATGTGCTGAGGTTATGCCCACAAATAATTTTAGTTAAACTCTAGTTGTAATCTAGACTAACTTCTACTGACTGGGGACAGTGGCTTCTAGTTGTAAAAATCTTTGCCAAGTGCACACCATCTGCACTGATTTCCCTGAACGACCTCATCAAATGAGTGTGCAAAGGTAACCAGACTTGCTAGCAGGTACAGATGAGGAAAATTAAGCTAACACCTGTTCTGGCCATATTGTACTTGCCCAGTGCAATTACAAAACACAGTTCTCTATCATCTGGTAACTCTATTGTTAAAACCTCTACTTCAGCTGGTAATTGCCAAAAGGTGAGTTGCCCATGGCAGACATTCACATTGGCTGAAATAGATACAATATTTTTATCACTGACACTATTCTGGCTGAATGAATCTGGCACTGAAAATGAGTGTGAGTGTATTGAGACTGACCTACTTAAAGGCATCACACTAGAGGTTAATATTCTAAAAACATGAAGGCCTGAAAAAAATGTGTTTTTATGTTACCGTCATTAGGGTGAACACCTTAAGTTTCTTGGTGTGCAGCTGGTGCTATCTCTGGAGACTAGAAGCTTGTTAAATTTCAATATTGTATTTACATTATTTCTTAATCTGTCTTCCTCTATTTCATATATGGCCTGTATTATTTTTAATATCAGTATAATTTTTTTTTTTTGGTGTATCCTCTGTGCAGTATTGGATGCATGTTAAAATACTCCTTAGCTCTTGTTAAATACTTGTTACTTAGTAAAGACAGTCACAACTGCCTGTAGAATCAGTAAAACCTGGATGCTCTGCTATTAAGAAATCAAAGAAATTGACAGGAACCTAAAAGTAAAAATATATTAATGCACTCCCTTCTAAATTTTTTGTTGTGAAAGACAGAACAGAGACAAGTTTTTACTTTTGACTAGCAAAACCATGGCCACATTTGCTGAAAGAATGGGTGTTCCACGTCAAATGGGAAGGGACTTTTCCATACAGAGTTAGCTGACATAGGAAAATATTTTTTTTCTCTTAGTTACAAATGCACCCCAGAAAGCTCCTGTCTTTAAAAATGCTCTCTGTCCATTCACTAGTGCTGTGTGCTGAAGCAGCTGTTTGTAGGGCTGCCCAGTGAAAGGAATGAATATAAACAGCAAGAAAAAAATATTTTAAACAACAACAAAAAAGTAAATTATTATGTCTTGGGAGAAAAAGTGTTTGTTGTTAAAACATCGTTGTCTGATCAGTCTTTAAAGAGTTGAATAATCATTAGAAAAAAAAAGACTACAAGTTAATATGCATGGCAGGAGTATTCTACAAAGAAAGAAGTGTGTCAGTGCATTCAAAAGGATGATAATACACTTTTTATATATGTGATGACATTAGCATTTTATCCACGTATCACAGGATAGAAGTGATGTTACAAACCAGCAATAGGCTGGTCTCGTCCTCAGTCTGGCAACCAAATTGCTGCTCATGCCAAATTTTAGGACAAGTAAAAATTCTTTCTGTGGTGTTTGAAACCGTGCCATGTAAGACTAAGACAGCTTTAAGAGTGTATAATTAGAACTGTAATGGGAAGATGGACTAATGTAAAGAGGTGTTATTGGGGCTGGGAGGAAGAATGCTATACATTCATGCAGGGAGCTGGAAAAAATCCACTGAAACGCTTAATAGGTATTCAATTCTGTAAATGACTATGGAAGACAAAATACGTCATCAAAATGCATCAGTAAGATGTCTTGGGAAACATCTTAACCTAGGAGGAGTGAAGAAAAAGTATATTAAATATTTTAAAAAAATAATTTTGTGTGGATGATTGAATGGTTGCATCTTTAAATGGTATAAATTCAAGTTATGCTTCAGGTCACCCAATACCAAGGGTATACACATTGTTGCAGTACAGTATTTTTATACTGGCAGTAAAAACTGTACAGAGAGAAAGTCTGTACACCTGTAGCAATGCTTATTGTTGGGATCTGTACCCGGTGAGCAAGAGATGTTGGTTTGTACTCCAGTCTATTCATGACATATGGTCTGGAAACTGCCCAGTTTGCAGCTGGATCTCCAAGAGGACTCCACAGCCTTCAGTTTTTGGATGTGCCATTTAAGACCAATAGAGCAGATGGAACACAGGCATGAATTGTATCTACAAAATAAAGATGAAAAGATGGCAATCCATTGAATTTTGCTGGATAAGTTATCACATCTCTCCCCTCCCAACCCTTACTTGCTAATACTTCTGCATTGTGCATTCTACTTAATTACCTTTAGACAAACTTTTTTCTCTGTTTAATCAAGAGTTTGCAGAGTTTATAGGGAAAATGATCTACTTCTTTTTTTCTACCAGTCTCAGAAATGAACATTAGTTCATTTCATTTCAATGAACATTCAAAGAACACTTTGAACCACAAGCCTTTTGTCTCCATGCTGTCTGCACATATCTTGTATACCTCTCCCTGACTTTGGGTGGAATGCATTAGGTTTTCAACCACTAAAAAAATGTAATGTGACATCTGAAGCTTAAATATACATTTGTATTTAGTGTAAATTCATCCTCAGTTTGGATCATTTTATTATTTCAGCTTTTTTTTTTTTTTTTTTTTTTTCCTAGTGTGAGGTGGTTTTGGGGTTTTTTTTACTTTTTTCCTTACTACAATAATTGTTTCTGACAGGTATTTCTGCTACTGTTTGACCCTTCTCTATTCATAAAGCACTCTAGGGATATCTGAAATGCAAAAAAAAGTGCATTTCATTTCTGCTAAGCTTTGAGCCCTCAGACAGAATCATAACTCTCACAAACATCCAGACCTGTACAAGTCACAGCTTTAGAGAGCTCCTGAACCTGTTGCTTTAGTTACTGGGATCTCCAGAGCCCTGCAAATTCAGAATAAAATATTTGAATACCAAAGTTATATCACATTCTTGCAGTTACTTTTTGAAAGTAGCTGGCAGATGTATGATTTTCAATTACAGCTCTGCTAAAGACTGATAACATTGCTAAAAGATACATTCAAATAACTCATCAAAATTGTAGATCCTTTCCCTACATTTATCACAAAATTTGTCTTGTGTATTCTGAGATGATTTTTTTTTAAATGTGATTGATTGATTAATTGTGATATTCCATCAAGAGTACTTGGGTTATTGTGCAGCAATGGTTGGACATTAGAAACTGCAGGTATGTAACTTTGTGGGAGTTTCCTTCATCATTCATACCTATATCATAAATGGCAGTTCCTATGCTTACATTAATTAATTTTTTTGTGTCAAAATGTGGATTTACCTTAACAGGTAGCACATCCTGCTACCTCTTCACTTCTGAGGTGTTCAAATTAACTCATCACCTAAATGCCACTTCTGATGTTCCCTTTGCAACATTTAGATTCAATGAAGCTCTGAAGCAAGATACAACATTTCAAGTATCCTTGCTTTTAGAATAATCTGTAGGAGTAAAAACATGTTATAATATATTCTTACTCGATGAGGTAGAAAAAATAATAATAACGTACATGTAATAATAGGTGTATACATGTTGTTCTAAATCTTTGGTATTATTGTCAGACATTTACTGAAGATTTTTATGAACTTGAACTAAGTATCGATTAATAACATGCTTAATGAGACAAGGAATGTTTCCATTTTTGAATCTTGTTTGCATACACTGTAACCTCAAATGTAAGGTCTTTTCTCCTAAGTGTTGCAAGAAGAATGCGGTTTTAGAATGATGATACACATACACCCTTTCCTCTCTGTAGGAAAATGGAAAAAATATTCTCAGCCCTTTTATTATCTGCAGAATTGTTCTTGTATCACCTCTAGTAGGGTGGGGGGAGGAAAGGGGTGTATTTTTTTACAATCCTTTAGCTGTTCAGCTGTTTCATCCCTTCAGCTAGGCAAACATGGATTAGAATTTATCAGGAATATGTGAAATGAAGACTTTCTCCTTCCACTTACAAAGAGGTTTTCCTACCTGTCATTCCAAACTACAGTGAGATTTTTAAAATCTGAAATACATTAAACATTCTGCTAATGTAATTTCCATATTAAAGCAATTGCTCTTGTAACCACTGTGGTAGAGTAGGATAATTATTATTGCGAAGAAGATATGGCAAAACAAAGTCAGATAAATGAGTTAGCCATTCCTCAGCATTCTCTCAATTTCTATTCCTTAACTGAAATACAGACTAAATAAACACAAATTTTGGTCCCTAGTACCACTTTAATGTATGCAAATAAGAAATGTAGGGAACTCATTTTACCATACCTAGATGAATTAGTAGTCCAGTTTTTGCAGTTATATCCAAAGAGGAGTATTTCACATTGAAATTCAGACTGAATATGTAATAGTTTAAAATCTTCTTTTGGGATGTTTTGTCATTTATCAAGTTATTCTCATTGCAGCGAAAGTTTTCAACTTATATGTACTTCACTTCCTCTTAATTTTCTAATACAAAAATAAATGAACACAAAATCCGTAATTTCTGGGCTAAATTACTTGCATTGCTTACATTTTTTTCAGAATTTTTGCACATTAAATGGAATTTTCTGTTGACAATCACTTGATTGTCTGATGTTACCTTTAGATTAGGTACTTGTCATTCAGAGAATATTTGGATAATTTACACAGCTAAACCTTATACCTTCTAAGTGTACTAATTTTAAAGTATAATATTTCTTAAACTTTTAGAGCCAATTAAGCATTCTTTCCAAATGTAGGAATATAAATAGTTTATCAGAAGGTGAAAATACTATTTGTGTGCTAGTTTGTGTTACAAATCCATTGTCAGATCTTTAAATGGAGGTAAATGGGAGATAACTTGCTCTTTTTTATTCAGGTTAGTTTGTCTTGTGCTTAACTGCAGGGTTAAAGGATTTCTTTCAGCTTCAGGACTCACTGCAGAAGGAATGATGGAGCAGTGCCTGGAAGGCCATATGGCTTTATGTCTCCTCCTGGCAAAGCACATGAGATGAGCCAAGAGGCAGTCAGAAAGTGAGCCATGTTGCTCATAACAGTTGAAATGTCCAGCTGGAATCTGAGTCTCATCCCTCATAATTTACAGTGCAATGTGATGTTGCCTCCATTTCTGTCTGTCTAGTCCATGGAAAAGTCTTTTTACAAACCATCTGTGCCATAACAGGTTTTGTGATGGGAGTTCACCTAATATATACTCTTAATGACTTTGGCTAAACTGTCATGAGAGTGCACTACCATTAATTAATTATCCTGAAGTACAGTATGAGGAAAATGAGAAGCTCTCTGAAAACTGGTCCAAACTTTGACCTATTGGCCAGCACTTTGATGGGTCTGCCAAACTAATTCTGAAAAACTTAACATCATAATTTATTTGAAATTCATCCATATTTCTCTTGCAATTTACTGTTTAAGTAATTTACAAATAATAGAAAGCATGAGGGTTTGTTTGTTTTGATTCAGCATCAAGAGGCAGACAACTCCTTTCTAATTTTTGTTTCTATTCCACTTGGAAATTAGTTGCATCATTTGCTGTGTTAATCTTCATATGTGCATTTGAAATTCAGCTATGGCAAATATGCTCTTTTGACAAGCCCTTGCATTAACTGGATTGAAAAATAATACTTCTTTACTCATCCACTACACAATTAACTCACAATTACACAATAAAACTATTAAATATACTACATCAACTGTTTTCAATCCAGTTTGTGCTTGGTTAACAAGATCTCTTTGAAAGAAAGACGCGCTTTACACAATACTTCTAATTGTATTTGATAAATCAGGTATATTTTCAGTTTCTAAGCAATATCTTTCATATCATTATGATGATCTTATTGTATAGTATATAAGACATAACACTAAATTGCTGTTTATTTGAAATACTCTGTGGTGTAAAATATATTTTAACTTTCCCTCATTGCCACATGAATTGCCACATGAAAACTGTACTGTAAAAATAGATTAGTAAGATATCTCTGTCAATTATTAGGACTATTCTTTCTTGTAGGTATGGCCATTATTTAACCTGATACTTCCTTCCTGAAATACAAGAGCAGATCATATCAATTGAGATATCAAGAATTAAAAATTCTCTATGAATAAACAAAACTGCAAGCAGCAGTAGGACAGTAATTTAATTCTGTGGAATTTTAACATGGTTATTTCAGGGGAGAGAGAGGGCTTACACATTGCTGGTATTACACAGCTTATCCAAAATGTTAATGCAGTGGCTATGATTCTTTGCTTTAATTTTTATCATCCTCAGTAGTGTGTTATACATAATCTTCTTTGAATCTCAAAATTAGTAACTTCAGTACTTCCAGAGCTGGGAAGTAAGACCTCTTCCCCTTATTTCTACATTCAGTTTATTTTCTTTCTTCTTCCTACCTTCTTCAGACTCTAAAAACTTTTGTCATTTGAGTCTTGATCCAACTTTTCTTCTCTTTTTCTTTCCCTCAGTCTGAGCTCAGGAAGACTATTTCTACCTCGGATACAAGGTACAGCTCATGTTAGTTCATATCTGAAGTTGTATTGATCTAATGTGGAAAGCATCTTTTCTGTCTGTAACTGGCAGAGAAAAAGAAAAACATACTTTGTTCTTTTATAAATAGTCTGATATTTTTCTTTTTGTACAATAGACAAAATACATGCAGCTTATTTTCTTTCCCTGTTTGTCCGTGATCTAAATTTGGCAGGAACACCTGGCATGCTAAGGACTGGTGAGATGCTGGCTTCCTGCAGTGCAGCCTTCAAAAAGAAGCCACCACAAGCCTCTTTTTCTCATGAAAGCACAATGGTCTATACCCACTGTCACTTTAGAGATGATATGAAAATGATGAAAGGGAACACTAAATCACTGTTTTCCAGGCAAGGATTATGGAGGGGGGAGCAGGAGTACAGCAATGACTGTACAGAGAGGTGTCTAATCCGCTTCATATGAGCCTCAGCTCGCTGCCTTAGTATTTCATCTCAGTGCTAGCTTTGACCCCAGAGCATCTGTAGTGAGTCAGGACATATACTGAAGTAGATTTTAATTATTAATAGCTATTTGGCAGCAGTACTGCAGTCATCTGCTTACTTTGTGCTTTACAGGCTTTCTATTTTACCTTATTGTATTTTAAATAGAAGTCTGGACCTTTCCACTGTTTCTAGAAAATTGGCACTGAAAAATGGGAGAAAAAGGTATTCTGTTAAAATTCTCAAATATTTTATCCTCTCCCCATCCCACCCAACCTGACCCTATAGCATATCGGAAGACCTGGAACTACAAGCAGTTGATTGATTTAACTGTAGAAGTAGAGTGTGAGTAGGAAAAGATAATTAGTGCTTTTATGGTGGTGCAGAAGTGTTAGTGTTTAAACATTAATCCATTGCCATCTGTCCTGCTGCTGTAACCCACGTGCTGTTGGCCAATACAGACAGCATAACTACTGCCCAAATGTTCTGAGAAGAGTAGGAGAAGTGATTTCCTTTTGTAGGAGGGACATCCCAAGAGTCAAAGAAATGGGGTTATATAAGTAGGTTTTAGAGGTATAGCAGTGGGTTTGAAGGATGCAGGATACATCTTCCAAAGATGGTTCTAATTCTTTGTCTTTATCTGAAGCTAATGCTTCATTTAACTTCAAAAACAGCTGCTGTGCATGCATTGTGACATTCACAAGGCCACTGCTGGGTGCTAAGCATTATTAAATTACCTACAACATCTGGACCTTTAACAAGTCTCTGACAGGACATTAAGATTTTATTTTTACCCCTTTTTTCCCTGATGTTCAGACGGCTCACTCATATTGTCAGGAATATATTATTCTAAGGAGTAAAGGACAAAACAGGGGCAAAAAATGAGAAGCCTATTATAAGTTAATTAAATACAAAATCATAATCTAAAAGAAAAAGAAGAGCAGTGAAATCTTTCTGGCATTCTTTATTTCAGAATTGCAGAAAGCACTTGGAGGTAGAAATTCAATAGCATGCTGATCTTTTTAAAGCTGTTGAAATAACAGCAAAGAGATTTGTCAAACATAGGGGTGAAAATTGTAGATTTGTAGATTTGATTGTAAATTTGTAGATTGATTGTAGATTTCACTTCTTTCTTCAGCTAAGTTATCTTTAAAAAGTCTGAGTTCTATCACTTTTATTATTGAAACTTCTTTGGGAAATTAGCCTGTTTCTATTTGTGAAAGAGATTCCTGCAAGTGAACAGTCAGGCTTGGAAACATTTGTGTTTGCCCATGAAAATTATTTGTCCATATGAGATTGTTAACCTCTTAGACAGCAAGTTCTGGTTCATATCAATTAGATGACTAGTATTAAAAAATAAATAATATAAATACTTCAGTTTTATGGAATTCCCCCTCATATGTCTTTAGACTATCAGAAATTTCATCTCAGTGTTATATCGCAATTAATATTGTTTTCTAAAAACATCAGTATTGAAGCTTAATTTCTATTTATTGCACTGCTCCAAGCCAAATAAAAAATATAGTTCCAAAACCAACTTCAGTGTAACACTGTAACTTTAAAAATATATTGGAAAATAGCAATTAATAACCACAGCTAGAACACTGCTGATTTTTTGTGCTTATTTATAAATAAAATTGTTTATTTGCCTATTTTTAAAACTCCATTTAGAACGCAATTAAGTTTCAAGTTCCATATTATGCCAATACTAGACATGTTTAATTGTGCCATTTGTAGATGAGCAGAGCTGTCTTGATGTAATTTGTCTCAGGCACGTACAGCATTGTTAAAGGTACATTTATTATGGATTTAAAAAATTTCTTTAATACATAAATATATCTCTGAAAATAACTTGGTTTTCATTAGGTTATTCCTAGAGCGATAAATATTGTAGTTGTGACTGAATTATGAGCAGATGGCATTGAATTAATAATTATATGAATATTTTAAAATTTGACTAGATTTGTTCCTGTAAAGAAAAGCATTCCATAAATCTTAAATTAATTAGTCACTGGGAATAGTTATCATTCACTGAATCACTGAACTGAGTTAGAGATCAAAATCATAAGAGTGAGTAATTTTATCCAAATCAAAATTAAGGACCACCTTGCCTTTAAAATAAGTTATTGCAGCTTTAGGGTTCCAAAACTTCATGATTTTGCTTTTGTGTTATTCTGCAGACATTTTGGTTGCAGAGGTTGTTTTGTTGCTCTTTCACCATACATATTGCCAAGGCATCGGGACTTGTTACGACCTCAAAGTTTTCACACTTGAAGATTTCTACACATTTTGTTTCTGGTGCAGAAGAAGAAGCCAGGTGCTAATTTAACACACTTATATTTCTCTAGTTGAGTGATTCTGATTGGCTAGCCATACTTCTGATGGGAAAGCTTTCAGCTAGTCCAGACAAAAATTCCACCTATGCTGCAGGTCTTGCCTCTGAGTTTGCACATCCATCTATATCTAGGTTGTATTTCATATACAGAATCATAAACTCTTTTAAGGACACTTCAGATTTCCCAAGGGCATCAGTAGAGGGTAGCCTCCATAAGTGGGGTATTTCAAAAATATACAACCTGGCAGTGGTTCAAATCACAAAGACACAGAATTTCAGTGTCAGCAGGGTAACTGGCTGTGGTAGATGTCTCCATCGGTGAATTGAATTGCATCTTATGTGTTACAAGTCAACAATGAAATCCACTGAGAACATTAATCAAAAGAGACACTTCCAAAAGCTAAGAGACGAAATATGCTTTTATCCTGCTTCTGCAGCTTTCTGGCCCTTGTCCCACTGTCAAGGGCAAGGAGACAAGTAATTTCCTAAATGGATAATGCAGAAATCCTGAGAGCTGGGTTAAGCCCTCATCATCTTGTGCCATCATCATAGCGGATGCTAGTTGCTCAGAAATCTGCAAATGCATTTCAATGATCTGCCAAGTAGCAGAAGGGTTTAAAATTATAATTTTCTGGTCACCAGAGTATATTTTTTTCTCTTGTTTTACTACCCAGTAGTACCCATGGTAGCATTTTTGTGGATGAGTCATGTGTATCTTTTGGTATTTTGTACATTATTTCATTAAATCTTTCTCAGATAAAGTGTGATTTTATGAAATGCTAAGACCTTTTGCATAGATAGCTTCAGGTTATTTTTACTCTCTAGCTAAAGCACATAATTGGAGAAATAGTCAGTTTGTAAAAATTAGACTTTTTTAGTCTTCCTTATACAGTAGCTATCAGTATTGAATTAATATTGTAAAAATGTAAAATAGTGGGGTTTTAACAATTCTTTTTCAAGAAAGCTTCTAAGTACTCTGGTAGCTTATGTCCTTTGTTTAGGTCTTCTCTTTCAAAGTGAGATTAATTCAATTCTTTATCTCAAAAAAGTTTGATTTGCATTCAGAAACATTATAATGGTCTAATTCACTACATTGTGAGTAATACTATACAATATTTTTGAGTCACAAAAGATTTTATTTAAAGTATATGGAAAACTGCCAAAAGTGTCTGGAAGAACAATTTGTATCTTTTTAATAAAGTTGGGGAAAACAAAAGGAAGATGCAAAGCTAATCTCTTAAGGGTACATAAAGAATGTATTGACAAGGTAGAGATTGGTCAAAAGTTGGATTCCATGATTCTGGAGGTCTTTCCAACCTGAATGATTCTGTGATTCTGTGAATATAAGCAAAAACTTTTTCTAGCTTTTTAATTTGTATTAATAAAACATTTAAAAAATGTTCAAAATTTCTGCAGGGTAGAAAAAGGTCTCAAAATGACTGTCTAGTGCTTACAGAGAATATTACCATTGAGAAAGACAAAACTGAAATGCTTTTCTTTTTAAATCTTCACAAAGTAAGATCAATAACAGTTACGTAAGAAGATCACAGGATAAATGAGTAAGAGTAAAGGTAATGAACCATTGGGTTACATGAATGTATTTCCCTTCATCCAGTTACATTTTCAGGCCAGTTACCTCAGAATAATAAAACAGGATGCATTAAGGTCCTTGCACTACTAGCAGGTATTTTAGACAGCTTGCAGTTGAGAGATTAGGCCTCAAAAGATGCAAATAAGTTAAACATCAGGTTTGTTTTTAAGAAAAGAATACAGCAGAGATGTAGAGATTTATACATCAGTGAATTTTCAGTAGAATTTCTGGTAAATTGGTAGAATGTTCAAAAGAAGTCTGGCTATAATTCTGACCTAAAGGAAATATATAATAATAAACAGTAACAGGTTTAGCAAGGAATGATTGACATTATGATCTTTAAGATGTTATATTTCTCAAGGAGAAATTCAACGGTCCTGTTTTGTCTTTGAGTTTCATCTATCTAATGAAGGCATTTCATAACTCCACTTACTATTTCTGTGTGCTCTTGCTATTTGATTTGAATGTGGTGCTCATCAAGTACAGCAGGTAGTCAGGTATCTCACTATGAATTGTTCTGTCTATTTTTAACTCTCATCTCTTCAGTAGAATGTGCAGCTACTTAGAAACGACTCAGTATTTTCATAAAACATAGTTTCCAAACAGCATAATTGTAGTCTGACAGCCTAGCTCAGCTAACAGAAAGAATGGAAATATTCGCACTTATTTTGTATGGAAAATTAGTGCCCAGACTGTTTCACTAAGCCTCAGCTTCCAAAAGGTATATGTTCAACTTTGTAAATTATTTATGTTGTAAAAACCAATCACATCACGGAAAGCTAAAGATTGCAGGGTTAAGGATAATACTGAAAACTTGGAAAATTCTCTTAGGATTTAGTAATATTCAGGTTGCATTCATCATGAGTAAGAAAAACTGATAAGCTTTCTACTCCCATTCACATTTTGTAGTGCACAAAATAAGTTAGAGTTATAAGTAATGCAGTTGCATAAGCTGGACTTTTGATCCTGTCAATGAAAGCTAAGTTGATAAATGCAGCTATAAAACGACGTTAATATATTGTGGCTATTTATTGATGTCACAAAGAAAGATTCCTGGACAATAAAGGAAAATATGTGTAGGAAAGATAATGTAATAAATCTGGTAATAAAAAATAATATATATTTATTTATAATTTAACTATTTTATTTATATTTTAAATACTTTATTTAATAATCTAATTTAAAATTTATCCATTTACATAAACCATGTATATTTATTTATTATAAATATATATTTTTTATATGTTTATAACATGTCAGTAGTTAGATCTTAGTGTTTAAATGTCTATATATTATGAGAAAAATCAGACTGATACAAAAGTCATTTTACTGGCTGCAGGCCTCAGTTCAAGAATCTAGATCATGTTTTGAGTAAATTAAACTTAATGGGATTATAAATAGAGCAAAACATACAGTGTGAAGTTGTACTGATAAATTTTGGTACCTGACCTATCTTCCTGTGTCTTGCTTGGCTTTCTTATCTAAGTACCCATATAAGCAATTAAGATATTATAGCTAAAATTACAGACCATGCACATCCTTTTAACCAATTCATTTAACCAGAATGAAAATAAGTGTGTTGACTTAAAGCTCAACCTTCAAGAAGCAAAGAATCACATTTTACTTTAATTCACCCATGTGTATTGCTCACAGCTGATGAAATTACGAGCAGCTGTATCTGATCAGACCAAAGGTCTGTTCAGCTATGTAATTTCTGAGTCTCATGGAAATTACCATATGTTAGGGATAGTAAGCAGAAAAGCACAGAATTGCTCTTGAGTTGTTGTGGCCTCATAGAAGTCGGATGGAGTGTTGTCTGCTGCAGCTTGTATGCCACTTCCACTTATTATTTTCTTGGATGGGATTCCACTGTCAAGATGGAAGACAGGCTGCGGGAAGGATATATTCCATCTATTGCAGACGTGACAGACAATATTTCAGATATGTTCTTCAGTGAAACTGATATACCCTATCAATGGTGGGACTTGATAACTGGGTTAATGTTGGACTCTATGGTCTTAGAGGTCTTTTACAACCGTAATGATTCTATGATTCTACAAAGTTCCTAGAAGTAAAATCTTCCTGGGAGTGCAGAAATTTTCTGTCAGCTTTCATTTGACAAAGTACTAAAGCTGTAAAATCACTAATATTTCATGGATGTTACTGGGTCTGTAGCTCAAGATGAAGGAAGTGTCTTGCCTCTTTGAGATGGTTCTACTGAGTTTCCTCGTACAATAATGTGTGGTTTATTCCTATGCTAATAATTTATGTTAACAGCTGTTGTTGTTTACTTGCAAAAAAGGTAACAAATGTGTGCTTTGTTTCTTCTCACCTAGCATCTTCTCACCTAGCATAGAATGATTTCTAATCATTCACAATAGGAAACCTTGAAGATCAACCTCTCCTAGAAGTAGTAGCTTTCTGATATCTCTACAGCATGGCCACCAACTATGACAGAGTGAGCTAAGGGGTCTTTTACCTTCTACTTTCACACTTTTTAGGTATAACAAGGATGGTCCCTTCCCTTCCTCAGCAAACAGAGCACTGAATATGCTCTGATTGTTGTGAATCTTTGTGTAGATGTTTTGCTCTCAGCTCAAAGTTCTCTTTTTCTTTTCCAAATTCCCAATGCTTCTGTTCAGCTGGTATGAATCCTTCCTGTGCACAATTGCTCTTGCATTCACTGAAAATTTTTTAAGCTCTCTACTGACCATAATGTCTAAAATTCTTAGGAATATTAAAAAGAAAAAAATTGTCTAGTTGTATACTTCTGAAAAATTGATCTTAGACCCAGATGAGTGTTGAATCTTTATTAAAAATTCTTTGTCTCTTTAATCTCCAATCTCAGAAGCATCAACACATTCTCATAAAAGTAACTTTCTTTGTCATCCAGACTGCATAAAACTCTACATTTAATAAATGTTTAAATAAGCCATTTTTCATTAAAGAACCAGAAGAAAGTATATTGAACTTTATTATGTTTCCTATTTACAAGGACCAATTTGTGGTAATTCCATATGAATTCTAATCCCTATATTTAATTGAAGGTTGATTTTTTTTTATCTTTTTCTATGTCTGAATTTGTTGTGTGCCAGGTGGACATGGAATGTGATTGAGAAATCAAATACAATTGCTACTGTTTGTAACCATATCTAAACCTTGTCAGACTTGAGAGTTCTTGCTGCTATTTATTACCATAACGAATAGTGGATCCAATTAGTATTTCTGAATAATAATGAAGTATTGTAAGTAGTCATTGAATTTAAAATGCAAAATGTTAGAACATGAATTCTTCATATTTTTATTATTATATTAATTAGTAATTCAAACTCTAGAAATTCAAAATGGCTTTTATTTTGAAATCTAATCTCTATTACTGTTAAACTGGACTACAGAATCATAATTTTCTGTATTTTTACTATGTGTACTGCCTAACATTTTCATTTAATGCATCTTCACTACAGTTACAATGAACATTGTACAATGTACAAATTGGCTTTGAACCATTTTAAATGTAGCTGGTTTAATGATTGTTTCAATTATACAACTGCTGTGCAACAAGCATGTGTTATAAACCATCATTACCTTTCATGTATATTTGAATATGATACATATATTTTTCATCTTTATATACTTTATAAAGTATATAAAGTATATATATTTTAATATACTTTAAATGAAAGGAATTTCACAGAAACATAATTATTTAATTGAGAATTACACGACTGAATTTACAAGTAAATATTTTCCCTGAACACAAAATGAGAAAAGAGTTTGTCATAGATATCTCTTGAACCTTATTAAAGCTGTTATGGAGCCAACTCTTGTCTAGTATGAAGTAGAATAGCAACACAGTAAGAATTATCAAAGCTAAAGAGCTTTTCTGATAGCCATGTGTTTGATAGACATTACCTTTCCCAACAGAATTTAGAAGACAGATTTTCATACACAATTCTCTGGAACTGAAGTATGCATTATTCAAGCAGATATGATTTGCTGAAAATAGGGATGGCTTTACAAGTTTGAGATTAGAATTTCAAAATATTTCCTTTGTTCAAGCATAATATTCTAAGACTTGATGCATCATTTTTATTAGTAGTACTATTAAAGATTCAGACATTTTATGAGACGTGTATGTTTATAGAGTGTTTTTGGAACACAGCAATTTGCTTTACAGCTAAGAAGATAATACCCTAATAGATTGCAAATGCAACTGCTTGTTCCTATTTCATCTGGGAAATGAAAATGTAATGAAACAGAATTCCATTTCGATAGCACTGATTACTCTGTAGGCAGTTTAACTTTTCAAAACTGGTTTTATAACATTCACACCTGGTTCTATGTCAAAGAGACACATTTAATATATATTATGTTTTTAGTAATCTCTCAAGTGCCTTGAACACACTACCATCTCAGCAATAAGTAAGTAATACCAAGTAATACACCATTAAGTCCTAAGTGAAACATGAAATAAAAGCCCATTTATTTTAGCATTAAAATTTATTTACTTCCTGTAATGATATTTTGGACCAGCTGAATTCTAGGTGTACTTGGATACAACATGATTCTGAAGCAGCTCAAATAACATCTAATTCCTTAGTCAAAGTTCTAGATCTTTGTTATTTAAGTCATTTTTCACAAAACCCCCATGTTATCCTAAATACATGACAAGTTTTAAAAAGCTGTTATTGAAGCATGGGCTGTCAGTTGTAGTGATATATAATGAGTAAGAATGTGGCAGGTCTCTTCTCTTTTTGATTTCTGACACATTTTCTGTTAATTTATTTTCCTTACAAAGCTAACAACTTTGATGGGTGTAAATTAGTAACATCATTGTACTTAAAATGCCGCTTACTTTTAGGTGGCTAAACTTAAAGATGAAACTATTTAATATTAAGTTATTTGCAATTATTCTTTGACTTCCTGAATCATAAGTATGGTTGCAGGACTAGGGTATCCCTGAACATCTGTGTCTGAAATCTGAGATATGCCTCTGTCTGTTTTTTCAAAGATTTTGTATTTTTTCGAAACAAAGCCAACCAACAACCTGATTAACACATTTTAAAAAATCTTCAGGGATGGAGTGGGGTGGGAGAAAATAAAATTTTACACATTTACAGAAGAAATATATCTAAATTCAACAAAATTCATCATCATAAGTATTTCTATATTTCCTTTTAATTTTCTTTTTTCTCTGTGAATCAAAAGAAGCCAGAATTTTTTACAGTACAAACATTAGTTCATCTTTTTTGATCCTTTGCTTTGATTACAAGGCTGATTCTGCAAATTCTGAGCTGCTAAGGTAATTCCTCAACCAAAATTCATTATGACAGTTTTTATATTCCTTATTACATATTTTGATACTATGCATTTGCATATTAAACTAAAAACTTACATATTATGAAGACAGGTGTTTTTTAACAGACTTTTAAACCAGATTATTAAACTGAAATAACATATATAAGTTTCTTTGTCCGTAGTACCTTCCACATAATTTTTATGCATATAGTTTTATTTCAAGAATGCATTACAAATCTAATTAGGGATCACAGAGAAAATTTCAGATTATTATTCCCTGAAATAGACTATCTTGCCTTATATCTTGTTGAGGCATATGCAGTTGGTTGCTTTTCAACACCATTTTCAGAAGTAATGTTTGCTTTCACTTATGAATAAATTAATATTTTCAGAAACAATTTAGTGCACAAAACACTGGAGAGTAAGAATAAGACCAGTAAATTGAAAAGCACAGTAAATTTAAGTCTCAATACCTGCAAGCTTTCTTCATTGCAGTTAGATCAATTCCATATATCTGTCCAATTTCAGAATTATTTTAGAGTTTTTGAGCTTTGAGACATTTACGAATATTGTTTCATAAAATATGATATAAATTTTGATATCTTTCATGGGTTTTGGGTTTTTTTGGTCTTTTGTTGTGGTTTTCTTGTTATTCCGTTTTCTAAGTTTGCAGTAGATCTGAATGAAAAATGCCCTTTTCTTCTGTGTTGATTTGTATGAGAAATAAGGTCATGTGTTATCTTTATTTTTTCATTGACAAGAAACTGAACAACCCCAGAAAGCTCTGTCTGAATTGTCATTTCAAGATCTCAGTGTTAAGTACATTCTAGTATTGATTTCCACATAATGCTGAAATAAATATTTTTCACAGTGATTTCTGCAAACTATTTTAACAGCATTTTATAATTCAAATTATCTATCAAGCCTACAGAAAGCCAAATATTTTAGTAAAGCATCATGAATTTGATATGTTTTAGATCTTCCATTTATGCCAATGATTACTACTTATAAAATATCTTAGATGTAATGATCACTTCCTTGATTTCAGGAGCTGATGCTGTGGAAGCTCAGTGCAAGAGATTTGAAGTGAGATCAAGTGATGGTGGAAAAGTATTGTTTTCTGCAGATGAAGATGAGATTGTCATTGGAGCTGACAGACTGAAAGTAACAGGTATGGTAATAATAAAGATTCTAAATGGGTGTAAAGGATATTTTTAGTACCTTTAGTAGCAGTTAAACTACCAATCTTCTACAAAATTTTAATCCACTGGAGAAGAAAACATCTTCTCATTATCAGTGATTGTTTGACCAACCAAAAGATACTGCATAATCTAAATATCACTTCCTCTAAAGGTAGATTTGAATTTAAACTCTGTAAGATCAACTGTGGTACAAATCGCACTTACCACTTTTTGTGTTTTGTCTTTTATATGTTACCATTAAGCATTGTTTTGTGGTGTGTGTGTCATTTGTTTAGTTAATGCTCCTTCAAAATGAAAAAAATATTACATGTGGTGACCTTTGTTTTTTCTCTATACAAAGTATCAAGCCTAACTTCCATGTGAATTAAGATTTCATGAGGCTTACCTGAAAAACCTTGCCTTGACATAGCTATATTAGTTTTTATGGAAATAAAGGTTGCTGTTATGGGTTCACAAAAGCCAGCAACTAAGCCTTTACACAACCACTCACTCACTCCTCCACCAGTTGGGATAGGAGAGAGAATTGGAAGGGTGAAAATAAAAAAAAACTCTCATGGGTGGAGACAAAGACAATTCATTAGGTAAAGCAAAAGTCACACATGCAAACAAAGCAAAACAAGGAATTAATTCACTGCTTTCCATGGGCATTGAGGTGTTCTCATCATGCATAGTGTGGAAAAAGAGAATCATGCTGAATCCTGCTAAGACTCAATCTTCGTCATAATACTATAGGCTGAGAAAACTAATCTTAAATGTACAATTGACACAGGAGATGTCAAAGCACCTATCATAAGTTAAAAAATAAAACATCTTACACGTGGCACTAAGAATTGGATTCCCTGCCAGTGAGAAATGCATTCATAAGTTTTAGATGTCATGATCATTACTTTTTAGGTAAACATTTGGCACCATAAGAATTAATTTTATCCAAAGATGCCTTTAAATTCTTCAGCAAAAACATGAAAGGCGATGACTCCCTGTGAGCAGCATCAATCAGACTGTATTACTCCACATGGCTTGATATGACTGATGAAATCTGGCAGGAAACCATAATGTCAAACATCAACCAGATTTTTTTTCTTTAGTTTATTTTTCTCAAGCTTGTGTTTTTTACTGTCATTGTGCCTTAGGGTAAATATAGGAAAGGAATTATGGAAGAAGAAATGAAACAGAAGTTGAATATAAAAAAGGGAAAATAAGATGTGCTTATTTGGAGATAAAACTCTCACATGTATTTATATAAGGGTGGTACTACAATGATATTATTTTCTGTTCTTCTGTAGCAATCGATAGTGTATCTTTAGAAACACTTCACTGTGAATGTGTCCAATAAATGATTTATTTTGGTAATTAATTTTCAAAGTATACCCATGGGCATTTGTACACTACCATGGCAGTGTGGGATTTTTGCATATTTTTTTTCCTCTATTCAGAAGAATGTTTTTTAATGCTCAGCTTTTAAAAGCAGTCTATCATAATTATGTCAGTCTCAGAGATTCTTGATCGATAAAAACTTGAAAGATTATGTTGACAGCTTCTCGCTGATTATTTTATTTGTAAATTTTCATATATGGGCAACCTATTCCAAGAAGAAAGGTATAGTAGAAACAGGGTAGTAATCCAGATATCAATTTATTTCCCAGATAAGAAAAATATAGAATCAGAAGTAGTACTTCTTGTTTTAGAGATATTGCAGATATATATTTGTATATTAAAGTCTCTCACTTTAAAATTAGGCAATTGGTTTCTTTAGTTTAAACTTCTTATTCTTCCTTACATTGCTTGTTTTGCTATTCCTTTTAACTGCATTAGCTCTTTTCTGCTTTATTACTCAAGGAAAGAACAAAAGGAATCAAATTTTTTGTTGTTAGAGAGAGCTGTTAAAATTGCAGCTCTCTATTGTCCTTCTGCACAGAGATGCCTCCTGCCGCCAAGTTTAAGTATCATAGAGCTTTGGAGGGAGGAAAGAGAAAGGCTTGATGAAGTGAACGTGTTGTTAAAGAACTGGGGAAACAGGTCATAACAAGAAGCCCATTTTCTGGTGGGCTCACAGGTTCTCTTTTGTGGTTAAACTTTTTCCTTTTTTTTCTTTTTTCATCTTGCTGTTCCAATGGACAGCATCCATAGGATCACAGAATCTTCTGTCTCTCTGCAGCTACAGAATAAGAGTATCTGTTTGGTTTTTACTTCTCTTATGTAAATCTTCAAAATTTTCTTCCCTTTGCTTTTATTTCATTTTTCTTTTAATTGGAATACTATCTCTGTAAGATACTCTTGTAGCAGAACAGTACTGGTCAACCTTGTTCATGAGAGTACAAGCACATATCATGAGACATCTTTATCCTGCCAGTCCACTTTTGAGAAAGATTAAGAACCAGGTCAGCACACATTTTTCTGAGACAATGCTGTGAAATAAAGTTATATAAAAACCTTCACTGGATGGCTCTGCTAGTATAGTTTGGGGTTTTTTTTCTTTTTTTCTTAAAACAAACTCGTACTTAGCAGTTAAGAAGGATGTATGAGAAGGATTGAGGAACCTGTAACTCACCTAGTTTTAATCAAACTACACCTACTTTTTTTTGACAATGTAAACAAGGGTTTTTCTCCTTTGTCTTCTGAGGTGACTTTCTTAGCTAAGGCTAAATGCACATTATCAGAAAGTCTCTTTTTCCCATTCAACTTATACTTTTCTATCCAAATTTTACAAACATTTTGCTTTCTGAAGAGGCTGTTTCTGTGATTTCGAAGGAGAGGAGACAGCAATTTCACTCACACGTTATCTCCTACGTGTTCTTTTGATGTATATAATTCCTTCACTTTTCTAGAGTGTTCTCTATTTAAACATGATTTTATCTCTGTCCCTTCTCCCAAGACCCATCAAAACTATAGTATAATTTGTTTTGTACCAATTTATTTAGCTTGTGCATAAGTTATTCTTGCACATGTGGCTTTTTATGTTTATTAATTATGCTTTAAAAAGGGAAAGCAAAAATAGATTTAAAAATTAAATGAGATAGGTCGTCAATCAAAAGCCATTGCTGTTCTGCAGTCAAATCCAATTATGTTTTGTAGATGCAGCAAATCAGTTATATAATTTTTTGTAAATAACCCAGTCTGAATTATTTAAAAAATATTACTTACCTTTAAGAAATCAAATTAATCTTGTTTCCTAGTACTTTCTTAATTGTTGGATTATTTTTTTTCCTACTGCTGCTTATCTGGGTGGTATAGTCTGTCTTAGCACAGGACCTGAAGTCCTTTCTGGTTAGAACTGAATTTTTTTATTATGATAATTAACAAGTCAACAGTAATATTTTTTCTCTAAAAAGAAATAAGGAGCTATTTAAAAACTTGTCAGTTACAGTTTTACCAAGATTTTAGTTCTGTAGTGTTCAACTGCTTCATAATTTTTGGAAACACAAATTTTTCAGATACGTGAAGTTCCCTGTCTGTATTGTATGACCTGATAAAATTGGTTGAAGATCACTTTTTTCCCATATTTCAGACATAAAATATAGTGCTCACTGGAGAATTGCAGCTGCACAAAGATTTGCACATTGTTGCTAGCAGTACTAGGAGAAACAAAAGAGGCATAAAAAATTTGCTGGTCATTATGACTTCTAACACTTTTCTTCCTTGTCAAATAACACAATCATGTAGAAAAATGGGAAAAGGGCGGTAGAGTACACACTTTGGTAACTTTCTCAGATTAATAGCAGGATACATGTAGGTCAAACCTACTTTGACATCAAAATAGTGTCAGGAAAAATATGTGAAGGGCTGCAAGTATCTTTTTTGTTATGCTGAAGTATATGCTTACAGTGGGTTCAGTTTGGCTTTTGATCAGTCTTTGACTTCACTAGATGAAAGATGAGAGCCTTGATGTGTCAAGAAAGCTTCAGAAGGTTCCAGCATACTTATATTCTGGTAATATTCTGATAATAATCAGAATTAATATGCAGAGGAGTGCATCAATACTTCAGTTCTGATTTTAAGATTATGCTGCAGGACTGGGAGTCTGCAGGTAATTGAAATATAGAAAGGTCTTCCAGGGTAGTTAAAAGGAAATGATAAAATAGAAATATGGCTTATGGCTATAAAAAAGAAATATGACAGAATTATGAGGAAATATATGTGAATTGCAAATTAGGTTGGAGAAGTAGAAATAAAATATTTATAACAAGTACTGAAATATAGAAAAAAAAACCTTATTATTTGATGTATGTGGTTATTAAAGTAGACTTATATCTAGTACATTGAGAGACTGAATAGGAATTTCAGTATGAATGGGAAAGATGATCTTGTGATTTGCCACGTTCAGTGGGTGGATTGTCATTCAGGACAGATAGAGTTTGGAGAGGGAAGTGCCATAAGATGAAGGGGAGCACGTAAGCCACTTTTAAGGTGGCTTATGGAGCCAAATTTTCTGACCACAGTAAAACTACTGTATTTGATATTGTACTGAAATATAATCCTTTAAGCAGATATGACAAAATTCTTGGTATCCTGAACATTGAACGAACCCAAATTCTTTTATCATCATGTCAGTAACAAAAACGCATCACATATATAGGATTTCTATGTTTCCTGAGTAGTGAGTACATTAATATGTACTCCAGTGATGAATAAGGTCTCTGATAAGCTTATTTAGGTCTCAAGAAAGCACTTAATGTCTATTCTTGCCTTTAAGGGAACTCTGACTGATATTATTGTGGTAGTTTAACCACTTGACAAAACAACCTGTCAGGGCATGACTCTGGAGGTACAACTACAGAGCTGATTTCAATCACATATGTATCTCTGATTTCAGCCTGTCTGTGAAGTGAAAGTTTTATGGGCAGGCTACAAATGGTGAGAATAAATAAATAAACAAATAAATAAATAAATAAATATCTTATCCAGGACATTGCTTAAATATATTTATTTCTTCTATTTAAAGGTAGAATGCATCCCACCAGCTCAGATTCCAGGCAGTGTGTAATCACACCAGTCTGCAGGTAACTGTGTAGATTGTTGGAGGAATACATTAACCTCAGGTTAATAGCAGTTTATTGGCAAAAGGAAGATTTTTATTTTTGGCACTTAAAAAAGTGTGGAAGGAAAAGAATTGGTCTCAGAAACATGTGTAAAGTGAAATAAGTCTTGGTAAAAGAAATTTTCTGAAAAAAGAATAAACCAACAAGCAGACAAATGTGTAAACAGTTCTGTCAGAGCAGGAAAATGTGTTAAATTCCTTTACAGCCATTTCAGTGAAAAATATTCATCTAGGCTGTTCTGTAGACTGAGACACAGAAGAAGCCAGCATACAGTCAAGCAGAAGAAAGGAAAAGAAAAAAAAAAAAACAAACCAAACCCAAACAGCTAAATAACACTCTTTCAAAATAGCAGTAGAAGAAAATCATCTCCTACCTAGAGAATCAACCTTTCTATAACCCATATTTTCTTTGAAAAAATCTCCTTAAATAATCGACTTCTTTCCTTTCTTTCATGATAGCATCAGTTACAAGGAAGACAGATTTTAATCCTTTCTTCTCCTTCTGGGCTGTAATCTATTTAATTCATTTAAATAGGGTTTATTTTTTTAAAGCTGATTCTGTTCTTATATGAGCTTTGCAGAATGCAGTTTCTCAAGGTTAGTGGAGACCATTTTCCCTGTTCTGGTACAGAGCAGCATCAATCCAGAGGCTGGTTCAAACTTACCAAGTGAATCTGATTTTCAGGTTAAACCTTTAACAGCAAGATTAAGCTATTGGATATTTGTGGCCAAGGTAAGAATTAATACTTTTAGGAAAAACTGCAAAAGTCTGCATCATATTCCTAGTCATATTCTACATTTCCTGTTGAAGGACTGTGTAAAGTCTACAGATGCAACTGAAAATAGTCCTAGTTTGAGGTATCTGAATTGCATGATACCAGGCAAATCCACATGACCTAGGGAAGGGTCAAAGCTGAGTGGAAAATTGCCCCACTATTAGTAAGCAAACCCTTAAGCCAAACCAAAACATGTTCTTTAGAAAACACACAGTAAACATTCAGAAGGTTTTGATGCAGGAACTGGGTATTAATTGGGTTCCGATTTTGTAGCAACGTTTTAACTGTTAAACCTGAGCTAAGTCTGACACTCAGGCTTTGTAGTTTTGAAAATGCACATTTAAATTGAAGCAGCCAGACCTGTCTCTATTTTTAAGATATAGCTACTCACAGGAGGGAAAGGTGAATCATGAAAGAGCTCCAACATTCCTATTTTCTGGGGGTTTTTTTTTGCCTTAAAGAACTTGCTTGTGGTTTATTTATATCTGGAAAAAAAGATCTGGTTTTGGAGCTAAGGGTCAGGCTGCAGAACACTATAGGATTTCAGTTCAATAAAAAAGAGCATTTGGTTCCAAACATTTACGCTGTAATTGTGACACTACAGACCAAAAATATTTTGCTTTGTCCTGGGGCAGTATTCTCATTGGCTGCTAGAAGATGAAATCATTTGGATTTCAATTTGTAAAGCTTTCAGAATAGGCGAAATACTGTTACATTTTCAGGAGATATTGTAAGCATCTGGCTTTTCACTAAGAATATACTGATGTACCTCTTACTGTAAGACATATAATACATGTCAGAACTGCACTTCATTTTCTTTGAATTATATTAGAAACCCCTACAAAGTGGCTTTTTTATTTTTATGCAGCCTTAAGCAAACTTTTATCTCAGCTTTAAGCACAAGCGAATGTATTTAATAGCCACAAACTGCATGGTGAAATCATATAAGCATTTGTCATGACATACATCATACTTTACAAACTTCCATGAATTGACTCTGAATTTAGGTGGAAAGTAGCAGAAAGCCTCACGTGAAGGTATTGCTTGAGTCCATGGCAGTCACAGTTTGACACAAGGCCTTACTCCATTAGCTTGCCACTAGTAACATCTTGGACTTCATCATTTTCCCTAGACCTGTTTATAAAGTAGGTATGCAGGCAAAGCTGTGAAAAACATAGATTCCAATAATGTTTGCTCTGCAATACATTTCAAATCTTATGCATAGCAGACTTCTATAAGCTAGGAATAATTTCACACACAGGAAGCAGCTCCAGAAAAAAAATTATTTCAACCAAAAAAATATGGCCTGCAGCTTTCAGCCTACATTGTGAATTTAAATTCCTATCCTCATTGTGGCTAATGATGAGTTTAAATTTCACAGTGTCTGACAGTATTAAATTCAGCACACCAAGGCACAAACATAATAAGCCATCATTCTGGCTGTAGAAAAATATCATCAATATATATAGGACTTTGTATTTGAATTATGTATAATAATGTGGCTTTGCTCAAGGCTCAGAAAGTATCTAAGTATGTTTGTATTACGAAGTTTAAGTATAGATAGAAATGCTTAAAAGTTCCAGAAGTAAGAGTGGTAAAAATCAACACATATTCTATAAAAGACAATAATTTTTTATTGATAAAAATTGTTGCACAAAAAGAGCATGAAGAAAAGCCCTCAATATCCAGGCAGAAACGGATACACCTGAAAGCTATATGACTGCTCTGAGATTCAAAATAAATTATTAGTTTTAGTTCATGGGTACTGAAGAAAAGGCATATAACCTATGTTGTAATGTTGACCACCAAACCAAAAAAAATGAAACAGATTAGGCTTTTGATAAAGAAAAGGAATCATGTAATGCAGAGGGCCTAGTGACAACATTTTGGAATATTTGAGGGATTCTTGTTTCTTTTGACTTTTAAAAGGCTTTTAACTACAGAGACATGTCTATTAGGGGAGGAAAAAAAAAAGAAAATATCAGGATTATACAAAAGACATACAGATTGTAAGGATGACACAGTGTTGAAAAAGTAATGTGGATGTGAGGAGTGTTGCTGATCAGTGGGAAAGAACTGAGAATATGAAGGTAAAAAAAAATCTTAAGATTATGTCAAATGGAAACATTCCCTGCTCTGAAGTTATAGGGAAAGACAACAGCAAAACAAAATCAAATTAACTTCTAGGGGTCAGTATTCAAACCTCAAAGAAATCATAAGTAATACTTAACAGTATCCCCAGAAAAATAGTTAGAAAGCGTTTTGATCAAAGTTCAAGGGTATCACGTGAAACAAGAAAGTCAAATATGAAGCTAGAATGCATAAACAGGAGTAGGCCCTTCAGATCTTCTCACCTATTCCACACTGGCCTCTTCAGAGAGTTTAGAGTTTTGTTTGGTGTACAGCTATAAACAACTGAACAGAATCTGCATCCATGAGACTGATCAGTTGTCCAGAAGAATTATATCTGAGGAAGAGAGAAGTTGGTGCTGCGTAGCTTGAAGAAAAAAATCTCAAAGAGAATTTCATATCAGTCTTGAGGCCCTGAGAAACAACCTGTTGAAAAATTAGGGATGCTATCTATCAGTTGAGAACCCAAACAAAACAAAACAATAAAACAACCCCAATCAATGAAAAAAATAACAAAAACAAAAACCAAAAGCCCCACAAAACACGTCACATCAACTAATCAACCAAAAATACACAAATCTTTTAAATGAAAAAACAGAGGACCAGAGAAATAGTTTGACTTCAGAGAATGTAGAATTTCCTTCGTTTTTCTTCAGAGCTAATTATATCATCTGTTGAAGATGAACTGGTTTGTCTTTATTTGGTTTTGAAGTTAATGATCACAGAGAGGAATAAGCATTAGCAGAGTTCAAATATTTCCTTTTTATGTCTAGTCACAAGTCATCTAATATAAATTCAATAAATAATCAAAATCTAATCTTAGTTCTTACCTACATATTAGTACAGTCCTCTTCATTGTAGTTTTATTTATATTCTATAAGGGTTTCTTTTAAAATGTAACACATTGGTTAGAATGAAATGTGAGTAGCCTGACCAAAAAACTAGAGATCAGTATATGCATTTGCACCTAGGTTAATTCCTTTTGGGATGTATTGTCAAGCTCACTTTTGACGAAAATTTGTACAGTGAGGGGAAGATGAGAAAGCTGCATAAATGAGCACATTGCTACAAGAAGGGATAGAATGAATGAGCTTAGCAAGGTAAAGCAATAAGAGTAAGGGTCGTCTCTTTTCAGAGACTCATCATGGCTGGTAGCCCACACTTAAACCTACATATCCATGTTTCCTGATTTCATATGTTACATTCATCATTAAACTGAACTGAGTATGAATAGCATAAATTTTATAGGTTTAATTTAGGAAGAACACTTGTACTGATCCTGACAACACTAACATCAGTAATGGGTGTAGTGGGATATGATTCTCTACCTCTTCCTACTTAGAAATCATTAGAATTCAATTTTATGGTAACTGTTCTTTAGCATATATCTTGGTTTACATTGAAGCTATTGGATTTGTGAAACATTTGAACTTTATTTTGTGAGTATGCTAGAAAAACACTGCTAGAGAGTAGATTTGTGCACACATATACACAGACACAATCATGTACAGCAAATACCTTCCAGTGCTTGCAGGCAACTTTATCACTTCACAAATGCTAAAACGTCATTTAACTCAAGTAGAGACTTTTCTCTTAAGTCTCATCATTCCAAACCAATTTGATTCATAAAGTGTGACAGAAATGACAGCAAATACTATAGGTTACAATGCTAACAGTATAATCGGATATTTTCCTGTCCTTTACCTACATCACTGTCTGCCAAGTGTGTTGTGTTGGTCAGAGGTCTAGATAACAGCAGCATGGAAATTTTAAAAGTACTTGGATACCATGCTATCAGCCCAGATGGTTCCAAGTTCAACAAAGCAAGAAACTGAAAGTAGCCAAATGCTAGGTTCACTTGAAAAATTCCTGTCCCATTTTATGGTTGAAAGCAAGAGGTGAGATTGGTAGTTGCATCTGGAAGTCATTTCTCATCAAGCTTCAGAAGGAGATAGCTTTTTAAAAAGTATTTATTTTTGTATCAAGCAAGCCAATTGTTTCATTTTTGGTATTTTTTATCCTAGAAGCATTACCAAATGATGGACTACATTTTAAATCTGTTTTTACACTCTCAGTGTAGAGCAGAGAAATAGATAAAGCACACTGTGCAGAAAGAGTATCTATCAACAAGTTTGTTTCATGTTTTAGCTGTCAGAACTGTTTTCACACCTTTTATAGTTGCAATTTTTTTTCTTGTCACTGTCATTCTTGGACTTTCCTCCCTGGTTTATATTTAGATTTACAAAGAAAGAAAAAGACAATTAGAATTTCTGAATTTGAAGTTTTTAAATAAAACACTTTTTTTTCTTCTTGACAGCAAATCTAACAGTAATTCAGAACAATTTCATTTAGACGAGAAATTAATATAAGAAAATTGTATAGATACTGAAAGGAATTTTCATGTAAAACAAGAAAAAGAGCAGAGGGAATATCCTGCTGAAAAAACCAGAACTTATTACTTACAGTGATGTCTAGAGGCCAGAGGGAGAATAAAGGACAAGGAAGATTAAATCTAAAAGAAATATATTCCTTTGGAAGGTTTAACAATAAAAGAATAGAGGTTTTCCCAGTCATGTTCTCTTCAGTGTAAGCTGAAAAGCTGGACTGCTAAGCATCATGACAGTTTATTAAGTGGATAATATAGAGAAATACCTCTTACAATTGATCCGAAGAAAACAAAATAAAAAAGATTTTCTTATTGTCTCTTAACCTGTCTCCGAAATTAGTAAGGACTTTTGTTGATAGTTGGACAAAGAAAATATATTTTTTCTGTGTTTTTAACTTAAAAAATGATAAAGCAAAATAACTAATTTTATGATGACTGTCAAATTGGATGACATTTTGTTCCCTAGGCATGACTGTCCTGGTGCCCAGGACCCAGTGTTCTATTCTGAAAATGCCTGAACATAATATACTTTAACTGGATGTGAATAACAGATTTCTCTGGCAGCTGACCACACTGAATTTTCATGCAGCAGTAAAGTCTGCTTTGCTAGTTTTAGCTAGACATGCCTTGGTAGGTGGCAAGGCAATGGAAGGCTCTTAAATCTTAAAAGTCTGAATTTATGATAGGTATGTGAAAGGTGAATTTATGATAGTTGTATTGCAAGCAGTGATGAGAGTGTGATTTTTGAGTCTCTTCTGACTCACAAACAGTAAAAGAACAAAGACTAGACGAAGGTTTTGTCACAAGTCTCACAGCAGATCTGGTCTGTTGCAAGATTTGCCAAGTAATCTGAATTGTGGTCGTACTCTGAGTCCTGGATACTGCTCCTTGGTGATATAGAAGCAGCTATTGAGACTGGCACTGATAAATTACTCTGTGAGCAGCTCAGTCCCATCTTGAAAATGGAGTGGTAGATCTAGAGGTAAATTAATGCCGTAAACCCTCTTCCTACAGCATCTGCAAGGTATGTGGCATGTCTCTTGTGGTTCCTGCCTGAAAAAAAAATCTGAGTCTTTGGCAAAAGATGCATATTTCAGCCAACTTTCCCATATTACACTTTGCTTTAGTATCTTGCCCTTTCCTGCAGAAAAGACTGTCTTTCCTGTGGTTAGTACACATAACAAATAGATGTTTGCTAACACAACCGTTGGTGGTTTACAGTCACTGCAGTTAATTGCTTTGAAATACACCTGCTTCCATTTTGTTGCTAAATTAAAAGCATAGCTTCATGGTTATGCAGACTTGAAGGTGAGAATATTAAGTGACAAAATTACTGTTCCACATTCACGCTTCCACTCACAGCTGCAGAATTTCCATTTAAAACTGCAATAAAGCCTTACCTAATTCCACGTTTAAATGTGATGTATTCATCTATGTAATTTACTTTTAGAGAGAAAATCAGAGAATTAATAAAGAGCGGGAATAGGAATTTATAATAGGTTATAATCACTAGTGCTAATATCAAATAGAAACCTTTTAACAACCTTGTAAGGAATTAATACTATAGCTTAATTTTATTTCTCATATCTGAAAAATGCAAAGACTTTCAATAATTTGAGTTACTAGTTTTTGTGTTAATTTTTGATCTAATACATAATAATAATGTATTATGTTCACATATCCCTGTTTTGGCATTGTGGAAATACATTTGAGGATTTTGTCACAGATTTTAATTTTTGCATTCATTTAGGTGTATTTGGAAGCATTTGAAAACTTTTTAAATACATACTATGTACTTGCATATGGTAAACCTCTACAGGGTGCTCAAATGTTCTTATCTAAATATCTGGTTATAATTTATCAATGACATGCTAATTCCAGTGCAGTAAAAATACTATAGTACAACTATTTTAAAAATCTGGATAATTTTCCTTTTTTTTTTTTGTGGCCTCCTTAGCATAAATAAAACAATTTACTAAAATGAATGAATGCAGTGGTCATTATCATATATACTCATAACAATTCTTCAGTATGTTGCAGTAATGGCAAAGAGAACAGAAATAAATGCACATTTCCATATGGCACAGAGAACTTGCCTTTAAAGGGCAAATATGGTACCCCATGAAGCATTTAGAATGCTAAGTGCAAGAAACTTAGATGACTTCTGGTATGGTTAAAGTGAGATTTCCAAACAAGATTTTCCCAATATAGATAAAATTCAGATTATCAACTGCTGATCAGGTGTTGAAGGCAAAAGCTTCAAGGTACTTGGGTTGTCTGCATTGTTGCTCTAGTCTCAGCCCATTATCATTAGTACCTAACCTATAGAGATGCCAAGTTCTCCATTTTGGTTACATATAACATATAAGTAACCTATGTTCTTAATTTAGGCAACTAGTGCGATGGCTAGACTTAATGGACAAATTCCTAATAAATTCCTCTGAGCTTTTAACTTTTCAAAATCAAACTATATATTTATGGAATGTCATCACTGAAGGGAAAATGCTCTTTACTGTTATCAAAATTATTTTATTTTAGAGCTTTTTGAAGCAGATGCATCCTTGCCTTTATCAAAAAAAAAAAAAAATGTGGCCAGCAGGACCACAGCAGTGATGGTCCTCTATACACAGCACTGGTGAAGTCTACATCTCAAGTCCTGTGTCCAGTTTAGGGACCCTCACTTCAAAAAGATACTGAGGTCTCTGGAGCATGTCCAGAGAAGGGCAATGGTGCTGGTGCAGAGTCTAGGGAGTGAGTACTATGAGGAGCAGCTGAGAGATCTGGGATTGTTTAGCCTGAGGAAAAGGAGGGTTGGGAAAGACCTTACCACTCTCTACAACTTCCCGAAAGTGGAAGGGTGGGTCTCTTCTCACCAGTAACTAGTGAAAGGACAAAAGGATATGTTCTCAAGTTACACCGGGGGAGGTTCAGGTTGGACCTCAGGAAGAATTGTGCACTGGGTGGTCAAACATTGCAATGAGATGTCCAGGGAAAATTCACCATCCCTGGAAGTGTTCAAGAAATGATTGTACATGAAAATTTGTGCTATGGTTAATTGTCAAAGTGGTGATCAGTTAAGGGATGGGCTTGATTATCTTGGGTGTCTTTTCCCACATTACATGATTCTATGAAATTGGATAGACATTCCTGGCTAGGTTTTGTGGGTGGGCAGATGTATTTTCCAGAAAGCTTCAAAATGGGAAATTACTGTTATTTGTTCTTGAAACTGTAAGAGAAACAATTTTCTCATTCTCCCATTTTGTACTTGGGATATACAAATTTCTTTGCAATTCCTTTACATTCCAGGTGAGTCCCCTGGTTATAAAGCTGCTGTTTGATAGTCTTCTTATTCATTGATTCATTCATTTTTCACTAGGGAAACAACAATTCCACTTTGAAACTCATTAACTATTCATTAGAGCATAAGCCTGAGTGTTCCAAAATCTAGGGTTATCTACTAAAACCAAATGAAAATGTGATCTTTTTTTGCTTATTAAATACGAAAAATAATCCCATTAAAATGCTATCCTTCTAATGTAGACAGGGACACTTTTTGTGTCTGATGAACTATGATGAACCCAAAATCATTTACACAATTTAGAGAAAAGTGCAAGTCCAGATTATGATTTATATGGAAAGATGATGAATATTTTTTTGGGGGGGAGGCATGTACTAGAAATTATTTACTGTGAAATCCCAATATAAGCTTTAATTCTATTCGTATATCTAGCTGTTGTAAAGTTTCAAGGAGACTGGATCAATTCAAGCAGAAAATGATTGTATTTCATCATTTTTATTGTCATGTGTATCTCCATCTGCCATACATAATAGGGGAAAGTGTAAGATATTATAGAAATTATTATGTTTTTAAAACCTCTTTTCTTTAAACCCCTTATATATATTTCAATTTCATTCATGTTTTGAGAAACTATTCAGATTTAATGTGACTGCTCAGCAGTTTCATTTACATTTATTGGCTTTTTCATCTCAGAGGGAGCATTTAGAATAGCCATTTCAAATTATTAATTGAATTATGTTACTGCTATTCTCAGTTCAGATTTTATTGCAATAGATTTACTTTTTCAGAAAAGCAAATCAAGTGGTGGCCAAACATAGATTTTGGATGTGAACCTTCAAACAATTCTATGGATAAGAAACTGAACAGATAGGCACAATCTCGTTTCATTTGCACTGCAAGACAAGAGGTGTCTCTACTGCCCACTATTCGGAATCTGTTTCAAATGTTTGTACTTAATAAGTTAAGATGCTATTTAAGAAGATAAATACTGACTGTTGCAGTTTTGTAAGTATTTCTTATATCTGGGATTTTCTTTGATCAAAATTTAGCTCACTGAAGATGCTGAATTTTAATTTATTGGGGAACTTGTTCTTATTTATATGAAAGGCTTAGTAGAAGTTTTGCTTTAGTAAGGCTGCCATACAGAAAATATGCATCACAAATTAGTCATATTCAAGGCTTTGAGTAATAAATCTAAATCACTCCCTTTAGAAATTACTTTTTAATAACAGCCTACCTCTGAAGATTTCAATGCACGTGCTTTAATTTATAAGTAAACACTTGCATTTAGTAAGGCTGACTACAACCTCCTACCTCTAATATACCTCATATATGGCCACTTCAGTGTCATATCTGAAACCTTCATCATTTAACATTAGTCAGTTTTTCAGCTGAGGGACCCTGCAAGATTCAAGTACCAGCAATCATGTCAATCACGTTTTCAGAAAATAACTAAAATTTTTATTTTAGTCATGTACACCTCCATAGCAAAAATCCAGTAAAATTTTACTTTTTAATACAAGCACCTAGCTAAGTTGCACTTCAAGTAACTTAAAAAATTGGAAGTCTTGAACATGAAGGCCAGAATCTGCATTCCTAGTCATCCCCAAATAAACTATAGTATCTGGGCTTTTGCAAAAAAAAGGAACAAACATTTTATGTCACCTTTTAATGATCATTGGTTTGCACAGTTGAATATTTCTGGGTTTTTTTTTCCAGACTGGCAGTGATTAGCTCTTCCAGGATCTTATTGTTGAACAACAGCTTTCAAATTTCACAAAAACCCTTTTAAATTTTACCTATGTACACATGGTAAAAGAATTAGGAATTTTATTTTTTTCTTGCAATTAAATTTTTAGAACATAAAAGTTACAAACCTAAGGCACATAGTCTGTTTTTAAGGTCTCTTCAATGGTAAAGAAATTTTGATTAGCTATCCCTCTTTGTGATACCTGTCAATGCTTTAACTTAACAAATTAATGTGCAACAAATAAAATTGTAAGCTTCAAAAATAAAAAATATTTTACAAACCCTTCAGTAAAGTCTGTAACTCAGAGGACAAATTGGCTTCCCAATCTAGTACTTGCATAATCTCAGTAATCATTACTTGATGATTCTGAAAAATCTAGTGAAAGATCAAGGTGGTAAAACTGAGCTTTGTCTGTGATGCTGCAATGGCATGTAGTACATACATATCAGAATGGTTCACAATTCCATTGTCAGGTGTTTTGCTTACATGAATGATATGAAGGAGTGTGATAATGGTAATATGTCAGCCATTTTCCACAGCAAAATACTTCATTAGTTTTTAGTTCTTGTCTTATCAACTCTTCAGCCAGCATCCTTTTCACAAAAGAAAACAAAAGAGGAGAAAACAAAAAAAGCACTCCAACAACATCTCCCAAAAAAACAACACAAAACTAAAAAAAACCCCAGCTCAGTCTTTTCATCCTAGTCACTTACAAAGCCACTGAAAGGTACCATTTTTTTTATGTAAGCTAACTACTCAAAAAGTATCAAAGGATTATTTGCTGGTTGAATAAATGAAAAAAACTTCCTCAGCATGCACATACATAAGCAAATATAATCCAGAACCAACTGCCAATGTTGTGCTTCCATTTTTTATGACACTTGTCATTTCCCAAAGGCTGAATTTCAGAAATCAGTAAGTTGAGCAGAAATTAGTAGTTTGCACTGGTCTTTCTGAATTCTAAATGTTCCATTCCAGCGGAAAGGTGTGACTGGTTTTGCTTGTAGCAAAGGGGTAATTTTGATTTGCTCTCTGTCAAAAAGTTTCATAAATCAGTTTATGAACTGGCTATGCATAAAAAGGTTTCTCTGTAATACAGAATTGAACTTTGTGCCTTTTACCTGACTTGTGCTGTTTACTGAGTTTTTCTCCAGCAACCTCTATAACAACTGGTATTCTTTGATCTGTAATTTGGCTGCACTTCTTTCTTAGTGAAGTCTTTACTGAACTCATTCTCTTCAACTGGAAGCTGAAGGAGTGAGTAATTTTGTTCAGTCACAGTTTTGATTTTAGATCATTTGCACCTACTCTGTGGACTTGTGATTATATTTCCTCTAAAAGGATCACTTTTTATAGTTATCCATTCTAACTCATGTTCATTTGAATTCAGCTCCCTGACTACTTCCTTTTCAGCTGTACTTGAAAGGGTCTTAAGGTTCAAACCTTTTCCTTTTATACCCTTTTTGTATTCATTCATCTCTCACTAGAATTTCACTCATCTCAAAGTAGGTCTTGGCTATGATTCTGTAAGTCTGGGAATACAGTTTTTAGAATATTCTCTTATTTCTGTTAAAAATAAGTATTTTAACATTGTAACTTATCAAATACCTAAAGTATATTTCTTCCATTTAGCAAGTAATGGTATGGACTTTGACTTTGATTTTATATAGTTCTATTTATTTAATTATATCGTTAGAAGGTACATAGTAGCTTTTTTTAAGAATACTGAACTACGTGGTCCAACTTCCCATCAAATCACTAGAGATTTGCTTATATAAATTGAAAAAAGGATAATATACCTTTTATTCTGTATTTTTTAGTAGTGCTGATCACTTTCTTTTTTTCTTGTTCATACTGTTTAACTGCTGGAAACATATCAGCAAATTCCGGTTGGCTGATCTTATTCACCTTTCTCACTAAAGCCAAGATAATTGAAAGTGTTTGCTTTTATTCCACTATGTAATAAAGGGAATTGGAGATATTCTGGAACTTGTTGAAAGAATTTTTTTTTAGGGATAAAGCGTTTACCACAAGAACTGTTATACTTCTGCTTTTGAGGCTGTATGAGAAGAAAAAAAATTAAGATTGCATTTTCAAATAGCAAAAGGAGTATATTTGGTTTGGTTTTAGCTTTAACTATATTTTGGTTAATTATATCTCATATTATATTATATTATATATTATATATCATATATATATATTATATTATATATTCATTATATTATCATTATATTATCATTATATATAATCATTATATATATGATTATATATTATATTATATTATATTATATTATATTATATTATATCTTTAATTCTGCTTGCCTGGATTTCCTGTCTGCTTGAAAAACTTTGTCTTTCATTCAAATTTCTATTTTCTTAGGGAACAAAAGCCTTCTTGTCTTTTAAAAAAATGATGCTGAAAGTGAGGAAATACTAAAGCTGGGTTATAACCTGCTGTCATTTAACTTTTATTATCAGTCTTTGCCTGATATTACCTTTGGCACTTCTGATTGATTTAGTGTCAGACTCACACTAGAGTGAATTTTGTGCATCTTTGCATTGATAATGCTATTTCAAATATTACAGTCAGGGTCTTCTCATAAGTAAAGACTGGCAACTCTGCATTCTGCTCATTTAATTTACATCTTCATATCCCATTGCCACCTTCAAAAATATAAAGGGCCCTTGGCATTGAAAGCATTTCATTTTACTAATGAAAAATATGAATGGAATCTGGAAACACATTCTTTGATTTTGGATATTCAGCTCCCAGAGAGGTTCATTATAGATGGGGATGAGCTTTATTTTGAGTGACAGAAGGCCTAGCTATACAGACATTCTATTCCAAACTTTCAAAGGAAAGAGAATCTCAAGTCATTGCCAGTTATAAAAAACAAATTCTGCACAGCACATTTAGAAATAATACTAGGAAAAAAGAGATGCTGGGTTTTTTCCTCCCGTGGTTTTCCATAAGGCTCAGCAAAGCTTTGTTATCGAAGTGGATTTTGTTGACCTTTTTTTGTGAGATCTTCAAAGCAGCAGTTGTAATAAAGTTGTTTTCAGTGTTCTTTGCCAGAATATTTGTAAAGGTTATAGATTTCTGGAGGTAAAAAAAAAAATAGGATTTTAATTAATTTCTCTTCTTGTCTTTAATACTCCATACTAGTAGATCACTTTACAATGAAGGTTTTGGGGGATGGTATGGGTTTTTTTCTTTTTTTGGTTGGTT
Organism: Certhia americana; assembly: GCA_018697195.1. Classification (NCBI taxonomy): domain Eukaryota; kingdom Metazoa; phylum Chordata; class Aves; order Passeriformes; family Certhiidae; genus Certhia; species Certhia americana. Next base: position 38,086,467 of record CM031860.1, read on the forward strand.
GTTTGTTTTTAGTTTTCTTTTTCTTTTAATGAAGTTGGAGTTTAGAAAATTATTACCAGATTGAAGTTTGCTTAGCTTTTTGGTTTGTTTTTTTTTTTTTTTTTGCCTCTTGCTTAGGATATTTTCTCTTTAACGTAAAAAATGTTACCAATTTGACATTTATAATCTCATTCTGCTTTCAAATCCTGGTAAGGATTTGAAACTAAATATCATTGGTTAACTGTGAAGGTATCTAATAGCTATATTCTTTGACATCTAGAGTTTCTGAAAAAGTTTCCAAAATATTTAAATATTTAAAAAATTGAAAATACTTTATTGTTTTTATAATATTTTAGCAATTAGAGTGGTGCCTTTGTTCTGTTGAGCACTTCTTGCAGAGTTACTATGAGATATTGTAGGTATATTTTTAGGTCTACTCAGAATTCAAGTCTCAGAACAGAAGAAATCTTCTGCTGTTGAAATACAGCAATTAATGCAAGAATACTTAGTAATGAGCTATAGTTATCCCAGACAGTTTCCTTGATCTTGTTTTGATAGAAGATAAATGCATTACCTGTTTTACACATTTTTATTGAGTTGTTTCACCTTTGCAGGAGGTTCTGTGTCGGAAAGACTTTCACTCCCTAGTTCTAGGCTATTTGTCTTACACAATGCCCAGTAAACCATCTTCAGAGAAGGAAAGTAAATTTTATATAAGTGGATGACAAAAACAATGGCATTGGATAAATCAGTAAACAAGGATAGGCATGAAAAAAATGTGAAAAAAAAGGAGGCAAACTTCAAATGCCTAAGAACACACAGAGGCTTTTTCTATCTATTAAATGTAAAGTGAGTGGTATAAATTGCTTTTATGTGTTCAGTCCTTGGAGGGGAGAGGTAAGAAAAATGCTGATTTTATAGTGCTGTTCCCTACATACAGATCTCTTGAGTTTTTTATTATTTTAACAAAGAATAAAGATTTTTTTTTTCTATCCCCCCCCATCATTTTCTTTCAAGAAATACATTTAAAATTGATTAAAGAATTGTCTTTTTTTTTCCAAGTAATTTCAGTGAATGTTTACTAGAGTTCTATTTTTTTAATTGAAGAGAAAATTCTAAGTGAAAAATCTTGGTCATCTAATGAAAACTATGGAATTACCATATTCTACTTGGGCCTAGTAATATAACTCAAAACTCAACAGAGAAGCAATTCAGGTTTGGAAAATTGTTACACATTTTCTTTCTCTGGATTTTAAATACCCAGTAGGAGATACCTTAGTACCTCCTGTAATTGTTAGTGTCTACTACTTACACAACCAAAAGCACATTCCATGAGAATAGAATTTTTCAGTGAAAAAGATCTGATGGAAGGAAACTGAAAACTGAAACTTTCAGATATCTAGATTGAGCCAGCAACTTCAGTCTGTTATCTCAAAACTTCTAAAAACTTGGGAACTCAATTTAAGTAATCCAAGTAACCACAATGTAAAAGGCAGCAGATATTTCCCTACTGTGTTTTTGCCACACAAATTTATTATAATCTTTCCTTTCTCTGCAAAATAACTGCTCTTCAAAATATGGAGATATGCATTCAGGCAAACCATTGATGAAAATTTTGAATCCGTGTTTCAGATTTGTATGTGAAAGAGCAGAAATTGAGAGCTTTACAGGATGTTGGTCCAGATTTTGATACAGAAATTAAGATGTGAATATGAAGAAACATTTATAATTATTAATAAAGGATTTTATCATACATTTTTTCCTAATAGTGTCAATTTGTGGTCATATATTTCAATGTGTTTTTATTTTCCAAAATAATTGTACTGTATTTTATTTATGTATTTTAGGCACGGAAGGGGCAGTGTTTGGGCACTCTGTGGAGACACCCCATATCAGAGCAGAACCTTCCCAAGACCTCAAGTAGGTGTTCAAAAAGTTGTTTTAAAATCAAGTATTCTCCAAAAAATTGTCTGGATTAAAAGAACAATATCTATATAGTAATATATATACTGCTTATTTAATGACTCATAGGCATAAAAGCACTGATAGACTTCAGTTTGTTCTAACTAGTCAAAAAAACCCCACAAACTCCTATCACATGAAATGTAAAATACAGTGCTTTTTTATATAAGACCTGCCTCCCATAGTAGAATTCCTAAGAAAAATATTTTCCCTAAAAACTGGAATATTCAGGTGTTGCTCCAATGTGTGTAGTATTGTTCAATATCATCAGACCAGTTGTTTGATTTTTTATGAGCTGTTACAGAATATATAGGTCACGTTATATTAAACAGTCACTGATTTTTCCATTTAGCACTGTTTCTGGGTTCTTGGTTTTTTTTATAGTAGCACACACACTTTTCAAAGATTCATTACCAAGTGAGGCTACATTTCTAAATGTAAAATTTTTCTGTACGTAGTTGAAGAAGTGGAGAAATCAGTAGATAGTAAAAGATTAAGTTTAAAATTTACTAAGGAAACTGTAGAAAAGAAAACTTAGAAAAGTTTAAAACTAAAGCTTTTTTTGAAGTGCATGATATGTACTGCTAAGTACTAATCTGTGATTTATATGGATGTGATTTTTAATGAAAATCACAGGAATCAAAGGTCCTTCCCTGTGTTCATCCCAGAGCTGGTGAGAAACAGCATAGACTTTGACTCAATTCCACTATGATTTTTGAACATTATATAACTATCTCTTTACCTGCCAAGAGGTGTTTCTGAGTAATTGTGACATAAAAGCATGGTTAAATGCTCAGCCTTACATTTGCAAAGGCATTTAGGATTATGCATCAATAACAGTATTGCAGAAATTATTTGCAGGAAGCTATCCATGTGGACAAGTTTGACCATTGTACATGGAGTCTGTGAAGTAAATGGTTGTGTTTGATTATTTACACTAAACATTTCAAAGTAATGTATACCTCTGGGTTTTTCCAGAGGATCTCACTTACTGGATTTCTGTCTTAAAAATCTCTGACCCCTTCCATGACTCCTGTCAGTCCTTTGTGGAAAATAATTGTAAAGGCATCTATTGATGACAATCACCAAGGTGATATCATCTCTAATCAGAGGAAGTTCAGCAGAAATCAAAGAAAATACATAAGAAGCTTTTCTTTTTTCAGGGGACAAATAATTTGGGTAGGAGGCTGGAACTTGTCCCACTCAAAAGAACATGGAAGCACTGCTTCCTCTACTTTCTAATCATTAAATAATATTAACAGAGTGAAAAAGTATGGTAAAACAGATAATCCTATGTCTTCAAGATTAATATAAGTAAGGTTAAAATCATGTTGCTTCTGAAATTCACACATGGGACATTCACCCGTCCAGTCTTTAGTCTTTATTCACTGCCATGATTCCTATTGTTGCTTAATGTTTTCAACTCCACTGTTGCTTCAGTTCATTTTTCCAAGATGGGCTTAAATTAGTAAGCATTTGGCGTCCAACTTTCTGCCTTCTCATTAATGATTTTAGCCCATACCTTTTATTCAAAAAATTGAAGAAACTGACACCCTTGAAGTAAAGTAACCTTAGCTTACAAGTGATTTATTCTTAATATATTCAGTCCATATTATGTTCTGCAAATTTTTGTACACATGTGCTCCTCTATATTAGTTGGATTCAGTCATATTCTTTTTTAAAACTCTCAAGTCAATTTAGTAATTTTAAAATGATGACAACTATTATTAGGACATTTCAGTGGGCTGGTCTAGGTTATATTACTTTTTAATGTTTTAGAATAAACTTACCTAAGGTGTCCAATAATAGCAGTCCTAAAATCAAGTGGAGTATTTTTCCAAGTATTGCATCTCTGAATTTTTGGATGGTTAAACTTAATGGTAAGTAATGGGAGACTAGAAAGTTTGCTGAATTGACATTACTCATTTTTTTCAGTGGACACACTTGAATGCAATTAGACAGCAAATGCAGTGCATAAATGCAAATATAGTAGCCTATGAGAATTATTGTATACAGGGCTGAAAGATAAAAGAATGTACATTAGATCATTAATTAAAGTATAAATTGCCCCATAGTTTCTTGTTGTAATATGTATTTGTGGTCAATCAATAAACCTCAGACGTCAGACATTTTTTTTCCTTTATCTCCAAAGTAAAATATGCTGGAAATCTATTCATAGCCTTGTATATGTAAAATGATTGACTACTGAATTTGAAAAATGGAATAATGACCCCCTTGATTACTCTGAATGAAACATAACTAGAAAATTTGGTCTAAGAATTCGATACCCACAAGGATCATAGTACTTCCTGGGATTTTAGTTTAATCTGTCATGGACAGGGAGACAAAAAGATAAAGTCAGATTCACATTAGCTCCACATGTCTCAACCTTGCCTCAGACACTCAGTTCTACAGATTTTGAGGTCTTCATACAGAGAAGCTCCCCTAATATTTACTATTAAAAATGTGTTGTGTAAAAATACACTTTAAGTTGAGTACTTATATAATTCATTCCTTATGTGTCCAACCATTTTGGTCACATCTTTCTCCTTTCTTGCATTTTTAAATAGTAACTAGAAAAAATTTACTTTCAGACAGTGCTGTTGCAAAATCCTTTGTGAAAGCTTTTTTTGTCAAATCCCAAAAACTAATTAAAGATGACTTTCATTAGTTGGGATAAGTAGCATAAAAGAATCATGCATTAGAATCAGGAAAATGAATTATACCTTAATAATTTAATCTTCCTGTTCCTCTTGCTACTGTTTCTCATAAGAACATAGTTAGGAAAACTAAACTGCCAATATATTCCCCAAATGCTGGTTTTCAGATGGTAGTGCATTAAAATACAGTGCACTAATAGGTGATATCCATGCACAAAATAGACAGAGAGTAGTTAAATGTAGATAACTTTGCCCTCAATAACATCCTTAATGAGGAGATGAATTAATTTATTGTTTTCCTCTGGAGATAACTGCAAGATCAAATTTAAAAGTTTCTTTTTCTCTTGTATGTCATGCCTTGCAAACCCCTATCAGTTAATCCTGCAAGTTAATAATGCTGGGAATAATGAGATGAAAATTGATCAAGTGGCAAGGAACCATGCAAAATAGTTGGATTCTACTTTACCTCTAATAAGAATTAAAAATACTCCTATCTTGCACAGGAGGTCTGGTTCACTCAGAGTTGTCTGATGATTTGTAAGACAAACTTTTTTTGTGACATTTAAGGGGTGGTTTACTAATAGGTCCAAATATTTATTTTGTAAAAGCCTGGCACCAGAGAACACATCAGAAATATTGTCCTGAACTTGTTAGTCATCTGAGCAGGTTGAGAGTGACAAAATTATCATGACTTCGTTCATCTATTTTTAGCCAGAAATCAAATAATAAACAAAACCTCATTAAAAGGTAGAAGAAGCAGCAGAGTAATGAAACTCTTCTCCCTTCCTATGCTGTTTTAATTGTGTCAGATTCTAGTTATTTTCAGTGCCATTTTTTAATAAAATAGAAATAGTTACTATTTTTGTTTTCATAATTTATGTTAGTTATTTCATTGTTTGGCCATGTATATTGGCAGAAACTTGACTGTGTAGTTTTATCACCAGCTGTTGAAAAGATGACTTTTTTAACATACATGTTCATACAAAAATAGGTGTGGGTATAGTAAAATTTTTAGAACTTCAGATCTCTTTTTAAATATACATTCATATTTTTATATATATATACACATATATATATATACACATATGTCTATATATATGTGTGTATGTGTTTGTATATATATATATATATGTGTGTATGTGTTTGTGTGTATATATATATATATATATATATATATATATATATATATAAAATAAATTTTAAAATATTGAAGCAAACAGAGAAAAAAAGCCAGTAATGAAATGTAATTGCTATGCAGACAGGACAGAGTAGAATTGGAAGGTGACTGGGTATGGCTCTTAAAGAATAATTTGCTTTAGTGTTCAGTGATGATGATGATTGTATTTGACATTGGAAAGGAAAGTAGGAACCATGATATGAAGGATAAAAATATTACTATCATAAGAGATAGAAAAATCCATTGAGTTTCATATGGTTAATTTAGGATACTGGAGCCAGGCTAAACTACCCCAGTTCCCTTAGCCACTCCTAGGTCTGACACTGTAGACCCCTACTCAGCTCCACTGCCCTTCCCTGGACTCGCTGTAGCACCTCAGTGTCTTTATTGTAGTGAGGGGCTCAAACTGCACACAGGATTCAAACTGTGACCTTCCCAGTGCTGAGCTCAGGGGGACAATCCCTGCCCTGCTCCTGCTGGCCACACCATTGCTGATCCAGGCCAGGATGCCATTGGCCTTCTTGGTCACCTGGGCACACACTGGCTCATGTTCAGCTGCTGTCAACCAGCACCTCCAGGTCCTTTTCTGTTGGCTTATGATTATGTTTGCTTTATGATTATGCCATGTCATGACTTCAGGAACCCACAGATGGGCTCCAAGCACAGCTGTCTCAGCCTACACAGGGTTATGAGAGTAAATATATTACCCAATCAATCTCATCTGAAAATCCATATAAAGCTTGTGGCAGTAGAAAGCATTTGCACAGTGCTGATTTAATGCAAGGCATGGCAACTTTACACTGCAATTACTATGAAGGCAGCTGAGGATCTTTGTTTGCATGGAGCTCAGTCATATCTAACAGCAGGCACAACTAGTGAGTTCTCAGAGTGCCAGAGGGAGATGTTCAAGGTTTCAGTAGGTGCCCTTTTGTGTGTCCTTGGCTCCTGAAAGGCTTGTTTCAACTGTGGTTGCTTTTACACTGCTTCCAGATCCAAGCTGATGTATAATTAATTCTGATTTCACATAGGTCCAGCCTAAGACTGGGCACAACAGCCCACAATTTGTTCAAGCTTTTCATATTCACAGATAGAAGGTAAATGCGGGTAGAAGTGTTTCACTGTATCTTTAAATGGAAGTTGACAAACAGTCTTCCATGCCCAGGAGATATTAGAGGTACCAGAACTCATTTCTGACACAGTTTGGACTCTAATACAAACTTGTTTCACTATACCACAATACTTGTATTTTGCTGTAGTTTTTCTGATGAAACATGATTTGATAGACTACTTCTATTCCATAAAAATTGCACTATATGTCATTAAGTAATGCTGCTGTAACATACATAATATTTTCATGTCTCTCTTTTGATTCCAAGTGAACAGGCTTACTGATGCATTACTAAAAAGGGCTACTGATAATTATTTTTTCCATTTGAGCAATCTTTAGTTTCTTTAGCCTTTCCTTATACTAAATTTCTGCACAGAGATTTTTTTTGCTCATTCCTACTGTTCCTTTTCCCTTTCCGGGAGTATCTCCATTTTCAGTGACGCTGTTTTACCACTTGCACAAGAAAACAGGGCTTCTGAAATTTGCTGTGTGTCTATTCTCTCCTGTCATGTCCCTGATATTTTGTGAAATAGTTAGGTAGTTTCATATGAGGCAAAAGGTCATTGGGTTTCTCTGTGTTTTCTGAAAGCCAGAAATTTCTAGATCTAGCTGATCTAGAAATCAGCTCACAGTACCAGTATTTCCTGCTGTCACTTTACCCATTTGTATACACATGGCTTCAGAATACCCTCAGCTTCTGAAACATCTTGCTTCATGGTCAGGTGAAGGTTATAGCATGTGGAGTACATGGAATTTGCAGCAGTGTTGTGGTTGTGAGTGCTGCAGTATGGTTTGGGTTCTAATCTTAACACCATGTCAGAGCCAGACAAAGGATCTGGAGTTCATATTGACTGGACATAAGAATGAGGAGGCTCAGAAGCTACAGAGAGTACAAGAGTTTATTCAACTACTAGTTCTGCAGTCCACCAAACAGCTCCTATTGCTTATATCTATAATTATACAGAGAACTCCAAAGATAGCCAGATAGAAGAATGACTGATTTTATGTGTCTTATCCTGTAATGCACATTTTGTCATTTGCTGTCTCTCAAGATGGAATTCACTGCCAAAAGAATTTTAAAAATCTATTTGACTTCTTCACAATCTTCTACTCAATCCTGTGTTGCAGAAAGTAAAAATAGCTCTCTGGTTTGTTTGGACATGGCAGTTGTCCTAAACAAGTGACTGAAAGTAAGCTCCCAAACCGTTTCCGACTTTTTTTTTTAATTAAATTTTCTTCTTGGAATGTTTGAATACAGTCTAAATATGGGCCATTGGAAAGTATATTCCAAGGTCTCTGCTGTGCTTAATCTGCAGAGTTTGAAGTAGACCTAAGGACTTTCAGCAGAATAATGTTCCATGAGATAGAGTTTTCTCAAAGTGTGGATCAAGCCATGTCACAGTTTGCCTCAGCTAAAATATATCTGTTTATATCAGCTTAAGACCCCTTAGAGAAACAACAATTTTCTATATCTCATTATATCATTAGAAAATTACAGGTGTTCTGGACTGTTACTTCCTAATCACAGGAAGCTAATGGTTTTCAAAACTGAGACTCTTCAGACTCCCCCAGGCACTTTAGCTTCAGAAAAAATCTTGACAAGCACTTGAATATTTTCTGTGGGCATGTTGCTTCAATCTCTTTCTGACAAGATAGATTTCTATTTTAAGGAAATATATTCTGAAAGACAATACAGGTAATGGAGCTACTTCTGTAAAGAAGATAAACTTCATGTAAGAATGTTTAGCAGAAAGGTAGGGCATGTGTAGAAAGGGATTCAAGCCAGAGTAAAAATAAGGAAGATAATGCAAAGGGAAACATTTGGGGTAGAAGCGCTAAGTTGTCAGGACTATGACAAATCTTTTTTCCATACCTTTCTTTAAGCAACTGTTTTGGATTGTCTCATATTCAGAACTTTTTCTCACCGCCTGGAAGTTTGGACTTTCAAACATGTTTTTGTGTTTCTCTAAGAAATAAAAGCTCATGTTCTGAACCTTAAATTTCTAATAATTTTCTTGATTTTCAAAGGTTTGCATTTTAGTTGACTTACGGTTGCATGATTTTTTTACTACCTGAGATGCCACAAATGTCTTTGATTTGTTTTCTTAATATTACTTCTGGTTTTGATAGCTTCCTTGTCTTTAGCTATTCTGGCCAATTAGAACTCATCTTTGAGCCCAGTGAATTTCTAGGTTAGTGATAATTTTAGAAGTTATAAGGGCATGGTGATATATGCCAAAGTCAGTGACATGCAGAGCGTGGACATAACATGCATTTCGGTACTGAATGCCATTCTACTATTTTGATTTTAGTAATGAAAGTTTACTCTTTGTTTTGTTTTATTATCTGATGAGTGGAACAATTTGAAATTGGGAGAAAAAAATTTAATATTTACTGGTTCAGGCCAATACTAATTTTAAAAAGCACTTATCTAACTCTCTGTAACTTAAGAGTTGTGTGTGTTGTCAAAAAACTGTGAAAAAATGTTAAATCGTACCCAGGATTTAGTTTTCACATAAATAAAAGTAAGCTTCCCCTAAACATATGAGAATTTTCCTTCTTAACAAAGAAAAGCTGATGATCAGTAAAAAATATTAAGAATGTTGAGATCTCCAAATTTAGCTCTGCTTTCCAATAATAGTAAAAGAAACACCATGAAAATATAAGCAATTTGTTCAAATCATCAGAACACAACAAGCTTCAACAAAGATAAATATTCTGGCAATGATTCATATGCATCTTGAAGAGGTGCATATTTTGATACATGCAAATGTATCAAAATGAATTTAGTTGCTTTTATATATATGGTAAGGTGTTCATGTATAACCTTGTAAATAGTATAAGGTTGGAATGATGAAATAATTTTATTTTCATATCATTCCCACTGTGATGTCAAATGTAGCTATTCAAGAATCCACTGTTTGAATAGATACAGATTTTTAGTTACCATGATCATAAAAGTCGCTGGGTGCTCTTTTCTTCATGTTGCAACCTGATTTCCAAGAAATGGACTGAAAAGAAAGCCTAATCTTATCACTATCAGTGTTCATTGGACTCCTCTAAGGACTCTTGGTATCACTGGAGGACTCTTGAAATAATTTCCTTTTAGCATCAGGACAGCCAACTCTTCATAATATTAGAAATTGAAAGAATGTATTTTTTAAATTGTTGGATGTTTCTGGAAAACAAATTTTCAAAATTATTTTGGAAAGAGTTCTTAAATCTAATTTGGGACAAAATCCTTTCACTTGTGGGAGAGGAAGATCCTGCATTCTCTGAAGTTTTGGAGTTGAGGGCACTTGTTTACAATAAAATAGTAGGAAAAGGAATAGAGAGAGATTTAGCACACCATTTTCCTTCCTTCTCTTTGTGTGTCTTACCCACCCACAGTCTCTGTCTGTCACAGCTCTTGACCTACAAGTAGCAAGATCAGTGACACAATTATTTTAATTTATGAAAATCTACAAAAGTCTTACCAAGTAAATGTGTAGAATTTCCATTGGTTTTATATTTGCAAAACAGTTTGGATTTTTTTTTTCCTAGCAGCATTCGTATGCTTACTGGGAAAAAGCACAATATGTGTTGGCAAGATTACCATGTATAAAAGTTAAATACTCAGAAGTGTTGATTTCTTGACCTCCAAATATAAAGAGTTCAGTAAAGGGGAAGTGTGTACCTGTTTTACATATGAGATATCTAGCTGACATATTTTTAATTCACTGTTTTGAATAGAAATTCTAAATTGGTAGAGATTTGTATCAGTTTTACTAAGTAACATGGGTTGCATATAGAGCTTAAATAGACACAAAGCAAATAAATTTTATGCTTCTGCACAGGGGAATCTTTTATTTCCTTCTATTTTAAGAAATACTTTCCACTAGCTAACAGAAAAAAATTAACATAGATAAATTATATCCCATATGAGTATGAGGAATATGCAGGAGGTAAATCTAAAATATTGCTTAAAACCCAAAAGGAAACCTTTTCTTTTGGTTCATATTTTAAATTATTTTTCTCTAATGCAATCTAGGTCAGCTTGTAAACAGAAAATACAAAATGAAGAAAAAATGTTTCTGCATTTCTGATAAGAAATATTTTAATACCTTCAAAGGAACATATTTAAGATATTTTAAAAGTTTCCCTTTTCTAGCAATAATTCTTACATTATTTCAGCTGAAATTGATATGGCTTTGATCTTATGAAATTTATCTTTTTTTCACAAATTAACCACTGGTAATTAAAAAGAAAAAGCCCTTCTCTGCTATAGATAGATTATCTTGCTTCATCACGTATAGCAAATCGACCAATTATATTAGTTAAAAACTATTTTAAAAAGCCTTTTTGTCTTTCCTACAGTTTTGTAGCTTCTGTCTAATAACAGCAGTAGTTACCTTCTCCATCAGAGCAGTTTGTTGTTTGGGAAAGAAAAATTAATTCTATGAGTAGGATTGACTCAGATGTAAATGCCACTGTGACAGGCCATCAGTAAATCTGAAAGGAAAGCAAATTCTTCATATGCTATTATAATAATGCACTTTTCCTTGGAGGGATGAGAATTGTAATATGGAGTGCTACAATGAGTTTATAGTAAAGAGGAAAGGTACCAGAAATATGGAAAAGAAAAAAATATTATAAAGGAGCTGCATATTGCACCTAATTTATCTCAAAACATTGAGGACATAATCTGTTTGTATAGACTTTTGCATTTGCAGTAGCATGCTGCAGTCTCTTTTCAGATGCAGATCAGCCAAAGAATAACAATAAGAAAAGTAAATTAGAACTGTAGAACAGATTTAGGCATTCAGTTTTACTAATAGATGAGGGATGTTTTAAAATCTGCCTTGATGATCATCTGTCATTCCTGACATTTCTACCACATTATTTAATTTCCAAAGACTGCTAAGAATCTCTGTCGTCTAAAAAAAAAAAAAAAAATTTCTTCTCCATGGTGTGGAGAAGGCTGATATTATCAACTTTTCAAGCTGAGAAATTAATTGCCAAAATATCTTCTTTTTAGACGAACATAAAATTATTTATGCTAATGTACTTAATGAAAAACTGTGATGAAACTAGACTAAACAACTCTAAGCTATACACCGTCTAAAGTGTATTTATTCATCAAAGAAAAACACAGTGTCTTGATGGATGTCCCTATACAGATTTTAATTGCCAACATGCTGAAAAGTTTTAGTTTGGTCTGAGGGATTTCAATATTATGAAACCAGAAATATTTATGACTTGGCTAAGACACATGAATTCAGTGCAATAAATAGCTAAGAACACTTGTCTTTATGATTATGAAATGGCATCTGAAACGTTAATATTCCTGTAAAGTAGGTTATAAATCACAGTAATAAGCTGCTGAAAAATATGGAATGGAAGAATAAAATCATTTAATGTTTACACTATTCTCTTTCCTTTTAAATTCAAGGTAAAACCTCATTAAGGCAATGGAGTATTCTCAGAAACCTAATTTCTAAACTTTATAATTTACATAATTTATAAAATATTTTGGAAGTTCTTTTTCTGCTGTTCTGTAGCCATCAGAAGTTCACAAACGACCACCTGAAAAGCACTTGTGTATGTCACTAAATAATTCATATTTAGATTCCTCCCCAGTACAAAGAACTGCAGAACCTTCTATCAACTTCTCCCTACAAAGCATCAAAAAAAGGAAAGAAAAAGCCTACCAGTAGCAGAGATAGATATTTTTATATTGATTCTATCTATATGTGTCCCATGGTTTGTTTTTTTTTTTAGTATCAGTATCCACAAATTGTGTTTTTCTCTATCTGGAAACCTGTTTTTAATAGCTTCATTTTGTTTGCTGAATAAATGCTTTTCTTTTATTTTTTTTTCATTTTTCTTTCTTTCCTTATTGTCAGTGACATGCAAAAAACAGAAATGTTTCACAGATACCATTTCAGTGACTTTCTTTGCATGCAAACGTGGCACTTTGGTTTTAATATGGTAATCCAGTACTGTTCTCTGTACTTAAAAAATGCAATAGGTGAAATACTTTGAAATTCTCTTGTTCCATTGCTTGACAGATTTCATCTGGCTTTTCTGCACCGAATTCTCTGTCAAACTACTCTCTCCATTATACATCTGGGACCTCATTATATTTTTGGATAGCTATGACCCTAACACTTTGCTGAAGAGGGAAATAGTGATTTTTTCAAGCTACTCAGTCTAGACATTTTTATCATTAACGTATTTCATCTTAAAAAAAGCCTTTGTACAGGTAAATTGGAATTGTCCTGCCATTATATTACTAAGTTATAGATAGATAAAAAATTTTGTATCCCTCCCTTATAGTGCTATGCAAAAAGTCTACAACTGAACACAATCAGAAACTGAATTATTGTTTCATAGTTCAATACAGTTTTCATCCTGTCATTTTCCCTGTTCAGTGTGTGAGCATGTTTTCTACAAAATCTTTGCATTAGTACTTCCCTTTCAAGAGAAATCTCTACAATATTATGAGAAAGCACAGCTATGAAAGTATCCTAGCTCTGCATGAAGGTTGATGGAAGATCTTGAGCATAGGGAAGTGAGAAGCAGAAAGACTGACAGTAGAACAAGAATTGCTTTGAGTAAAGCTACCAAGAAGCAGTGATAACCCTACTATAACGGTTATATAAGCATTATGAGTATTTTGGAGAACAGAAAAACCGTACATGCCCCCCCCCCAAGCAACATAACCGATTTTCTTTTCCTCTCTTCATACATGAAGCTGCTAAACATACCCAAAACATGAATGAGTCTGTCAAGGTAGTCATTTTCACCAGTTTCACATCATTTAAAACACTTAAAGGTTTTGTTTTCTCTTTATTTCATTAAACATTTTTCATCAGTATCTAAGAAGATTTTAGTATTAACTGTCATTACTGAGGCATTAATGAAGATGTGCAGATTCTTAAGTACCTATATTTCAGTATTAGTACAATTGGATGCCTAAGTGCTAGTGTCAGAAATCATCACTAAGCAAATAAGTTTATATCAGTATATTCTTAAATGCTTGACTTTTTTCTTTCTCTGTGTCATAAAAGGCCATCATAGAATCACATGTATAATCTGGTTTTCTTTTGTTACCTTTCAAAATATGTTAATATCTACCTGCATCATGGGTTTTGAGGCTGGGAAGTTTTTTGGTTGTTCAGTTCAGTGCATTTTATTCTCAGCTACTTTTTTTGTCTTTCAGACTTGAATCTCCTACTAGATCTTTGGTGATGGAAGCACCCAGAGGAGTGCAAGTCAATGCAGCTGCAGGAGACTTAAAGGCTACCTGTAGGAAAGAACTGCACTTACAGTCCACAGAAGGGGAGGTAAGTTCAGTCAACAGAGAAATGTTCTACAGCTCTGCCCAGCATAATACAAACAATGGGAGGAGGGTTTTTTCAGCTGCAGGGTAAACAACACAAAAAGTGTTCTGCATTTGCCTTTGTAAAAATTAATTTCTTAAAGTAATTTTGGTTTAGCTTCAGGTTCAACTGTGAATTCTTATTTCCTTTCTTACAAATGTTTGAATCTGTAAGTTTCATTCACACTGAAAATAAACTTGGTTAATTAATACATATCAGAATTTCTTGTAAATTAAGAATCAAAGAAAAAGCTTCCATGGAACAGAGTCAGTTAAGTGATACTAGTAAAAAATTAATTTGGATTAATCTGTCAAAATAAGACAGAGAAGTTTGGATTAATTTGGATTAATGCATCATTAAACCATGATTAAGTGGTTTAACAAATTTGCTCTACCTGTGGTTTAACTCCTTAATCTTTTACTATCTCTGTAAGAGATATAGAGTGCTTCCATCATATGTTCTTTCCTGTTTTATTAGTGTCTTGTTTCAGAGATCAGTGATAAGTGATTAACATAAAAAGATTTTGGTAAAGATTTTTCATGTGTAAACCTGTGTGAACTCATGAAAATGACTCAAAATCAGGTCACTTGTTGAGATGGCAATCTGTGTATTTCAGAAATGCATGAAGGATTGCTGGCATGAGAGTCCTTTCATCTTCAGACTATAAATTATACAACATTGAATAAAAAAAAAGCAAAAGGCTTGTTGAAGGCTATCAAGAGCTCTCAGATTTCTGTTAGGCACTTCGGAGAAACTGATAGATTTTCAAATTGTTCTCAGAGGGGCTTGCTACATTACATCATTTTTGGAAATACGTCATATAAATACCTCATTGTGAATGGAGCTCTTTAGAAATTTTTTTGCCTTTTGTGTTTGTATTTTGTATTCTCTACCAAATGTTTACAGGTATTTTACATACTATCCAACATAAGCAAAACCAAACAAAACAAACATCATATCTGTGACACATAGTCCCCTGGAATACACACTCTGCAGTAGAATGCGGAGAGGAGCATTTTAGCCAATATACTGCATCAAAAGCCTATAATATTTTTTACTGATGCAAGTATCTGTTCAGCGTAATTAAAGCACTACGTTTTCCTAATTCAGAGTCTCAAATATTTATATACCATGGGCCTCACCTTATTTTTGAGTTTCTCCAAAAGTCAGCTCTTCCCCCAGTCCCTCTCGTTTGCTTACCACCTGTATTACTCTTTCCCAACATTGCTGAGACAGAAGTAAAAAATCTGATTCTCTTTTAACAGTAAATACTGTCCTGCCTCACCATTGTCTTTTCTATGGGTGTTTTTGAGTCTAGAGCTTCCTGTAACCTGTCTTGTTTTCCCTTCATAAATCCCTACCTGGCCAAATCTATTGTGTTTCCTAAATTTATTAACATAAGTTTTCCAAGTACAATGTCTTTCTTTGTTCTTTCCCTTCATGATATTGCCAGAGGGGAAAAGTAAAACTTAAATTAAAATTAAAGTTAAAAAAAAAAAAGAAAGAAAAAGTTGTCCAACAGGACGACTGTTACCTTTCTTTCGTCTTTCATTATTCTTTAAGCAGTTCTTCTTTCTTTGTTCTATTTGTTTTGTATCATACACCTCTTCATACAAATATTTTATCTGTGGATCCATCAGGTTTTTTTCTCTATATCAGCATTGTGATTTAATTGCATGACTTCTCATTTTTCTTTAGTATTTACTATACCGTGTTGGAAAGGTAGTTTTTGAAATAATGTCCTACGACCTCAGCTGGACTTTGACAATGGGAATCCAAGAAAAGATATAATTCCTATATTATTTATTATTCAGAATTGGAATTCAATTTGTTATTAAATGTTTTGTAGTAAAAAAATGCCAGTGAAAAGCTGACTTTTTGGAACTTCTTATCTCTGTGCGATAAGACTTTGCACATCTATGATTTCTTACATAGATGTTAGATTGAAAATTATCAGAAAACAAACTACCAGCCTTTCTCCACTCTTTCCCAATGAACAGTTCAATAAATAAACATCTGACAAAGTTCAGAGTCCTAAATGCTTCCAATTTCAGTAAGATCTGAAACAAACTGCAGCTGAAATCCACAGAGAAATTCTATCCTGAGGTCTGACCAATGACTTTATAGTCCACTGTTTAATCTCTTCTACTGGAGACGGTTAGAGGAAAATGCAGAAACACTTCAGAAGGCATATGACAAGCACCACAGCATTAGCTGTTGTGCAAAGTTACTATGGCCATATTAGGGAATCACTGGACTAATTACAGCCTGGTAGGAGGAAGCAGGGTAAACATCCAACGGATTAAATATCTACACAACAAAATATTGATTGCTTTTCCTTCCTATAGCCCAACAGATAAACCACAGATTATCAGACAGAAAAAAACAAAACTAAAACTGTTTAAAGATTTTAACATTATTCATTTTTAAGAAAACACATTCTAAAATGACAAAGTATCAGTATTAAAAATAATCTTCATTTTACCTAAGAATTGAATGCTTTATCAGTCAGGTTTCCTCCACAAATAAATTAGTGTTGTCTTTGTGAATTGGATCTGTGAACCATTTTCACGGTAAGACAATTTGTACTAGAAAGACATGCCAGGGGTTATTTAATATTTTTATTCTAGTTAAATAATTTAACTTTTTGAATGTTTGAAAACTTTTTCAAAAACTCATCAAAGATATGTGAATTATTATTTTCCTTTCTCTAGCAAAGTTATTGCCCTATTATGATGGAAAATGGCTATGTGGCCCCTGGAATCAACCAGTTATAGCCACGTTACAGAGCATTATGCATTTACTGACTATGAAATGTAGATTTTCCTTTGATTAAAGAAAAACTTCAGAATATTTTTAAGATCATAAATGTGTTTATGAAATACTTTTCCTCTAGCTTTATTTCTATGCAGTATAATCTTCAGCCTCCCGCATCACGAATTGAATGCCTCTGCAAGCATCCTGAATTCTGCTGTTTGATACATTTTCTTTTTATTTACTGCAGTATTATAATAATCCTTTTGGCCCTATTATGCATTATAATGTGTGATCCCAGACTGAATACTGGGAGCTGTAATTTAGATTCAGATTCTGCTGCCCTTTCTAAAGCTCTTGAGCTGCACCCTTGTGAGTAGAGGCATCAGCAGAATCCTTTGATTCAATTATAACTTGGCATTTAATTGTGAACTATGTATTATTCTATAAATAAACCATAACCAATGGTTTAAAGCTGCAATCATTTACAAGGAATGTGAAATGTGAAGCTCCAGGCTACAGCTGAATCCACTGGTTCACATAAGAAGAAAAAGATCATTTCTTGTCTGGGAATTCAGCACAATGACTGCTAGTTCACTACTGCTTTTTCACATAAAAGTATAATGCAAAAATACAAATCAATTTGAATTCCCAAGATACTTGATTTTTCTAGACATAAAAATGTTCAAATCGAACATTAAAAACATAATTGAATAAAGATAGCCAGATGAAAAGTCTATTTGATGGTGTCCACTCATTGGCCTAACAACTAATTTTAATAGATCTGACCATTCAGAATCACAGAATGGGTCAGGTTAGAAGAGGTCCACACTAGGTCATCTGGGCCCACTTCCCTGCTCAAGCAGGGTCATCCTAGAGCACAGAGCACAGGATTGTGTCCAGACGGTTCCTGAATATCTCCAGTCAGAAGATAATCAGGAACAACTTTTCTGGGCAATCTGTGGATACTCAGTCACCCACACAGTAAAGTTCCTTCTCATATTTATTTAGGTGGAACTTTCTGTGAAAGAGTTTCTGCCCATTGCCTCCTGACCTGTTGCTTGGCACCACAAAGAGAACCTCCATGAGACCCTCCATGCAGATACTCGTAGATATTGATGAGGTCCCCTCCCAGATGTCTGTCCTTGAGGCTGAACAGGCTCAGCTCTCTCAGCCTTTCCTCATATGAGAGTTGCTCCAGTCACAACAAAATCATCTTGGACCTGCTCCTGGATCTCCATGTGTCTCTTGCCCAGAGGAGTCCAGAACTGGACACTCCTGATGTGGCCTCACCAGGGCTGAGCAGGGAGGCAGGGTCACCCCCTCAGCCTGCTGGCAATGCTCTTCCTAAAGCCCCTCAAGATCCCATTTGCCTTCTTGGCCACAAGGACACTCTGCTGGCTCATGGGCAGCTTGGTGTCCACCAGGACATTCCAGTAGACCAACCCCCAGCCTGTGCTGGTGCACAAGGATATTCCTCCACAGGTGCAGGACCCTGTAGTTGCCTTTGTTGAATTTCAGAACGTTTCTCTCCACCCATCTCTCTAGCCTGTTGAGGCCCCTCTGAAGGGCTCTGGGGGTATTGACTGCATCAGTCCCTGGAGCAGAAGGCTGCTGAATTGGCTCAGCTCTTAGGAGTCTTGAGCAGCTGCTAATTGTCTTTCCAAGGAGCTTCTATGTAAGTTAGGACCTTCTATGTAAATTTACATCCTGTTGACAGTCAAAGATGAAGTCAATAAAAGGACAAAGATGTACAGAGGCTTCTCATTTTTACAAATGTATTCATATTAATTTATCTTGTCTATGACCTTTTTCCTATTTACTTCTTTATGCCCTTGTATTTCCTGGTCAAATTGCACTCTGTCATAGCATCATTTATAGAATATATTTTGTTGTTTCTGGCATAATGAGGCTGATCCCTCATTATGGTAAGGCTTATAGCTGTCACATTAAAAATGAGCAATATCCTTTAACAGACAAAGTTTACTCAAAATCAGTGTGGCAGACAAGAGGCCAAATTTATATTTACTATTTTAGCACAGCACATTTAATGAAACACACAGACAATATTATTTTGTAGAGTCTAACAAATGCATATAGTATTAACATTTGATCTATAATCCTATCCAGTTCCAGGAAATGCATTTAACACAGAGATCAATAATTAAGATTTATTAATATTTAATAAAACTGCAGTAATCTTCACTTGTAAGCTCAAATAACAGTACCATTTTAAAGCATTTGGTGGCATTTTTGTGGATAGTTTTTATGTTCTGAAACAGAAAATAGAAGTGAAACAGGACTTCTTAAATTAAGTAAATACACTGAAATTGGATTACCATGTTTTACATGCTGCTTACCATAACTATGGATGAATGGCTGATCAGAGACAAAAACATTTCCTAGATTACTTCAAGCAAATTATGTTGTCTGAGATTAAATGTATGTAAAAACAATTAAATGTTTGTATGCATGAACTAAGTTCAATAGACAATAATCAATGGCAGGCTCTAGACCTCAAAGATCCACTCTTTATTCCCCAAAAATTATCTTATACATGTGGTGCATTTTGGTTTTGAAGTCTTTTTCATGGTATTGAGCAGTTGACTTCTTACTATTGTCTGTGAAGAAAGAGATTAGTGAAAATGAAGGGAATTTTTTCTGTATTTTTTTTAATTATAGGTTTAAAAAATTCTAGTAGGATGTTTTGAGAGGTACTTAAAATGAAATGCATATTCTTTAGAAAAAAAACCCTTTCATTTTCAAACCAGTTATTAATGTGTAATTTAATTTGTAGAAAAAAACAGTGCTCTGTACCAGTTTACAGTCAAAAATATAAAACTACAAAACCAAAACAATTTAATTGGCAACACCCATATTTAAACTGTTTTTTCATGGACAAATTTTCAAGATTCACACCATAAGGAATTTTATTAGAAAGGTAAAGTAACAATGAAAAATTTATTATATAATTATTTTTAAAAAAAAATTAGTATCACTTTTTTATCTAATGATTATTTGAATGGTAGTTACGTTTTTGTACTCTGTAAATTAAGCATAAATATTCCAAGTACATGTTCTTCTCTGGATTGTGTACGTAAACCACAAAGAAGTCACATCTGTCCAAGACTGAATGAATTTGAAAAGACTAAATATTATTTCCATAACAGAAATAATAAATACACAATGAAGTGTTTTTCTTCAGTATTGTATTGGGGTTATAACTCAGAAGTACCAATATATACTTTTGTATAGTATTAAATTTACAAAAAATTTGTACTTAAAATGAAACCTTACCCTCACAAAGACCTCTTTGGTACTGATGAGTCGAGACATAAATTCTTCCATTCAAGAGTGAGCTGCAGACTTCGTTAATGTACAGCGTTATTTTTAATGTGTAGATATTTTTCAAATCGCTTTCAGTTGCCAGCAGTTGTAGTCATAACATGGAAATGGGAATGGGGGCAATGCTGCCAGGGTGGCTCTGCTCAGGTGTACCAGGTGTAAGCTTTAGAAAGAGAACATTCACATTCACACCGGGCCACCCTTAGCCCTGAAGGTCCATTTATCTTGAGCTCAACTGTTTCTAGTACTGTAGAGAATACATTTTTCAATACACAGTTTGTACTAGATATTTTGGTCTTCTCTGAATATTTAGCATGTCCAGATTCATCTCAGTCATTACTTTAATTTCACTTTTTAATGTTCCTCAAAACCATTAATCATTTTGACCAATATGGTTCTTGGTCTTGTGCCACCATATGCTTAAATTTTCCAGTATATATGCTATCAAGTTAATACTCTAATTTTTCATTTTGACTTTTTGTTTCTTTTCTCAGAACTATCGTTTAGATTTAATGAAAGCCACAGATAAGTGTTCGAATAAATGGTCCATGCAAACTAAAGTACTTCAATTTATCCTGTAGTTCATCTTAACCTTTAATATTGAAACACATCAACATATGAAAATTATATGGTTGAATCTAGTGACCTAATCTGTATAATCCTCTTTGCGGGATGCTTCTGATAGCCTATGCAGAATAGCAAAAAGACTAAGAAAAAGCCTTGCATTCCTGTAACTCAGAATACTTGAATATCTAAGGGAATCAAAAAAGTTTATTTAGAGAGAAATCACTACAGTGTCTCCTTATACTGGTTGATTAACACCCACCTATCAAGATTTCCTTCTTTTCTTTCACATTTCCTCCTGTTTCCTGCCATTTCGTATCTATATTAGACCTGAAATATGCCTTTTCAGCCCTATAGAATTGCCTGTTTAATCAAAGAGTACATGGATATAGAAAAGTCTTCATTGTCTATAAATCCTAAGTTTTTCATTTGTCTGTATCAAGTTAAATTGTCGTTTGCTGTCTTGACTAAGACCAGTTGGAGAATTTTATACATGATAGGTTCATATCTCTGTATTAAAGGGCTTATAGGAGTATTTGATTTTTTTGCCTCATGCCTTCATATTTCCCACTGAAAATTTGCCCCAGTTTATTCCTTTGTTTTGTAGGTAATCTATATTTTCTGGCTTGCCTTCCTCTCCCTTTCCCTCTCAATGCTCAGATTAACAATACAGTCTGATGAGCAGGTGAATGGCAGACCTTTATTAGCAAAATGTGTGTATGAAAAGAGTACCATTTTTCCAATCCTATCACATACACTACAGGCTGATTAAGTTTGATACTTTAATTAGTCAGAAACACTATAAACCTATATAGCATTGTATTATGTATTTTTCTCTGTACTAAGATGCAAGCAACAAAGCAGTGATCTGGGATTTCTAAACCTTAAGTGTTTAGAGAGAATGATGCTGCTCAGCATTCTGCTCTCCTTGAAATAACGTTTCTCTGAGTAGCTGCTGCCTTTTCCATCTTTCAATCTGTCAGTCGGTCTTCTACAATGTTTCAAGAATGGATGAAGGCTTTGGTTTTGTTTGTGCCTATTTATCTGCTAAGAAGTGAGACTCTCAGAAAGAGTATGACTGGACTACATTGCCTTGATGCATGTGAGGTATTGAATGGCTTATCTCATACCACTCACAGCAAAACAGATTAGAGAAAGACCATGTACACAGACACTTCCATTAACTATTGTCATCTAGCAACAGTTTCCCCTAGAAACATCATACTGTTTAAAGTTTTGTCTTTCCACTTCTTCCCTTCTCTTTAAACACCTAATAACATCAGGCATAAAACAGTAAGTAGTTTAAGTTTTGCTGGTGTTGAAGGACTTTGCAGCCATGAATTTCAGTTTTTAGCACATCAGAGGACAGGAAAGGTATATCCTCAATTATGTACACTGAATGTGTTGGGATATCCTGGTGGTATATTTGGATTCCTAACTGATAAATAGCAATGTTGCATCTCTAAATTTCAATCTTTCATTTAGAACCTTGACAGCATATACACAAGGTAGATTTAAATACTGGCTTTAAACCATCTTTATTAATCCTCTTCATCTCAGGCTTCACCAGGGTGTAGCTATAGGGATGTGGTTAAATTTGACTCACTGCAGCAGATATCACCCTCTCAAGAAGCCAGTTCAATTTTTCTCAGACATCATACCCTAGTACCCACATTGCTCACCAGATGTGCTGGGGTGCATGCTGGGACAGGACTCAACACCTACCATGCAGGATTATGATATCAGATAAACCTGGATTGTTGTACATCACAGTGTGAAGTTGGTAAGAGCCTGCACAGCTATGCTTATAAAGATCACTTCATTTAATGAGCAAATTAACTGAGCTACATTGTATTGTAATGCACACCAGAGTAAGGTGCTCTGGATTAAAATCTTGGAGCAGTACACTACAGAAAACCTGCAAAGATAGATTGTAGAAATGTAGCTTGTACAAACAGAAAAATTATTGAACTCACAGCAAATAATAAAATAAAGTTCAAGAGATTTAACTCCAGCCAGATCTCTGACACATAGGCCCTGTGATTTTTTGAGTTAATTCTTGTTTGAATCAAAATATGTCTTTTAGAACCCATTTAATTTTGTTTTACAGATTTATCATGATCTTTCCCCATCATCACTGCAGCTAAGCTGTTATAATGGCCAGCAACACAACCTGCCAAAAGTATAAAGGGCTCATCTTATATTTTGCTGGATTTTCTTGCATGTCTTCTATCTTGAAGTGCTTTTTATTATTGTGTATATGATTTTCTAATGTCTCCAGCTTCCATAGGAATAGTCTATTTCTTATCTTCTTTGGTATTCCAGATAAAGAATAACAAGGTGTGCTGGTTTGTGCTGGGATGGTGTTTATTTACTTCACAGTGGCTGGTATGGGGCTGTGGTTTGGATTTGTGCTGAACACAGTGTTGATAATATAGATATGGTTTTGTTATTGTTGAGCAGGGTTTACAAAGATCCAAGGACTTTTTTGCTTTTTATACTGCCATGCTGGGGAGGAAACTGGAGCTCCATGGGAAACTGGGAGTTGACACAGTCAGGACGGGTGACCTCAACTGACCAAAGGGAGATTCCATACTGTATGACATCAGGCTCAGTATATAAAGCTCCTGGGGGAAGAAGGAATAAGGGGCAGGGCCTTTGGAGTGCTGGTGTTTGTCTTCCCAAGTCACCATTACATGTGATGGGGCCCATCACTGTTAGCTGTCCTGGAGATGGCTGAACACCTGCCTGCCCATGGGAAATGGTGAATTCATTCCTTAGTTTCCTTTGCTTGTGCACATAGCTTTCACTATTAAACTGCTTTTATCTCAACACATGAGTTTTCCAGCTTCTACCCTTCCAATACTCTTCCTGATCTTTCAGGTGGGGGAGTGAGTGAGTGGTTGTGTTGCACATGGCCACTGGCTGGGGTTAAGCCATGATACAAGGCTTACTGAAAGTCAGCATTAAAAGTCCAAAAGGCCACTCAGATCTTTCTTTTTTGCTCCATTTGTTAAAAGTTATCAAGAACTGCCGATTAAAAGTATATGACATTAGTGGCTCCAGTTTAATATCCTGCTGAGTTACTGTTGAAATTGAAAATATTTTATCACAGTCATGTTTGACATCAATTTTTGATCTTTCTCCAAGTACAGAACTACGCTGATCATTACTTAGTACAAAAGGTACACTTATACTTACATGGACCTTTCATTGTTAAATGCCAGTGGACTTTTATGCAATACTATTGATAATTCTGCTGTTACTACTTTAATAATGGACCTGTAACCATTTATTTCCTCTTGATATGAGAAGTAAAAGAATACTTCTAATTACTTGTTACTCCTTTCATTTTTATGTCCTTTCTTTCCTTCTCACATTTTACCAGTTCCTAGTTTCCAGTTTGTTATTAAACTCTTTTCCCCCCATCTGTTATTTTGTTTTCTTATTATGTTTGCTGTAGTTACTTCACATTTACTCCTAGCTGAGCTGAATGTTTTAACACGTGTAATCTTTTTTTTTTTCTTTTGGTTGTGATTCTAGCAGAACACTATTAAATTTTTCCCAATTCCATACATATTTTTTACATTAAAAACTATTTCTACAGGGGTTATGACTAATAATTTTCTCAGGTCTGTAATACTGGACTTTTCAAGCAACATCGTATGCATGTGTGTCTAAATACATCATTCCTTTGTTATATAAGCTACAGGGCAAAGATAAAATTTGCTGCATTTTAGTTTTATGAGCACTTCCTCTATCAGTCACGATGTGAATTAAAGCAGGCATTGTGACATGCAGATGTCACCTTTGCCTCTGACGTTCTCCCTTTCTGTCCCTTTAGGTGAGTATTTCCTCCTATGACAGTACATTACTGTGGGAGCTGGAGAGCTTACAGTGATGGGGAATTATAGTGTTTGGGGCTACTTTCAGACTATATTACCTTCAATAATTCCAGTCATTTACAATGCTTCTGTTGTGGATGGAGACGTGAATATGCATCAATCCCTGAATGGAATTTTATCCAGACACTTTATTATTTATTGTTTTTCTCAGTCTGCTATTCCTGACTTCTCTACAGCAGGAATGTAGTACTGCTTCTGCACTGCTTTCCTGCCATATGCCACTTACTTTATCATAAAATAATACTTGTCTCTTGTAGGAAAAAAAAAAACAAAACAACAATACTTACCATATTTCTTCAGGTTCTTTACATATACTGTGAACATTATGGTATAACAACATCAAGTTGGCTTTGTTGATTTTGGATACCATGTAGAAACCACTAGCAAGTATTTAAGGAACTCACCTTTTCCTAAGCTTCATAGTGTCACCTCCAGAGTTTAAAGCTACTTTGGTTTGTTACCTATCTTCTAGAAGTTCTTAGTCTACTCCTGAGATAATGACTGATCTTACTTTAGATGTTATTTACTCTTTCCATAAATAAAAAATAAATTTTGGGCAGCTGGACACTCATATGTTTGTGCCTGTAGAAGGCATGTAGTTTTCTGCAAATGTAAGTATTGGAGAACTCAACAAAAATTCATGAATGTTACTGATATCTACAGTTTCATACTGACTCATGTTATTTCCAAAGGAAGGTTAAGAAAAAAAAAAAAAAACCACCCACAATATTTTTAAATCATATTCAATGATCAAAAACCAATGGGAATATCTTGATGACCTTCTTAATACAACTTTAACCTGAAATCTTTTCTCCTCTTAATTTAGGTCAAAGAAGCTCTTTATTTTGTGCATATGTCTTTGTAACCTCATTTAATTATTCTCTGGAAGTAGCTATTGTTAAGCCTCTACAAGTTAGCACAGTTCAGCACAAATTTTCAACTGCTTACAGGAACACACTGGGGAATTTGCCTTAATATCTTTTCACACTTATTAAAATACAAATTCTGCCTGAGCAAGTATATGCTGCTGCTATGAATGAATAAATGTTAATCATAAAATGTACAAGTGAAAATTCAACCTATTCAAGAGTATTGTCAAAATGTTTTTGTGTAATAATGTTTGTACCTGTATAAACATGTCAGTGAAGTAATTGCATATATTGTCATAATGACTATTAATGCAGAAATGACTGCACAGACATGAAAAACAATAAATTCTGACAGCTTTTTTACTTCTAAAAAGAGTAATTTCTACTATATCTTTACAATACTGCTAATAAAATATTTCTAAAATTTTAAGTGTATTTCCAAAAAATCACAATCGCCTCAAAGCACTTCTTTAAAATATGTCTCACTGCTGAAAGAAATTTATGTATTTCTTCTTCTTCTTCCTCTTTTAGATATTTTTAAATGCAGATACAATCCGCCTGGGAAATCTACCAGTGGGGTCCTTTTCATCATCATCCTCCTCCTCCTCCTCCTTTTCTTCCTCCTCCTCCTCACCCAGCTCTTCAGCTCCTCGCCAGACTATCTATGAGCTCTGCGCCTGTCCCAATGGTAAACTTTACCTGTCCCCAGCAGGAGCAGGCTCCACCTGTCAATCCAGTAGCAACATCTGCTTGTGGAGCTAGAATGACTCCGTTTTATCCTCACACCAGAATAGCCTTTTGTTACTATCCCTCTGCTTCACAGTTCAGTTCGGTTTCCCTTGTGACCAGTTCGACGCTTCAAACGGCCTGCAGAGCAACTTCTTCCACTGTAAGCAGGAATATCAGCGCTGCCTTCTCTTGTGGTTTGTGCTGCCACTCAACACAGAGATGGGAGAGACGTATCCAGAAATCAATGTGTTCTTCATCAGGAAACCTAGAACATAAAATCACCTTTTTTTCCAAAAGGGACAATAACACAGGTGCCTTTGCTACTTGAAGTAAAGCACATAGTTTTAGATTATTGCAGGACCTGGATATGAACTGCACATAAATATATATATATCTAGAGAGAGAGAGAGAGAATACATGATTTTACTCAGAATCTGATGGTGAGATGAATTGGTTCCCCCTGTATGATAAATAACTTTACTGTCTGAAAGCACAATTTTCCATTCATCTTTTTGGATGTAAACTTTTATCCCTAAATTTTAAAATTTTAAAGCATTGTGTGATGCTTGCTTTACTAAACAAATTCAGTAAATGGTTTTTAATACAAAAAGAGACAGAATTCCTCCCTGAGTTTGGTTTCTTTAAAAATATGTTGTTACTATTTGTCTACTAAGTCTAGGGTTTTGTACACTAGGTAAATTTTGGAAGTGCTCAGCAATATTAATTTAAAAATTAAAAGACATGCTCTTGTTTGTCAGATCTGAATGACCTTATATAATATTTTTGTGGCCATTGCATGTGAAACAATTGCTTTAAGTGGAACATACAGTTTCTGGAAAAGAAGAACAGAGTAAAGAAGGAAATTCTGATGATGTGTTTGATGATCAGTGTATTGCTCTTCACAAGGTTTTGTAATTGGCAAATACAAAACCAAGAGAGAAATCTTCAAAGGTACATCTTGCCCATTTTCTCACTATATCCACTAGAACACAGTACAAACATTGGTAGTAATGTAATGTATGATGTTGAGAAGCAGTGCACTAACATGTATGACATTCACATTTATTATTCTCTTTTGTTTATCATCTGCTGATGAGGTTTCAAAGTAATAGTAGTATATATAAAACCACATATTAAA
Organism: Certhia americana; assembly: GCA_018697195.1. Taxonomy (NCBI): domain Eukaryota; kingdom Metazoa; phylum Chordata; class Aves; order Passeriformes; family Certhiidae; genus Certhia; species Certhia americana. Next base: position 38,114,021 of record CM031860.1, read on the forward strand.
TGACATTCAGTATTAAAAGGTATGTTGATATTACATTACCTTTACCAGGTTTGTGTTTAAATTATGCAGCAACATTTGCACTCAGATCTCACTACTGAGTCTTTTTTGACAAATTTCATGTATTTCTTTCTTGTATCAATGTTCATACTTATTTGTCTTGATTGGTAATTGAAACCTTATAAAAATGCTTTGGTATGCTGCTGGTAAATTTGTCACAGCATTGATTAACAAGAGTATCTTGAAACTTGCAGAACCCAGGAAAGTAAAACAATATAATATTGTTTCCTATTGTGGAAGATGGCTTGATTGTGTGAGGTAAGTGTGCTTTTTAATTCTATTATTTAAATTACATCATCTAGCTTATATTTTTAGAGTCTTCTGAATCTAAGATCACCAGTGAAATGATATCTTTTGAAAAGTAATTCTAAAGCTGGGGAAGATGGTGCAAGGTGGGTATTTTGGCGCTCTTTTTTTTTAATATGTTTTCAGAGAAAAAAAAATGAAAATGAGCAAACTAGTACAGTGATTGCCTTGGCATCTTATTACCACCTGATAAGGCTGACTTTGTTTTCACTTCAGGTGAAATTCACTCCTATGCTGAAGACCAGCACAAGACGTGTCAAAAACTTGACTGGTGCTTGCCTCACCACTGGCCCTCTTCAGAGGTGTGAATTCTACCCCATAGCAAGAATTCTGTATACCCTTATAACTGTAGGGATATAGATGTCTTTTTCTTATGCACACAAGAAATAGAATGGTAGAGTGACAGGCATGAATTTCAGGAGGAAATATATAAAGTTATGTATGAGGTCCCATCTATGTGTATTCTTTATCTGTGCACACCTACATACACCTGTTGCTTAAAAGATGAACAAATATAATGACTAATCTATTTGGTGAATTAAAATGTGGCCTCCTACAAATTGCATACAAGTAGCAAAAAAGCTAAGGACCTTTTTTTCTCCTCAAAAAAACCTGCAGGATGACTTGCAGATACTTTGTCATAAATTTTCTACTGAAAAATTCTTATTTGTTTGTTCTTCACCTTCTGAGATTATTTACCTGTTATTCATTTAAAAAAAGGTCTCTGTTCACTGGATGGAAGGACCCAAACTTAATAAATTTTACACCAACTTGGTTGGGAATGAGAAGGTAGGAAAAAAAAATTTACTAGATTAATTTTGACAGCAAGACTGAAATAATTTGCTACTTTGTATGAAGAAAACTCAAAAGACATATGTGGATAGTACATTGGACTCCTAAAAAACAAGCCAGTAAATTCACGTAGCTCAGCACTGTCCGGATATTGATTATTGGAGTCCCATCAATATGAAGTTGAGTAATTTAAGAGTTTCAACAACCTATGGGACAGAGTAGCTTAAGGTCTCATAATGTCTTAATATTCTGGTAAATTTCATAATATTGATGTTTTACTTTAAATTCATTGAAAACTATAAGATGGGAAGAAAACAACTTTTATTTCAAAAAGTATTTCTAGCCCACATGATTTCAGGGAGTATTGGAAAAGGGATCTCAATGCATTAATCATACTAAAAAATTAAGATGCCATCCTTATGACAACAATGAAATATCTGCAAGGACCTTATTGGCTACATGTATTTAATATATATGATAGAGTTATCTCCTGTAAAAAGATATTTGTGTGATATTATAGGACACTGTCTCTTGTTTAAGAAAAAAAAAAAAAAAAAAGAGAAGAGAAAAATAAAAACATCAGCCAACCTCTCTGAGCACTGTTAGCTGTATGGTTTGTATTGCAGTTCATTCATTGGTTAAGTGTTAAGACCAAAGACAGACACTTCTAATATATCCAACACTATGACACTACTGTTTCTACTAATTCTGTTGGAATGAAGAGATGAAAAGTTGTAATTACAACATGAAATGTAATGTAGTTTAGATTTGTGCAGCATTTTGAGCTGTAGATTTTCACTTTTTTCCAAGGTTTAATTTTTTTTGTCAGTGTCTTGCAATTACATTACTGTTCATGCATATGGGGGTCTTTTGGTGTTCCTAAGAAAACATGCCAAGACATTGCTTCTTTGAAGTGAAGTTACACAGGTTTGCTTGCAAAATTGGCTTGACTAGATAAAAGAATTCACTTTCAACCATTTTAGATGCAGAGGATTATTCAGTCTGGAAGGTACAGCCATAAATGACTAGAAAGATTTAATGAAAGATGTTTAAGATATTTGATTGCTAACACAATGTATCTTTTGGGGGAGGGGGGGGGGAGTGTTTTATTTGTTTGTTTTGCTTTGTTTTTAGATTCCAAACAATTGTTAAATAAAAATCAAATTAAAAACCTACAAACTTTAGACTATGGAATTGTTATCAGCTGATTCACTGTAATGCACATGAAAGTTGGATGAAAATCTGAGCATCGAATTGTTTCAAACACTACTCAGTAAAGGTCTGCTAACCAATTTTGTTTTGTAACCTTCATGTTAATGGTTTTCTTGTGTATAGAAGTATGTATAAAAAGATGGGAACTATTTTCTTACACATACTATGCAATATGTTTGTAGAACTGCAATATTACCAAAATTACAAAAGCTGTGCTTTTGTACCCTCTTGCTTTATGTAAAAAGAAAGTAATCTTTTTTCTATTTAATGGACTGTCTGTCTTAAAATTGTGGATAGAATTATTCAAAAGCAGTACACTGAAACTTTTAAGTTTTTTGTTTTATTTACCTTGGATTTATTTTTTTTCCATGAAAATAATAGCAAGGTTTTGGAAGTTGGAAATTGATTTTTCTTGGAAAGCTAGAACTTTTTTCAGCATGTAATTAACACTGTCAGTTTGAAATGTCTCCTGAACTTCTTTTATTTGATCTTAGCATTTCCATCTGGTGCTACCATACAATCATAAATAAATGTGATACATTAAACAGGAAACATATCAGAATTAATTTCAAGAATAATCAGACAGGAATCCTGATAAAAGAACAACATATAGAATAGCTGATGAGAAATTTTTAGATTTTCTGTATATTTTTGATGGATTTTTTTGTTAGTTTGCATATCCTTACCTCTGTCTACATTAGCAGCATGGTAATAGCTTTAATCTGTTTTTCAAATGTTTTGTCCTCACATACAGAGTATACTACAGTATTATTTCAGACATTTTTTTGAAAACAGACACTGCATTTAAATGCAGTACTTATGTTAAAAAAAAATAAAATTGAAGAAGTATAGGTTTTATTTCTACAGCAGCATTAGTAAAGTTTAAATTACAGTGCTGCTATATCATCTACCATAAAAGCATACTATGCTGCTCAAATTCCTTTTTATCTTGCCAGAATAAGGTAAAACTGCATATTCATGTTTAAACTTGTTTGCAGGCCACTTGAGAATTACACAGTCATGAAAAAGGTATTGTGGTGATGTCATCAATGCAAACAAATGTTCTCTGTGTTTGCCCTGGGCAGTGTCCGTGCTGGTAACAGCACAGCCTTGCACAGAGCTTGGACTAAAAGCAAGGTGAGCATTTAGTGAGTTTGTTTATGCTGAGCTCCTTGATGCCATATTATGACTTCACCAATATCCAGACAGCAGCTTCATGATGCCTAAAAAAATCAGCAATTTATGTACAAGGGCAACAGTTGTATAGAACTGTAATATACACTGATAAGGCTCAAGTGACTGAAACATGATAGCTGATTCAGCAGGAAAAAATATTCCTAGCCATTTTACTCAGGGTTGGACTAGTCCAATCTGGGGAAACTACTGACAGTAAAAGATAAATAGAAGATAAGTGAAAAAAGATTCCGCCAAATGCATTCTGTTGATTCAACACAGTCCATACTGAGACTAGAATTTAACACAAGTTCTCTCTTTAAAGTATAGATATGTCTTCTCTGAAACTTTGAACTGAGCTTCTAATTAAGTTGTTTGAATTTGAAAGTATTATTTGATCTTTAAGCAATACATTTCTTGTACAGCTAGGACAGGAATAGTTTCAGAAGAGCTGAGGTAAAATCTTATCCTGTATATCCAGTCTGATTAGAGTCCATTAAACACAATAAAAACTAGCCTACTTAACTAAAAAAAAAAAAAATTAAAAAAAAAAATAGAAATTGAAATTTGAAAGTTTTGCTGAGTTATCCCAAAACTTTAAGTGGATTTCATCTTTTTTTTTTTCAGCTCTAAAAGTGTCTTCAATTCTGACTTGTTTAAGCAGTGATGGCAATGTATATTGAAAAATTGGCATTAACCAGCTTCATTTAATGCATGACTAGATCTAAGAAGTTAAAGTGGCTTTTGGTCACATGTATTCCTCCTTGTTTGACAAGCCCATGAGGGAGAATTTCAGCTTTCAGCATTATCTAGAGCACAATGCGAAGTAGGATTTAAGCATTAGAGATGTGTTATGGAACACAAGATGTATTGTTTTCTGTTCTTTATGATATTTTGAGAGCTTGCATATGGTCATTTTTTAAAACAGAGGGATCTGCATTCTAGCAAAACAACTTATTTCTAAGTTTATATTTCAGAACTTTTCTGAAAAAAAAAAATAATTTTTTTCTCAGTGTTCTTGTCCCAAACACTGCAACAGTTAGTAAGTCAAATCCTCCTTCTTAACTCCCACTCACTCTTAACTCTTCAGCTGAGATTCTATTGTTCCCTAAAGAATCCTCTTTTCTTCACAAATCACAAAAGAATAGGCAACAAAAAGGATTTTGTTCTGTCTTTATCAGGATACCTCCTGTGTGACTTACTTAAACTGTGTCAAATGGAAGGTTATGTGCTTTGTGACAGCAGAAGTTATATAAGAAGGAAAACAAACACAGGTAAATATAATTTCGAGTCTGTCTTACTAGAATGAAACTTACTAAAAGGAAACTTTAATAACTTTTGATTTGTCAGAAGTTTTTTTCATTCAATTAATGTATTTAAAATGCCATAAAATAAAAATGCAAAGTATTCTATCCTGGTTTTTTTTTTTTTTAATAGAAAAAGAATCACTGAGTTCATTATTTGTCCCTCTCTACCAATGCGCTTATTTACTTTTACAAATCTGAAAGGAAAAGAACAGAGCTAAAATGCTTAATAGTATTAAGATAACTATTTAACACCCCAACTAATAACAGAATATTGTTCCTTTTAGTTCATGGCTGACATTCTCATTCATCCTTGGTAAATTAATGCTCTGATTTCTTATACAGTGGCAAGCCTTTCTGTTGTTTTGTGTGATCTCTGGGAGATAGGAAACCCCTGATTATAAAGGAAACATAATAACTACACATTATTAAAAGAAGCATCTATGATAATATTCCCCATGCTACCATGGAACCCGACAAGATATCGGGGCATTTACTCATGTGAGGGGAGAGGGTCATCTACAGTATTTAAATACCGTGAAGAAAATAGGATGCTTTCCAGCTGCATTCTCCTCAGGATAACTGAGACATGGTGTTGCAATAACCTTTGAGAGACAGACAGAAAGGAAGTGGTTTTCTAGATCTACATAAGAATGTGTAGGACAGGGATGCATAGGCAGTAAATCCAAATCATGTTGCAACAGTAAAATCAGCCGCAAGATTTCTCCCTAAGCCTCAGAGAAATGGAAAGTCAAATGAAGATGTATCATAGATTCCTAGAATGTCTTGGGTTGAAAGGAACCTTAAAGAGCACCTAGGTCCAATTCCCCTGCCCTGGGCAAGGCCACCTTCCACTAAACCAGCTTTCTCAAAGCCACATCCAACCTGACCTTAAACAATTCTGGGGGTGGGTGGGACATGCACAGCTTCTCTGTCAGTGCCTCACCAATCTAAACCTAACCTCATTCAATTTAAAGCCAGTAATGCTTGTGCTGGCACTGCATGCCCCTGTAAAAGGTCTCTGTCCCCAGTTTTCTTGTAGGCCACCATTAGGTAAGGAAAGGCTGCTCTAAGGCCTCCCTGACACCTTCCCTTCTCCAGGCTGTACAACCCCAGTTCTGTCAGGCTTTCCTCTTAGAAGGGGTGTTCCATCCCTGTATACATTTTTATGGCCTTCCTTTGGAAATCACTTCAACAGGTCTATGAGTAATTTTTGTATCTTTATATCCTTGAAATTGTTCTTTTCCTTTCTTTTCTTGGATCTTTTAAAAACCAGCATCAGGAAAGAGAAAAGCAGTAACCTAGGTATAAATTTTGTGCTTCTCAAATAGAAGGTGACAGTGAACTCTTTGAGTACCTATCTCTGTTTAGGCAGAAAGAGGTGAAAATAGGCCAGTGCAGTAGGGTCAATTCAAACCCAGGTAAAGTCAATAGGAAATACTGACAAATTCTGTGTCTCTGAATTAGGCTTTAAATATTCATTAAAGATTTTTGCCAAAAAAAAAAATATCAATTATCGTAGTCCATGACTTTTTATAGTGCATTTCTAAAATACATTAACATTAGTGTAATTTTTCCTCTGCAAATTGTTCCAGCTCCTAACTGCAGGTACCACTTTGACTCCCCCACAAGGATAATTCTAAATAATTACACAGTCTTCAGTCATTTGTAAAAACAAAATTAAAAATTAGAAGATGTCCAAAATGAGCCATACTAAAAAACGGTAAAAAAAATCTACTGCCACTGCCTTTTCATATTTTGGCCCAGTGTTTTTGTCACAATGGAGGAATTGCACTGTTTCTGGAAGCAATACATTTGATCTTCCTGGCCTTTCCACTCTCTTTTGAAGAGGTTCTGCAGAACATAGTACTTCTCTTTTGCACAGGAGAGGAAAATTAGGGAAATTAATTCTTTCCAATGGGTTTGGGCTTGATTTTTGTTGCATGATCTATCTTTACACTTACCTTAACCCCTGTTTTTAAATGTATAGGGAAGAGAAAAATCGGATGGCAGCTACTAAGGCTGACAATATTAATTGCAGCACGGGGTGGGTTATTGCTCAAAATAATAATTGCTACTACGGTAGAGCAAAATGCAGGAGGAGGAAGGGAGCATACAAAGAAAAAGCATGGAAAGAGAATAAAGGCATAGGAAAAGAGACAAAGAGTGGTATTAGGACTGTTTAAATGGGAAGAAAGTACTAAATAAATGTTAAAATTTCTCTTTACCTCTCTGACCTTGTTAAATATATTGTGCCAAGGTACAGAAAACAGGAGAAAGCTTCAGGATAGCATTTATTCAGAAGTTCTTTTCAAGACCAGAAATGTACTATTCATACAAGAGAGTACAAACAACATCAGAAAATCTGTGTTGCTTCTCTGGCCTCTCTGTGAAGAGAGGAACAGATGTGGAAGATATATGCTATAGAAACTGTACAGAAGACAGAAAGATTTATGTAGAAAAGTACAGATCTGGAAGAAGAAGTCACTGAGGCTTACATTAGGCTACAGCAGTATTAATGGAAAATAACTGGAACAAGAATTAGAAAAAGAATACTCTATAGGTTGGTGAGTGGTTTTCTGTTTGTTTGGTTGGTTTTGAGGGTTTTTTAAGAGGAGAGAATCTGGTCTGTAAGGTATTTTTCTTATTTCCCTATTTCCCTTTCCTTTTGTTCTATTTGTTTTCCAAACAGCATCTGAGAACAAGCAGTCTTGTGCTGTGAGTTCACAGCAGTCAAGAAATACGTGTGTGTTTATGTACATATACAGTGCCACTTACAACCATTTTGGAAAAAGCAGTTTGCTTGTTTTATGATAGGTTGATTCATCAGCTAAAGAATGGGACTGATGAAAGCACGCATTTGTGTTCAGGGTTTTTAAGCACATTTGTTTCTACTCACATCACATTACACAGTTTTCAAGCCCAGATGAATCCTCTTATATTACCATGTAAAGAAATATTTTATATTTCTATGTATGAATTAGTTCATATGCACTGCAAATTTTCCATAAAGGTATTTATTCTTTATGATGACTATTGCCACCTCATCTTCAAGTTTCCTAGCATAAACTGCTGGACTCTAGTAGACCTACGAAAATTCTGATCTTAATCTCTTGGTACTTCAATTTTTACTTTGGGAAAGTCTAGGACGTTGTACCAGTCCTTTTTACGGTGCTGTGATAATAAACATCTCTTCCCGTGCATGTTAGCATACATTTGTGAGCAAGTCACCACAGATTTTATCAGATTCTTGGAGCTGCTTCTAAAATTATTTGTTTATTTACCTCCAGTTTCCAAAATCTTGCATGGCTTTAATATTATGTGGGGTTTTATCTTTTTGTTTGACTACAGTACATTATGTAGTTTTAAAAGATTTAAGTTATATACCTAAACCACAAAACTTTATTAATGGCCATATGTTCCTGAGAACTGAAAGGGAAAAATACATGTAAATCATATTGTCTCACATTTTACAGAACAATATAATTTCTGTTGTTTTAGGTGATTTTCCTATCTATTTTTAGGAAATCTAACAAGCAAATGTTTAATAAAATTTGACACTGTACCGTTTGCCTAAGATATATCAGTTCACTTAGACTATTGCATAACAAAGTATTAACATTCCAAAGAAGCAATTCTAAATGGTGTATTATTCCCTTTTAGAAGTAAATAATGTATTATCATGTTGTGAAGTATCACAAATTAAGTTATATTAATTTTTTAAATAAATGTAAATAAAGTTCTTTAGTAGAAACTTCTGTGAAATGTGCACCTTCAATTTATTGATCTTTTCTGCTAACATAATTAATTGGGAAAATACGTTAAGCTACATGATAATCCTTTCCATCTTTTATGGCATTTTGCATTGTCTCACATATCTTTTGTGTAAGTGGGATGTACTTTTCTATGGGTTTTGTGCAGAATTCATATGTTTTTGTTCTATTATTTAATTCATATCAAACTCATTCTTTGGATTTATTTATTCTGAATGCACTTTTGTTACTACACTTAACATTTAGGTCAAGCTCCTCCAAAGCTCTGAATATGTATTTAGCTTTAAGTATGTGAGTCATTCCAGTAAACTTAATGGAACTTCTCAAATTTGAAGTTAGGAGCATGATAAAATATTTTGCTGGATCAGTCTTCATAAATCAAGTAAATTAAGGCAATACCCTTCCAGTCTAAAACTTGTTTACTGTAAAATATTGAGGGTGAAAGACTGTTCTGACTATTCCACAGTGCTTCACTTTTGTTTCTTTTAGTTGAGTAAAGGTGCTCTTGAGAAGATACATTAATCACTATTTTCCTTTTCAGATCTGTGTATGACTCCTATGCACCACTGGCTCTCTGCATCATAACTATTTTTATTCCTGATTTGAATTATATCAGCATCTATTATGCTAAAATATTTTGTGCAAGTCCTAAAAAGCCCTGCTGCCTTTATATGAACATACTATATTGTGTCTTCGAGGGTAAATGCCATCAGTCAGGAAAGTGAATCAGTGGCATTGAGCTATATTTCACATATATGGCTCTAGAAATTGTCCAAATTTGAAGCCTTGAATCAAGGATAAAACCTTTAACCTGCACACAAAGGGCAAAAGCAACTTGATTCCATACTTCATCTACCATGGTACAGTTTGCTCATTCTGATGTTCTCTTATGAACAATGTCTTCCCAGATGCATTGGATTTTGTGAACACACATCATCAGGCATGAATTCCACAGGATGAAGAAAATCAATTTGAATTGTCAAAAAATGAAGGTGGTGCAGATGGTCACTGTATATTGCCAGTTGTTCTGCAACTCTGGAGTATTTGAGAGGCATTTAAAAAGCAAACAAGAAATCAGATTGTAAATTGTAAAAACGTTCTGAGCTTCATGACTGCCCTATTTATTTTGATGGGACACAGAGGAGCTTGAACAAAAGGAGATGAAACCTTCTTTACACCTGCAATAATCATTGAATAGTGGAAGAGAGAAAAAGAAGAAAATTGCAGGTTTTAGTCTTTCCCCCATGAAAATATCAGCTCTGTAATATCAGATTTTATATTGGGAGATCTGGCTATCAGTTGTATAAGAGCTAACTTCTCTGTCAGCTTTACTCTGTGGAGAATCTGCAAAAATTTTTAGTCAGGCATTTTCAATCATTGTGATTATTCTGCTTGTGCCATGTCTTTTTCCTGTCCATTAACTTTATAACTCCTTAAGACTCTTTCTGTAGGAATCTGTAGCAAATAATAGTATTGGAAAAGATCTCTGGGTTAATGGCCTTACCTTCTCAAGATTAAAAGAATAACGAACACATGGAAATAATGATTCATTTTATAAGACAAGCTTAAAAATCTTGTCATAATTATAAATTAAATTATCCTAATATCCATCTGAATAAAACACCTTAGATATCATTCTGCATAATTTTCCTGTTGTCATTCCCCTTGGACTTCAGTGAACTCTGGAAAAAATACCCCATCAATGCACTTAGCCTAACCAATGTCCAAGTCTAGGTCAGATTGGCGGTGGCAGCAGAGGATGGCATTTAAGGACAGCATGGGTGTCTGGCCAATGTACGCAGTCCCTTCCCCAGAGATTCCCCTAGTACCCACAGTTGTATTCCCTGCTTCATACCTTTGGTATTGGCTTATGAAGCTGTTGTGTATAGGTTTTTGTAATCCTTTTTAAAAACCCTTGACATTTGTTTTCTGTGGCAGCAAGTTCACAAGAACATTCTTTTATCTAATTTAAACACATCTCTGAGTAATTTCACTGACTGCCCTCAGTTCTTTTATTGTGGAATTTAGAATGTAACAGAATAGATTGATTCAGTTGGAAGGGACCTACAGATATCCTCTAGTCCAACTTCTTGACTTCATTGCTGACCAAAAATTTGAAGTGTGCTCTTAAACACTGAGAGTTTTTAGGTATCAACCACCTCTCTAGGAAGTCTGTTCAAGTGTTTTACCACCCTTTTCTAAAGGAAATGTTTCCTAATGACCAATCTGAACCTCCCCAAACTGGATGAATAATAGCTCTGCAACCACTTTATCCACCACCACATGAGTTAAACATATCTCCTTCAGCCTTTAAGAGACACCATCTTCTCTGCAGTTTCTTCTTACAATACTCCAGAACTCTCAGATAAATCCCACTCAGTCCTGGTCACTAAGTAACACCTAATTTACTTGGTTTGATAGTTATTCTGCATATATTTTCTAGTGATTTAGCCCCTCTTATCTGTCTGCTACACAGAATACGTTAAGTGTGGGAATGTCCTCAGTACCATCAGCATCCTCTGGATTAGGCTTGCAGTTCTGCTAGAGAAAATAAATTTAACCTTTGCTCTACTTTGATTCCAAAGAGAGGGTGATTTTCTTAAACAAAAATTTATTAGATATTGGATTGGACTGCCCAAGGATGTAGTGAGGTCACCATCTCTGGAGGTTTTTAAGGAATGATTGGGTGTAACACTTAGTGCCATGGTATAGCTGCCATAGTGATGTTGGGTCATAGGCTGGACTTGAAGACATAAGAGGTCTTTTTTTTCTGGCGTGATTATTTCTGTCTGATTCTGTGATTCTGCATTTGACATTGCACATGCCAGTCAGACAGCCTGGATAACAGTCTGGTTTTTATGTTTATTCCCTCCTGGACTTTTAGAGACACATGAATATTAACCACGTCCTCTCAGGGGATTCCTCATTCTGAAACAGATGCTCCAGTGCACCTGTTGGCTTTCACTTAGCCCCTAGAATAAATACTTCTCTACAACCCTTTTAATTTTCAGTGCCAGTAGACTGGTTCCATTTCTATCACAGTGTGCTCTTAACAGAATGACTGAGGGTTTCAAATCTATAATTCTGAAAGTGTTGCTGCAGAGGGTACGTGTTCCTCTGGTGCTATTCACATCTCATGACAAGATTCATGCACACTCCTGAAGTAACCACCCTTCCCAGAGCACATGAATCAGGCTGTACTAGAAAGCAAGAAAAATCTGTTCTTATGCCATTGCTTGGACCTTTAGTTCTAATTTCCTAAACCTGTATTACAAACATACCACTGAAGCAGCATTTTTAGTTTTGTTTGACTTTTTTTTTGGTGTTCAGTGAAATAACTTTTGAAAACTTTTGGTTGTAGTTTCTCCTCTCCTAGTAATACTTTGTTTCCTAGTAACTTGCTTATCCTCGAAATGTTTATTGCAATAAAATTCATCCCACATATTCATCTGGCATGTAAATTATGTTGCTCTCTGAGCATTCAGCAAGACAAAATGAGGTTTTTTGCTGAAGGAAAATTAGATTTTAAAAAAGTATCCAAGTAAGACTCCAGGTGAGCCTGCTGGGTGTTTGCTTGGTAATCAGTGCTTAGAGTTGTTGCAGCTGGTGGCTTCATCATCCTGCAAGGCTTCTGTCTTCCCGAGTAGATTTGTCTTTAGCTCCTGATCAAATCCCAATTCTTGCTCTTGTGCTGTCTTTACTGCTGATTTCTGAGGTAGTCGTCATGTTCTGCGTCCTGTCACACTTCATGACCCCAGTCTGATGTGTGAAGCAGGATGGTAAGTACTGTTGGAGCAAAAGAAATTGTCTATTAGTGCGGGCACTGTGGTTGGTGCTTTCTCAGGCTTAGAGCTCTCCAGACAGCTGAATAATCATCATAATATGTTGTTTAGTGTTTTCTGGAAAACACTAAAGTGGAAAAGAATAACTAAGCTATTTTCAAATGTTTGATTTTTCTCCATTATTGGAAAACATCATAAGTGCTTTGCCTTCTCTTAGCTTGTTGCTAAGGTTCCAGTCTTGCAGACAAGTATGTAAAGCTTTAACTGCTGGTAGGCTACAATCTTCAGTAAGTTTTATACATCCATAAATGACTTTGTACTGCATTCTCCATAGGCTTTACACAATTTCAGAGAATAAAACACTTTGCAGTAGTAAAGATAAGATTCTTTTTAATGCCTTAGATCCAATTTAAGGACTATTCAGGATTATTTAAAAAAAAATAAAATCAAGGAAATCTAGATTAAGCTAAGAAATAAATCTGCAACAGCACAACATGCTTCAAAGGAAAAAATATTGGTTTTTTAGTGATGTTTACCTGATGCTCTCTACTGTGCTTTAAAAACAAACAAACAAAAAAAAAAGGAAGTTATAAGTTTTGCAAATAGCAAAAGAAAAGCTCCTATTAAAATAAGGCATTACATGTTTATAGTGTCTTGAGACCCATATTTTCAATATTCTGTACTGATGCCTTCTGGAGGCTGACCTGGAACAGAGACTATACAGGGAAAAGGATAAAGTAGGTATTTATTAATAGACCTCAATGGGTACTCTTGGGCCACGCAAGAGTCCAGCCAGACCACACCTAAGCTGCACTCCAAAGTGGTCACAAAATGGATACCCAGACCACGAGGTCTCACACTTTTGTAAGTTCTGCTCCATTAGCATATTAGAATCAATTATCCAGCCATAGCTTCAGGTTATGAAGCTCCATTCTCCTTGTTTTTTCTTCTCACTTTTTCACTCACTTCTCACACCATTGTTTTTGTTCTTGGGCCTGAAAGTTGTCCTTGGTACCAAACTAGAGAAGGAATTGTTTTGTCTATCTACTCTGTGAAGAGAGCTTAGTAGCACTTAATATGAAACATAAAACTACCTACCAAAATAGCACAGAGTCTAAAAAATATAACAGCTGAATCCTAAGGCATCAATGCGATTAGATTTTATACAAAATTTTGTCTTTCTCTTTCACTCTTTGCAAGAAAAACTATCAGAAAGAGAAGGAGGTAAAGCTAGACAGAAACTTTAGTCATGATTTTTAAGGGTATGTAAATATGTGTGCTTTATGTCTGCTTTATCACTTTGTATGAGAACAATTGTCATTGTTTGTTTTCAATCAATAATAAACAAACTTTGCATTTAAGAATTCAAATACAGTTTGTAAACCCCTGACATTCAGATATGTTTTCATGATTAATTGTGTTTTGCCTGGGCATAATATTTTTCTAGGCTGAGGAATAGCTAATCAGGGAACACTTTTTTAATAACTTTGTGTGATTGGTTTTTCTTAAGGACATCTGCAGCAGTCTGTATTTCTTGTAAATATGTGTAACAATTTAATAAACCTCTGGATTATTTCCTCACTACAAGTAAAATTTGTCATCCAGAGAAAGGATAATCAAAATTATTATCAAATCTATTGATATGAAGAAAAATCCAGATCTGGTAAAAAAAAAAGCAAAATCCAATAAAAATCTCAGCTCACTGCCTGTGTAAATATTTACGCCAAGGACAATGATTTATGCTCAGTTTCTTAGTAATCTTACATACAAGGATTTGATTTCTGATTCTCCTTTTCACATAGTTAATACTTCTTGCAATATTACCTATTACTACTTCAGTAATTGCATATAAAAAATTACACTGCAGCATATATTAAATTATATGCCAATACATTTGGTGCTTGGCATTTATGACTTTACTAAGAGGCTTATAATTTTAGTAAGCCTAACCATTTGTGAACCATTTAAAGAACTTTTCCTGAAGTCCAAAAATGCCTGAAGTATTGCTGTTATGCTCACTGTTATTTATGAAGCCTCGTGTCTTTAGATATCCTAAATTATACTTTCAATAATTATCATGGATAGATATCAAAACTTGTAGGGATTACAGCTTAACAGGTGTCAGTTAATACCATGCTTGAGTACTGCAGATAGCCCAAGGAGTATATTCATGTCTAATTGTCTACACTCCAGAGCACAACAGCTGCCACTTGTAGCAGATGCATCATCTGACTGATGATGTTCTGCAATGTGTCGACAGGGATTTCTGGTGCAGCTGATTATATATGATTGTATTTGGCATAGCTGCATACCCTTAATAGACACTGTTATCATTGTTCACTGAACATTGGAATACTTTAGTCAGCTGTTTGTTATGCCAGCTACAAGGAACTATCATCCAAAATTTTTCATTAAGTTGGCTGTTTACTGGACCATATAAAATGAATCATTGACCTTAATGAACTAGTGTCCTCATGTCAAAAATATACTACAGTGAGTGGAAACAACAGCCTTGGCAAGTCTTTATACAGGGAATGGAGACTCTTCTAATTTTGATGGGTAATTGCACTAATAATGGACTAGCAAATAATTAGGTAATAGTTCTAGGAGTCTGCACTGCTGCTACCTGTGTGGGTTTTTATATAAAAGTCTCATTCCTACTGCGATCTTTGCAGCATGACTGTGGTTGACAGGCTTTCATTTCCCAAGTCTTTTACATGGCATTATTCAGACAGAGGGATGGAGAGAGGAAAGAAGAAAAAACAAAAATGAAAAGAAAAAAAATAGCATCAAGACCAACTTTATTATACACTTTATAATTTGTAATACACTTTAAAATTATATCTTAAACCCAAGGAAACAAAGACACTTTGAAGGTATATAAAGCATTGACTGATTTAAAAGCAACAACAACAACAACAAAGACTGGTAGGTAGAACCCATAGAGTATGACTTTGAAGAAAGCTTGGGAAAAACAGGGAGAAAACAATAAAATTATTAACAGCATTCAGATTTGTAAGAGAGTAAACTCATATATTTTTCTCATATGTCTTTATCCCGATTCTTGATTTTTATGAAAACTTAATCACCAAGCATTTCCTGGAAGAATGTCTAGAAAACAAGTAATGGCTGACCCAACAGTAATCTGACTTTTTTGACCCCTCTCCTATTCCCCCCCATCTCTATTTTTTTTCAAATCAGTAGCTTCACTTCAAACTAATCTAAACAGTTCAGAAACTCAGCCTAGGTTTTCTTGAATTCTTCTTTTTGTGGCAGAACTTCATCTTTAAAACAAGTATATGAGAGAGGGTCGACATTATTAACCTTTACTAACTTAAAAAGGAAGGTGTTCCATTCGTAGAAGCTGCTATAAAACAGAGTTCTGGTAGTGGGCTGGGAAGTTAGATGAACCACTCTCAAAATATTCAATACCTCTTTCACAGTTTTCAGCATTCAGGAAGGAGCTTTCTGATATTCTTCACCACATGTAAACTCTTTGGATTTATTTATTTATTTCTATTAAATTAATGAGCAGAAGAAAAAAAATAAATCTAGGAAATTTTCCTGTAAAATTACTGCAGTAAAAGTTTCGGAAGAGAAAATGTCAAATCATTTTTAGCTGATGAGTTCAAAACAGTCTGAATTAAGAAATAATTGAATTATCATATTTGATACCAGAGTAATTTCGGGAAAATTGAGTTTAAAAGCCATGATAGACAAGGATAATGGAATTGTTTGCAGTTTCTTCTCATAGGTGTCCTGGATAGATCTTATGCCATGCAAAGTCTGATTTTCTGATTCCCAGAGACAGATTGCAACAATGTCTTAAAATAAATAAAAAATATAGTTATGGAACTTGTAATGTCAGTTACTAAGAAGGTAAAAATAGTGGTGGGTTTTAGAAGCAAGGTACTGAAGACTGATAAGGAGTGTTTCAAATGAAAAGAGTGATTAGTTCTAGGATTATGGCCTGCACTGTGTGAATTCTCAGATGACATAAGTTAATAAAGTTGAAGTCTTATTAAGTCATAGATCACTACACCTTGTTCATCATAAAAGGCAGGAAGTCCTCTCTGGAACAGATGTAACTCTAAGCCGTCAAAATTACGTTTGCATCTGGAGCACACAATGTGATATTACTACATGGTGTTTTATTAGAATTAGTTAGGGAAAGCTACCTTATAAGTTTGAAAAGTCATAGCAAGATATCATAAAAAAGGACACCTTTTGCATCTGTTGAAGTTAGTGATGCAAACCAAGCATGTTTACTACTTCAGATTCCAGTGATCCATTCTTGTGGAGGCATGAAAAACTTACAAAATTATGCAAATGTCATTTTCTTATGAAGATTGTCAGTTTTTAACGAGGCCTTGGAGGAGTCATTGACAAAACACATCTTCTGTATGAATTTTGCCTAAATTCTGAACAGAAGACAAGTTTGCATGCAGAAGATGAATCTGTCATCAGGGAAGTACTGGCTAATACTTTACAAGGAATTCCCTGGTTTAGGTGGGACAAGGCAAATCAAAATTTTCTCTTTAAGGATGAGTTTAATTATGTTGGCTTTTCAAAAATTTCCTACATCTTACTAAGCAGCAAAATACTAAAATAATCAAAGATGGGCTAACCACACATGCTTACATTAAAGTTCATAGACATTACACCAACATGTGGAGTATAGATGTGTGTGTGCGTGTATATATATATATAAATATATATATATATACACACATATAAATATTATATACCTCAAAAAATCTGTCCATGATATATCAGATTCCAAATAGTCAAAAAGGTGAACTGTCAATTCCTTGTCTTAAAGTTGTTCTTATCATTCTTTCTACCTTGAGTAAAATTTTACAGATTGTTCTTTATGCTTAATATAAGTTTCCTCAGCAGAAATTCTTAAGTTGGAACTGTATTGCTCTTAGACAATTTGCTTTGCACTGATTGTGTTTTATCTTAACAATGACAAGCACGTGAAAAATTCAGATTCTATGTACTAATTATTATGTCAGAGAATAAATCCTTCAGTTTTATCTTAACAGAACTGAATAAAGAGAGTTAACAGCTGTGTACAGAGCTGGCTACAGTTTGACGTTCTTAGCTGTAATGGGACTTCAAGATGCATCAATCAAATCAATCTGTCACTCAGGGCCTTAGACAAAAGAGTGTGTGATATCTGACATGACTGGGTATCTTCAATTCCCATAGGTAGAAACTCTTATTATGTTTTAATAGCATTTTCAGCCTGAACTGATAGCTCTGAACAGGGTAGTCCATTGAAAAGTAGAGTTGGTTTTTTAAGATCAAACTCAACTAGTGTAAAAGTACACTGGATACAATGCTAGTCATGGTCCAAGTTTGTCTGCCTTGTAAGTGGCTTGCTCTGCCAGGAAGGCATTACAATGGTGCATCTGACACTGTGGATAATAGAGAGACTGAGCATTGAACTTGCCCATTGTTACTCTGAATTTGATTTTCTCCCGTAGTCAATATAGTGGAATTACTCAGAGCAAATACAATGATTATGCACATTTTGATAGTATGAATCTATCATGGGCATTGCTTAATGATGAGTAGCACTGAAATTCTGTGTTTTTTAATGGGCCAGTGTTCTTTTCCTACTGTTTACATTATCTTCTGTGAAAGCTTTGATGATAAACTCCTTGTTAGTCCTCAAACTCCAGTTTTGCCTCAGACATTGCGCATGTTTATAAAGAATTTACCTATCAATCTCTTTGCAAATGATAACTCAAATTTGGGGACATGGAACCTCTTACCATGGGTGTTCGCTTTAATATTTGTCTTTTCCTGGCATTATTTAACTTTGCCTTTTTTTAGCCTGTGAATACATTGCAGGTGTATATTGTAGTGAAAAAAAACCCAGAGCTGTCTGTTTAGCTACCTGATAAATCTTCTATGTCTCAAAAGGAAAAAACAATCTATCTAAAATATTTTATTTTCTTAAGAGTCTCTTCCTCAAGGATCTTTCTCATTTCTTCCCTAACACTACCTAATTTCTCAAAATCCTTTTTAGAGCTCTTTGCCTCTGAAGGTCTTGATCCAGCATTTTTTTGTATGGTTTTAGTGTCACTTTTTCCATTACATGTCTATACTTGCATGCTCTCAAATAATGATTTGGTCCCTTTTTAGTCACTTTGCACAGGTATCTTTTTTTCTCATTCCCAATAGTTTTTGGTTTGGAAAAAAAATAGGGTTTTTTCCCTCCATCTCATATTTTATTATGTCCCTGCTGTTGTAATATTTGAGCATCCCCAGAGGTGGTAATCACAGTCATCAGAGATTGCTAACCAGCTTCTGTTACTACTACTTCCAAGGAAATTTCAGATGAAACTGACATGCTGTGCAAGAATTATATGCTTCTTAAATTCACTCAGGCTCTTCAGTAGTCACTGTTTTTTATCATACACTACTCCCCTAATTCTGAAATAAAATTTTCAAGGAAAATGTTAAATGCTTAGTAAGGACAGAATGGAAATATGTGGAAATTTTTTTTTTTTTTTTTTTTTTTTCAATTCTCATTCTTCATTCAATTAATGGGTATTTCAGAGTCTTTTAGCAATATTTTTTTGATTTTTATCTTTACAAGACACTTAGTACCAAATTTTTTAAAGAGATAAAAATGACCTTTAGATTTTTCAATTGAAACTTCAACCTAACATTTGCCACGTACATAGGCAGAAAAATTATCCATTGTCTGCTGAAGGGTATATGACTAGATTTTGCCCAAGTTGTTTCTAGTTCCAATAGGTTATAATCTTTTTGGAGAAAAGCCTCCATGATTTCAATCTCCATTACCATCACCATACTAGCAATTTTCAGAAGTTCTTAATGAATGCTTCCATTCCATGTGCCTTATTTTCATTCTGAATTTTAGTGTAGTGAATTTTTCGACCGCTAGTAATAACCATTATTCAATCAATTTTAATTTTCAATTGTCACATTGTCACAATTAGATGTCACATTGCGCTTAGTAATTGTTTAACCTTCTTCTTTGTCCAGACAATGAAAGTTCATTGAGACTTTTCATTTTTCCTCACCGATCCTATATTCATACCTGTCTTTCTTCTCTAAAAGTCCCTCTATCATTTTTATTTTGGAAACTTGATATTCTCTTGCAAACAAAAAAGGTGACATAGGATTCTGGGTTTTCACACAGGATGGTTAAGACCTTTATCCAAGTTCTAAGGTGTCTTTATGTCTTGCCTCGGGAGATGTGTGTACCTGGATTCTTGATACAACAGCACTAGAGCTTTTTGGCTGTATTTGGCACCTCTCTGCTTTCTACAGCTAGTGATATTCACTGTTACGATTATAAAAGCTAATCTCCATATCTTGTTCAGATTCACTACTCCTTCCCCCCTTTTTGGCCTAAAAGGTATTACTTTGCATTATATGAATAAAACATATGTAGTGGTTGTCTGGCTCTACATTACCAAATGATTTGGGTAGAACTGAAATTGACTCCTGAGGTCTGAGAGAAAGCTTCAGATGGCAGAACTGTGCTGTCATATGTTCAGAGATAAATTTGTTCTGCTTTTAGGCATGTCCCCATAAGGGAGAAGTTTGGAATCATTTGCACAGAATAAGCGTTGAAGGCAAATTATTCCACCTCTCTCCCTGTGGATATTTTCATTTTATTCTGCAAATACCTTTATTTACACGACAGTAGAAGGAAAGAATCAAGACTGTACTATGGCAAAGCAGATAAATCTTCTATACCCTATGGAAAAAGTACTTTTTGTCTCTCTTAGTGTATATTTGTCTCTCTTAGTGTATGTATTGTTGCCTCTGCAAACCACACTCCACATTCATGCTTCTCACTTTCTCTTGGACTAGAATTTTTTCTATTTTTTCCTGTTTTGAGAATTGCAATTGTTCTGGTTTTTGGTTTACAGAAATGTATAATAAAGAAGCTGAGCCATAATCCTCTCAGCCAATGATTCTGAATTTTTCCTTTACTCTTTCTTAAATTATTGATTTTTACATTCCACCTGTTTCACAGACAGTGGAGGTATCTCAAGGTATTCAGGCTGTAAACACAAAGTATTTATAACTCAATTCAGAGTGGCTCAGATCTGTCACAGCATGAAGATAAACCTTTTCTCAGAGGGAGATGCTGTCACCAGCTTGATTTCCTTTTGAGATAACCAGGTCAGGCTACAGGCACACTTGTGTAGAATCGTCATTACTAAGTTATTTTTTACTCATAGTCCATTTGATATGCCTGCCTCCAGTCTTTGTACCCAGCCTTCATACTTGGTCTATTATATTTATAAAAATTAATGTCCTGTTTGAATGTATGCTTTCAAAGAGAAGATTATATTTTAATTTATGTTTAAAGCCTACTGCCTGCCTTTAATATTGTACGAATAATAAAAGGGTGTAAGATTTGCCTTAAATTATTAGTTCAGAGGGTAATATTTTTCCTCTTTGCTTGAGATATGGCATGTTGTAAGGGTAGACATAGAGGAAATTACAGGCTTTTCTGAGGCAATCAGCAAATTTCAATTTATGGGGACTTTTTAGCTAAACTGCCAATCCCCTGTAACACAGAAGGGAAAGCAGCAAAATAGCTGTTGAAAACTACTAGGGGGGTTGTCTGGTGTATACAAAATGTCCACTTTCTGTGAACTGGGACACTTGGAATAAAATAATCAGTCTATACTACTCCACATTTGCCTTTCATAGTGTGTGGACAATGAGAGAGAATGCCTATTGGACAAAGCAAGTGGTTAAATATCAGCAAAGATGGAAAACTTCTGGCTGTAGCAAATTTGTAAAGTGTTTTTGCACCAAATAAACTTGAAGGAAGCCAAAATAAATTACAGTGTTCAGAAAAGGAGTTGTGATAAGGCCAGATTGATTGAAATATAATGAGGATTGCACTCAGCTCTTCTGGGAATGCTGAAGTCAGAAAGCTACCAGGTAAACGGACAGAATATGCCAAGCAGGTCATTATAATAGTTTGGATATTTTTTAAGGGAATACAGAGGAAGGCAGTACAACCTTTGGCATCTGTTGCAGTCATTTTTCTAGATGCAAGTTCTTGAGATTCTTGGCATTCTACACACAAAAGTACACAGCAAGCAGTACTTAGAGGGTTTTTATATTCTGCACTTCTGCACTTTAGTTTTTTGAACAACATAGTCTAGAAGGTTTTTCCATGTGATAATATCTCTACCTTTATTATCAACACCACATGCAACCATCCCTGCAGAGCTTGTGAATACTTTGTTCATGTTTCTATATGTGGGAGCTCAGAGATCATTAGAATTGGAAATCAATTTGGTTTAAAATTCTGTTTTCATTTCTACAAGGAAGCTCTGTCAAGCTAAAGTAGTATCTCAAGCTGTGGTATTTTTCAGAGGAAAAGTTCTAGCTTTCCTTGAAATAGTGTTCTACATGTAAAGATTGGAGAAGTCTCTGAACAAGTGCATCTCATCCTTTCAAAGATCAGCAAAAATCTGATGTTGGCAAGACTAGTACCTGTGTGAAGCAGAAAGAAAGATTTCTGCAGGCCTATCAGAACAAAAAAAAACCCCAAACTCTTAATCCCAGATCTCTCAGTAGGTTTAGCACTGAGCCATGGTTAATTTGGTTCCCATCATTATCTTGAAGGTAACAGAGGATGTTTTTTTAAAACATGGACTGGTGATAAGTGAGAGTAAAGATCCTGGTTGTAGCAAGCCATAAAAAAGTCAAGGCTGTAAAGACCTACCCAGTCAAAGTACCAGAACACAGGGGAATGCCACTATTAAATGGATGGCATAAAAGGAATAATTTCTAAAATACTGGTTTTGAAAAATTTTCTGCTGCATACACAAAAAGAGGACAATTTATGGGCTCTCAGAGACAAATGTCTGCAGAAGGATATCTGACTAGATATCTGAAAGGTATTTGTGATGAATTTATGCATTTAGAGGAGCCTCTTTTAGTACTATAAAGAAAAGTGGTAGACGTATGTAGAATCATAGAATGGTCTGACTTGGAAGGGACATTAAGGATCCTCTGGTTCCAATCCCCCTGCCATGCACAGGGACACCTTTCACTGAACCAGGTTTTTCACAGCCAGTCCAACTTGGTCTGGAACACTTCCAGGGCTGGGGCACCCACAACTTCTCTGGGCAACCTGTGCCGGTGCCTCAGAACCCTCATAATAAAGAATTTTAAATTAAACCTACCATCTTTCAGTTTGAAGCCATTCCCCCTTATCCTGACAGTACATGCTCTTGTAAAAAGTCTCTGCCCAAAATTAATTGATGTGGAAGCTTGGGCTTATAATTTGAGATCCTAGAACAGAATAAATGACTTAGCATTTTGTTGGAAGTCAGAAAAACTGCATGTTTTGATTATCTGAAATAATAAACAAGAAATTATTGACTGAAGCACCCACCACAGAAAGAACAATTCTTCTGCCTAGAAATGCTCAATTCACTTCTAAATAGCAAGTAGCATGGGCTCATATATATTTGCATCTAAGGCAAGTATGGCAAAACAGCAGTGCAGGTCCTCAGAGCAGTAGCACCTCTTTGTGGAAGTTATGAATTGATGATGGCTTGCTGCATAATAGTGACTTTTAAAATTTCCATTAGTAGTGTGCTGCCTGCACTACCTTTATGCAGGGTATTGAAAAACATTCCATCCATCTTATCAAGGCAAGACCATCCATTTCAGCAGAGTTTTCATTGTACAGTCCATTGCATGCTGTAGTATCCACAAAAATATTTTCCCTGCTGAGAGCATGACCATTCACTTCACACTGTTTAACCAACCAATTCTCTGCTCTCGGCCCAGCTTGCATCTCAGGGAATACCTGCTGAGTAGCTGGAGGGACTTTGTCATGCAACTCCAGGAAAATGTGGGTTGGGTTTTTTTTAAGATTCTGAAGCAGTGGCTGCATGTCACAGATTGACATCGCAGATCTGTGCTCATAGAGAGGCATTAAGCTGCTGGTTCACTGTGACGAGTTTCTTGGAAATCATTTACAGGACTGTTGATCTTCACACACTGTCATCCTGCTGTTTGCTGTCCCCAGTTATTTGTTTTTCTGTTAGAGTGGACCTTCAAAATGCCAAGTATTTTGTCTGAGCGTGCTGAGGAGCACTGAAGCTTTTTTCCTCCAGAGTCCATTGTTTCAAAATTTAGTTTAGGACACAAAAAATTCTCCAAGAGATTGGGATGGAGAAAAAAGAATATGGCACACCAAACACTACTGTCAAAGATGTCCCATGTATGGAGAGACTACCACTCTTTGCTGACTAGTGCAAATGGATCACTGTGCCTTCACTGAGCTGGTCTCAATTCCTCACATTGCGTTGAAATTTTAGGGAGCAGTGTTTAGGCACAAGCAGATGGATGTGGTTGCAGACCAGCTCGTTAAATCTACTTCAAGGGAGTTTGCCAGAAGGGTATATTTCTCTTTGTGGCTTGTCTAAGGTTTTAATCTTGTGATCTTCCCGTTTCATATCCCTTACCTTGGTCTGTTCAAAATTCATGTATATTTTTAGCTGAGCAGAATTCCAATAATATTTGTAAGTCAATGGCCTCCTTTCTGCCCTCGCCAATTTGCAAAAAAGGATTTATTTTCTTCTTGTGATCAGTGACGCGAGTTGCTACCCATCTCTCTTCCAAAGCAGACGCTGGAAGTACCATCAGATTGAATGAGTGGCTCTGGGATGCCTGGCTTCTCACTGCTAGGAGTACTGATAACCATCTCAAGGATCACTGCTCCCTGTGTAGCCCACATGATGAGTTTTGTAAAGGGGACCTGATGAGCTGCCGGTCAGAACGCTTCTTTCGGAGCTCTGCTGAACTCTCTCTGCTGTTGCCCACCGCAGATTCCCCACTTTCTCAGGCTCTCTACTGGCTGGCTCCTCCAGTTGTGGGAAGGGAAACACCCTCAGTTTCCCAGCTTCTGGGATCCCTGACCCCATTGTCAAGGGTGGGTGATGGACTCTCTTTGCTGGCTTGCTCCATTGGTGGCAACTTCCCTGCCAGGCAGCTGGTGGGCTTGATGCCCAAACTGCTGGTGTCAAAGACCTGGCTGAAGATCTTGAGCTGAAATGACAAATACGATGCCAGCTCAGTGCATGAGATCTCTGGCATGCTTCTCTCTGGTTTCAAGGATATTTTTCTGGGTTTATTCTCTTGCATATCATGAGTAAAGATTCAAATTACTTCTGCTCGCTGTTAATCTAATAAAATGGTAATTGTTTTGCTGAAGCATATTATTAAGTTCTGTACATTTTATATCTCAAGAGTGGCATAAATAACTTTGGAAGTGATACTGAAGGCTGTGTATCTTAGCTTCGCCTTACAATGCCAGTCACAGATGAAGCAAAGAACCACAGTGCCAGAGGAAAACAGGTATGTTACTGTTCTGCTCCGGGCAAGATCCAACTAGGTCGATCCAGTTAAAAGGAGAAATTTTCTTCTAGCGGTGAACATGATACAGAAGTTTATTTTACTTGTTTTTCCCTATTCTGATACATTTTTGAGTGACATTATTTGTTACTTCTCTGTGTTTATGATGAGAGAAAGAAAATGTTATTATAAAATTGTGAAGACTTGTTGATTAGTAATGAACCTTAAATAATAATAAATAATTATAAATTATAATTATAAATATTATAAATAATAATAAGTCTTATTAATAATAAATCTTTATTTGAAGCATATGAACTTACTATTAACTTCTAATTTCATCCATACCATTACTTTGTCTCTAATGTCATATTCAGGAAAATAAGTAATTAAATTAAGAAGTTGATCTAACTCTGATTTCCTAAATATCTGAACATAGATAATATAGAGACATGCAATGTAAATGTGCACAAAAAATCAGATTTTCAGCTGCTACACATCATACAGAATATGATGTTTTAAACTGAAAAGCCATGTAGTAAACACAGATATCTACATTGACTAAAAAGAGGTGAAAGTCATGGGGGTTTTGTCTGCTATTTGATAGATTCTTCATTATTTCTTACTTGCTGTTTTAATCCACAATATTTTGAGCAATTCAATTTTAGGGAAGAAAACTATCAACACATGGCTACCAAATATTCTTGGGCTATGATTATAGGAACAATAAATTGTGGATGAATTGTTTTGTTTCCAATGATAAGGATTTAATGGCTTATTTTTTTCCTATTCTAACTGTACACAGAATTTCAGAATAGAGAATATCAAGTTCTAAATAGAAAACATGCTGCTGCATGCTAGAGGATCACAGTTTTAATATGTTCTGGATGCAAATGAAAAATGAAAGCCTGATGGCAAGTCTCATCAATATTTTTTAGCCACCTCTGTTCCAAGTTAGGCAGCAGGAATATGGAGTCTCACAAACCCTAAAAAGTAGATTTGAGCAGCACTGATGCAGAAGTGCTTGAGTACTTCAGTAATAGCAGACTTGTTTTTTAAACTGTCTTTTAAACTGTTGCCTTGTACCTTCCTTTTCCTACTTTTACAGTTCATTTAATAGGAGGGGAAGCTGTTCAATGACTGCCTATACTTATGACCATTCCTTCTTAAATGATTATTACACCACAATATGACCTATTTTTCACTTATTTCTATTTTCAGGGTTAGTTAAGTATCCTGAATGAAACTGGAACCACTTTTCCCAAAATAGGAAACTGGTATGAGGGGTTTGGGGCCACACCTGCAGAATTCCTAAATCATGGGCTCTGAGACTTGCTTATGTCCTATTACTAGTGAGACCTAATATTTCTTCAACTTCAATTAAAAAAAAAAAAAAAAAATTAAAAGGTAAAGCAACATATGGCTAATTTAAAATTAGTGATACTTCTTCAAATGACCTAATTTTCTGCTTTCAAAATGACCTAATTTTCTGCTTTCAACATTTTCCAGGTAACTTTTCTGCCCTGAATAATCTAAACACCTGACCTTAAACATAGTTAACTTTACGTTTGATCTGAGTGTCAAAAAATGTCTTACCCACCAAGTCATTCTTTTCCCACATTAACTCTGTGCTATTATCTTGTAAATTACTTTTGAATTGCTGACATTTTTATTTACATTTATTAGAACATGTAGATTTTTGCATATTGTTAAAAGATTTTTTTTTTTTTTCAGTTATGGAGGAGATTCTTTATTGCAAGTAAATCAGTTATTAAAACACTCACTTTTGTCTTGGAATTCTTTACTGGATGTTCCAGTTTAAGTATATTTACCTTTGTCAAAGCACAATCAACAGTACAATCAGTTACATTCATACCAATCTTTATGTGGGATAATTTATTTCAGCACAACCATTTACTTGGCCACATCTAAGTTTAGTGTGCAGCCTATAAAGTCTAGTCCTTAAACTGTATGTGTCAAAAAGGAGAAACACAAACATTGAACTATCAAACACTATTATTCCATAATGCAGAATCTGACAATAGTGCATGATTATCAAATACTTTAATTACATATTAAACCTGTCCATTAGGTAGTCACTTCATTTACCCTCAGAATCAAATAACTGTACTGAGTGTCTGTAAATGGTGATTGTTCAGGTCACAGGTGATGCAAACTACATTTTATTAAATATTTTAAATTAAATTGCCCATATTGTTTTTTGGTATTTTCTTGCCCATGTTTTGTTGATTGGGACATTTTTATACACATGTTCATCTCTGACAAAGCATCACTATTCAGTATCTTGTATTCAGATTTAGGTGTTACATTTAAAGAAAAAATAGTACTTGGAATGAATCAATAAGAGTGTAAGAAAATGAGCAGAGAGCTACAATACAGTATTTATAAGGATATTAGGGAAGCTTTTTTGATGTGTACACAAGTTATGGAGTCTCTATAACTGGTGGTCTTTCAAACAATTTCATGACCAGAGCTTAGGCTGAGTAATTTCTTTTGTTCCTCTTCAGCTTATTGATCCTGTATTAGGTGTTAGAAAATTAAAATGTGATTGGTTTCTTAGTTAGTGATAAAAAATTATTCAATAAAGCAGGGATTTTTTTAAGTTCGAGGAATAGTATTACTGAAAGATTTCTCAGAGACATATTGGATTCTTTGGAAATGCTCCTCAACAAGATCTTATGTGTGAATTTTCCCTTATCTAGTTAGAACAGCTCAGCATCCTTTACTATTAGTCATCCAATTTGTGAATATTTGTCTAGAGAGCTATTACAAGTGGTGGTGATTTGTATTCCTGGAGGAAAATGACACTACACTATCTAATCAGCATTTGGAAGAGTGGGGTTTTTTGAGGCAGAAATGGGGAAAACTCAGAGGCATGAAGCCATCTGAGCAGCTCCTATGAAGGGCTTGCTTTCCTGCTGCTAGCCTAAGGAGCACAATGCAAAGTGTTGTGACAAACAGGATACAAGATGTGGCACTTCACAGGCTAGGTGTTGAGATGCTGAGAATGAAGGAAGAGAAAGATAACATTAATACACCCCCACCCCCCTTGAGTTGACTCATTCTCCTCATCCACAGCTGAGGACCTGAGGTGGCAGTTAAGCTACAACAAAAGAGAGTAAATGTTTTTGTCTCACTGCCTGGACTCCCCAGGGTCTGGGAAATAGAACCTGGATCTTGGCCTCACAGGTATGCAGAAGAATAATGACTCCAAAGTTCCTAAGCAAAGAATATAGCATGGAAGTCTGTGCATTCACAACATATGGGGCCCAGTTCCAGTGCATATCTTGCAGAATTATTAGAGAACAGTGGCCAACAAAATTCTCTGCAACCTTTCTTTATGGCTGTATTCAGATCAGTCTTTGATTGTTGTGTTAATACATGTTCCTCTCTGCTGTATCCAGTCCTTTTTCCATAGATCTGCACTGAAATATCCTCAGAGACAATCTTGAGAGTTAATCCCAGCATAGTTGAGCAGTTATTTATTCCTTACAAACAATAAAAAGATTGTGTTGTTAACAGAATTCTGTATGCAGCCTGGAGAAACTAAAAAGGGAGAGGAAAAGTACAAAATACTGCAAAATTTTAAAACATTCAGGGAAAGTTAGCTATCCGCAGGGAAGTAGATTTTTGTGTGCAAGACTTGCTTTACTAGGATTTTTCAAATTAGACAGATAGCTTAGCTCAGTGCAGTGAACCTAAAACAGAAGTATATGACAGTTCATCTTTTCAGGTACATTAGCTCTTTAGAAGCTTACCATAATACTTCTGGTCCCTCTGGATTAATGAAAAAATATTTAGAAAAGAGACATGTCTTTTTTATTTGCACTGTTCTTTTGCAAACTAAAGTTGTTAAAACTTCAGGGGAAAAGAAAAGCTTAGGGTTGTTTTAGCAGTTCCAATTAATTCACTGTTTCATCAGCTGCTTAAAGGTGACACAGAAATAGCCTCAGCTGTTCTTGGATATTTGTTTTCCTACTCCTACAGGGCCCAAAAGACTGTGCTTGAAATGGGTAAATCTTTGTACTGAATTTACATGGCAGAGGGGTTAGCAGAGGGGCTAAAGGAGTGGCTTTATGAGAAGCCACCAGAAGTTTCCCTCGTGTTGGGCAGAGCTGCCATCAGTGGACTCCCAGAGAGACCCTGCAGTGTCCCAGGCTGAGCCCAGCAGTGGTGGTAGCACCTCTGGGATAATGTACTCGAGATGGGAAAAGAAAGCCTGTGCAACAGCAGCCAGAGGAGACAGGGGTGAGAATAGGAGAGAAAAAGCCCTGCGCACACCAAGGTCAAGTGAAGAAGGATGGCAGGAGGTGCTCCAGGTGCTGGAGGAGAGATTCCCCTGTAACCCGTGGTGAGGGAGCTGTGCCTCTGAGCAGCAGAAGGAGCACCAGTGACTGTGAAGAACTGACCCAAGCTCCCATTCCCCATCTCCCTGCACCTCTAGACAGGAGGAAGCAGAGAATGTGGGAGTGAAATTTAGCCTGTGAAGGGGGAAGGAGTGGGGGTAAAGTGTTCTAAGATTTGGTTTTATTTCTCATTATCGTATTCTAATTTTGATTGGTAATAAATTCAATTTTTTTCTCCAGGTTGATTCTGTTATGTCTGTGACTGTAACTTCTGCGTGATCTACCTTTATCTTAACTCATGAGCCTTTTTGTTATATTTTATTTCCCCAAATCATCTGATGGGAGCTACAGAATAGTTTTGGTGGCCACCTGGTAATCAAACATGGTCAACCCATCACAGTCTAAATTTTTTTCTTAGATTGAATAAAAATTTCATACATCTTGAATTTTCCTGCTAATTTTTAAAATATTGTTTCATTAATAATATAATAGTAATCACATCTTCATTAAATCTGTTTTAATCTGTTATACAGATTAAAACAATGCTCATGCCCTTTGTAGCTAATTGAAACAAATTTTGTTATGGAGTCACTTGCACCTATCTTGTTAGATAACCATACAAAGTGTCTATCCTGCGGAGATAATTTAAAGAAACGTAAAATAAAACCACCCAATTTTTCTATCTGATCTATTCTGTTACTGGTTGCTTACAAGAGCTGGGATGCTTTTATATGGCTGTTCCTGTCTTTTATTACTGCAAATATGGGAGAAAAATAATGTTATATTATTTGTTTTAAATGGGGATTATTACTTTGTTTCACTATTTTTTTAAAGTAAAGCACAAATGTGGCTGCTACCTACAAGTATCTTTTTTTAGGTTTTTTTTTTTCTTCAGCTGCCTCCAGCCTCTCTGTTTCTTTGAAAATTAAAATGTTGGTGATACATGCTTTCTCTGAAAAAAGAGGCAATGTGAAAGTTCATATTTTGGACAACAAACATTATGGAAAATCTTTGTCAAGAGGAGCTGTTGATCTTAACCTTAATGGTTATTTTTAATAGAACGTGATCAAATCCAACCAAAATTATATTTATTTAATTTCCATTATATTTTATTTTCATAAATTATAATTTTGGTAATTTTTTTTTTTTTTTAGAATGTATTTCTAAATCTTTTACTTGAAGGGCTAGGGGGAAAAAAAAAGTTTTCTGAGAAGGAAGACTGTGTATCCTCTAATGTCCTAAAATTCCCTTCAGTTCAGTGAATTTCCAGAGATTATAAACTGGAACAGCAAAATCTGAGTTTAATCAGAGAATTTGCAACATTTTCTTACATTCTTTGAATGTTCACAGATGAAATAAAAGAGTGAAAACAATATTTGTTATTATCTTCAATTTTTTACCTTTCATCACTGCATGTGTAACTGATGAATGCAGTTAGTTTCTAAACTCCTGAAGGAAAGTCAAGAGGGACTTGAAATAACTTGAACTTTTGTACAAAAACTTAATATTTTTCTATTTTAATATTGGCAAGGGAAATGTCATACATTTATCCCTGCTTACAAAAATAAGCAGTTAAGGCTACTTAACAGTAGAGTTGAACATATTGACTTCATAATTTATATTCTATTACAATTACTAACAGCCAATCCATATCTCTGTGGTATATATTTTTTAAATCCTTTTCAACATCCATAAGGAATATAGTCAGAATTTTTTTGCATGCCATCTTGGATAAGGACAGAGTAGGCAATACCTGTAAAATGTTAGTTGAGATTTCCTTGCTGCCACCTTCAACCTGAAGCAGTGTCTTTAACAGGGATTGTCTAGACCTATCTTTGCAGACTCATTAATCCAGCTGTGCTCTGGCACTGCCTGGTCCCTTGTGCTGTCTCCAGCTTTTTCTCCATCAGCTCTTCAGCTGTCAGGCTGTGGGTGGGTTGTGCTGTCTGAAAAACTTGTGCTCAGATTGGTTGCCAATGCAAGCAAGAAACAAATATGCAGAAGTCTTTGGGCCTTGAAACAAATGAATATTGTCTGCCAAGAGGATCAGGTTCCCAGTTTTCCCGCCCTGTCCTCTTTCCATTTCCATTGCAGAAGTAACTAGGTCTGGATTAAGGCTCACAATTTTAGACAGCAATAAATCTTCTGACTGCATTTTTTGAGGCATTTAGATAAAAACACGAGAGCTTCCAGTATGTGACAGCTTTTTGTCTATATGTACGTATTTTTGTATGACCTTGGCATTAATTAGAACAGGGGTACTTTTATAGTAGGCTGTTGTCAGATGGTAAATTTTATTTGAATGTGATACTGCATCCTGTCCTTTAGTTTTTATATTTCTGCATATCTGCCACAGCTCATTGAAGGGAAGGGAGCATGTAGCGTCTGGTAGGCCAAGGACCACTGAAACTAAATACTAAATACTAAATCCTTCTTCCTGGTTAAATGTTGCTAAATTGCCTGGCTTCAAAGAAAAGTTTGCCAGATGAATTAGTTGAGTAACCTTTTTCTGAAAGCTATAATCTTTGAGAGTGAATGTGGTATCTCGAAATACATATTGATAAAAAATTCTTGGCTACGTTTATTTTATTCTGGAAGAACTGCAACCCTTTAATCCCTTAAGGAAAGGGAAAAAAAAAAAAAAAAAAAAAAAAAGAAAAGGAAGCAGAGTTTATTAAAATCTTTTTGCCAAAAGAAGGAAGAAAGCCAAACCTCTTTCCTGTGTGACAGTAAAGAGAGAGACAGGAACAGAAGGCATCACTAGTCATTTCACACTCTCCTGTAGAATTATACTGAAGGAAAAATATCACTGAACAGCAGGGAAAGTATAGAATTCATGAGTAAAGGAATATTAGTTATGATCTTTTCTTTTTAGTGAAGCTCTCAAAGCACAAATCACAAGTGCTGCATTATGACTGTAGAGACTTAAAGAAGAAAATATCTGAAGTGCATTAGCTCTTTCTAGTCTCTGCCATTTCCATTCCTATGCAAGCATCAGTTCTTCAAAAGAGAACTAACCCTTTTGTGACACTGCAGCAACTCATGGGAATACAATGGAAAGTAAAAACTGATTTAAGGTGTCCCTGCTGTTGGTCAGGAGTGTTTTCCTTATACCTACAGATATTCAAGTAATATGGTTCTGAAATACAACTCCTTAGGTAGAGTCAGTGTGGCTTGTCATTTGTTGCTAAATCACCTCATGTATAGTAATATTGATTCTGATCTGACAGGCATTACTGTGATTGCAAATTAAATTAGTTCCCTGAAAATATTTTCCTCAAGCTTTCCCTAGCCCATAGGCTTCCTCTTATTTTTCTGGTTAATGAAAATTCTGTCAGCATCTCTATTTTGTTCAACAAGTGAAAAAGGAGCATCTTGTGCCTCCTTCCACTGGCCACAGTGCACTTGCTTCCTGAGCAGATTTGGTTCAGCTCTACAAAAGTGAATATGAATTGCAAAAAAGGCTGTTTATTTGGCTTTGATTTTAAAAAACTTTTCATTATTTTGCAAATATATGTTTGGGTTGTTCCCAAAGTGAACACTGGTAGATTTTTTTAACACTGCTCTATGTGGTGTGCTGGAACAGTACAGTACAACTACCATTTTTCCAATTATACAGGATGCAAGTCCATGCTTTTTGTTAATGATTGTCATTTGAAGGAGAAATTATGCTGTCCTTTAAGTTGTTTTGGTTGTTTGTTTTTTTTTTTCCATTAACTAGCTATCTTTAACTTCTTGCTGAGAAGAGTTGAGTTTGTTTTGCAAAAGAAGTTTCCTTCCTCTGTAGCAGTGTACTGGATAATGTGGGCTTTCCTACATTTAACAATTGTCTCAAATGCCTTAACACTTAATGGTACTTCCTAAAATTTATATCTATGCAGTTTTAAAATATCCATACATATATACATAGCTAATGTACGCCAGAGCTTTTTCTACATTATGATGGATGTCTTCAACCCCTAAATTTTTGAAGGTAAATGTTAGCCAAGCAAATAAAGAGAGAACAACTTTTCCAAAAACTCATGCATCTGTCCTTATGATGAAGTTCATGAAGTGACCTGAATTTCTCATCCTGCATGGCCTGAACTCTAAAATTGTACTGAATCTTAGAAGTCCATAGGACAGATATTTCTGTAATAAGAAAAGAAAAACTGTTCTATAAGGACTGGTTTTCATAGGAGAGAAAAAATAGGGCATGCTGATTTGGGTGTTCTGCACACACATTTCACAGGAAATAGATACAAAAAGTAAGAACCACATTAAGGGAAAGAGTTGGGGTGATAACAGCTGGGACTCCAGTGGGAGATAAACGTCCACAACAAAACTGTGTGCAAATGAAAAATAACAAAGTCTGTTGCCATTGTTAGAGAGTAGATACCTTCTATACTGTCTATGTCTGATGCTGCCTATGAAGTGCACAGAGTATGCCAACCTACTCAGGTTTATTCCCAACTCAGTGTTGCTGATTTCACAAATTTCATGTGGTCTGTCACTGCCAAATATGGGTAAATACCCTTTTTTTTTTGGTTTTTTTGGATGTGTAAATCAATATTCAGTGTCTTTCAGTTAACATATATAAATTGCAAAAAATGCTTAGGGACAGGAAATGCCATTTAAAATTTTCCTTGTTTGTAATTAGAATGCAGTAGTTAATCATTCTTGGTAATACTGTATTTTAAACAAGTGTTATGTGAAATGATCTTGAAGCATTATAAGAATCTCTTCTTAACTTTACTAATATGTCAGCTATATGCACCATAAGCATTTATTATGGCTGGACCTAATCTGCAGAAGCATGATTTGTTCTTATCAAGATTAAAAAAATACACAAAAGAAATCAGTTCAATTTTGTGATAATAGAAGTGTAAGAACCTGATGAACATCATCTTTTTGTACTGCTTTTTTATATTGTTTTATTTATGTTAGAATAATTGTGGTATGGAAATTACTATAAATAATGCATTGCTTTTCTGCATGTAGAGAAGAGAAAACTAAATCTGCCAGGTGAGGTGTTTGAAGCAGCATATTTACTAACTTTCTCTGGCTGCTGAAGTTACATCTTTTTTTGTCTCCCTTGCCACTCAGCTAGGGAAACAGACAAACAGAATCTGACATCTTAAAGAGGAATCTAAAAAGAGAAAGGAATTGTCAAGGTTAACCAATAAGAATATTGGACTAATGTCAGCTAAGAAGAATAAGACAAAGGTTATCTCACCACTTCTAGTGTCATTATTAAAGGTACATGTAACAAATTCATCGGAAGCTGATGAGATTAATATGATCAGCATATCATATTAAGAAATACATTTTGTTACTGATAAAATTATTCTGAAATATGACTGACAGAAACTAAAAAACTACAAAGTAACTCTTAACCGAAAGCCACTGCCATGGTTAAATTTAACATTCTTTTGGGAGAGAAAAGTTTCTAGGGTGTTATTCATGCTAGTATAAATCATAAGGGAAACACTTCTTTAATTAGGCACATATCCTAAAACAGGGATACACAGAGATTTTATATAATTGAGCTATTGAGTATCTCTGCCTTTCAATCTGAAACATATACTCATTTTAGCTTGGGTCAGCAATTGTCTGTCAAACCTTTCAACACTTCTCTGCAGGAATGGTCTGTATCTTTCTAATTCTGGGAAGATTCAATTTGGTTGTTGGCAAAAGTTTTCAGTATTACTTGAAATTCATCCAATTAAATGAATTCCACATTTCTGGGTGTGAATGCAGACAGCCAAGAGCAGTGCCAACATTAATTTACCATTATATATGAACATAATGTCACAGAAGGCCAATTTACTCAGTCTGTCTCCCAGACAGCACACAATTGTTACCGTATTTCTGGCAGGATCTTTTCCTAGTCAAGTTTGAGATTATATTCTGCTTTATTCAAGTACGTGATAGGAAGGGGAAGGGATGGCAGGCACATACCAAAGTGTTTCCTTATTTTGAATCAGCAAACACAAAGCAGGTTAATTGATGCTTGAAGCAACTGAATGTAAATCCCAGATTTGAAAGGAAAATTAGCAAAACCGTGCCCTACAAATAGTTCTGAAAAAAATTAGTGTGAATTAAAAATCCTTGGTTGCCATCATTGTTCTTATGCTCTTGAGGTCTTATCAACATTCTCTCAGAGAACAAGATAGATTTAAGAGTTCTAAAGACCAAGTCAAAACTACTCAATATGTTCAGCATGTGAATTAAATGGATTTTTTTTTCCTTTCCTAATTTTTATTCTTCTTTTAGTCAGGTTCACTAGGTTGCTTGGAACACTCCAAATTACACTGGAATTTTTCTTCTTGGAATTGGGTTTTTATATTTAGCCCCTTTTCACTGCCTGTCTTATCTTAGTCAGACTGAAAATACTCTTTTTAAAATTAATTTGCTGTGTAGTAGAATATGAAGTTACATAGTCATAGAAATACAAATACCACAGTAATTGCAAGATTTTCATTATAAGTAGCCCTTAAAGGGCTATCAGTAAAATCTTTAAATTACTATGACAAGTCTCCTATTCCAAATAAATACCTCAATGAGAAATTGTATCTTCAGCTAATTATTTTTATTTAAGTGGAAAAGGGGGCGAGACATACCACATGAATAAATAAACAAATGTGATGTCAAGTGCCTGTTGAAATGATTTTTTATGAAGTAAGGCTTGGTTTTTTTAAAAATGTAATCATGTTGGAAATATTTTTTTGTTAAAATTAGATTTTAAAGATAATTATGTTGTTGTTAAGTAATAGTTTAATAATATGGTTCTAGCACTGCATGTGTACATTGCCATCTGGACTATTTTCAAAATGAGATTAGAAATATCCTGGTGAAGTTTCCAAGCATTAGTAGAGATGCCTCAGATCATCAGACATCAGATACAGGACAGTCTTTTAGTACTTTGTCAGTGTTAAGAGTACCAAGATAAAATAACTGAACATTATTTTATATCATATTGAGAAAGCTACCTGAGATGCCAAAAACATCAAGTCTGATAAAAGTATGTTAGATAAGCATAAAGCCTTATGTGTTCCCACTAAAAAGGGCAGGAAATGACGCCATGATAAAGCAGTTTTTGTAAGTGCAGGCTGACATTGAAGACACTGTGCTTCAGAACTGTCACTGTGGGCCTTATGTCGGGCTTTGTGTTCCTCTCCTGCTCTCCCCAGGGTCATGCCTTCCTTCCCTTGCTGTTTACATCTCCTCCCATTCCCTGCTCTCTTCCTGTACTCACTGTGGTAGAGTTGGAGTGGTGTTACTAGCACGGCTTCTCAGCTCAGGAGCAAGGACATGCTGAGCACCTCCTACTCTGTCTGCACGTTGCTGTGCTCCCCATGCTTTGCAAAGAGCAGAATAAGCTGCACGCATGTTAAGCCACTAGGTGTGGATTTCAGCTCCTAATTAAAGCACTTGAACTGTCATGTCTGCAAATCAGGATCTGGGCTGCTCCTACTACTGTCAATAGCAATCTACAGCCCATGGAGGCTGGAATGCTTGTGGCTAGGATTGCCTTAAAGGACATCTTTACTTGTTGCTGAGGAAAATTGACTGATAGGGAATTCTGGACTCCACTGATTGCACTGTCTATATCACCATTGCCTGTATCAACCACAGCTTCCTTGACAAGTACAGGAAGTGAGATATGCTTAAATGTGTAAATCTCTCTCTAATAGTCTTTGATCCCAGAACAGTGGTTAAGCAATAAGAAGGAAAGAAGTGGAGTGCAAGGGGTTTGATATCAAAAGACTGAGAAATGCAGCAGGGATGCCAGAACTTTTGTGAGTTACTGCCTCTGTTGTGCAATAAGTTTTCTAAGAGAGATCCCATCAAAGCAGCTGCATTAGGTTTGGTGATAATTTGGGAGATTCACAGATACTCCCAGACACTTCCCCTGTCATGCATGAAATCCTAACAGTTATTTCAAATAGTCCTAAGAATAGTAAAGGATGTAATAATATCTGTTGGGAGGAAAGGGTCAAAGCTGGAAGATTTGGCAAGGCAGGAATAATTCTGCTCAAAGTGACCTTGCAGTTGGGAATGCTAAGATTATCAGTGTGGGTAACTCCAATTATGCCTAGTGTTGCTCCTCCTCTGCCTGTTTTGAGAAGCAGAATTCCTGTGTAGAGATAACGCACTCTTACAGACATGCTTGAGCCTCCTGCTGGGAGAGAGAGAGATCATAAAGGCATAGACTGTGCCTCTCTGCCACACAAAATTGTTAGCAAGCTAACCAAATAAATCTGCTCTTTGCATTTCAGCTCTAGTTTGGAGTTTGGCCTGGTTACTCATATGTGTCAATTTACACAATATCACAACTTGTTCTCTGTGACATTGTGAGAGATGGAGCATGGTGGGTTCAAAGAATGCATCTTACAAACAGCAGTTCAACAATTCCATGAATGAACCACATGGTTGAGAGGTATGACACAGGGGTTTTAGTTTAAACTTGTGCTTCATAGGTTTGTTTGGTTATCATTTAGGTTGGAAAGGATCTCTAGAAGTCTCACCTTAATCAGTGCAAAACCAGCTTAAATGGCAAAATTAACCCATAAACTGTCAACAGCAAACTCAGGCTTGCAGGGTCATATTTTCTGTACTTAGCCCAAGCTAACTAAAGTTGTACTGCTTGCAAACAGTTAAAGCAAATTCAGGAATAGTATAGTACTAACTGTGTGTCTTCAACAATTCCTTGCTGAGTTCCTTTGAGAAATTCTGCGAGGAAGCAAAGCTCTGGCTGTTAGATGAATTCCCAATTTGCTTTGCTCTTGCATCCTAGGGCTAGAAATTTCTGTTATGAAACAAGTGTAATACTCTTGTGCTTTTAATTTTTTTTTTAACAGGATCTGATTTATATAACTTGTAATTTTTTCCAGAGGAAAAATAGAAGTGCTCAAAACAATGATGATGAAAATGTAAGGTGTATGTGTGTGTATATGCATAACACATATACGTTAAGTAAATATAAGAACTGATTTCTCATAGTAGCTATTAAAATGTTTTTGCATTTTTTTCACACAATTCACGTATAAATGCATTTTAAAGGAAAATAGCATTTCAAAGTCCTAGATGAGAAAATTGGTAAAACTTTTCCCCCCTTTATTTATGCCACTGTGTATTTTGGTGTTGTAATACAGAAAATTTTATGTCCTGTTTCCTGTCTTTTTTCTAGCTTTTAAATTCATTTACTATTCCATTTATTTTAAATAATAAATGGAGATAATCTCATAAAGGAATATATATATATAAGTCTAAGGCTTTTAAAAATCTCAATAGAATAAAATCCGGTTTGTTGACAAGAGTACTGATACAGTCTGGATTAATTGTGTAATAAATATAGAGAAGCAATAGAAATTCTACCTATATTATCCTAAGACAATCCACAATAAAAAGCTTTAATATTTTTGAAGAAATTTAGACTTCTTAATTTCTGTGACCAAAGAATCAAAATCTTTCTTTTCAACCAACCAAAAACTACTCATGTTTGCTGTGCAATTAGCCTAATTCACTGAAATTTGGCAATTATACAAGCATTATTTGACATCACAAAATATCAGTTGTGTTGCTTCCTTCCTATAGTTTCATATCACTTTGCTATATAATCTTAGTTTTTAATATTGTTGTCAGTTTTGTTCAGTTTCAGCAGATACTTTTGAATGCTTTTCTAAGAAGTAAACCTTGACTGCTTTATATATCACCACTTATATGTCACCTCTCAATTAAAATTCCATTGAGTCTTTTTTTATTACACATAATGCTTTTATATCCTCTATAATCTAGTATATGCTATTTTGCAGGCTGGAAAATTGCTTAAAGTTGCATGTCTTTTTCAATCATTAATTTGTTGACCTTTCTAATTTCTTTAATTGTGTTTAATTTCTTTTAGTTTGTTTAATTTGTTCAGTCTATTGATGCATTATTCTCTCAGTAGAAATAAAATAATTTAATTACAGGCCCTTGACCTAAAGCAGCTAAGAGGAAACCAGTATTACAGTCCTGTGCATAAATGTCTAGAGCTGTCATTTTCATGTTTTAAAAACTGTCTTTCTAATGAGCAATTCCAGCACATTACATACTGCCACATTATTAAGACATGAAACTTTTTATCGTGATCTGGATACTACATTGTTTCTGGAATCTGTGATTTTGAATAGCTTTGTTAATCTGTTCTCCCATAAAAAGTAGTAGTGCGAATTTCTAAAATATGCTTAAATTCCATCCTGTCCACAGTAAACAAAAGCAAAACATTAAAAAAAAAAAAAACAAACCAAAACAAAACAAAAGCCAACAAAAAAAAACAAGATCAAAACAAAATAAAACCCCTCCACCTCCTCCAATCCACAAGAAAAAAACCCAAACCAATAGAACAAGAAAAACGTCAGCATAACAATGAGCTCCAAGGTTCATTTAATTCTGCCTTGAAACAGATTCTGATGCAGACAAATGCAGCCCAATTCAGTTATCATGTACAAGTTTCAGTTCTCTAAGATTTTCTTCCTTAGTAGATTTATGAGTGTATTCAACTGTCATGTGTACATGTCAGGATCCTGCAAAACTTACTTCATTACTAATGGACATATTACATTTTTAGTTGTGAAGAGGGAGAAAAGTTTGCAAAGCAGAGCATCCAATACTTTGCTGATCATGAAGGTGTTGCTAAGAAACAATAGTGATTTTACTTTCATGAATGTATATTTCATGAAGTCTGAGCAAGAAACCAAATAACTTTGGATTTATCTAATGTTTTTGAAACTGAATTTAAAATGTTGTTCCTTCATGGTGGCATTCTACTCACTTCAGAACCATAATGGATTAAAAAAAATATATAATTTCACTGAATTGGTATTCCTAAATTGCATAGGGGGCAATTGGACAAAACGTAAGCCTCAAAAATTGATGAGGACAAAGAAAAACCAACAAGAGGTATATTTAAGGGATGCATATATCTTTTATTAAATGATTTTCTATTTTTATTACCATCAGTCTCAATTAGAAACCAATTGATAATTCCTTTCACTTTTTCTTCTTGTATGGATGACCTCTGACATAGCTAATTTCTCCTTTTTTTTATTGCTTCTGAAAGTCTAATTTCCCTTGATAATAATTGCTTTTGTCAAGTTACAGAAAAAATAATTAAAGATGTTCATAGCTAACTCAGCTCTCTGCCAACAAACTAAACAGCTAAACTGTTTAGGAATGCAAACAATACTGACCTTTATGAATAATAGAAAACTGGTCTTATATTGCTTATGCTGGTAGACATAGTGGTGGTAGGATTGATTTCAACACAATCAAAGTGCAATGACTCAAATTAAAGCTATTGTTCTATTGAATGCTGATAAAAGCATAAATATAGCCATCAGCATTACAAGATCACATCATCTTCCTGAAATTGTTCTGAAAGTCAAGAATTTGATGGACTGAAAGTGAAAAATTAACCCCAGCAATCAAAAGGTACGCTAACATTAAGAAAAACCTCATTCTTTCTCCTTATTTTTTTAAAAGTAAATGAGCACCTGTATCTTTCTTGTGAAAAGAAGAGCTGGATATTGTGACCCTCTAAAGGACACTGAGGTCTATACAGATTTCTTCATTCATCTAGATGGATGTACAAAGCTTAGATAACAAATTTCTTGATCTCAAAACTTAATCATTGGTCCAGACTCTCTTTTGAACATTACTGGGTTTCAGAGATGATACTTAGCAAAGATTATTATGAGTGATATTTTCCAATATCATTAGGGAATGCAATACAGTCTAAATCAAATTAAAATCTTAGTCATTTTCAAGACTGGATGAGAACAAGTATGTTAAAGAAAGAATGCTTCTTTACATGTTAAAGTACACACTGTTAGTAGAAATATTTTGGATTTGCAACCATTGTAGCAAAGAGAACTTTTGAGTATTTTAAATATTTGTATTATATATGTTATAAAAAAAAAAGATAAATGTACTGCTTAAAATCTTAACATATACCAACATAGTTGTACTTACCATATTAGCGGAAATTGGAGTCTTCATAAATTACTTTTCTGAAAACTCTCAAAATATTTGCTCAAAAACTCAATGGAATTTGGCTGACCTAATTTCTTTTCCTACCATGCTACAAGAATTTCTATTTCTACAAAACAAGCCAACATATCTTCAATTTGTTGGTTTCCGAAAACAGTCCCAAATGTACCAGTGACCACTTGCTATTCTCTCTCAAAATTGATTTACTTGTCCTTACCAAATGTTCATTTGATTTTTGTTTTGTCTTCAGCAATTTTATTTTCCTAGGACTGATTTCTGCCTGAAGTCACTGACATTATCTATATGTGTAATTACATATATATGAGATATATGTGTACACGCACACACACATATGGTGTGTGGCCACTGGGGTGGAATAGATGTACTGTGAGCAAGTTAAACAAATCAAGTAAAATATCCTCTAGCCCCAAAATCTGAAGGAAGATGACATAATATAGCAAAAAAAAGAAAGGAGTGGGAAAAAGTAAGATATTTTCTTAGTAACTGTTATACCTACTACAAGATTTTTATACCTACTACAACCTATTGATCTAGCTTTTAATCTGCTTGAAGGCAGGGACTTGAGGACAGCTGAATAGTCACAGAAAGATGTTAATTGTACTTTATGTCTTTCTAATGTCTTCATATATATTTTTGTAGGGTCTTCCATGCAATCGGTTTTGAAGCATGTGTTGCAAGCCTATAAAGTAATAAACAAAACAATTTAAAGGAGAGAACCTTTGCCAAAGCACCATACTTTATAGCAGATGTGCTATAGATGTGAGGCAAAGCTTAGTGCCCTGTGTGAGAAGACAGACTGTACATTAAAACACAAGAAGAAGCTGACAGGGAAATTTTGAAAGAAAATGTAGTAAGAAAAGGGGTTTTTTATTTTCCCCTTTCTTCTTTCTCACCCTTTTTCAGTTTCAAGCTTCAGCATAGTTAATGTCAAAGCTCCTGAATAAAACACAGGGGGTAGATATTTTTTTAAATATATATTTCTTGAGTGTTCTATTCCTAACACTATAGAAAATTCATGTAGCAGAGTAGAAACAAAACAAGTGTTGCACTGAAAGACTGCCTTGACTGGAGAAGTTCATTATACCATCCTATTTGGTAAAAAATTAAAAATAATTAAAAAAAAAAACAGAACATACTTTCTTTGGGGTTTGCAATTTTCCTAATTCTTCTAACTCTCAAATTGCTGCTTCAGTTTTCTTTCCAGATTTTACTCCCTCCTCCCTGGCTAGTCAGTGCTATGGTTGGCAGACCTCAGTGGTTCTGAAACTCTTCACACTTCCTTCTGATGGTTTCTGACACTGGTTTAGAAGACACAAGATGTATGAATGGCGCCCACCTGTAGGTGCCACCTACCTCAGGAAAATTGCATTGAACCATAAATACAGTTCCCTATCAAAAATATATGGGAAAAGACATGCTCTCCTTCGTGCTAAGAATATTTTTGGAAGACTGTGTTTTTCGCTGAAAGAATTGTAGTATATTTCACAACAAAGTAGCAGGTCACAGATGAAGCCGTTTTATACCAGGAAATTGTCTGGCAGAACAGCTTGTGTGGATAAAGAAGCAGATTTCCTGAATGAAATCTCTAGACAAACACCTCTTTGTTTTGTTGGATTTGGATTTAGTTTGAGTTTTAAATTATTAATCTGATATATCTGCTGGGACAGGTTTCAGAAGTGCTAATAATTTTTTTAAAAAGGAAAAAAAGTTTAACAGGTAATGGAGAGAGTCAGGAAGGTGACAAAAGGAGAACACATCAGGGTCCTATGTTTGTCACACAATTTATGGCCTCTCCACAGAATAAATCAGGGTTTGTAATGAGTACTGTATTTTTTAGCATGTTAAATAGTAGACAAGGATGTAGTTTATCCCATATCATCTTTTCCATACTTTCTAGCCCCCTAGTAATATATTGCAAAATATTTCATAGCCTCTGGTGTAATCTGAAGTCAAACTTAATAATATTTTACTGCAACAACACTGAAACAATGAAGCTCTCTTTTCTTTCCTCTAACTCAAAAAAGTAGAGGTGCTGTTAATGTAATAGAACAAATGTAGACATCAGTTTCTGCTAAAACTAACTCCTTTTCTAGGCAGAGAATTTTCCTTTCTTGGATTTCTCAGACTGTTCCAAATTGCTTCTTGAATGTCTTGTCTCATATTACTGTGCTGCGTAACAGTTCTTCTGCAGGTTTGGTATGATAAGTCAAGGATCAGCTTGATCAGAATCAAAATTCTGGGATTCTGATGGATTAATGGCACAGAAAAAAAAAGAAAAAAGAATCTCTGTTATTATTATTTTTCAGTATTTGTTGAAATAAAGAGAACATACAAGATGTATCAAGCAGGAGATGGCTGAAGGCATAGGACAAAAGTAGAACTAAACAGAATTTTGAATTATGAAAAAAAAAGAAAAAATCATGCAATTCAGCAATGAGGAGTATAATGAACATAGGATTATGGCAATTAAATTTCTAGTATGCAAAACCCATTAAGAAAAGGCTTAAAGAAATAATACAGTCTACAAGTTTTTTGTCTAAGAATGAGGGGAGAGCAGATAATGGCCCCAGTGAAAATCACCTAAATATGGATGGATGGATGGATGGATGGATGGATGGATGGATGGATGGATGGATGGATGGATGGATGGATGGATGGATGGATGGATGGATGGATGGATGGATGTTTTCTCAGTAAGGATAGGTTAGCCACTTAGAAAGTCCACTTAGGAAGGTTGGTAAGTCTAGAAATAGATTGAGTGGGTATATTGTCAACCTATGGGCTGGAACTGCTTAAAAAGAAGTTAAGCAAACAAAGTAGAAGATAAAGTAGTATAGACGCATGCAGTTGTTTATATGTGATAGATTTCCTTTAAAAGACACATGGTGGGATGGATAAATTTACTCTGTGGAACAGGTTGTAGCCAATTTTGTTTTCATGTTTGACCCTTCCTATTGTTGGTCTGAGTTTGCTTGCTGTTAATGCTGAAGTATTGCAATACAAATAAAACAGATGCTCTGACCTTCCAGTGAGCTACACAATGTTCAAACAAGGTGTGTTTTTTACCACTATGTAAGTAGGAAAGAAACTGCACTACAGTTAGTAGAGCAGACTGAAAATCAGTTTTGTGTAGTGCCCAAAGGGCTTAGCCTTTGGCAGTATATCTTGAAAAAAAATTGTCTAGTTTTTTTCTTTTGTTTCACAACATAGGGAATTTTTTTTCTTTTTCAGTGGAACACAAGGACAATAATATCAGCTGGCAATACCCAACTTTTTCACCTTTCTTTCTCTACAAAATGTTGAACTTCCAAAAAAAGAAGGCAAAGATTTTGAAATTTTATTTCTTTGGTCTATTGAAAGAACATGTTATTCACAGCACCAGGTCAAATGATACAAGAGTTTGAGTGTTGCAGCTAGAGAAGTTGTGCTGTACAGTCACCCACTGTTCTGTTATTTATGAATAGTTTGTAATTTAAACATAGGTGGAAAATTCACTGGAACAAAACATGCATAAAAACAACAAATTTTTATAGAGTTCTTTTTTGTCTCCCCACCATCA
Organism: Certhia americana; assembly: GCA_018697195.1. Taxonomy (NCBI): domain Eukaryota; kingdom Metazoa; phylum Chordata; class Aves; order Passeriformes; family Certhiidae; genus Certhia; species Certhia americana. The sequence goes on from CM031860.1 coordinate 38,158,769, forward strand.
GTCCAACTGGTCCTTATCTACTGACAGTTTTATAAGGAGTGGGACAGGAACTTCCCTGAAGGAAGTATCTGTATCCAAATAATTAGACTTTCATGCTTTTAAATAAACTAATATACAACCTTTCAAGAATTAATCTGTAAATCATTCTTCTCTCCCTTCACACTCCTTCACCTTTACACCATTAATCTTACCTTGGCATAGCACTGCTCTCTGTTGGTTCCTTGAAGTCCACTTGATCTTTGTATGCAACAATTTATTTTATTGACATGTAGAAAAGATTTTTGTGATCTAAGGAAATAAATTATTCTGCATAGTACACAAAAATGTGTAGAAAAATCTCTTTTCTGTTTTTTTCAAGCAGAATTATTGAGACTTCATAGAGGTCACCATGGAGATTTTCAAATTCATATATATTATTAATAATTTATGAACAAACAGTGAAATAGTTGATTATGTATTAAGACAAACCCTAATCACTGAGTTTTATTTCAGTTTTTCCTGATGTGTCTTTCAGAAAATGGAATTTTAACTCCAAGCACTTCAAGATACATTGAAAAACACAGCTTTTTTTTGTTCTGTTTTTATGAGACATGCATTACCTCTTTATCCAGTGGACTATTCATCATTATGTAGAAAGGCAACTTTTGCATTATCTAACATTTTCTTTTCAAGTCAATCCATATGTGAACTCTAACTGTGACAGAATCAGTCATTTCATCATTTGTGCTGGACTAGCTTTTCAAGACAATAAAATTAGCCATTAACCATTCACCTGATATGGCTATGAACAGAAGGTAAATTTCTCTAAGTATTGATATTAGGCTTAGTGAAATCTGCTTTGAGAACCCAATTATATATCCTGGCTTTCTTGGATCCACACAATACAAGATTGGTCAGATTAATGAGTGGTGTGAATCACAAAATATGCTATGAACATTATAGGATAATGATTTATTTCATTCACTTGGTCTTAGCTAATCCTTGTTCTGCTGTGTTGCTTGTGGGAGCAGCTTCCACTGCTTCTTACATCAGGGAGAACATCTGTGGGCAGCATGGAGAGGTTTTTACGAATCCTGTCAAGAACTAGGATGTGTAGGTAGCACAGAGGTCCCTGAGGCTTGTGTAAGAAATCTTTGTGTTTCAGATTGATTCGATAGTAATTTGAGATACATACTTGTTGAAAGCCTTCTGGAGATTGACAGCATTGTATCTTTAATTTAGAGGTATTGAGAAGATTCAGAAATTTGGATAGATATTAAAATCTCCTGTTAAGATATCACATTGTTTTATACCAGAAAGAGTACCTTCCAAAGGAAGAAACTTCACGATTTTTGTCCTTGGCCTGTGAGTAAGTCCAGTGTTCAAGACCAGAGGAGATTGAATAGAATTTTTTGAAGACTAAAATTGCAGCCTTGTTCCAGGTAAAATTCTATATGTACATAGGTTTATTTGTTTTGTTTGGTAGGTTGTCATATATATGTAAAAGCAAAATTCATTTTTTGATGTTTCAGTCTTGTAAAAATTTAGGTTAATGCTTTTGTTCAGTTCAACTCCAATAATTTCAGTTAGAACTTCCTTCCATTCAACGGAACATTTTTAGGAACTGAGAGGGAAGGGGCATAAAAGTATATTAATTATTTAAACTATTTGTGGGTGTGTTGATCTAGTCTATTTATTTATTTATTTGTTTGTTTGTTTATTTATTTATTATTTTTGAAAAGGAGTCAGCTTTTTCTCCTTCATGAGACAACCTTGCTGTTTAGTTTCTGTTTCATTGTGGGGGTGGGTGGTTTATTGCTTGTCTGCACTAACATGCAGTAAATTTTATGGTGATCAGTCCTTATTCATGAGGAAAAGTGCTTAGAGACAGCACTCTCAAAATATTTGTCATCTGCTCTTTCCAGGAAATTACTTTTGACTGAGGTCTGAGGTTATCAGGCATACCTGGTAGTGCCAGCAAGGCTGCAGGTGGCACAGCCTGCTCTGAAATGCAGTCTTGAAGGTGACAAACCAAGGCAGAGATACCCTGGGACACTGCAGGTGACCTCAGGTAGGGCAACAGCACAAAGAATCATGGAGCAGTGGATTAAATACTGCAAAAACGACTATGGAAAAGCAGAAAGAAGCCAGTGCACACAAAACTCTGACCTCCTGCACTGCCCCTCACCTCCTTAGAGAGACCAGGATAGCTTGAAAGTGAGCCCAGCAAAAACAGCCTGTGGAGGCTGGGAAGAGAGAGATGATTCTTTTGTAGTATTCAGGGAGTCATGATGGTTCTGCCTGTGACAATGGGTAAAGAACTTTTTCTTTCATTTCAGTGTACATTTCTGAGATATCCGTGTGACATCCATTTCACTTTGTACCTCATCTTATTTCGTTGTGCAGATCTTTATTTGAATCCATATAGCTGTAAGTTTTCCCTAGGTGTGTTTTTACAAAAGGTTCTTATTTCTTCAAATGATGTACATAAAATGCTCAGTGTGGACTTTGATTTGCTGCTTCTAATATGAATGAACCATCAAACAGCATTTTTATTATTAAAATTATAATTAAAAAAATACATTTAATTGTGGTAACGTATAAATTTGAGAATATTTTACCTGAAGATGTTGTTTTTACAGAAAAAGACACTGTTCATAAGTTAAAAATTTTAAATGTAAATTACTTAAAGTAGGTAATCTGACAGTAGTTATCTAAACTCATTTGAATTCTCTTCTCAGACAGTTTTAATAACTTAATGGATTATGCTACTAAAATGCAAATATTCCAGTTAAGCTAGAAATCTCACAAGCATTTTGACAATTCTGTTTTATGCTATACTGTAGCAGATAAAGAAATATTGAGCTGTTTGAGAAATTCCATATTTTTAATCTATAATTCCCCTCATTTTGGAAACTTACAAGGGAAAAAAATTTGCTTCTGTTATTGTCACTAGTAATAGCATTCCTATAATGTCTTTGGTTCTCAACTCCTTTTATTTCAATAAAAGGAGCACACACTCACAGAATCATTTTACAGGACCCTATTTTGAGGACTTGATTTTAATTATTATTTTAGCAGATTTTGTTCTTGAAAATATGTTTGAGCTCTCTAGCTGCTCACTGCTTTTCAGAACTTCCTTTGCCATTAGTTACAAATTACTTTTCTAGCTGATATGCTTTGTTTGTGGTTGACTTTTAGCACTTGATTATACCCTGAGCAAAGTCTGAACACTTCTTACCTAATTAAGGAGTCAGGCTGAAATGATTTGTGAAGAGTATAAGTGCATCTGACTTGCATAAAAAATAGCTAATTGTTCCTGCCCTAAAATTTAATACTCAGGTTCTATTCATATAAACTACAAGTGGAAAGCCATACCATGCTGTTTTGATGTCAGTGCCAATGCAGCTTAGAACAGCTAGAAGTATCTTTTTGCTAGAACTGCTTATTTGAAAAGAAACCATTACAGATTAAGTAGGGCTTGCAGGAAAAGGTAGACATAGGGAAAACTGAGGTGGGAGGATGTAACTTCATTGGTTCCATGGTAGTAAAATAGCTGTGAAGAAGGCTCTGTGTTGATATACATACAGTCTACCACTATATAACCAGCACCTTGGGCAAGCTTCCCTTCAGTCTAATCCTCAGAACTTTTCATGGGGAAGTTCTTGTGGGTTTGCTCCCCTACCCCGCTGTCAGGAGGGAGCATGCTGCCAGTATGCAAGCTAAGCTGGCAGAGTGGTACCAGCCACATCACCAAGACAATTAACTCTCAGGGATGACACAACTCCACTGTGCTTCAGCCAAAAGCTGCCAAGAGTTTGCAACTTCTTCCTAGCACTGAAATTCCGGATTTGACTTCTTTTATCTATACCTTAGTAGTGAAGTCAGGAAAATTAGCATTCCATCCTTACTCAAACATTCACTCTCAAATATCTGAAATCATTTGAGAGTGAGTAGCAGTACTGCTATTTCTGGAGCAGATTATCATCATAGGATATTTACCATATGAATCTTTTAAACATCCTTATAATTGCTATATAAGCAGGATGAATTGGGTTAAAAATTGAATGTGGTAGAGCAAGTCGTGAAACCTAAGCATGACATAGATATGGCATAGTCTCTTAGATTACAGCACAGACATATGAGCTGGAGTGTGCCTGAGGGTTGCTAAACTAACCGTGCTTGTCAAAGCACCTAATTCTGATTGAGGATATGAGTAGCTTGAATGTTTACCTTAATAATAGTGCAGGACATACAAAATGTGCCTTGGTGCTGTTGCAATAAGTGGTGGAACTGATGACATCCCCTTAGGAAGAACACTTAGTCTTCTTACTTAAGACATGTCAGCATAATCTAGGCTAAAATAAATGTATACAAAACAATTTTCTTTTAAATACAGGGTATACAGCTTTCATGAACAAATTCCCTCTTTTTCCTCTGTTTCTCTGACTCCTGATATTTGCATGACCTGGCAAGCATGATCTGACTAGCAGTGCCTTTCATCCTCAAACAAAGCCAACCATCCCAGCTCATTTGACAATAACTTTTTTTTCCAGGAGTTTAATTCCAATCCACAATCAACAAACTGTATATTGTACTTTCATGGTTGTTCATAATGCTGGCATTTTTCCTCATAATCTTTGTTTTATCAGTTAAAACTTAGTACTGCATTCTTTACAGACTGTTATTTCTGGAACTAGGATCCTTCCAGTAAACTATTACATATAGTACATATAATTTTTTCTGGACTGAAGAAGAAGTTGTTACTGCATGTTGTTTTACTAGAGAAGGTAATCATCATCATACAGCAGGTATGTGCCAGACTTTCTGTCTTAAAATATATAAAAAGCATAATTTCAAGTCTGCTCATAAGGAAATAGGAATTTCCCAGGGCACACAACCTGCTCCTGTCTGACTTTTGACAGAGCTTCTGTAATCTTCAGGGGATGGTAATCTGCAGCAAGGAACCTTTTATTCACAGATATTTAAATCCAGTTCATTTTAGTTACAGGAGCTTTCTGTCCATCCTCAGCATTTTCTCTTAATTTTGGGGGGTTTTTAAAGATCATCTCCTTGGCCTTTATCCATCACCAGCTGGATACTTCTTGTCATGCAAATTTTGTTACATAGAAAACAGTGGAACTCACTGTTGTTATGAACATACGTAAGCCTGACAAAAACTGAGAAGGTAGAATGTTAAAGGGGCATAAAAGATACATTTTCCCCAGTAAAAAACCCTCAAATTTAATTCTTCCCCTGGAGAAGTAGGCCTGCACCAACGGTTGTAATCAAGTCCAGATTCATTAGACATTTTCAATAAGTATTTTTTGCAGGATCCTTTGCATACCAATGGTTGCTGTGACAGCCATAGTTTGCCCATTCAGGTTATTTTCCTAAAGCACATATCAAAATTATCTTTTGCCTCCAAAATTCCACAATTTGTTCAGCTCTGAAAGCTGGAATATCTCCTTAATCTTAGACTATTTTCTTTTTCTTTACTCTGTCTTGCCTCTGATATTCTACTTTAATAGTCAATTCACTGCAGGTAGCCCTTGCTAAAAAAAGTTTCTTTCCCTAATTTCATATGTCATTAATTTTGCCAGTTCCAGTAGAACAGAAACACCCTAACAACCTGAAAAAACTGCTTGTTTCTTTGTTCCATTGTTTCTTTAGAAATAAATGGAATTAAATTTGCTCATTTCTCCATTTATCATTCAAAAAATATTTCAGTATCAGTTGAATTTTCTCCTAACAGGTCAGGTACTTGATGCTTAAATTGATTTGATAGTTTTCATTCAAACATGAGAACATGAGCGCCATTATATCATAACAGGCAGGTTTCCAGGAAAGTGTAAGTTTTGGCATATTTCTCTGAATTGTTTTTCACATTTCAAACATGCTTAAGTAAGACATTTCAGCATTAATCTAGGCTAAAATAAACGTGTACAGAACTATTTTCTTTTAAATACAGGGTATGTAGCTTTCATGAATGAAGCTTCTAATAAAATATGAAATTTCAATACCCAGTTTTCCACTGTGCTGAACCTAAAAATATTGTCAATTTAAGTTATTCATGTTTATGATCTTCTGAATTTCCCTTCTCCCATCCTCCAACATTTCAAAAGCTCAGGGTTTTATAGATTTCCTGTTCAGATGAACTTACTATTAATGACCTATACCCACTTGTCTTTCACTAGTAGGGAATATAACACTGCATTATGCAGTGTTATCAGTGTTTTCTCATGCTGTCTGAGGGGGTAAAGTACATACTTCGCTTTTGACCTGATGCCTTAGGTTTTAGCTATTATATTTTTTACACTCTGTGCTGTTTTGGTGGGTAATTTTAGGTTTCATATTAAGTGTAATTAAACTCTCTTCGCAGAGTAGATAGACAAAAAAATTCCTTCTCTGGTTTGACACCAAGGACAACTTTCAGGCCCAAGAACAAAAACAATGGTGATGTGAGAAGAAAAAACAAGGAAGATCACAGCTGAAGCTGTGGTTGGACAATTGATCCTAATATGCTAATTGAGCAGAACTTATAAAAGTGTGAGACCTTGTGATTGGTTGTCCATTTTGTGACCATTTTGGGGGCATCTTGGGTGTGGTCTGGCTGGACTCTTGCATGACCCAAGACTACCCATTGAAACTTTTAATAAATACTTACTTTATCCTTTGCCCTGTCTAGTCTGTTCCAGGTCAGCCTCCAGAAGGCCCCGTAGTGAATGTACTTGCTGTTTCAATTTTTTTCAAATAAATCTCTTCTAATCTGCCTTGCCATTAAATGAGTCTATTCTCTTAAAATCCTCTAGTGGTGCCAGATAATCTTCCTACTCCCCAAGGGGTAGGGACCTTTTCCTGTCCAAGGTTCCACACAAATCTTTAAACAGAGCTGGTACAGGATGACAACTCTATCTGTTTGCCCCTTCCAGTGGCACACCACTGCACAGTGCTGGTCTCTCAGCACCTCCTGCTTGCTGTCCCTGCAGCTTTGTCCCTGCAGCTTTGATCCCTTCCATTGGATCTACATGTGCAGCGTACCTGTGGCAGCTGCTTGCTTTAATCTGCATTGACACAGGTTTAATATACAGCAGTATTCCAGAAGTCTAGTGCAAGAGTGGCATTATTTCCAGGGGGCTGGATGAGTCAGATGAGATAAACTAAGAGATGTTACTGAAAGCAGAACCCTTTCATACGAAGTGCCCATCATTATGCAGCTGTACAGAGAAAGGCTTTTATAAAACACTTCCACTTCCCACATTGTACTTATTCTTGCCTTTGAGCAATCCAGAGGCATGTTGTGCAGAAACTTTTTTTTATAGGTTCCATTATAAGTAGCATAACTTGGATACTTACAGATTATATGAATTATTTTGAAATGCTTGCTTTATAAAATAACATCAAATGATTATGAACCTTCTGATCATGCCCTGTATTTAGTTTGCAACAGGAAAAATATTCTAAATATTTTACCACCTTTGTGTGCATGTAATCATCCCTTTCTGTTGGCATTAAAATACATTGTTTTTCCTGTGAATGTAACTCAGAACTTCTGCTATGAAACATCTATTCATCTCTATACTTTTTTATGTGTTCTAGAAATGCAGTGGGATTAGATTAGATGGTCTTTATTATTAAATAAAGATTTGAGATTGGATTAGATGGTTTTTAAAGGTCCCTTTCAACTCCAGTCCTTTAGTGATAGTTATTGCTTTATTTCTGTTCATATTAGCTAAGATGCTAAGAGATTCTGTTCACTTTTACCATCATCTTTCTATCCTGGAACATCTTTGCCATAATCAGAAAGTTATTTTGCATTCTTCCCTCACCTAGCACCTCATAATAGCATAATCTTTCATTTTTGTTCTGGTTAGTAAAAGTCTTCTATTAACTAGGACAGCATGCCTCTGACTTCTCTGCTCTAATACACAGAAAATCTTTCATGTGTAATGTAACTTTTTCTTCTCTGTATTTATTCTGACAAGAATTTATCTTTATAAATTATGACATATTAACACATATTTTCTCACTGAATTAGAGTTATTACACTGCATAGCTCCCAGTCTGACAACCATTATAGATTCTACATCAAATCCTACAGGTTACTATGGCTGTAATGCTACCACTGTGTATTTCTTGCTGTTACCAGGTATTTTGGGAAAAGCTCTACAAGTCTTTTTAGCAGTTAATAAATAAATCAAACACATTCTTCAAATGTACCATTACATACAGATACCTGTGTGTGTGATGTAGTATAGCTCACTTGTGTACTTCACTGTCTAATCTAAATCCATGTTGTATATTGTAAATCATACTCATGGGGAGCTGCAGTTTAAGTTATGCTGTCCCACACAGCAACAAAAGATTGAAAAGTCAGCTGAAAAACAGCTATTCACTAATTGCTGTATACTTAAACTACAAAGAGCTGGAGCCCCTTGTTAAAATTATTTTTAAAGTGATCATTCTGCTAGTTTGAAACCTCTAATGAACAATCACAGGCAGATGAGTTCTTCCCAAATGGATTCCCAGATAATCAGACGTAATTATGTTTTCTTGTACTAGACTTTTACTTTCTATTCCTTTTTTCTTACTGTTATTGTCAAAAAAAGTTGGAAGGACTCCAAGAATGTTTTGATCTTTTAGATTTTCATGTTAGTAATGTTTGCTATTTATTTTTAAATGATAACGTCATACATTTTTTTGCTTACTTTTGTCTGGCATGCTTCTCAACAAACCAAGAACTTCACAAAGAGAACATACAAAAAAACTTTCTTCAAAAATCTAAGGTTTTAAAGCACAAGATATTAGCAAATATGTACATAAATTCTGAATGGAAGGTTTAATACAGGATGTAGTTACTCACCTAGATGCGTTGTCTATTTTCTCATGCAATAGTGTGTCTAATGTTTATTGATTGCAGGCTATCTCTTCACTTCAGAATCCAAGGCAAAATGGAGAGATTAATAGAGGAGTTAGGGTACATACCTGTAGTATAAGTTTCTGGAATCTCAAATTTCAGTCCTAGAAAAAAAAAGAAGTGGCTGAACAAGTTACTTTTGAAATCCAGTGGACTCTCTTAAGTGCGAATGGGTAAGTGAATTCAACATTATTAGTATACTGCAATGTGTTTGATTGGACTGGCTTAAGGCTACACTCCTTCAAATTCCCTACTAGCATATTATTTTATCCAATATTCTGCTACTCTACACTTCCATTAAGATGATTGATTAGCCTGCTTAGTACTCAACTATCAGTTTACAAATTATAATCATTACAAAAATGGTTCTCCACAGAATTGTTATGTAATTATCAAATATTTTTAATTAGCCTACTACTGCCAGTGCCAGTATCACAATTTTTTGTTAAATAGATTTGCAATATTATACAGCTAAATGTCAAGAGTAATAATGTTTTTAAAATACTGTATTTTATAACTATCGTTCCCATTCTTTGAATATGGAAAGCCTGAGTTTTATCTCCATTTCCAATCAAATTACCAAACCCAGAAGATACATGGTAGCACAAAAAACTTTACTGGAATAACAACTGAATCATAAGAGGAATTTCTCTGCTGTTTCCAGGGGTCATAGAATCAAGAGTGGCATGTGTATTTTTCTGATGAAAGTTTGCTAAGCTTACTTATAAATTCTCACCTCCTTTCTGCTGAGTTATTCTTTACATTTACTCTCAAATTATTTTGCTTATTGCATAAACAATCTGACTGAACATGATTACATTAAGTTCACATTTTTAACTCCTTTTTATAGATTTGAAATACTTAATTGTTTAAAACATTTTGAATTACAGGAGGTACTGTACTGACCAGATTTATCAGGAACTAAAAGTCTACCCTGAAATATTACACTTCATTGGCTACTGTTGACTCTGCAACGTAATTTGACAGGAAAGACAGGTGAATGATCTCTGAGATTTGTGCCACTACATAAGGCAGCCTTGCTACAATGTGCAAAGGAAAAAAAGAAACAAACTTCCTCTAAAACTATTAAATCTGTCAGAAATTTTGTGGGTTGGTTTGAAAGTGACTAAATTGTAAGCTTTTTTTTGCAGTTTGTATCATCTCACTCTATTCATCTTCATTTTGCTTGTCAGTTTTAATGCAGATGAAAATAAATTCAGCCGAAACAAGAGTTTTCAATGTTCTCAGAGTGAAATCTTGAATCTCTGAATAGATCTAGAGGTCAAAAGTCACCATTATGATATCCTTTGCACCTTCTGTTAATAATTTCAATTCCTAAATTATATTTATTCTTATTTAAAGATTTCTTAAAGAAATATAAAGAGATAAAGTGCCTATAGGCCTAGGTATTTTTCTTTACATAATACCACAGCTTTAAAAATATTTATTCATTTAAACTACTTTGGCTTTTGCTCACAGAGTACACTCTTGTAGTTATAAGCTAAAATTCCAGTTAATCTCTTTTATATTGCTTATAAAATCTCTGAAAGAAAGAAGTAAATTACTTTTTAGCTTTCCTCTCAGTAAACTGATTTTATTGTTTCAGTCCTTCATTTTTTTCTTTGATTTTTCCTATTATTTTAGACTGTGATTGTGAACAGAGGTCAGAAAAAATCATTAAAACTACTCACAAAGAAAGTGATTATGAAAACCTGACTTAGGTGATGGTTTTTGTTCACTAACATGGGTTTCTAACAAGTGTGCTTGTTATGCTTAAAGATGATGCTTTGACTGTTTCCATCATCTTTCCACCTGCAATCTGATATGCAGTCTGAAACAACCTTGGAACAAAATGAAACATTATAGACAAGACTTCTTGGAATTTCTTGGAGCATTATCAAAACAGAAAGAGTCCTGGAAGCTTTCAAGGCTGCAAAAAAACAGTGATGCTGGATAAGCCTCTTACTAAGTTTTACAGCAGCCACATATTTAGAGGACCAATGTAGTCTTCATAGAATCTCTTAGAATATTTAAAAAAAAACAAAACAAAAAGACAAACAGAAAGCTGTGACCTCTCGAGATGTACAGGAGGGCGAAAGGATTCTGTTCAGACTTTTTAGCTTGTGTATAGCAATGAAATTAGATAAGTCAGACAACCTAAAGGAGAATGGATAGTTTATATTCTCCCTAGAGGATTTTGCGCCAATGGAGTAGCTGTAAATAATGATCTGTGCTTTATGGAGGCCCTCCCTCCTTGTGGGAGGCTGCTTGGGGAATTAATTAAATATTTGATTTCTATTCTGCTGCTCAGATTCTCCTTCCTTTATTGCCAAATTTGTTAACCTCCCCTCTGGTGTTGAACCTCTCACAAGGAGATTTTTAGGGGAAGAATTATAGCTGTTTTTTCTTGCCAATTTCGATGACAGGTATGAGAAGACATGGAACATGGCAAAGGTCCATAACCAAATTTAATCTACTGCTTTAACTTCATTTACCAGTTAAAAAATAAAATATAGTTTACCATCTTGAAAGTTGCAAAGAGTATCTCTTGATAGGTTACTGAATTGTATTCCCATTGTATTTTGACAGACAGCTAGCCTTGCTGAACTTCATCAGCAAGGTCCCTCTGGATTCCATCCTTTCCCTCCAGAGTACCAATTGCATCACTCAGTTTGGTCTCATGAGTGAATTTGCTGACAGTAAGCTCAGTCCCACTGTCCATGTTGCCGACACAGATATTTAACACTGCCCATCCCGATACCAACCCCTGAGGAGCACCCCTTGTCACTGTTCTCCACTCAAAGATTGAGCCATTGACCACAACTGTTTGAGTGTGACCATCCAACCAATTCTTTATCTAGGGAGTGGTCTGCCCATCACATTCATCTCTCTCCAGTTTAGAGACAAGGAAGTCGTGCAGGCCAGTGTCAAATGTGTTGTACAAGTCCAGGTAGATGACAGCAGTTGCTCTTCCCTTATCCACCAACACTCTATATGCATCATAAAAGACCACCAAATTTGTCAGGCAGGATTTTCCTTTAATGAAGCCATGTTGGCTGTCATCAATCATCTCCTTATCTTCCAATTGCCTCAGCACAGCTTACATGAGGATTTGATCCCTGATTTTGCTGAACAAGTGAGACTAGTGGGCTTGTAATGCCCCAGAGATAAGAAGAAAACTTGATTTCAGAAAGCTTTTCTTTGTAGCCTATAAGTTCAAAGAAATTGTGACGCTTTAAAAAAAAAAAAAATAGAAACAAGTACAATGGGATTTCAAACAACTCTTGTATTTGAAAGCATAATGACTCTTGTCCCAGTCTCTCTGCTTGCTTTGGAGTTGAGTTTTGTGTCAGAGGAAAAAAATTAAAGTATGGTACAATATGCAGTACATAGGCGATTACCATCTTACAAACTTCCTCAGGGCAAAGTTACCTGCACAATACAGGTAAGGAGCTGGGATTTTTAACTGCTAATTCTTGGAACTTTTCTATTTAACAGTGAGAGGGGGGGAAAACCCCTGCTACTCAACTGTATATGTGACACCTGAGAATAACTTAAATGCATAGCTATATTACTTTCTCCCTCAAACAAAATCCATTTTGTATTCATTCGCATTTTTATTTAAACCCAGACAAAAAAAAAAAAAAAAATCCAGGCTTGTCTCTACTAATGTGTATTTCTTGAAAAAAAAAAATCACAATACTTATCTAAGAATAGAAAAATATTTGTATGTACAGCCAATATAAAACTCAGGATAGCACAAAGTTTTCCTGTTCAGATAATCTTGCTCTCTCTCTTTTTCTCTCAAGTATGATCTGGCAATTTCATTTCTGCTAGCATTTCCATAGAATGTGTATTTCACACATAGATTTATAGGCAAAGTTTTCATGCCCCATGTATTGTTAGAGCAGAATTTATTTTTCTTCAAAAAAGAGAGAAAACAACACAAAAGCCAAGAGTTATGGTAATAAGAGGTAACCAAGAGATAAATGGTACCACAGGGGAAGAAAAGCACAAAATAGGTCTACAACAATAGTTTCTGTCTGTTATAAGACTGCACTTGAACAGTCTGCTAACAAGCTGGAAAATGAAGAAAAGGCCTAGAGGTCGCATCCAAGTTCAGCTTTTTACTCATCAGTGAATGGTCCTGTGGGAACCCACTGGATCTCAAAAGACAACTGACAGCTTAAGGTGTCAGGTTAAAAATGAGTAAAAATATGAAGGCTGGATAAAAGCTTAAGATCCTGCAAGAGTTGTTACAGTTGCACAGTCATGATACACTATGATACATGATACAAGAAAAGATAAGTCTTCAAGACTCCAAACAAAAAGGAATTCTTAGACCACACACAACTGCAGAAATTCAAGGTAGTCACTAATTTTACCTGCAATGCTGTTTTTCTTCCAGAAGTAATAATTTTTATACTATGAAACCTCATTTTGTACAGTAACTTCTCCAGTGCAAGACTGCATACTCTGTGGGATAAATTATATAGACATATAGTTATTTTCTGATGAGTGACTCAAGCTAGACATTTCTAAGACCTGAGTGGGGTGGGAAAGGAAGTCTTGTTTCAAATATAGATTTTTTAAAACTGACTGTTTTATAAAGCAGCAAGTTTTAAAAAGCTGTGCCAAGAGGCAGCATCTTTTTAGGAAATGCCTTTTCCACTTTGCTGCCAAACCTCCTCTGTGCTCTGTAAGGATGGGTTGCAGAAGTTGTTAAAAACTGCGATAATGCTTTTGAAAGGATTTTTATCTCGATTCAGCAATGAAATTTGAATGCACAAGCGGCCGAAGGTGATAAAGTGATGGTCAAACCAAAGACTATATCATGCAAAGGGCACCAACAAGTGCTAAAAGCACAGTATTCTGGGGCGAGACCCACACTGATTATAATGTGCATTGCATCTTGGCTGAGTCATGAAGAAAGTTGGTAGGCACTATAGTAGCACTAAAACCCCATATGTATGAAATTCACTGATCTCTAATTAAAATGGGTAGATAAGGTAGTAAAAATCACTGCTGAATACTGAATGCTTAATTCTGTACAGAGCTGGTCTCTAAACATCTATGCAGGGGCATTTATATTTTCAAGCTTTTATTTTGCTTCTTGTTGCTTGGTTGCCTTGGGATTTTTAAATTATTTTGAATTTCCCCTTGCCAGGTTACTGACAGTGCTTCCAAATACATTCTCCAGTGAATACAATACAGTGAATCAAAATTTTGTGCTGGTTTTACATGTCATGGAAAGTTATGTACATGACATATTCAACAGACCTCAGTTAAAAAATTATGATCTTTTCTTTTGGTGTATGCAAGCAGCTTGCAAAAATTCTGCTACAATAAATGGAAATCCTATTACAATATTTTGAAAACAGTTATTCTAAGTATCTTATTTAGTCTAAGTGATAAAAATCTTTTTCGGTTTTCTTTTTTTTTTTTTTAATGGTTGTTAGAAGGCCTTTGCTCCTCACAGAGTATACATTAATCAGATTGAGACAAGATAGCTGTGATGGGCAGATTTATTTAATGTCAGGGAAGCATAGTGATCTCCGTTCAGCCCCTCAGGCTGCTGTGGGACAAGGCTCTCGTGGAGCTGCTCCACAGGACAGCTGCCACCTGTATCACAGTCTGACTGTTATCGATCTTCTGTTTTGTGCCCTAATCAAAATACTAGTTCATTGACATTTGCACATGATAGCTTTATCTTAATTTGTTACCCTTTACAATGAATATGCTACTTCTGAAGACAATTAGACCTGGTAGCATTATAAAGCAAACATAAACTGTAAGGCCAGAGCAGGCAGAGCAACCATGGCAATCCCAACAGCTGCTTGCTTTCCTGAAATGTTACATTTTTTGAAAGCTGGGAACTAATCTCAAGCTACAGTAACTGAACAGAAATACAAGACAATTTTTTCTTTATTACAAAGCTTATGGTTTCTTGATATCTGTCAAACAGAAGAAACATATGCCAAAATCATTTAGGACACACCTAAAAAACCCAAACTGAAGATACAGATAATGCTCAAATGAACATTTTAATTAACATTCTTTCTAGAGGTCACTCGGAACAGCTAACTCAGTTTTAGACGCTGGTTTGTTTTAAGTGTTTGTTGCCCATATAGCAAACCCTCGTGTTGATCAGACTTTTGAAGAGACTTCACCATATTTAAAAGTGAGCACACCAAAGCCAGTTTATCATGCTAGGCTTTGCAGGAAAACAAAAAAACCTCAAGTAGCTCTGAAAACAGAAAATAAAGATCAGGTCTACTAAACGACAGTGGTATTCTGGACAGTTTGTAAAGAAGTTTTCTCCACTGCCTAATGTAATCTGAAGGTTTCAGTGCATTCCTGGATTTGTTTCATTTCCTCTAAGTCCTCAGGAAAATTTCCTCAGTGCTGCTGCTGGGTTAGGGATCTGTTCTTGCCATAGTCAAGCTCAGGCACCCTCCACTTTGCATTCATTCTTCCTCCTCTGACCAGCTTTCAAAAAAGAGGCTTTCTCCAGCCCAAGGCCAAAACTCTCCTTTTTCTGCCTTGTCTCAATCAAACCAGAAAACAGGAAACTTTCTTTTCCATTTCTCAGAAATATCCTTTTTAAACACAGCATGCACTTTCAGCAATATATGAGAATCTTGATCAAACTAACCAATTACAGCCTGGAAAGAGTAATTTAGGGTCTCAACTTACTGAACTCTATCACAGTTGTTTGTAGGTGCCTTTCTGTATTTTTATTTTGGAAACTGTGAAAATCACAGGGAAAAAAGACATTTTTGGATAATTCCCACATATTAGTCCCACATTTGTGTCAATTTAAATGGTGTTCTGTATCTCTGCTTCATATGATTTTCACATTCATAGTGTAAAGCTTTATTAAAGTTATTTTATAGGGTTGACAAAATTAAAAGTTTGTATTTTAGTTACAGTAAAATAGGTCTTTTGTCACAAGTAAGAACTAAAATGTATATATTTTATTATGTAAACATTTCATGATAAAGTATCTGCAAAAGTGGTCCTTTATGACTTTGGTACTGCCAATGGATTACAGCATAGTACTGTGTAGAAACCTTTCTTTTTTCCCCATTCTAAAAGTAAAATCAGCTTTGTACTTCTTCTCTGCATTTCTTACTAAGCTGTAAAATTTCCCTGGTAATGACTAGGAGATAAACGTAGGTCCTTTCTCTTGAGATTTGACTACACAGAAATGGGAGGGAGAATATTACATTATCTCAGTATAAACATCTTGTGTTGGAAATATTTCATCCTAGAATGTGGAATGTCAATATCAAGACATTGATACTGGAATCAATTAGATTTATTAGACCTAAAATTGCTACAACATATTACCATGACCTCTGTGCCCATAAGCACAATGAAATAACAGTCAACCACATTCAGTTTTTGAGTGAGAGACATCCATGGAAGAGTTCTGTTAAATTATTAGGGCACCTCTCAACAGAGTGCTGAATCACATGAGTTTATTGGGATGAAGCTGGCAGTAGGTAAATTTAGACCACAATGTCATGAATGTTGTTTCCTGTGGAAGAGCTTCAATTTTCTTTAAATAACTATCAAAGCAATAGAACAATTCCAACTGAAGAACACAAAGCCTCTAGCCCCACTTTCACTATGAGAAGTCTACTTTTCATTTGCTGCCCAGCTGAGAGTAGGGCTCAGTTGAAATCACATGGTTATTGCATATGCTAACCCTGAGGCTGCAGACAAGACCCCAGCCGAGTTCAACTACCTTTTGCAACTCGTATAAATAGATGCAGTCTCTGAACACCTCATGTTGTCAGCTATGCATGGTGTTATATTTATAGCCAATACCCTAACATGCATGCAGAAGACAGCTAGAAGAGCCATATGCTCCAGAGCATTTGTGCCATATATTTCTATTTACATAAATGGAAAAGTCTATTTACATGACAGGAAAATGACTGTTGCACTGGACACAATGACAGCATCTGCATGCCAGGATTATTTTCTAGACCAGAGACAAGCCAACACAGCTTTTTCATATGAATCCACCCCACTTTCTTACCTTTCAAAACTGGCTGTTGAAAATTATTATACTTGTCTGTGCTAATTCCCAACTCATGGTCAGGAAATACCTGAAAAAGCAATAACTGGTGATGTAAAAAATACTTCCTCAGTCCTGTGTATTTAATAGAAGTTATGGGTTTGTTTTTATTTTTATGATCTTCAAATTTTTTAATTAATTTCAAACTCTCATGCAGGTTTTACGCAATATCTAACTTGGGATAGGCAGTGATTTAGATGGAAAATTTGTTTCAAGGGAGTTTGATGCTAGTCCCTGTCCAGAACAATATGTCAGTGGGATATATAGTACTGCTGGTGGTTTGCCAGCTGTGGCACTGGGAGCAAGACACCTTTGCCAATGTGGCACTGCACAGGCAGTCCTTGCTAGTCAGGGTGCATTTTGTACCAGTGCTTTACGAAGGATGTTGATAGCATCTCTGTGTGTCACTGCATACACGCTGCATCTTTTATATATATATATATACACGTAGAGCTGTTTAAGAACCAGCTTCACATACGTCTGGAGACTATCAGAAGTCTGGATCCATCAAATCAAATTTCTGGTTACTGACAGTATGAGATTCTGCAGGCTGCATGATTCAGATACAGGGCATATACAAACAATGATAATTATTTCAGCACTGTAGTTAATGTCAAGTACATATTAACTGAATTAACTGCAATGGATTCTTTGATCTCCTTGCATTCTGCTCTGTTGTAGAAATAAATTAAAATATGGATAATATTATTCATAAGTTATAAGCCAACAATAATACATAGTTTTCTTTTAAATGACAGCTCAAGCTTTTTTTTTCTGAAATTTGTTGTGTGTTTTCTCCAGACATGTGTTTTGAGAATTGCATGAAACAAAGATGTAAATGAAATTAGCATGTGTTCACCCACCAGTGCGCTCTAGTAATTACATGAAGGATTTTTTATTAGATCATGTTTTTTTTAGTCAAGCTTCCAAGAGCAGAACATTGATAATAATGTCGTTTGTACTCAGGACTACCATTGTGGATGCTGGTGATATGCATTTTTGAATAGCTAATGATTCCTCCCTGTCCTTTCATGACTAAAATTCAGAATGGTATCTGACCTTCTGCTCTATGACTTAGTGTCATTGCAGACACACTACCTTTATTTGGCCAGGGCACAGCTGTGTGCATTTAGCACATTGTCAGTGGAAACCAGGCAATGAAAGAATTAAATGTCAGACTTCTGAGAACTACAAGAAAGGCTTTCTTCCTACAGGTCAGAGACTAGAATAAGGTGTCAATCTGACTTAAAGCTTCTTACAACTTAAAAAAAAAAAAAAAAAGAAAAGGAAAATACAGAAAATATATTTTAATGCTGAGGGTTGTAAGGAAATAAAGAGTTTAGAGTTTATGCAGTTTAAAATATGGTTTTCAGTGAGTATGAATAAAATTTACAAAAGAATATTTATCAGAAAGCCTTTGTTAAATAATTCACGGGTTATTTAAAAACTGCAGAAGCTGAAGAATTTGGGGTGGCATCAGCCTGATCAATGCAAGGTCAAAAAAGAAAAAGGTAGTCTCATATTTTCAAAGAAAAACTTTGGATATTTGACTTGCAAACACTAACAGGAAAAGGACCCCTGCCACTATGCTTTATTCTGGTAAGATTTGATATTGAAGCACAACACAAGGTTGAATTGCTCATGTAGCATAAGCTGCAGTTGAGTTGGAGAGCTGATCTGTTATTATGCAATGAGGCTTATGGGAAATTGTCTTGCTCATAATTTGTCACCAACCAACTGAGGTAGGTATGCCAAACCATGAGTCAGGATTGAGGAGGTAGGAGGTGTAAATAGCCACTTCTCAACACGGGCAAAAAATAAACATGGTTTATGGTTTCCCAAACCTCAGATGCACTGAGACAGTCCGAGAAAAATTCATCACTGAAAAAAGTAAAAACAGTTCTGAGATCACTGAAGGTGCACTTGTTTCTTCAGAAATTTCAGTACCTGTTAATATTTTCTTAAGGTTCAAGCATCCCCATGTCAAAATGAGCTTAGTTTCTAAAACATCATTAAACATCTCAGCTAAACAGACATTCCATGAATAGCTCATAAAATGCTGTACTTATTTAATTCAGATTACTACATTAAATCATTTTCTACAACATCATAATGATTTTCATTTCTGATAAAGCTACATAAGCTCTGTAGTATGATCTTAAAAGCTCAGTAGTTGTTTCATCAAGTAAAAAAACTTAACAAGACCATATCTTTAAAACCATTAAAGTAATTGCTGTTTCTAAAATATACATTAAAATCTACACTGTGAGTACCAGTAATTTTCAGACTAGTACAATTCAAGTTATATTGTAGGACTTGGTTATAATTTATAGGATGTTTTTAAAGCTCTTGCAGAACATACCAATATCTTCCTGACCATGTTAGAGTACAAAATTATCCCTTGATATTATATGCTCTGTAGGAAAATATACACATGTACACAAGATCTTCTTGTGTTATTTTTATTTAGAAATGTGATCAAACTATACAAATTTTAAAATGAGAGGAATGCATGGGATGGTGTTTCAATCAGTACTTCTTCATAAATTATTGCTTCCTTCTTTTACCTTCTTTTTAATGAAAATCTAGCCCTCCTGTTAATATCCTGATCATTTCAGATGAAGCTAATCATCATTAACTGCATCTGAATAAATACTCTAAAAAGAGTTATAGCCCCATAAGTCATATACCCGATAGCATATTCATCAAAATTGTGCTGGAAACTATAATTTCATTCCTTACTATCATTGCTAAAATTTCCAATAGAAGATGTTAAAAAGAAGTGTCCATTAACTGCGCTTCTAATGTAAAGTGGAAATTATTTTAAGGAATTATAAATTCTACTCTGAAATTATGTCTCTCTTGATTGTTTGACATCTAAAAGTTACTGCAGAATGCTTGCTCGTATACTGCACTTATCTGGAGCTGGAAAATGCCAACACAAGACACATGCATGTAAACCAACATTTTGATTAATTTTTCCTTACTTCCCAGAATTCATTCTCAATAAATGATGGCAAGTGATTGTAAGTCTCCATTTGTCTTAGCAGGGCAGCAGACAAAAGTTTGGTGTGACTCAGCAGGGTTGCCCAAAACATAGAGCCTACTCAATAATTGGTGGTGTGACTGTTTATCTACCTAAAGAAAAACACTGCTACCTATTTATTTTCAAAAGCAGATTCTCTGCAACTTAGACAGTTCATAAGTTGAAATTATTCTAAAGGAAAAAAAATCCAGTTAATTGTCACACCAAAATTCAAAAGTAAAGGATTCAACAAATGAAATGAGTTTGTGAAACCAAAAAAATACACAGGCATGGTCATTACTCTAGTGTCCCCAGTATAGTTCAGCTGGAATTTGATCTTCCTTAATTCCTAGCAATAGTCCCTTGCTGTAATAGAGTGGTAACTGTCTCTTGCTGTCATTCATGAATAATACAATATTTGGTGAGGAGAAAAAAACTTTAGTGTCAACAAAATTTTACAAGATCTCTTGTTTTGATGGGTTTTTGTTTGCTTTATTTTGTCATGTATTTCAAAGTCCTGCAAGACTGTTAAAGTTCAGACATACTTCTGACTGCCATATTCATGTGTGAATATTCCTAGTTATCACACGTCACCAAAACATAATTTTCCTTTCTGCAAATCCTTGTGATGTAAGCTCACAACCAGGAATGCATAGCTTCTGCAGAAATTGCTGGAAATCCTGGCCACTTGAACAATGTTCCCAGATATGCCTTAGCTTTGGACAGGGGAAATCTTACTGGTAAGCTCTGTGAAGCTATGCTTAAGTCAAGTCAGGAAAAGAATATGTATTACCTTCCATTTCTGTAAGAGCAGAATGAGATAGCCCAATGACAAATCTTCAGATTTAAGAGACAAAGGCAACTGGTCTTATCTACTTTTCCCCAAGATCAGATCCAAAAGATGCCTCTCTCTATGTTCATCTGACTTACTGTGGACATTTGGATCATTCATTTCATCAGAACTTCTGATGTCTGAAGAGATCTCATCTCAGGTTGCAATCATGAGGTAAACTCCACCCCTGCCAAAATACACTAACATTTGCAGGGAAACCATTTCCTGGAGTCCTGCAGGGTTCCTGTTTAAATAGTTTGAGTTTTTTCATATTGTCCCTTATTAACAACTTACTTAGTGAGTTACTCTAACAGTTCTCCTGTCAGAAATTTCTGTCTTTGAGAAGTGCAGTTTCTATCAGGCACTAACCTCTGGTAGCAGGCAAAACCTGCCTAATAATTGACTTTTCTAGAAACAGCTCCTCCATTCAATCAAAACAGCTACTTCTCTCTTTTACCTGTGCGTTGGTGAGTGTGAAGTTCAGTCTCATCTTTCATATCATGTCTTATTTTGACAAAAGTGTTTGATATAATAATCTAAATTTAAATAGATTAAATCAATTATTGCACTTTTCTTTTTATCCAGCCAAGCCTTATTGAAAGATCACACATAATATTTGAACAGATAACAAAATAATAAGCCAATAAACACTTGGTATCCTTTTCTCCTAGAGTATTTCTATACCCTTGCTGTTTTCCTGGGTACAGTGAGTAGTTTGATCCCTGTAAGATACTTATAGCAACTGATATTTTGTTTGAAAGGTTTACCCCCAGTTCTGGGGGATATCCCAGATGTATTACCCAGCCTAAGATGTATTCCCACTTGTGAACAGCTCCAGCTTCCACAGTTAGAACTTCAGATGGAAAGTAACCTTCACTCATGTATCCGCTTTCTATGTCCTTAAGAAATAAGCCAACATGCACATAAGTGTTCAGTTGCAGCTTTATAAAAGAAAGGTTGAGCCTGAGGTAAATTTGCATTAAATATTAGGCAAGGTTAAGTTTTTTTTGTTGGGTGGGTGTACACTTATGAGGATTGTTCATTGATGGCATAAATCTTGAAGTCAAATAAATCTAAAATTTTACAAAGTTCTTCATAACATACATGCCTATTGCCATTAAATTACAAACAAACAAACAAACAAACAAACAAGTAACCAAATCAAAACAAAACAGAAAAAAACAACCAACACCAAAACCAGAAACAAACCCAAAGCAAAACAAAACAAAACAAAACCCCCACAATTTGAAGGTGTTTCCAATGTATTTTCAATTATCCTGTCTGAAAGTCTTAATGAAGTAGTAAAGTTGTACTTCAAGGAAAGAATTACATCTCAGGATAGCATACACCACTGTGGCTACTATCAATATGAGTAGAAAATCATTAACTTAAATAATGTCATATCTACTTGCAGCAGTACTGAACTTAGAAAAGTTCAGTTTCTTAAAAAAAGAGAAATATTTCTTAAACTGGATCATATATGCTAAAACTTGACATTGTTACTTCTCAGCCTAACACTGAAGGACTGAAAAAGTGGTGAATGTTGAAAAAGTTTCAGATAGCTTTCAGAGAGTGGAGTTCCACTTAGATCTAAATTATGGAAGTTCATTTTGTGAACTACTTCGGATAACTTCTTTAATGAGAACTTGTCACGAAAGCTAATACGTTTTTTATTATAAAGCTCTACATCACACACAGTGAAAAATTTTAAAATAAATTCTCCCTTCAAGAAGGGAAGCACTATTAAAAATAAAATTTTTGTAATGAGCATCAGGAAAAGCCACATTAGAGGAATTGATATATGATTGTCATGATATGCAAATTTCATATGTGACCATTGCTTTTTATTTGTGGAAATGGAATGGATATTTCAGTTTCAACTGGAAAATTTTAGTGACAAAATTTAATTTTCTATAAGAACCTAAATTCATACTTTAAAATAATGACAGATGGGAGAAAGGGAAGTGTTAGAAGCTGTGAAAGCAAGAACATCTGTGCTATGCTAATGCATAAGGAGGAAAAATACTAAGAATTCTTGATCTATTTGCATTGTTCATAAGCAGGGTTTTTTTTTTTGACAGAGTCTCTCTGGGGATCACTGGAAAAAAATTCAGTTATAAATGTTTCATAGCATCTAACATTTATGTAAACCTGTATCTATTACTGAAGCATTAATACATTAATTTTTCTGCCTGACCCTTTAGTTTTGCAATGGCAGTAAAATACATAAGTAAGCAACATGAAAGATTCCGTCAAAGGCGTCCCAAACCTGATCTTTTTTTCCAATAAATGGAAAGTTCGCAATGGACACTTACAGGAAAAGTCACAGTAGAAGAAAAGTAAAATGGTATTCTATAAAGAACCATTTGAAGTTAGATAGATGACAGTCTGACAAAGGCTTGTTGTGAGAAGGATCGCTCCATAAATTGTTTTATTTCTTTTATCAGCATGATTCTCAAGCTGGTGACAGTTTTGATTTATTTGTAGTTGTGACCTTACAGAGTGAAGAATGTTGCTCTACAGGTATCTGAGAAATAGATCTAAAATATGAGAAATATTATTTTCAAATATTGTCCTTTTTAATAGTACTTCAGTTTTTGTTAAATATTGCAGCAAATACTGGAAAATTTAAAGTACATATATTATGACCTTAATAAGGACATTAAAAAAATACATTTTTGGAGTGCAAGTGGGTCCCATCAAAATACAACATAAGCAAATAAGGAAATTGACATAGTTTCAAAACATGTGATTTATTTAGGCCTTGTCGTTAATTGTTTTATAACATTTCATTTCTTTGTTTTTGGCTTGACAAGTTTAGATAGTGGTGTAGTATTAAATCCTATGATTCAGATATTACCTGACTAAAATCCTTAATTGCTGCCATTTTGATGATAAGAATGTGTCTTTCTTTCTTTGTCAGTAAGAATGTGGCTTTATTTTGGGTTTCGGTAAGGTTTGGGGAGTGGCTTGGGGCGGGGGGGATTTTTGTTTTGGATTTTTTGGGGTTTTGAAAGCTGATAAATCTGTCTGCTAAGTCTTTTAAGAAATAGTTAAATAATATTATCTCAGAGGGTAAGACTGAGGCAATGACAATGTCAGTGACCAGCAAAGCATTTTTTTCCTGCTGGAAGCAGGCATTCAAGACACATTTTGTCCACATTTGAATTTAATTCCAAAATGCTGTGGAGATCATTAAAAATTTGATGTTGTTTGAAAAAAAAAACAAAAAAAAAAGACATTAGCTTGATGGTATTAACTGGTTTTTGACATAGCAGCAAGGTCAGAATTGTAAAATGCAGTAATTTCCATATGAGTACAGTGTCCTTCTGCCTTTATATATTTTTATTTATTATTTTAGTACCTAAGGCACCTTTCTTTATCAAAATGTAAATTTTCATAATTTAATTTTCATTATATCTTTGGGTTTGGATTGCTTCTTCCTCTTATGAATTGCAAATAAAAAAATAGTCTGAAAAATAATTTTGTGTGGTACCCTTCATAAAAGCGAAATCTTACATTTCATTCAAATAGAAAATATTCAATATGCAGATCAAAAAACTTACTGTCAAAGGAGGCATATTCTTCCTTTTCTTGTGAACCTACAGTGTCATTAATACTTTTAATTTAGCTCTTGCCAATCCTGTAATGTAACTGCTGTCTCATGTATATCACCAAAATTATTGAAGACAATTCAGTGTGACATCAAGTCCACAAGAATAAGGAACTTCACAGAACTTTATCTATCCATAATCTTTATTTGGTTTGTATATAATCTTAATAAGTGATTACTTAATATCTATATATACTTGGATTTGCTACTGAATAAGTAGGCATTGCAAAATAAAAAAAAAAAATTGTTTTAGTACCAAGAAATTGAAGTTATAGAACACAACTCAGGGAGAGAATTCAGCTTAATGTGTCCCCAGAAAAACTGATTCCTTCTTTTTCTTTTCCTCTTTAAAATTTAATTAAACCAACTCTATTAGAAAGTTAGCTTTTTTGGGGGTCGGTCTGTGTTCCCTGCAATGAAATGTCATTTTTTGTAGGGCTTGGTAAAATTTGATCCCGCACCTTGGTTTGAGACATAGGATTGGATTAGATGTTATCAACTTTGAGTTTGTCAACAAAAGCCCTATGAAGGGTAAGGTAATAGAAGATTGAATGAAGTTATACATTAAAAAAACCTCAACCCCTCCAAAAAAACAACAAAAAAGTTCCCCAAATAACAGGCATATAAAGATAAAATAGGCAAAGTAGATCAGAGCTGTTGCAAGCTATATGAAAGTTTTTTTTTTGTTCTTGTACCATTTTTGAGGCTTCTGCTAGCATACTGTGTCCTGGACACTGCTCAACCAATGCAGAAATGAACCAGCAGGAGAAGGTTTAGAAGAAGGTGAGAATAATAGAAGTCTTGGGTTTTAGGCTGCCTGAAAAAAGACTGAATTTAAATTCTAAAAATCTATATAAAATAATAATAAAGAGGAAGAATGTAAGTCTCAGAACAGATCAAAAGTATGTTAGCACTTCTGAACTTGGGCTCTATGCTCTGTACAGGTGTTTTGTGTCAATATGCTTTAGGAAAAAAATACAAAAGAAGAAAAGAAATATAACTTCTCATGTTATAGAAATTACGTGTAAATCCGTGAGAAAGCAGGTAGAATTTGGCCTGTTGAGATAGTAGGGGAAGAAAGGAACAGGTTATTTTGTAGAGAGGTGGATTTATTGTGAGCAATATCAGTAGTGTATATATCTTTCTGATATGCCAGAGATGGGCTGCACATGTTTTGAACAAACTTCATCTACACTCTGCAAAGCCCTTTTTGAGATTTCTAATTTTCTGACACTTAGTTTTCTGTCTAATAACACCACATATGTTTTTAGAACTTGTGTCCAAAAATGCTCTCATAACTGGATCTCTGTAGAGTACCATTATTTTTTCCCTCTTATTTATGATCAAGTCCTTTTAACTGTTTTGCATTCCAACCTTGATCCTATGTGTGAAATACATTCCTATTCAAAAATATCTTCATCCAGAGTAAGACCACTAAAAATTACATTGTTGACCAGTATAAAATTTGTGAATTAAATGATTATTCTAGTCTAGCAGTATAATTAAGTTTTTTCTTGTACATCTGACAGCTCAGCCTCTCTGAGGAGGCAGGCACATAGTTTACATTTCCACCTTCAAGCCGTGTTTTCAGCAAAGCATGCAAAAACCTAATAACTTTTCAGAGCTTTCTTTATCATTCCCTCCATCCAGTTTAAATTAATGCTGTGTTCAAATCATCACTCGTTCATCAACCCCATAAATGGGAGAGAGTAATCATTTAAAAATTTAGGAGTCAGATTATTTATGGTTTTAGCATCTTTTAAATCCTCTTGAATAATTACATGGGAAGCATAGACACCTAGCAGGGATCACTGAATATGACATAGGCTCCTCACGGCATGTTGGTTTTATAGGAAACTCTTTGTCCACAAATTTGTTTTACATCACTGATATTTAACATCTATTTCAGTAAATAAATTTTAAAATAGTGATATTAGATTTTATAATATGATATATTAAAAAATTCTTGTTGGTCAGAATATATGAACTGAATACCATCAAAATCCCATCTTCCAGAGATCTTCTATGAGTCTTGTGATGAAGAATGGAAAGGATTCTCATCTCTTTTTGTGTCCTCTTTTTCTGCACAGAAGACACTTTGAAATTTAATTCATTGTAGAAACTCACTAATGGATTTGCAGCATTAATATTAATTCCAGATTATTACAATGCGTTTATTGTACCTGCTAAAGTAAACGTTGTCAGGAAAAAAAAAATCAGCAAAAAAACAGTGATTGGTGAGTGAAAACAAATGGGATGTTAACAGGAAAACTTTAATGGGCCAATGTGAATAAAATAATGTGTCTGCCAGCAAATTATTGTATTGCAATTTAAACTACATTATAATTAGGAAGAAATTTTTTAAAAAATTATAACTTCTAGAACTGTGATTTCCCCCAGATAAATAACTTCAAAGCAGGCTCAACAAGAACATTGGTATTCCACATAAGAATTTGAGTCAGTTCTACTCATCTCTGCATCAGTTTATTAAAATTTTCAAAAGAGCCATGAATAACACTTGAATATGTGTGTTCCTCATGTGGTAGCCTTACCAGCATCTCAGGTCCACCAGCAGGCAAGCCTTCGGCCAACTTCTGACATGCTATTTATTCTAATGCAGTTGCTCAATCTGTCACTCATTGCCATACTTAGAGACAGGGTGCAAAACAAAGAGAGAAGTCATTAATTTCTCTCTTGAGGATGAATCTATTCCACTGTCTCATTGTACACATCAACAGAACCTCCTCAGATGAGGGGAATTTGTCAAGGGAAATCATGCGTGATCAACATGATAGCCTTTTACGTTGAGAAGACTGGTCTGGTGAATGCTGCAAAAACCTTTTGAAAACAAATAAGTACTCTGAATCAAGATTAAATATTGATATGGAAAAGCTTTGCTGATTAAGAATTTATGAAATTGAAACAAAGTCAATGAGAATTTTCTGTGTGACAATTCAATGATCTGAAAGTATATGCAATGTCTGATGAAGCTCTGCTATCTCTGGGGTTAACAGCCCCAAAGAAGAGTGGGATTGCAGACCTTAAATATTCTCTTTCCCAGAATATGTAAAATTCTTTTACATAGTTTTTGGTGTTGAATTTGCCTTGAAAAACAGAGGAATAAAATATTTTAATTAAATTTAATTAAGCTAAAATAATTCAAATCAGGTTGTTATGAAGTGTAGTTATATTTTCCTGAGAGTAGTTTTATAAATTACTACAAATTGTCAAGACCCTCTGAAATTTCCAGCCACTGCAAATTCCTTGGGGAGAAAACTACTTGAAAACTACTAGAAAAGTGCTTCACATACAATAAAAAATTACATAAACCTACAATGTGTTCAACTCCCCATGCATTCTTCTGAACAGATTTCAAAGAATTAAAGGTACAAAAAAAAACCCCCAATAACCACGTCAAAAAACAATAATAGGTTAATATGATCCAGCTAGAGCTGTGAAAAATGGTCTAGCTCATGAATTTTGAGAAGATTTCTGCTAAAATAAAAAAACAAAACAAATAGTATTCTGTGCTTACCTGCAAAACCAAAAAGTCTGATGACTTTCACTCTGTGGGTTCTGGCTACCATCTTACTGTTAATTTCTCTATTATGACATAGACATATTCCTCATAATCCTTGTTGTGAAGCAGTTCTGAATGTCATATAAGTTGACATTGATACTGAGCCTTGGCTCTTCTGCACCAAATTTATTCTTTTTTGTCTTTTTTATTTTTTTTTAATAGAGATATTAGAATAGGGCACCTATAATAAAATGTAAATTACTGTTTGGGTACATAAAATTTTTTTCCCACAGGTATGGAAATTCCTGTGAAAAGTTACAGGTAGCTATAAAATATACTCATTTATGGACCAAACTGTAGCTGTTGGATAGAAACATACACATTGCTGCTGTGACAGCAGACAAAATGATTCCTAGAAGAGAAATTAAAGTACTATGCCCATTAGGGATTATAAACCTTTTAAAGAAAGCTAAGGAGACTTAAATATTTTAATCCTTTCACATTAGAGCAAAGACTAAGAATTTTGCTTCAGTTCTGTGGAAAACAGGAAAAAATTGTCGTCATTGCTGGCAATTATTATCAATAAGTTATGGTATTCATGTGGAATATAGCAGACTTCAAATGAAGTTTTCCTCTAGTTTAGACGAGAGTCTGTAATTTATGTCTCCATTTCCCAGTGGAGATTTACATTCCCAGGTGAGCAGCTGAAGGACTACAGGTGAATCTTTTGAAGCTCCAATTTCAACTGTATTTAAATAAATTACTCCTCTTAGTCACAATGCTGAAGAGAAACTTTGTACCAACTCGAAATTCCCCATGTGAAAAAAAAGAATTTCATGGAAATCAATGTGTAAAGCCTTGGTGCAAAGATGTTTCTTAAAGGAGCATGGTACAAATCTGTACTCTAATGCATAACCCATATCCTAAAAGTAGAA
Source organism: Certhia americana (assembly GCA_018697195.1). Classification (NCBI taxonomy): domain Eukaryota; kingdom Metazoa; phylum Chordata; class Aves; order Passeriformes; family Certhiidae; genus Certhia; species Certhia americana. The sequence goes on from CM031860.1 coordinate 38,187,679, forward strand.
AGTTGAAGCAAAATTTTCAAAGCTACAAATAGTATGGAAGGAAAGAAGAGGATATGAATGTTTTATTCCTGAAGGTTATGAAAAGGCATAACTAGAATTCCTTGTCAGCTAATGCTGAACTTCACCCAAGATTTGGTCAATTACTATTGGCAAATAAACAAACAAACAAACAAACAAACAAAAAACACAACAAAACCCAAAATTTTAAAAAAAAGTAGGAAAAAAAACAAAACAAGAACAAAAAAATCATTTTACACTTAAAAGTTAGAATCTCTAAAGCTAGATGGAAAATTGAATGTAATTTTTATTTTATATATATACATATATATATATATACAAGCATTAAGCTAAATAGTGTGGTGTACTAACACATTGGGAAGCAAAAGGAAAAGTAAGTAAAAATTAATGAGCTCTAAAAAAATAAATAAGGCTCCTTTATATCCCTTTCATCTTCTTTAATTATTAGCTCCTTACTTTCTCTGTTTCTATGACAGACTTTTTTTATTCATACTGATTTTTTACTCACGTGATTTACTACTGAAAACTTAATAGAGCTCATTTCCTTTACTAGTAGATATTGTATGTGGAATGGGTGAAAGACTAAAAGTCTTAATTTTAAAAGTGTAAATGACTCTGTCTGGAAGGTAGGTAATACATCCTTATTCTTGGGGCTGATTAGAGGTGTCACTGGAGTTTTTTGCCATTTGAAATCAAGCATCTTTGTTAGTAAGAAACTGAATTGTGGGATAATGCCAGTCTATGAGAATTAAAACTCGTATATTAACATCAAAGGGAGGAAGGAAAATGTAACAGGAACTAGGATTGCTGAGGGATTAGCTAAAGTCTCTGTCTATATAACAATTCTGCTTCTATCCTTGAGTTACAGAAGAAAAAAATTTTCCATTAACTGTGGAAAAGTTCAGACACAGCTTCTACAGAACCCATCTATGTGTTTGCATCTCTTCTTCTTTCTCCCAGATGTACAAATGGCCTTAGAAAGCCTTGTTCTTTCATATTTTGCCTTCTTGAATGCCATTCTCACTTGGAAAGAAGGTTATGTCTTTACTGAAGGTAATTTCAAAAAAAAAGAGGCTGACCTGATGTTTAGTGTACCTTTGACTATATACTGAAGGTGGTTTTGTTCTAGTACTCTAGTTCTCCAAGTAAACCCTGTGTTGGTGTGAGGAAAAAAGATACAATATAGATTTGCTATCGCAAAGTAAAGCACAGCAATTCTTCATGTCAAGAAGACTTCAGACTTTGAATAAAAGCATATGGGAGCACAGGCTTAATCATTTATAGTGAAATGTTTCCCTTTCTTACATGAACAAGTATATGACACTTTTTGCAATATTTTATTCAAGGTACTACAAACAATTCTTTTCCAAACATAAGGTGTACACTTACTGCAAAGTATACACAAAAAAAGTAAATCTAACAACAGAGTAAATCTTTTTGATTGCTTCCATAGTGGTAATGAAGCAATTTGTACAACAGCTTGAGGCAGATGTTTAATAAAGTACTTATTTCAGGGTACATAACTGTTAATTGGAGTTTACTGACACTGGGAAGAAAAATTGAGTCTAGTGTTGTTTTATTCTTTTGCAAGAGGAAAATGTATTCTAAACCTAGTAGCAACATAAGTCACACAGTGTTTTTCTTAAAGCAAGGATTTTACCCCTAATACATTACTAGCACAATTAGAAAGAATAGGCTCCAAAGGTTTTGTACTCATTTGAGATTGTGTTTTTCAAGTGGCACCTGAGTAGGTCTGCTTTCAAGTCCAGGATAGTATAAAACTTGGAATTGCAATAAAAACAACACATAGGTAGAACAGATTGGGACTGCTGGCTGTGAGTGCAAGAATGGTGGTTTTTCACTGTGTATTACTTGTCTAAGGAAAGTATTAATATGTGGGATTATTGTTCCACAGGTACAAGTCCCTGCACCTTTGTTACATTTCAGACATTTCATCTCTCCAACCTGTTGAGGCCCATCTAAAGGGCTGCACAGCACTCTGGGGTATTTCTTGCTCCTTCCAGCTTTGTGCCATCAGAACACTTGATGAGGAGGCATCTGTCCCTTCATCCGAGTCACTGAGAAGTAAGTTAAACAATGCTGGATGCAGTATTGAACCTTAGGGACAGTATTGAACTAGTGACAGGCCTTTAACAAGACGCTGGTATAGGCTCTGCCTGTATTTCCTTTCCAACATTGTATAACTAATCTTTCTTCATATAGCTCTAGTGTGAAATCATGTTTCTTGCAGATGGCTGTCAGGTATTACACGACTATACACATACATGTTTTTTTCCACCCTCTCTTAACATGCTTATGCATTAGTAGTCCCTGCTGAGCTAAACTTACTTCATGTATCAATTGATGCAAGAGCATTCAGGAAAGTTCATAGTTTAATCTACTGTTTGTAGTTTGTCTCGAGGAAAGCAAATTAAAGTCCAAAGTTCTCAAGCTCTTTTGTCAATAAAGTTTATTTTCTTAGAGCTGTGTTATTGTAGCAATAGTAATATTTTATCACTTACCTTCGAACACAGAATTCTACTAAAGATGACACCATGGTGTATAAAGCATCTAGGCACTGCAGATTCTAAAATGTAGTATGTATTCTGTCTGGAAATAATAGAATGTGGTGATGGCCATTTCTCTTTTTTTAGTAGGAATTGCAGTGTTGTTCTGTGTTATTCTTTCAACTGTGAGAGAGACAGTTTATTTTGTTACTTATAGCACAGTAATTGCATGTCATGAATATAATGCTTCACATGTAGATTACCCAGAGATTTGAATGGTAATAAAATGAAAAAATACCAAACACCAGGATAGTGAAAATGAAGCTGTGTTTCCATTTTCAAAGCAAATAATGATGAATTAAACTCTTGCATACAAGTACTCAATACAACAATAAGTGCCATATATGAGAATTTTCTACTCCTGAGCACCTGGCTGTATATTGATGTTGCTTAATTAGTTATGTACTGGATAACCTGCCAGAGGTGCCAGAATCTTTGCAGTGAAATAAATAAATAATGTTTATTTTTGAGATTATTGAAGCTTTGTGGTATCTACAAGGGCACAGAGAAATGGAAAACAGCTTGATTACTGTAATTTACAATACTTGCACTGTTTTTCATATCTCAAAAAAACAACTGTACATTTTATATGTTTCAAATATGTATGATCTCTGAAAGCATTATGTACTAATACAGAATCTAAAGCACCCACGTGCCTCTCAGGAAAACATAGTAAATCCCACAAATAACCAAACCACTCTAATTTACTGGTTGATGCATGACTGGTGTTGACAGTTGCCCAACAGATAAATTAACAATGTTTTTGCTGCTACCTCCTAGCATAGAGTATGAACAATAGCTTCTGTATCCAGGGTGGGAAAAGCCTCCATGCCACCCACTTTAGGTGCTCTCTTGGAAAGAATTCCTGGACCTGGTAGGTTCAGTGGTTTCTCAGCCAATAAGTTCCCATTTCATCTGTTCCCTTCTGCCCCAGGCTGACATTCCAGCTGACATCCCTTTATGCCAGATGGGGGGACTACTCACCTAAGACACCTCTTTTTCAGAGGGTAGATGCCCAAGTCTCTTTACTTTATATCTCATTTTCTAAGGAATCTTCTTCCTGCTTTTTCTGTCTTTCTGTTGACACCTGTATCCAGCATGGTGTTGAAGCTGTCTTGGAAATAAGCTTAATAACCTTTTAATGCCATAAAAAATTAACATATAATGTGCAAAGTCAACATATCTATCATTAAGTTGAATTTTCCACTTTTCTTTTTGTTTCCAACCTTCTAAAGTAATGCTTTCTTCAGTAAAACAAGGAGAAGCTTAAAGTAGAAAGAACCCTCAACATAATTTGTTTTTTCTGCATGCAACATAGAATTTCTTTTAAAGAGACAAATAAACATTTGATGTCTAACAGCCTTAGATTGTTTTGCTACATATTTAAACTGGTTTGGTTATAGATTATTTAAATGATCAGTGCTGAGATGTAAATATTTATGGAATGATCATTTATGAATACAGTAAATTACGGGGGGAGCATTCTTTTTAAAGGAATTGGGAGGGAAAGAGTTTTGCTTATTTATTTTCTTCTTCATCCCTTTGCTTCCACTAGCTTTTTCACTTTATTTTTTTTTTTTTTTTGCCACCTGACTGCATCCAAGGTCAGACTGAATGAGAGACAGATAAGAGATGACAGAGAAAGCATTCAAAACCAAATAATGCAATAATCTGATAGTGTCAGTAAAGGAGATGTTACCAAAGCAGAAAAGATGCTGTGAGTAATCATTTTCTCTGTAATTTCAACCTATGCTAAATAAATAATAAATATTAAACCAATATGAGATGGAATAAAATATGAGAAAATAAGAATAGTTTTATGGTTCAACAAATTGTTTAAATTAAAATTTTGTCCCATCTCATCAGTTAGGTCGTGATTTAATTCACTGACTAAAATGCTCCATTATGAAATTTATCAATAAATTGACTATTATTGTCATGGACATGTGTGCTTACTTTTAATTGAATTGCTGTAAAAAACAGTATATGAACCTAAGCAAAATAATATTTTCTAAAATTGTGATTGGACAAATATCAAACTTTCTTGATACAACTCACATTTCCCTGTCCAATAAAACCTTAAAAAACAATTTTTAAAAATCCAACCAAACATGCCCCAACAAAACCAAAACCCTGTAATGTTGTTGCATTAAGAGTTTGATAGACTGTGGTGGGTTGTTAAAAAAGAGTTTGATAGACTGTGATAGGCTGTGGTGGGTTATTTTTTCAACATGGTTTCATTTACATGGTCTTTTATTCCAGTATAAGAGACATATAAGAAGGCAGAACTGCAGTGGATATGGGTATAATAATATTGTTGTTTTCTAATTTATAAATGATTGCCTTTACTGCCTTAGGTTCCTCTTTATTTTGACTAATTAGCTAATACTTTAGAGTAAGCAAGCCATAAATACAGACTAAGCATAAAATCTTTCTGATGGTGAAAACCCTCTTTACAACTGCAGATAGGTGGGACAAGGTCACTCACTAGATATTACTTCCCAGGTGGTGCACACTACTTTGGCCTCAGAGAGAACCACATTTATTTGGGGCATAAAATAGGATCTAATTAACCCTACTGGAATAACTCTGGTAATCAGAGCTGGGCAAAGCATGAAACTTTTAATATTTCTACATTGCTTCAAGATGTGCAAGCTACCTGCATAGCTTGCTTGGCACTAGTGGCCTGTATTATGCAGTCATTATGCTAAACAGCTGCAATAGTAGGTTCTGTGGAGCCATTTATATTTTTATTGTCAATTCTCAGTTATAGATGTCACACAATACACTCAGCTATTCACACCCCCAAAGGTCCTGACTTTACCATCAGTAACATCCAAGTCATTTTTTTGTAGGCAGAGGTTCAATTTAAAGATCTTCAAATTAACAAAGTCAAGGATAGAACAAAAATGTCCTCTATTTTTTTATGAAGTTACATTGGGTTTTTTTTACTGTTGCAGATTCTTATAACTAGTGAACATACGATTAATTTCCCCTTCAAGCACAAGAACATGTAAGAATCACACAATTATCTGTACTCAAAAATGAAGGAGTGAGCAAACCATTTTAACAGATAACCAATACATCCACTCAGCTTTTGTATTCCAGGAAATGTGCTGCACTGCAAAGTGCATTTTCAAGCATTCTGGCAAGGAAACACTATGTATTCACTATTATTTGATTTAGTTATCCAGTAGTAACCAACATATGAATATGAATGTGCCAGTCAATGTCTTGAGTGAAGGTTAAGGTCTCTTCTGTGTGAATACGTCTGTCTTTCGAGATTGAATAATTATAGCATTTGAAAAAAAAAAACAGTGGGGTTACATGGGCATAATAAAAATGTAAGATAGCAAAAATAGTCTTGAAAGCATTAGATATTCCCATAAAGGTTTTTAACAGATGTCCTAGTGTTGCTTTTAAAAGAGTTCTTGATGAAATCTACTAAACACCATTATTTATAGCATTTAAGTACAGTTGGATAGTCCCCCCAGGGATGCATTTTGACTACTGAAGTGCAACAATATAGGTTGCAGCAGGTACTCCTAAACATCAGGCCTGACAGTTTGAAAATAAAACAAGCACAATATTTAAGTGTTCCATATTCCAGAGGGACAGGATGAGCTGCTTTCAAAACTCAGTGTTCATGTTCCATTGCAAAATATGTCCATGCATCCACGCATAAGCAAAGGCAGACAGTAGGCACTCGGTCTCAACTGAGCACTGTTATCATTAGAATTTTTCTCTTTCAAATTTCTCTTTCTCTTCCAGACTGAGTAAAGCCCTTTGCAGAGGCTTAGTTCCCCTTGCAGCTTGCATTAGATCTGCATGGTCTTTGAAGACTGACCTGCACTTGCTGCTTGGACTTTACAGTAAGTAGCTGAATTTCAGCTCTGATGGAAGGGCACCATACCTCAGATAAGTACCAAAATCTCTGCTGGGACCACAGTAGGTATGGCTTTGAGCTGGTGGGCACCTAGCCAGAGGGAAGGAAAGATGGAGCAAGGCCAGGCCTGTTTGTGGCCAAATAGTGGTGGAAGACCTGTGGGTTGAAATTTGTTGGTCCAGATTGATACCTCAAAATTTAAAAATGTCTGAGTGTATTCAGACCCCAAAATTAGGTCTGTGGCCCTCATTCAAGCAATATTTAAGTGCAATTCTTTGTTCTGCTACCAGTCTGGAGCACATAAATTTTACAGACTAATTTTACGTAAGTAGACTCAATAATTTAATCAGTGTTATTTGGGAAAGATTACATTTTCAAATCTAAGATGTTCTGATTTTTTTTTTACATATCCCCAAGAAAAGAAAATAGCTTTACTATGGGTTTTCTATTTTGCAGATTTATAGAACCATGGAGTGGTTTGGGTAGAAATGGACTTTAAAGATTTCATTCCAACCCCCTTGCTACTGGCAGAGATGACATCCACTGGATCAGATTTCTCAAAGCCACATCCAACCTCATCTTGAGCACTTCTTCATCACCCTCACGGGGAAGAATTCCTTCCCAATATCTAATCCTAATCTACCTAATCTAATCCCAATCTATGTTTAAAGAAATTCCCTCTTGTGCTGTCAATAGATGTCCATGTAAAAAGTCCTTCTCTGGGTGCCTTGTCCTCTCCCTTTATTGTAAGGTGCTTTGAGGGCTCTTTGGAACTTTTTTTTTCTCAGGCTGAACAACCGCATTATAACTAATTAGTTGTGATGTGTTCTGGTGTGCTTTCCATAGAAGTGAATAACCTGTGCATCCAATGCAAGATGTATATACAGAAAAAATGAAAAACATAGTAAAAAAAAACGTCACATAAGAGGTTAAAAGGATGTAAAAAACAATCCAGAGTGATTGCAAAAGGCTTTCAAAGAACTTGGGACAGGGGTAAATGCTGATCTTAGATAAAACGTCTTGAAATATGCTAAAGTTTTTCTAGATTGGTTGCATCTTTAATGTCTCTATTGCCAATATCTTCTGCTTAAGGGGAAAGGGATAAATGGAAATAGATATATGAAATAAAAAATTCAAGTGAGTATGGGGAAACTGTTTTCTTACAATCAAAAATAGATCAAGAATCAAGAACAGATTTTTAATGGAGGTCATCTTCCCTATTATTATTCAGACTATGGCATAAAATATGATATTAACTTATAACAGTATAATGTCAGTGGTATATCTCATGGTAAATTTAAATGACATATTACTTTAAGGCTTTAGAGCATGAATTTGAGTCATGTGGATATAAATCAGAAAAACATGTTAATGTTACCATAATTTCAGTTACAGAATACCAAACTAGACTGCATATTCTATATGAAAAGGACTTCCTAATTCCTCTTCTCATTTCAAATCTATATAAAATGAAAGCTTTAGATATTTTTCCTGCCTTGTTCTAAAAGGAGATACAGACCTGAAAGCAACATTCTGATTTCCATTTTATAGCAGTAATTATATCAAGAAATAAGCTTCAAATAAGGAGGTGTGATCTTGTGATAGGACATAAAAGGTGATCCGGGAAGAAAGCACTCCTGGGCAAGATGTCTTGGGATAGAACAGTCCTTTCCTGAATGGTTCCACACAGATACAGCACACAGTTTTGGACTTATCACCTTAAAGATGCTGACATACATTTGAAACACAAATTCACACAGGGCTAAAAATAGAAGTTTTATCAAGAAAAATCTGCAGATCTGAATATTCCCTAGCCAGACGAGCAGCTTTTACCACATCTGTGAGTATTGTACTTACAGAGCTGGAGTCCCAAAGGAAATGTAACAGAAGTTTAGCTGCATATATGACAAGTTGAGACTACAAGAAGTACAGCGATTTAAAATTATATTGCACAATGGTGGTATCTACTTATTTAAGGGCAAGAACATGCTGGGTGATTCTTTGAGATCTTGGAAATTATGAGTCCAGTCTTCTGAAGAGATGAGAAGTCATTGCTTCACACTGTCTGCATGTGAAGGCTCTTGTTAGTCAGTCCACAGTTAAAACATGTATCCAGAAATTTTATGGAAATTAAATAAATTCAAGTTAAAACATAATTCATATAATGCTAAATCAAACCTTAAATCTTAAAATAAAACTGAGAGGTGTCTTATATCTGTAAAGACTAATAAGAGAGAACAGGAGTAAGCATTCATCATCTGTCTTTTTGAAGAAAGTGGCTTATTACTGATGGTACTTCATCTCACAGCCAGACTCAGATGAAGTGCCATATGACCACTGATAACAAATAAGACAGCTAAGAGTGTTCCATTTTCTTTCAAGTTATGTTAATTATTCAAATAGCTGACGTATGAGTTGACAATTAAACCAGATGTCATGAATAAAAAGAACACCTAATGACCAAGATAACTACACTTTACCAGCCATAGAAAATTACAAGACTTGAGTATAAGTATCCATAACTGATCTGCAAACCAAAATTGGTAAACAGGTTATGTTTGTACAGAGAGCAATTAAATCCATTTAATGATTTATTCTTTACAGTGAATTTTCTGTATGGCAGAGATACTTTAGTCTGTACAGTCATTTCCCCTTTATAAAGATTGTAAATGCTGCATGGCAATAATCAGAATAGAATATTAAAAACATACTTACATATGGCTGTGTATCAAGAAGTGCGTATTTGCAAGCTTACATGACTAATCACATCAGAACAGGCTTTTATATTCCTACAGCTGGGAGTGCCTTCCAAAAAGTTTTACATACATTTCAATGGAGGCTTTGCATCCTTCTGCTGTTCCGAACTATGAGACAGGTCTCATATGTACTGAGAGCTGGAATTTTTTGGGATACACAAGAAGGTAAAGGTCAGTGCAATCTCATTGTGTGGTATCTTCCTCTTATTCTTTTATTTCCATTCTGCTATGCCATATGTAAAAGGCTATCTGGTTTTCATTGAGGGATAAATTCCTCAGTAAACATGTAGCATACTAAGCATAATCCAAGATAAAATAATATCTGATATTAAGTGTAACCATTGAGAAATACAACATTATAAAAATTACAGATTATGAGTCACAGACTGTCTAACCTCAGGTACAGTCAGCAAAAAATTTGCTATGGGGATTAAATGATCAATATGAAAATAGGTTTTATGGTATGTAAAAAGGTTCAAAGAATTTGAAATTCTCTTATGCAGAGAGAGATGAAAAAGAGTATGGACTGGGGGAAAAGAGAATTCTGAAAACTATGTTGCAGTAAATATTTGGTGTAATCAATGAACAAAATGAACAAAAGGAATATGTTTTGAACTAAAAATTATTGTGATTCACCTAGTCATGTAAAAAACAAATCTCATGTATAAAATATAAAATGATAGTAAGGGGACCACAATATTTATGCATAATAAAAATCTTCTGAAATTTCTGGCAATGTTATGACAAAGAGTCTTTCTCTATGAAACAGAATATAGCAAAACTGAGAATCAGCTCAAAAGGTTGTCAGTAGCAGCAAGAGTGATTAGACATGTCAAAACAGGATAGAAAGAAGGAGTCATGACTCAAACTTTGAGTTGGTGCTATCAGAGAACGCAGTATCACATATTAGAAAACTGAACTCAGGATGCCGTATTTCTCTTTTTTCTTAAAGTTCTTCAAGAATGAGAGGCTGTTATCATATTTTACATTGGAGAACTTACATTAGATTTTGTAGAATACAGTTAGGTTAATTTCTGCTATGAATTGAGTAGCTCCTGAGCGTTACCTTTTTGCTAAAAGATAAGTTTAAGTTCATATATTATTATGTATGGTAGTTATTATGACTTTCCATAACTTGCTCTGTGCCAAATCCTTTCCCTTTCATGGTGTGCTTCTGGCCATGCCCTGACTGCATTCTTACATGAGTCCAGGGCCTACAAGGAGCCAGCTGGATTTTTCCCATAATTAAGCTTCAAGGCCAGCTAAGTAGGAAGGCAGGCTGCTTTATGCTTTTCCTCTTTTCTACTACATTCTAGTTCCAATATTAATATCATAGGTGCAGAGAGATTGACTCAAAGTAGTCATTAGGTCAACCAGTCTGGATTTGTGTGTCTTAGATTTTAAAAATTTTTTAAGATATTTTAAGAGCTAAGAATTTGTTTGTACTTAACTGAAATGATCTTTCAGAAGAGCCAAGCTAAAGAGATGGAGAAACTAAATTTCTTGAAGATCGTTTATATAGAAACATTCCTAGTTTTCCTTAAAAAGAAGTCCCTGAATTTCTCTAGCTTCAGATTTCAGCAATTTTTTCATGTTGTTCTTTGCAGAACAGAAGCCAGACAGTACACATTTAGGCTGTGTTTTCTTTCTTTGAAGTGATATACCGCAAGTAGGCCTCGTTTCAGTCATCTCTTCATTACCTAAACACATTCTTCTCCCTAAATATTTGCCTTTATCCTCATGGACTCCATTTGAAAGACACTTCTCTGTACTTTATAACTTCTAAATTTTGTATCTTGCTGTCTACTAAAATTCTTTCCTAAGTTTTTCAATATACCTTTCTCTCCTGTAGGTCTAGAGGCCATTTATTTAATATGAAAACTTTGGTTTGGTCAGGTAAAACCACTCTTTAAATACTGATCACTTTCTGTCCTGTCTAGTTCTTCCATGTGAGTGATTGCAGATAGAAAGGTAAAAATACAAAGCAGAATCCTCACCTTGCAAATTAAAGGAAACAGTCAATGCACAGTTAAACTAAAGAACCATGTGAATGAATGTAGCATTAAACAAGGAAAAAAGAGCAGTATATTAAAGCACATCTATTGACTATGGATTGAAAATTTTCTTCCAGCAGGCTTGCATAGATTCCTTGTCTTCCACAGAAAAGCTAATAATGTTCTAGGATTTAAGCCAGGTTAAAATATGGACAATAATAAAAAAAATTTATAACAATTAAAAATTGATTACAAAATGGCTATGATATGAGAAGAATAATTCTGATGGGGGAAAAAAGTAAAAGTTAATGTATACTCCAAGCAGTGCTGTCATTTTAACTTAATTTTCAAGTCATTAACACAAACATCAATGCCAGCACTTCCCTCAGTCTTCCCTGCTCCTACTTGAATTCCCACCTAACAGTTATCCCAGGTCATGAGAGCAGAAGTGGTAGCTGAGGTGAAATCTCCATCAGAGGCAGGTGTGTGAAGGAGGCCCCAGAGATGCCAACAGTCATCAGCATTCAAAGGCAGGAAAGGACTGTAAGCCTAAGTCCAGCAGAAAATGGGAGATTTCCTTAAACAGAAATATTTGGGCTCAAAGATTTTCAAGAGATGAAAATCATGATGAAAGGGATGAATATATCCTGACCTCATCAAAGAGGGAGCTATTGTCTTTCCAAGTGGAAAAGTGGGAAGGGAAGAATAAGACACTGAATTAAAAAGAAGACAGCATTGACAGAGCAGAGAGACAAGACACTCCATATGACTTTGAAAGAAATGACACTTCCTTAGAAACATGCTAGGTTTTGTTCTTTAAAAGAATTGAGACTAGAGCTGAAGAGAGGAAATTTATAACACCTATGTTCTGAGAGTGTTTGAAATGCATCAGCATCAAAGATGAATCCACAGGGTCAACAGTAAGGTACAATCCCAGGGATTTCAACCAAATACAAACGGCACTTTTGGAAATGATTTAGGGGTGGAGAGAGAGAGAACAACCAGAATAACAAATTCATTTTTATCTATTTACAACTAGCTACTGCAGGTGACATGACTTTGAGCTACATATAAAAATTGTTATGCCCTTATTTTCTTATGTTTTCTGACATTACTTGTTTGGTTAACTTCATAATGTCTCTTAATCTCCCTGTGCCTGCCCTGCCAAGTTGCACAGCACATATAAATGAGTTACTTATTGTTTCTATTGATGTGAAAGGAATAAAAAGTATTTAAGTGAGTTGAACTTATACTATCATATTAAGATTTCCTTATGCACTTTCCCAACTTGAATTTACAAATCTGAAAATGGATGCCTGAAGACTTGAAAAGCCTTTTTTCTATTTCAGAAATCTAAATAATTTCTCACTGAAACTGGAGATATTACAAGGGGGGTTAAAAATGTTGGACAATTCACAAGGAAATTCTTTTGAAAAGTTTTGCAATTATGTGATTATCAAGGCAAAAGCAAACTTCTAAATTATCTTTATGACTTGTAGATGAGACAGGTTCAGCAAAGGTGAGGTTTGCCCTTCAGTCACTCATTCATATTCATTCAATATGCATAGTACTGATAAACTCCTGAAGACTAAGAAAAAAATCCAGTTTCACAGGCTAATTGAGAATCAGTTTTTAGTTTAGTATGTGTAAATTAAATTTCATGGATTTTTTTTCTGTGGGAGGTACTTTTAGATATATTAATGAATGTTATTTTCCTGTTCACCATGGCTCCTTACATCCCTTTCTTTTAGTAGATTTTCCTATGCATATCAGACATCTTAAGAGTTATCTGCTCTCTATCATACACCTTTTTACTTCTTTTCATTCCTCTCTTTCCCATAGCTTCAGTCTTCCAGATGCACCAGTTCAGCTGCACTTTCAGTGAAGTCTCTGGGAAGAGCAATCATGGGTTTCCAGGGAAGTTCAGGGATCCTGGTCCCCGTTTGAGCACCTCAAAGCCATTTACAGGAATAACTATTGGCTGTTTGGATGGGCCTTCATTGTCATCCCACAAAATCGAGTGTTCCAGCATCTTGGTACCTGCAGAAGAACAAACGTCAAAGTGTCTTTCCCCCCTTCAACCCCAGACAAAAATTTCTGTTTGCAGCTGGTTTTTGCCATGAGCAAATCTGCTGTTGCAGCATCTGGAGGCACCCATGGTTGCTACTCTTGACTGGGAAAGAGAACCTAAGGGCCTGGGTATTCTGGTGGAGAGTGTGAGTTCTCTATAAATGATGTTATGAGCATGAAAACTCCTCACAGACAGGAATATCCAGAGCTGCACACTGCCAGATTTCTGTAGGTAAACAGTTAAAGGTTAAATTGCTCTACAGACAGGAAACTTTTCATGATCTTTAAATCAATAATTTAGCACAGATGGTAGATGCACTGTAAACATTATAGAAATAGAAATTGCAATAAGATTATAATGTTCCTAAGGTTCTTTTTTTCTGAAAATGCTAAAGATTTGTGGAAACAGCTGTTTAAATTAGAGTAAGACCTATTTCGCCATATGTATTTACATATTTGTTTATATATTTATTATTTTTATATATTTATACTTAAAAATCTATATATTCTAGGCAAATTTATATTTTCCAAATAAAATATATTGATTATACAGTACGAAATAGACTTTAATATTTAATTTATAGCCTTAATCTGCTATTGAACATCAATGTCAAGTCAAATAATTTTCCAGCTACTTTGATTTTCAGGAGAATAGCAAAATTCAACTATTAATTCTCAACGTTGCTCCCTTTATTTTTGACTCTCACTCTCTATTTGTGTTCACCACTACAAATTTTTTGTCTCACATGGGCAAAAGTTCCCAAAAGTTTTCGTCCTTTATTTTGCTTGCTTTTCCCTCTCACCTTTTTTTGCAAGGTTCTCATTTTCAAAGTTCCTTTGTTCAGTCCAGTCTCTCAAAATTTGCTAAGCACTCTCTCCTATTATAAATGTAAACTTAATTTTTTCCATACCACAGCCAGGTGATTCATTAAGCTCATCATGATGGAACACATAAGTATTTCTTTTCTTTAAAGCTACTTCTTTATCACTTTTTTTCTTTTAAATTATTTTTTTGCAATGCCTTAGATATTTGCATGTGTTTGGTTTGACCCCAGCCATTAACCAAACCCCACACAGCCCCTCCCTCGCTTTCCAGAAGGATCAGGAAGAGAATTGGAAGGGTAAAATACAGAAAACTCATGAGTTGAGATAAAGACAGGTTAAAAGGGAAAGCAAAAGTCATGCAAGAAATTCACTGCTTCCCATGGGCAGGCAAGAGTTCAGCGATCTCTATCAGAACAGGGCTCCATCACACATAACCATGACTTGGGAACACAAACTTCCTTGTTCAAGCATTCTCTCTCCTTCTTCTTCTCCCCACTTTATAAACTGAGCTTGATACCACATGGCGTGGAATATCCCTTTCAGTTGGTCACTTGGGGTCACCTGTCCTGGCTGTCCCATGTTTGCCCAGCCTCCTCTCCAGCGTGGCAGTTCATAAGGCAGGAAAAGCTTTGGCTCTGTAAGCCCTGCTCAGTAATAACAAAAACATCCCTATATCACCATTGCTGTGTTCAGCACAAATCCAAAACACAGACTCATACTGGCCATCATGAAAAAAGTTAACTCTACCCTGGCCAAAACCATCACAAAGTGTTTTAATATTTTACTTTCTGTAACACTTTGTTTTCCATTCTCAAAACTTTGGTTTAACCTCTTTTTCATTGTCCAGTAAATTTTTATCTCTGGGGTTTTTTTTTGTTATTTTAAATCTGCAAATCTTCAGAATCAAGTGATTACTATTTCAGTAACTGAGCTTGGAAAAGCTCAGGACAAAATCCAGGATGTAGTGTTTGCAAAAGCAGAGTTGTAAGATGTTGTTATTTTATTGCTTCTTTGAATTACTTAGGGCAGTACTTTGTTCATTATAAACATCACTCTGATGCCCTGAACCTCCTCAGATCTATGATATTTAACCCTAGACTACAGAGACTGTTATGGCTAAAGGAAATCTTTTGTTTCATACTGCTGCACTGGAACTTTTCTGGAGGTGATTTTTCAGAAAATTGTAAAGCCATTCATGATGTTGCATAGCTAATCTTTGTTAGAGAAGCAGCCACCAAGGAGAGCATATGAAAAATATGGAAGAATCAGGGCAAAACCCCACAATAAACAGAGTGAGCTCATGGGACCCATACCATACACCTCTTGTTTGTCAGCAGCAAATCTAGAAATAGAAGGCAGAGAAGTATAAATTGTCCATCTATGATTTCACAAATGAGTAATTGTGGACTACCTCAGAATATATTGCATGTCAAAGTCACAAAACTCTGACAAAGTTAACAGGAGAGATTTTAAGAAACTATTCTTTGAAGGCACTACTAAGTCTGTATTCCAGTATGGATAACAACTTTCACCGAGGAAAGCTCTGGTGGGGATTATTACAACCACACAGCTGTAAATTGGCAGATAGATAAAGGTCACTCAGAAGAAGTAAATAATCCCCCTGCTCCAGTGTAGAACTAAATCACTGCACTATCATGTTATTTCCTGATATAATAACATGGGTTTTATTAGGTATTAAGAGAAACTCAAAAATCCTTACTGGAAGTCACAAGTAAAACACATGCACATGCTTTATGAACTAAATTTGAAGACTGGGGTATTATTGCCCAAAATATTTATTTATTTATTTATTCATTCATTCATTCATTCATTCATTGTTGTTCTTTTCTGTATTTTTTCTCTACTCCTCCACATTTCTTAATATTCTTTGAACTGATAATAAAATAAAACAAATAATTATTTGGCGCAAGGAATGATGGATTTTTCAAAGCAAGATGTTTCAAAACAGATGTGGATCAAAAAAAAAAAAAATGGAAATAGGAGTTTGGAGAATATTTACAATTAGGGAGTCCTAAGTTTAAAAGACTAGATGGATTCATTTGCTATTTACCAAGGAAACTAGTTATAACTGTTTAGCTGTGCTTAAGACATTTTACTTTTAGGAGGACAAGAAGAAAGGGAAGGGGCAAGTAAATACAGCAGCTCTCTCTGAAGACCAGTAAGGGTGAGAGGAGAACGTGCTGAGCAAATCTGTTCCAGCCATCCCACTTTTATTTTTGAAAGACATGAGACCATAAACTATCTCATTGGTAAGTATCTAACAAATAGTGAGGCATTAAAAAGATGGTGTGGATCTGTCAAGAACAAATCATGTCAAAGTTCTGTAATTGCTTTCTTTGACAAGGCAACTGACCTAGTGGATAAAAGAAACACTGAAATTGTTATACCTTGACATCAATAAGGCTTTTCATACTGTTCCACTTGACATGTTTGTAAGAGTAGTGTTAACAACCTGGATGACAGAATGGAGAGTACACCTGTAAAATTTAATGTTGATATCAAGTTAGGAATATTTGTGATCTCTTCAGAGAACAGAATGTTGATGAAGTGAATAAATGGTGTAAATGGCATAGATAAAAGTCAGTATCAGGACGAGCAACTCTCTCAAGTGACTCTGGTTTTAAAAGTAAGGAAAGCCCTGCAAATAGACGTGAGGGATCATTACTTTCTTTATGTAAAGTTACTCCAACCACTTATAATATTGTAAAAAAATATATAAATTGTGTTTTTCATTGCTCCTAAGTGGTGATTACAAGTTGGGGGAGAAAAACTTATTTTAAAGGAAAGCATATGTGAAATAATTGTTTTGATTTCTAAGGAAAGTTTTCCAAGTGCAATAGTCATCTTCCTCTGATATGAGATTCTCTTCAGTGGTACTTTTAAGAAGTATGGTAGATAAACATCCAGAGGGAATGACGTAAGCACAGTTTATCATGCACCAAAGAATGAGTATGGACTGGATATTCTTGAGAGACCCCTCCTGGTTTTTTATCATTTTTACTATAAAATATGAATTTAAGTATTTTGCTAGGTTAGAGAACTGCTGAAAAGAGCCTGAATGGGGAAAAAAAAAATAAATCATATTTTGTAGTTGTTAAGGTGGGGATGGGGTGCTTGCAATTTTTTTCTAATTGTACTTCAGACCAGAATCTGTGAATGCAGAAAAAAACAGTTTAAAACACAGGAGGTTCAAATATGTATTTGAATATTTTGAGATTCACAGAATTTCCTTTCTAATTCAGTTTCAGTTTACTTTTTTCAGACCTACTTGTTCCTAGTGGTAACAACTTCTCATTTGAATAGATTCTCTGATGTCCTCCAAATATATTGTATTAGAGAAGACATTATTTCACTGAAAAACTAAGACTGCAAGATTTGTATCTGGGAATGCATCCAGGTAGTTTGGGGAGGCTTTTCCCGCATTTTTTTAAGCTGTCTACATGTTTATGTTTTATTCTTCCTCATTTTGTCATGAGCAGAGATGTGAGAGGTGGGAAGAATTGAGATAGAATTTACAAAAATTATTCAGATGAGTTTAAAAGCAATTTATTGTGGTCACTTTAATCATAGAAATACCGAAAAAATACAATTAGATAACAGGGATTTTTAAATGAGCAGACTTATTTCTGATTTCAATTGTTATGTAAAACCAAGTGAGTCCTCCAAACAGGAAACCTAGGAATAAAACTAGCATGAACAACATAATTTTCTAAAGAAAAAAGTGCAAGGAATTGCTGTGGACCACATTCATATGTTAGCTTGACAACATTTCAGTTAACATAATAAAAATATTTTATATCATGATGCACAGAAGTTAGTCCTTCTATTATATGACATCACAATAGCTGTTTCCAATAGTTCTGCCGTTGAAGTCCTTTTCCATTTGAAAAAAAAAATGGAATAAATTTCAAAAGATTGTAACAAAAATCATGAATTTTCAAAAATGCCAGCATGAAATACAAATTCAAAATTTATTAGCATTCATAAATAATATTTATAACTTACTTGTCATTGAGAAACAAGGGCCTTTGACAAATATCAGCCTCTGACTACACTGCAAAATGAAATCAAGTCCCCCACAGTTTACATCAACCACCTCATTAATAGATCCCAACATCTTGTTTAAGGCCAGGTGAGAGGGTTAGCCAATGTCCCTGTGCTAAGGAAGTTATGAGTTTAAAATCTAGGGTAGTGTTTCATTCATTGCACAATGCACAGATAGGACTTTGGATACACATGAACTTTATCAGCACTAGTTCACTATTGTCTGTACTGGACTGCTCTGGGTGATTTAATCTCTCCTTAATAAAAGATAATGAGAAAATAGTGATTGCCATATAAAACAATTTGAAAGTGGAGAAAACATTTTGAGTCTTTTTACAAATGAGAAAAAATTTCAGAGATGAGGATTACCCAATCTCAAGTGGGAAGTAGTTTGTCTGTGGTCAAATCCAGCAGACCTGATATAGGATAGTTTCTTTATTAAGAAATCATCTTAAAATATTGAAATAACTCTGAAGTGATTGCAGCATTTTATATAAACTTTGTTAACTCTTGGAGAGACGAGAAGTTGCACCAGCCAAGGAGTTTTAGCTCCAGAGACTGATATTGTTGTCTATTCAACATTAAGGTATTTGCACACATATATCCATGTATTAAAAGAGATAGATGTATCACACATATCCATGCATGTGTGAGTGTGTGAAAAGAAAACTAAATATAAGTTAATTTAGTTTCTTCAAAAATGGAAAGTTTTTCTCCCCATGTTTTTGCACTAGGGTAAAGGAGTTGTAATTTAGGTTTATCTAGAGGAATACTATTTTTATATAGTAATTGTATTAGGAAAAAAAATTATCTTTTATGCAAGAGTCTGCTCACAAGAGCTGTAATTGACTTCTAACTTTAAGAAAAACTTGAATCCTATGTATGATTCAATATTGAAATAATCAAAAGGTACAGGCAAAGTATTCAGCAGTCCTCATTTGTCATTTCTCTTAGATAAGTGCAGCTTGTAAGAATTTTTTGAATAAGTGAGAAAACCTACTATACTTCTAATTTTTTTTTTTTAAAGCAGATAATTAAATATTTACTTTACAACTCTGTACTTTCAACAACTGCATGGACTTTGCTTACTAAATCTCTTGGAAGTTCTTGCAGTTTAGACAGATGCTGTTGTTGTTATACTAATATTTCTGTCAGATCCACCTATCTCCCATGGACACTTTTCCTTTACACTCTATCATCTCTTGTGTGATTAATATTCAAATGTAACCATAACCGTTGCTGTGAATCTGATTATTACCAAACAAAACTTCCTGGGGGTTGTGACCTCTCAGCAATTTGAAAAATTAGTTCATTAATTTACAGTGATTATCATTTTTAAAATACAATAGTTACTAAAAATACTGTCTACAACAGTAAGGACTTGTTTGTTTCCTTGTAGACAAAACCCCAAACAACCATCCCCAAAAAAAAACCCCAAAAACCATTTGAAAAAATCAACATCTGATTGTAATGTGATGCTTAATGTCAAAATAATTCCCAGCTTTTGAAATGAATTGCAATCCTTTTTATACAATTTCTTTTTTTTTTTTTTTCCATAGGAGGTCTTGAAGGATTACAGTGCCCTAAATCATAGAAAAATAACTCATTTGCTGCTCACAGGGAAAAAATAAAACCTGATTCAACTGCATTACAGAAAATTACACACCATGAAGCTTCACAGATACTGAAAGGCAAGCTCATTAATCGAGCTCATGGGACTTTGAATTATTTCAATTAGTTGAAGAGCATCAAAATATTTTGATACTTCTCAATTTTAAAGGTGAGATGTAATGCTGGTAAACAGTAGGATGGCAAATTACTTGACGATCAGGAGAATATTTTTAAGATAATTGTTTGAAAAATGTAGCTAGATTCTTCCATTTTTACAACTAGACAAGTGCAGTAATCTGCTCAGGAACTTTTGTCTTATACTCCAGAGATGTCAAATATTATCAAATTTTAAAAGATAGCAAAAAATATTTAGAAAGTAATTATTAAATGATTCTTAGCAAATAAGTAAAAGAGTAATATTAAAATTTGCATATTTAAATAGTCTTTACTTGCTAACACAAGCCTCATCCTTTTTTTTAATGTGTTTTAGACTTTTTTAAGTCATTTGAGCTATCTTAAAGTATTCATGCAAGAAAACCTGCTGTCTTATCAAGAGAGGATGGAGTTCACATTCTTTTTCCTTTGCCCTTATGTGTTGCTCTTACAGTTTTGCTTTAAGACTTTGTGACATTTTAAGTAAGAGTATGCAAAATCAGGGTGTTGTATGCAAAACTGAGTGAAGCAGATTGCAATTGCTGTGGCATACATTCCTATCTGAGATCAGGTAAGTCTCCTCCATCTACAAAATCACTTTCCAAATAAGTCAGGATTGTATGTCTCTTACAATGTAAGCACAAAGATTCAGAAAAACTGCAGTGACCAAAAGTCTTTGAGTCTTAGCAAAATCATTTAATTCTAAAAGATAAGCAGCTAAACCAACTTTTCTTTCATAATACAAAATCGTGATCGTTTACATGCCCAACCTGAGCTGCCCTTCTTTACAAGATCCATAGACTGTAGCCCAGAGCTGGAAGACATTCACACTAAATAAACTGGAGAACCACAACCACAAATATTTTTCAGAACCTTCCTTTAGTCAAATTTAATTCTGAGTAAAATTAGATTAATTATATTAAATCTAGCAATTAGATTTAATTCTGCTTGCAATGCTAGCAACTAGCATGTTCCACTTTTGAAACTGCTGCTACTAAAAAAAAAAAGTTTCAATTTTGGTTTGAATAGTAATGTTTTTGAAGAAGAAAAATGGGAGTAAAGATTTGAATGTGAATATTCACTGAGGAAGCTCCATGGAATTTACCACTGCAGGGAGAGACAGCAGGCCCTAAATACTGCACTCTGCCAGCTAAGTCAGCATTCACACCCTGACATACCAGCAGGTATCTGGAAGGCAGATAGTCAGTCTCCTAAAAAAATCATTTACAATTTTGCAATCAGAGCCTGCTCCAGCATATGGGTTTTTTACTCATCAAGTATAGCCAAGTCATACTCTTGCATAACTGGCTGATATTATAAGTTATCTTTTGACTCAGTCTATCCCTGAGTGCCAGTGCAGTGCCTAGCAGGCTGAAGATGGAGCATGGACAAGGACAAGAAGTAGTGAAATTAGTAGAAAAGTAGAAAGCCACTTTTTGGCCAGCCCAGGAAGCATAATTTCCAGAGTAGACTGGAAATTATGCTACTGCACAATTGCAGGGAATATCTTCTCTTGCCCTTGACAGCAGCTCTTTAAGTTGCATGCTTGACTGGGCAATCAGTATCATGTGTGAGTGCAGATTTCATCCCTTAGATGACAGAGTGGCTGTATCTTGGCCACCAAAAAAAGAACTTTTGGCTAGTAACAGATTCACCAAATGTATATATTTTGGTGTTGGTTGTCTAACTACAGAACTGAATAACCTTTTTATTTATGAAATACTGAGAAATTTATTGAATCATCAGTATATGTCATCAGTATAAGATAATGCCACTGATTTTTTTTTTAATAGTAACAGCCAAACAGATTTAAGTCATTGTACTATGAGTTGTACTGTGAAAAAGTCTTCCCTTACACTGGAACTGCTATTCGTGCTCATTCTGTGTCTGCATAAGAATATTTTCATATGTCTTAGAATAATTTTTTGAAAAGTACATATATAAATATTGCTTTCAGAGATATTTGTAAGATTATGTTTTTTAATTATTTTGGTATTTTTAAATTATTTTAGGGTTTTAGGAAAAAAAAAGTGGTATATATGTTTGTATCTGATCTACATGATCAATTGCAAGTTGGAAAATATTATTTTGAACCTACGAACATTTCTCAGGGGAGATAACACTTATCAGAGATTACAGCTGTTTTGATAATACAAAAATATTAAACTGCCATAGGTTAAGGAAGTGCAATTTTGTCACCCAAAACCAAGGGAAGCTGGCATTTCTTGTATGAAGAAATTGTAAACGTTATAAGATTAAGAACATAAAGGAACGACAATAATCATGTGAAATTGCCTTTTCACTCACTGCTTGCTTGTTTCTGCATCATCTGTGTGCCAGATCTTTTTATCTATACACTGAAGTGAGTTAATTCTGACATATTTTAGAGTTGGCTGCCACCTGCTGGGAGTCTGGCCTTGTTTTGTCTTTAAGGCATTTTGGAGGAGCTAGAGGAGGCTGGGTTTGTGCTGAAACTTTATTAAGATGGATAATGTAAACTGTGAATGCCTAAACGTAGGAATTTAGACATAACTGATTTTAAACAAAGTCCATGTCCCTGCCTGGTGAAATACATTTAAACGAAAGACAAAGGCATCCTCTCGGCTGCCTGTCATTCATGAGGATATTATTCCCTATATCAGAAATATAATTGTAAAAAATGTTGAATTTACTGGATAAAATTCCCCTAAGGCATTTCAAAACAGCCTAAGCCTCCTTTCCCTTTACCAGCAGGAATAAACTATACATAAAATCATCTATTATTTAATACAATATAACATTTACAAAAGCTCTGCAGTATAATGACAATGCAAAAACCTCACCCAAGAGAGTCTTCCAGCAGCTAAGGAAGACAAGCTAAGCCATGTATTATAAAGATCTACAGCTTTTTGGACAGTGATATCTGAAGCACCAGGGAAACTGCCACGTGCTTGGCCCCTTAAAGAGTCATGTCCATAATCACTGAAAAGATTTTTTGTTTTGTTTTTTTATGACTTGAAATCAATTGCCAAATATCCCTGCAGTGTGCAATGGCAATGTAAGCTCCAAAATGCCCAGCTACTATGGGATCCCTTTTCCACTCTGCTGTACAGTAAGAGGAGAAAAATCTTAAACTCTGTCCCAGCACTGGATGCTTCCAGTCTTCACTGCCACTATCTCTGCCAGGAAAGATTCACTTTGTGTATTAAAGTTGCAGTCAAATGTTTTACTCAGGTTGCTTGAGTAACCCTTCACAGGATGATATAGCACCATCCTCAATAGAAAAATAAAAATTTTGAACTGTAGTCTTGGATTAACCCCAGGGCATAGGGATCCCATTATGTGGGATCTTATTATGAGAAGATATGTTCTTATTATGTGAAGATAGCCCTCAAAACTAAAATAAATCTCAGATGAAGCAATTAACTATCTGCTCAGTGAAGAGAAAGGCAAAACTTGAGAACTTTCTGTTGATTAATCAAAACTCATCCAGTTCACAAAATCTGAGAGTTCTTTATACTCTAAAAGAGAAGTAAAAACCTGGTTTCCAAGGGCCTAGATTATCTAAACTACAATTCCAGCTATGGCTTCACTCCAGCAGCAGCCTGGAGACACTGTTGAGGAAGGACTATCTCTGTAGAAGCTTCATCTAATTCTATTTTTCTATGGTGTAGTGTGTTGACTTCAGCTGGATGTTAGGTACTTATTAAACCACTCCACTCCTCAGCTGGACAAGGGGAAAAAATAAAGTGATGAGAATATGGGTCAAGATAAGGACAGGGTGATCATTCAGTAAATACCATCACAGGCAAAATAGCCCCAAGTTGGAGAATTTGAATTCTTACCTGCCAAATCAGAGTTTAATAAGAAAATAAAAACTTAATCTTAAAACACCTTTCTCCCTTCCTCTTTTCTTCTCAGAATCAACTTCACTCCTTATTTTCTCTACCTCCTGCCCCTCTACCCACCCTCATCTGCACAAGAGAATTGGGGATGGGGGCTGTGGTCAGTTCTCAAAGGTTGTCTCCACAGCTTCTTCCTTCTCAGGGCTAGGACTCCTTGTACTCTCTTACTGCTCCAGAATGGGATCCCTCTCTCATCCATGAACACATCTAATGTGAATCCTCCCAGAACTATCTCTTCTCTAGCACCTAAAGAAACTCCTCCAGCTCATTCAGCACAGACCTTGGTTTTCCTGACCATTTTTTCCTTGCCTTCTTAAATACATTATCCCAGAGGCACTACTACTGTTGTTGGGCTCAGCCTTGGCCAGAGGTGGGTCCGCCTTGGAGTTGGCTGGCCTTGGCTCTGTCAGACATGGGGAAGTTTCTGGCAGCTTTTCCCAGAAATCAACCCTGTAGCGTCCCTGCTACCAGAACCTTGCCATGCAAATCCAATACATACAATCTGCCTGGGCATGGTAACATGTCCAAACAGTATGTTTGGCTACCTAGAGGAACTCTTCAATTTAGAATTGTTTTGCATGTGATTTAGTATACACAGTTCTTCTAAAGTAATGCTGATAGTTAAAATATAACTAGTTATTAGTGTGCAACTATTATATACCTCCTGTACTAGATTTACACAAAGAGGGAGAAGACATTTCTCTATTTTTTGGAAGCAGAAGTTATCTGATTGTGATTGACTTAAAAGACAGATGAGACTTGATGTGCTCAAGCATTATTTTGGCTTCTGTGTGACATGGTTCCATAAAATTGTGATGTCTTGAATTACCAGGAATAGTGACACAACTTATTAAAACCATGAAGATATATTCTATATTTCTGCCAGTGATATTTAGGCAATGATTTTACCTAATTGATTTTGTGTTTAAGCTTCATATCTCCAGTACAGTCCATGGCTATGTAATGTTTTCTGATTATGAAAACAAATGCTATGACTCTGTTAAAATAGATTAGTCTAATTAGTCTTAGTGACATTTTTTAAAAAGTGAAAAAAACATAAATTTCTTACATTACTGTTAGACTGCAACAGTTCAGTTCAGAATTGAGGAAAGCGAGCATTAGTCAGCTCATGTTGGAGCAAGACCTAGAGTTAAACGCACTAATTGCCCCTCCTACTGTTCCGTCCAAATCTAACAAGCCTCAAGCTGTTAGTACATACTTTGTGAACTGGTGAACACATCAGTCTGTGTCCTACCCCATGAGCCAACAGAGTGTATTACCATGTATAATTGAGGAGGTATGCTGTGAGTGTCACTGGCATGTCTTGCAGCTGACACTGCAGGCAGTGGCTAGGCAGAAATCTCCTCATTGGCACTACACTGCTGTGGTCTGGACAGAAAGCAGGATAGCTGTCTTGTCAGGGTGTGGGCTGTGAAACAAAGCTGTCCTGCAGGAAAAGAAACCAAAACACCTATTCCTGCACTGCACAACGCAGATATGCCAGGTTAGTGAGGGCCCATGTCTTCCCCATCTTGCTAAGGGAAATAGGCCATGCATAAGTATACTTTCACTGCTTTGTAGTTTCAGTTCTTCCTGTCCTTCTTTTCACTTTTATCTTTTTCCTTCGTCTATCTTCTATCCCAAAGTTCACTTCAGACACTGTAGTCCTGGGACCAAGGTGAATGTTCTTGACTTCAGTCGTCAGTCTTTGCAGTACGTTACTAAGCCTACCCTTCCAAGGGTGCTGTAATGTGGTATCAGCTCCCTTCAGCAACCTTTCCTTGCAGTCTTTGTCATGTGTCCCGAGATACACATTTTTATCTGCTATACAAAGATGGCATACATTAACTACATCTCCCTAGCGCAATGCCACATAACACTGTTTTATGATGCTGCCAAGCAATTCTTATCAAAAAAGAAGAAAATGGGAGAGAGAAAAAGAAAAAAAGAAGAAAGGTAGCAGTAAGAGTTGTCAGCTTAGTAGTTGTCATAGCTTCGTTTTGCACTCAGAAGGTATAGATGCATCTTTAGTTCAAAAAGACATAATGTATCATCACATTTCATCTTAACATTAAATTTACAATTGCAGTGCTATTTAAGAAGGTGTCCACTCTTGCATCTGATTTTTCATTTTCTTCTTGTTAAATATGTCTGTGTTAAAATTTATAAGGAATGCTTCATTTATAATATTTTCTGACCTTTTAAAAACAGATTGTTGCAGGGAAAATTCTCATATGTAAAATAGCACCAACAGTATCATTAGAACTGCCATAAATTATTTATGTTCTTCATTCTGTAGGTGATATTTGTGTTAAATTTATATTGGAAGGACTCTTTTTCTTCAACTCTTTTTCTTCTCTTTTTTTCTTCGCTCTGTTTTTTGCAGATAGTATTTTCCATACTAAAGGCATATCCACATTGCAGTCTAGTGCAGAAATTCCCACACTAGTTTCTGACAGCCTAGCAGCAGTAGCACAGGAATAACTCCTAAGGCAGTCAATGTTTTGGGCTATTATTAAAATAACATCATACTCCAATTATATTTAAAAGTCTGCTACAGAGACACATGCCTTCTGAGTTGTGGTGGTAGTCACATCCAGGACATAACAGTGCTTGTTAAAAATTAGAAGATCAATCTAGAAGTGCAAATAAGCTTTAATTCAATGAATTTCTCACTTTATGAGCTTTTCCTTTTAAATTTTAGGAAACATTATCTGAATCCACCATAGATCTCCTCTTCCAGTGTGATTTTGTGGCTCTTCTCTGCCCACCTTTTGTGTGCACAGCAAATTCTCTTGTAGTCAGTCAGCAAACCCGTCTGAGAAATGAGGATATTTTTAGTAGAAGTAGGCAGAAGGTAATTGATTATTTTCACCTCTGCAGTCTTTGATTAAAGACAATGTGCTTAGGGGGGAAAGTCAACAATCATTCCTAAACATATACAAGCATTTAATTGTAGTAATTAATTTATCTATACAACTCAGTGTACTTTTAAAAAGCTTCTTGACTGAGAATGAATGCCTCATCAGTCTTAAATATAACAGCCTGAAAGAACAAGTGAAGCCAGCAGAATAACAAACAGTACTGCAGAAACCTCAGGCACTTGCAGGAAACAAAAAGACATTTCCAACTCTGTGCAGAGCAAAATCATGAAGAATTTAAGAAATAAAGGCTGTAGAAGAAACATCAGTTGATAGAGCCACAAAAATTAAGTACATCCTTGAACACATTGCCATGTAAAAGAAATGAAAAAGCAGACAAGCCTTGAGATGGAATTACAGAAACAATTTTGTAGGAGAGTTTGAACAATTCAGTTGTTATGGATCCCATTTTAATGGGAACATTAAATGTCATGTTCCCCATCAGTTTATCTGTTCACTACAAACAAGAATTGCTGTCAGAATGTGAGTCAAAAGCAGCAGCTAATGAAAAACAAACATCTGGAGAAAGGGAGTCAAGACAGATAAAGCAGCAAAGACAGATAAACAGCTTCAGTAGCATCAATGCAAAAATGGCTGTGCCATTAGTTGGGCAGGGTAGATAAGTCTTTGTTCTCTCCAAGCTTGAAAGGTTTACTCTTGCCAAAGATGGCAGCCAAAATGCTGAAGGTAAGCAAAGTTAAAATACACTATTCTCAGGAAACAGGAAAAGTGATCAGGCTATAGATTATCACCAGGTGACCCCAACTGGAAATATTGCATAGAGAAAATATGGTTTATGATTTACCAGTGGATGTGGTACAAAAGGGAGGTAGAGCAGGCAGATCTCTTGGAAAGACTCTTCTTGATAGACAGGGGTCAGAAAGGACAGTCTTGAGTAGAAACAGGTTTTTGCCCATCTAAAAGATGTCTTTCCTGAGTGATTTTTAATCAACAGCTCAGTGATAAAGATTCCCTCTCACAAACAATTCCACTTCAGCAGGGTTTACTGCACACCTTATGTCTCTTCTTTTTCTTCTCAGGAAGACAAGAGAATTATGGGGAGCAAAAAGACAATGGAAATGAGCTAAAAAATACAAAATTAGTGTTTTACTACATAGTTTTATGTTTCCTCTAGGTCCTCAATACCACCAAACTCCTTGATATTCACTTTTAGTCAAGTGTGACAGGTAGTACCCATGACATTAGTCAGATAAATACACCACATTTCCTGACATAATCAACAACAAGAGGAAAGATACTGCAGTTAGGAAAAAAAAAAGAGTCAATGCAAAAAGTAGCATTTTTATTTGTGGCATTTCAGGTGGGCTAATGGATGTCGGTGAATGATGGAACAGATCAAATGTTTTCCATTATTTCACTGTATCTACAGGCAGGTGCCTAGGGGTTTATTTTATTTGTTCTACTGGAATCCTTGGGTTGTATATAAATTATTATACTAAAGCGGATACTGAAGCAATTAATGAAATCATTAGCCAAGGCTAAAAAAAAATACAAATAACTATTTAGCTTGGCTTGGTACCAAAACTTCATATAAGTATTGTATTAATAATGTAATTCTGAAATTCAGCAATGAATAGATAAAACATACAAAAATTGAGCAGAAAAGAATGACCATTTTCTCTCATATCAAGAAAGATGCAGATGCACCATTTATTAAATTGCCAATAAGGAAACCAAGCAACCCTGAACAGATGTTTGTCTTTTTTTGAAAGTGAGAATACATATCTGATCTAATGGGCTGAGAACTAGAAAATAGGAAAAGACACAAGAAAAACTGAGTGAAAAAAAAAGAGTAAAATTCTTTAGAATAAGGCAAAACAAAATAATGATATATTTATGTTTATATTTCTATATAAAATTCTGCAGTATAAAATGGGTTGTAAAGAAGTTGTTACCCTTTAACTGGAGCAAAGAAAACAAATATCAACACAGCAACATTTCATGTAAATAACCTGCAATTTGTAATTTTAAATTGCCTTTAAAATATGACTTTATTCTTAGGAAGATTTTCATAATTTTAATTTTTTTTTCATTTATATTATTTATATATTATTTCATAAAGTTTTTTTAATTATTTGCTTGTTTGGGATTTTAATTCATGCACAAAAATCTATAGATTACAAACCAGTCTTTTTTTTTTTTTTTTTTTTTTTCCTTCAACACGGTTAGTATTACAACACTGGGAGGTTTCCTCCCCCTTTATATTCTGAAAAATCTTTGGTCTTCAAAACTTTCTGGTTTCAGATTCTGTAATTATATGGTGAAAATGTTGCAAATATATTCTTAGCACAACATTTTCCTCTATGAAGGTTGAAAGCAACACAAGAGAATTTGTCCTAAAGCTTTGGGAAAGGAGGATGAAAACATCCCTGACCTTGGAAAAGTTAGCCAGACCACAAAACAAATAACTAAGGACATCCTCGGACATGGAGAGCTGCCAGGTGGAATTAGGATGAGTCCCAGCCGTGAGTAGTCACTAATAAAATGATCTGGGAGTAAGCAAACCTCTGGGTTCCCTTAGAGGATAGGAATGCTGAGAAAGTTGAGAGTGTTTTTTATTTAAGTTTGTTGTTGCTATTAAGAGTAATCTTACAGTAGGTTATAGGAATGGCAATAATGTTTGTGCTAACAATATTTATGTGCATTAAATACTTGGAAAATTATATGAAATTCTCTTTGAGGACTCTGAGGAGAGTGAAATGGAGTTATCAGACTATGGATCCAAGACTGAATAGCTGGTGTGAAACTCTAGAGTTTCTACGTGTGAAAAACCACAGTCCCATTAGTCAGCTATGGCTCAATTGCCTTCAAATGAGGAAAACTACCTGCTGTGGGAAATGTTTGGCTTTCTGGTGCACAACTTTAGTGAGAGGCACCTTACAGGGAGTTTCTTTCTGCAAATCTAGATGCACTAGGTGTTAAAATTATAACTCGTGTTGGTTTCCTTAATGTTACAAGAATTATATTGAACTCTGCTGAGACACTCACTTTGTAAATGTGCAGATGGTGAAATAATGAACCCAAGCTGTGATCTTGTGCCTTCAGAGAAGTTTGCTTGTTTCAGTACATTTTCCATACTTTAAGCATTAAGACTTAATGCTTAAAGTATGGAAGACTAGAATTTCTGCTCTGTGGATGCTTCCTTTCATGGCACCCCTTAGTTTCTATATTTCTGAGCAATGCTAAGACAAGGTCAAACTACAGCTGGACTCTTGTTTTTATTGGCAAGGTAGCAACCACCTGATTTTACTGCCTCCCAAAAATTATGGAATACACACTTTTATTCCTGAAAACTAGTGAAATTATCAACCAGTAAAGAACTTGATTTGCTGTAAATATCTTTATGTTGGTGTGACTGGGAGGAGAAATACAAATTTGAATTTCCACTGCTTTCACTTCAAACTGCAGCTCAACTAAATAGTAAGCAGCAAGTACTTTGCTGATGCAGTCCCCAATTTTTGGCAGCTGTGAAGGAGATGAAGCCAGAAGAGAAGGGCTGCTCCTGAAGTGAGAAGCAGCAGCTGATAACATAAATTACTGCCATGATATTTAAATATAAGTAATCTGAGTAGAAAGAATGAAACCCTGTTGGAAAGCTCTAATCCCAAAAAGAAGGGAGCAATTCACCAAAAATGTGTGACAAGTGTCTGAAACACTAGAAATAGGCTCATGTTATACAATTCTTGTATTCCATAGTCTGTTGGTAATTTTTAACCTAGTAAAAAGATTAATAAGACAAAACCCCTAACTACTTACTGGGAATTTTTTGGGGTTTTTATGTTACTTGCAAGATCACTCTTTCTAGGTTTTGAGCACAACATATTGTGGTTTATGTAAAAGAATAATTGGGGGTTTTAATACTAATTTTCTTTAATACAGGTAAATTAGGGTATTCCATATGTGAAATATGCTTCTTTTTGTGCACCACTTTACTAAAAATTAATTGTGTTTCTCAAAATAGAATCTCACTGCTTGTAGTTTGGGGCTGAATCTCACTTGAGCTTTAAATTTTGCCACACTAAAATAATTCTGAACTATATAGTTCTGAACTATATCTAGTACTACTTCTGAATGGTATAAGAAATAAGGGAAATAACTCAATAAATGGAGCTATAGAGATATCAGTATCTTTTAAGCATTTCAGCTGCTACCTGACTCTAAAAGGTTATCCCCTCCTGAGGGTGAGATATTGGTTTCTATCAGCCTTTTATTGATGACTACCCATGATACATGTCCTGCTGCTGTATTTTTGAAAGTTGTTCAAAAGTGATGCTGGCTTGTGTAAAGCAAAAAACCCACTTGAGAATATCAGAAAAGTCATGGGAAATCTGAAAGGGGCTGGAAGGTCAAATGTAATTCTGCCTGCTTCCAGCTGGCTTCCCACTGTGAAGACTGCTGTGAGAAAAGTTCCAAGAAGGATGGAGTTTGGGACAAAACAGAGCACCGTATGTGTAGTACACACAAGTCTTACCATGAATATTTGATGCTTCAGACTGGAACACAGATAGGAAACAGCTGGCCATATGGATCAACCAGCATTTGGTATCTGACTTGCAGAAACAAATCGACCAAAAATGTCAGCATAAAGTCATTGTTGCACAAATATTGTGATGCTGATTTCTTAATAACAAAACACTCCATTTTTTTATGGTATATATTTGGGAAACAAATAAATTGTACCTTGTCCTGGGTTTGCCCACCCTAGGACATACCTTTAGACCCCAAACCCCTGAGATGAAATATAAAGAAACCAAAATTGTTTAGTTTTCTGAACTGTTATCCCTGAAGTGTTATCCCTGTTATTTGAAAAAACTTCTGTAAAAAAGGTTAAAAAAGGTCTTCAGTGTTATTTTCTTTTTTTTTTTTTGAAGACATAATTTGCTAAATATACAAAAGGCAGCTCAATCTTCTTGCATTGGAGCATGTCTGGCTCATTTTACATTGTAACTTGTTAGAATTGCTAGCTTCTTTAATATTTTATCAGAAATACTGTGCAAAACAAACTTTAATCACTGTTTTGAAAATGCTAGTTCTTACACAGGCATCTAGTGTCCATTTTCAAGAAGATATTAATCTGAAACCCAAAGGGTTTGTGTGCTAAGTGTATTATTTTGTAAAAGATAAATAACTCTGGAGTTCGGAAACAGTTGAGAAATATTCCTTAACCAAGTTCATTTTAGCATCAAGTTGTTAAAACACATTTTATTTTTAGAGACTGTACTAATCTCTAATAAGAGTATTTTCCTTTCTGTGTGTGGTGTCTGTTTAGGCAGCTCCCTAGCATGACAAGATGACATAACAAGAAAAAATGAAATATAGACTGTTTTTAACAAATTAGTTTAGTTTTTCTTTTGAAAGTTTCTTGAGCCACAGAAATTTTAGAGAAGCAGGATGAAGTCAGATTATTTTTGCTGTCTATCTTCTGATTAATTGGACAGAAAAATTAAGAAATTAAATGAACCTTGTGCTTGTCTAAAACTTAAAAGTCCTTCTATCTCATCAGTGTGCTAAGAGAAGGAAGTACTAACTAGCACTTCCATTGAAATTTCCAAGGATGTGAGAAATGGGTGACTATGCATTAGATGATTTTCTGATTTTTAGGACAAAATAACACTTTAACACTGTAAAAAAAGAAATAACTCTGTATTTCATATATATATATATATATATTTACACGAGGTATCACTGGTTGGAACACATTAATATTTTGTTTTTTTCATATTTTAAAGTCTATAAAGGAAATTGTTTTTCTTGGATTATTCTGACAAATGTATAGCAATCCATAATGCAATTAATAGTTTTCTCCCATGAAGCCAAAGACACACCATGTGTCTCCTAATGTTGCATTCTCATTAATCTATTTCGGCTTTCATGTTTTCTCCTCTATCCCATTTGCTCTTCAGATGGATATCAGTGAATTACTCTTTTTTTTTTTTTTTTTCTTAAAAACCTGGTTTTTGCTCTTACCTTAACATGGCCTGTGTACATATCCTTCAAATCAAATTTTAGGATTTGCAGTTACAATGTGTGGTGATACTGGGGAGAAAATATATTCCTCGCTAGCAAATATGGTCTTCTCAGCACTCAAAATCCATCTGTGCACATGCTGTGAACTACCCAGAAAACATCACGCCCAGAACCTGTGAACTTAATGAATAATCCCCTTTTATCTCCTGTGTTGTCAAAGAATAAAAGTCCCCTAAGCATTATGAGTCTTTGGGCACAGGATGATGCTACAGCCCTAGAAAATATAAGCCATTTTTCTTCTGTCGCTATCTACCCACCTGAGTATTATCTGAATATTATGTTGACCTAGGAGATTCCAAGTCATAAAATTGGCTCCTGCTACACTGGCTATCTATCTGACAGAAAACTAGCAGCAGTTAAATTTTCTTAGGAAAAAACAACTGAACAAACTAAAAGTACTAAACCTGTGTCTCATTTTACAGATAAAGCCAGACAGATAATGTTGAAAGAACAGTACAGTGTTCGTAAAATAGATCAGTGTGCACGTGTGTTTTAAGACAGAGATTACAGCTCAACATCACTCAGAAACTTATGAGTTCTAGTTATACTGATATGTGTCACTCAAAGGTGACTCTTCCAGGACTGAGAGACACTTAAGTAGGATAATTAAAATCTCCTTGACTTCAATTTATTGTTAACTTTCTAAGAAAGAAGGAGGATTTGGTAGAGGGGTTCACATGTACTATTTTAACTCTGCTCAAGGCTTTTCTGCAACTTCAGAAGTAGTGCAATCTGTTCAGAGTAGAATGCATTATAATTGCTTCAAAACCTGGCTAGGTTCTAGTGTCAGCCGACTTAAAGTTATCGGTTAATTCTGGTCTAGCATGGATTGTGGTTATGTGGTTTATTTTTTTCTTTTTCCTCTTCTTTCTTTCCTCTTCCACATAAGAATACTTTCCAATGAGATGTTGAAATTTCAAGCCCAAATAAGACAGAAATTAATGTTTCCACTCTATTCACCCTGCTTTAAACACTAAAAAGTTAGTGCTAAGAATGAAAAGATTCGCAGACCTTAAAAAACGTGCTGCTGAATGGGGTACTAGCAGGGATTTTCAGGCGTGTATTGCTGGAATATTGCCACTCGATGGCACTCTTTGTTCTGCTGTTTGTTCCAGGCTCAACGCTGTCATCCAGTCCGCTCTTGAAACTCCTCCAAGACAGCAACAATGCACAAGTCATTTTGAAGAGATCTGCAGAATGCAAGGACTGTGGGGAGAGATGCTCTTGGGAGGGTAGGAAAGGGTTGCTTTTTCGTTCTTTTCCCGCCCCCATGTGATGAGTCAGGAGTTGTTACAGATTCATCCTGTGGTATGGAACTATTCTGCCCCGAAACAAAGCAAAAGTATAGGTCTCCTCTCTTGAGAGTCAAAATTTTTCTTTTATTTTTGCTAATTGAGTGCTGCCAGCCAGAGAAGAGGAGACTTGTACATGTTCTGCTGTCTCTTAGGTTTTACAGACTAGTTTAAGTGACTTTCCATCAGAGTTCTACGCTTACAATTAAACGTTAAAACAAACATGAAGACAGATCTCAAGCATTTCTACTTCTGAAGGAATTTGAACATCTATTTGCTAAATAACAGTCCCTGTAAACAAATATGCACTTAGATTTTGGCCTACTTCATCAACCCAGTCTCTTCTAGAGAGGAGAGTTGTGCAGGGGAAGAGAAAGCGGGGCAGGAGGGGAGAGAGTGGGGCACCATGGCACAGGATGGGACTAATAGCTCCCAGGTAATATTATTATTTTTATTTTTATTATTTTTATTTGATTTTATTTTAAGCTTTCACACTGCAATCTCATATCCAGTAATTCAATATAAACCTTGAGCCTTTATTAAAGAATCGTACCTAGAGCTTCATGACTATTTTCATTAGAACTGATACTAATTTTTTTTTTTTTTTTCTGGTTACCTCTGCTTTTTTATGTATTACTATAACCTTGTCAGTTAGGAAATATTGAGTCTTCTTCTGTTTTTCATTTTCCCAGGTCTTAGTTGAATACAGTAATACTGTATTCAGAATAATATATGATATAAGTTGGTGTGACTTGCCAAATTAAATGTGGTTATGTTACGTGGTTTTGCCTATGAAGCTTTTTAAGTTAGTGACCAAATTTCTGGTTTTTAAGTAATGAGTTTTGTGGACCTTTTGCAATGAGTCTCAGCTATAAGTTCTATGAATCCTAATATGCAGGGCCATCTTGGAAGTATTTGTTTCTTCCTAATATAGTTGAATTATGTGTTAGTAGTAGCTGAAAATTATGTTGAAACACATATTTATGTATCAAATTTACCAGCTGCATTGTTCTAAGCATTTACTTACTTGTGAAATTTCCTAAGATTAAGGTTTTTAGTAACACATGCAGACACTTCTTATTTGTAAAAAACATGCCTACATGCCTGGTAGATATTATAAAAGTTATAAAAATAATAGATTTAAATAATCACTGTCAAAAACAATTCTGTTCTTTATGACAGCTTGGATGGTCATACAGTCCTATAGAAGTGCACTAACACAGCTTACAAAGTGACTACCAGGACTATAATACTACCGAGTTGTGGTAATTCACTCTGCATGCTCCTAAGACCACCCAGCCTGCAAAATGTGACACATTAGCTCAGAGTCCTGCTGCTGTATTTAACAGTAGGAAGTGACAAAGAGCCTGTATGTAGTAGTTACTGGAGCTTAGAAGGTTAACTCGTCACTACCCCTATTTGTGCAACTGGAGCTGAAAGGCATTCAGTTGTGCACTCAGGTCTGAATCACAGAATTCTGTTTCGTTCAGTGGTTAAATCCAGGCCTCAAGACTAATGATAACTACACAAACTGTTTTATTTGGGCCAACAAAAGATTATGAAGTCTGAAGTTTAACTTGAGGACAAGAGGACAAGAAGAATGGTCATTTCTCATCTTGTCAGCATGCTAAGATGACAGTGATGACAGATGATTTCCAGGCATCTTCTGGTACAACTTCACAAGAATACCTTTTCAATACTATCTCTTTTTAACTACAGCTGAGGGAATATGTGTTCAAACATCACTTAAAGTCCAGCTGAACCTTGAATGCAGAGCTGTTCTGGAAAACCTTTGATGCAGCACCGTCTGTGCTTTGACAGGGAAATGTAGTTCTAGAATTCTTTTTGGATGAAACGATATCTGCATTTGGTAGATCATTTAACAGCACTCACCTCTAAATTTTTAGAACCAGTCTCAGAAGGATTTTAGAATTTAGGATTGTGATAATCAGATAATACTGGGAGAAACAGTGGGGAGCACTGTTGCTCTCGGATTATTGAACTCAGGAAACTAATCTTGGCACTGAGGGCAATGGAAGGTTCATATAGGCATGAAAACACTAATTTTACTTTTGGACATTTAGTTTCTGCTCAAACTGCTTTCTTAGTTTATTTTTCTTGATCTAGAACACTTGATTTATTGTTTACTGGTTAGACAAAAAAAATCTCATGACTTTTTAAAGTATGGTAGGGCTTTTTGTTGTTTTTACTTTCTAATCCTGTACCTAACATGAATGGAAATGACTCGGGCTGTCACTGTGTAATAGATGGTGTATAATAGGCATGTGCTCTGACAGTTAAAGGGAGTAAACCTGCAAAAATTTGGGAGATAATATTTAGCCATTGAACTACAACAAATGAGAAAAAAATACTTCAGTTTAGTTATAAATTTTATTTCCAGCTTGTCCTACTGAAAGACTAGGGAAAAAATGCAATGAAAACTCTGTTTCCATCTTGCCCACCTAAGTATATAATGATCAAAGCTCTAGGAGAATCATGAAGGTGTGTTGCCATAGCCACCAACTTGCTTTTACATGGAGGATCTAATCTTTACCTGCTGATCCAGCAGAGATATTTGTCACCTCCAGATTATGAGATGGTACAATTTATGATTCGAGTCTTGTATCATGACAACATTAAATAGAACCGGTAAGTTATGAGCTACACTGCATGTTTCACAATGTCTTACTTTAAAAAAAAAAATGTGTTCAGATTAACAGCAAAATTATGGAAGCAGTAAACAAACATGATTCTGTTACACTCTTTGGCAGCTGAGACAAAGTGATATAGTCAGCTCTGCCTTGCATCCCCAAGTCACATGTTGTTTGTGACTCATTTAATTTCTACAACTGCCTCTATTGTTCTGCAGAGCACAACAGTATGAAGGGATGTCAATTGAAAAGCAAGAAACAACTATTGCATTGTTAGATGAGAAAAAAAAAATGTAAGTAATTCCTGCTTCTGTCCTTTATCATCTCCCCCTCTAAAGACTATGAAAGTGTTCTTGGTAAGAGATACTTCTCTTGTTTCTCATGAAGATGGTACATTTTTTACTTTAGTTATAACTATTCCTATTTTAACTTGTTTTCAGTCAGTGATTACTGCAGGTAAAGTAGTTCATAAGGGAAGGGAGGTGAACTGTGATTACATCTGAATGACTAGCACCTGTCTTCCCTTGAAATCACTACTAATGTGGTGAAATAATAAACTGTCTATCTGAAAGAGGAGTTTCTTTCCCAGCAGTTATGGTACTGGAAAGGAAGAATGACATTACTGCTTTGCTTTCTACTAGGTGCTCTACAGTTTTGGCCAAGACCAAGAAGCTTGCAGAGGTGGGGCAGAAACTGAGGAGAGTTTGGTTCAGAATTTATGAAAGATATATTTTTCTAAAGAATTTGCTAAAACCATATCAATTGCTTGCTTACTTTTTATTTATTGCTTGCATAAATGCTGATTTTGGTTAAATGTAAATGGTGCTAGTTGACTGCCAAAATATGGTCAGGTTGCTGTTCAAACAACAAATCTGCCTACTCAATATCTAAAGGAGAACAGTATCAGTATTGCCTTTGTTAGCATATGAGAGATGCTTAGCTGTCATAACTTTTGCAATGGTGATTTATTGTAATAACTGGAGGTAAATGCTTTAAAAGAGAAGTTGTAAAAATGTTCGCTGAGTGATTAAAAGTAATACTACTCATAAAAGACTTATAGCAGCCAGAATCTGTTTCTGGGAGCTGGAGTGTCAGGTACTGTCTCATACTTGCTCCTGTTATTGTTATCTGTCAGGTGTCAGTAGGTGTCTTAGAAATGGTCTCTGTGTCCTGGCACAACAAGCAGTGATTGCAGAGGGCTGAGTGTCATTTTTGCTTTCCATTACACACAGGACTGCAGGATTTAAGCTGTTCTATGGAAATACAGATAAGGAGCCACAGTAGCACTAAACATAAGGCTAAAGTCATCTTGGTTTAGTTCTTAAACCATGTCCCAGTCGGTTTGATGCTTTTTGTTAGTGCTTGTATCAATGATTTTTTTTTCATCCAATTTTCTTAAGTCGTTTTCCAAGGTGTTTAGTTACTTTAGATTAAAGTGGTTAATACACTTACTGCCACCTCATAACTTGTTGGTAGATATGTATTTAAAGTTGGGAAAAAGTGCTACCTGACTGGAATTTAACAACTATGTGTAAAACAACCATCTGTCTCTTGTATCTTGAATGTTTGACACTTGAGAAGGAAGATGATTGAATGAGAGACATGCTAACATAAAGATGGAGTATAAAAAATATTTTGTGTTGGAATATTCTGTTTTGCTAAGACCTGAAGATCTGGGGTCTATTAAATTACACTTCTATAGGTATGTTTGACATATCCCATATAGCAATTTATATCCTTGAATTGTTAATGAAAGTGATGTGCAATACATATTTGGCAGGATGTGTGTAATAACGTTTAAAACTAGTAAAATCCAAGCAAATATCAACAGCTGAATCTTCTCAAAAATTATTCCTGAACAGGCTTTTTTTGTCTTTCTCTTCTGAAGAAGCTCCTTTCCTACTCCAGGGTTTCATTTTTGCTGTAGCTGTAAGAACTTAGAATAGTTATCTTAAAATCTATTTGCCTTAAATCTAGCTGGCAAGGAAGCTGAACTCTAAGACTAACATCATTAATTACCATTCTTCTAA
Organism: Certhia americana; assembly: GCA_018697195.1. Lineage (NCBI taxonomy): Eukaryota > Metazoa > Chordata > Aves > Passeriformes > Certhiidae > Certhia > Certhia americana. The sequence goes on from CM031860.1 coordinate 38,226,450, forward strand.
TCTGTGTTGACTTTTTTAAAGATTTGAAAGTATAGGGTCTTTCAGGGTATGTGACAAGGTGCTAAATCTCAAATTAAATGTCATATATTTGATGATTTGTGAGATCACAGGGGTTATGTCCTGATTAGACTGCAAGATCTTGAGCAAGAGCAGATAGAACACAGTGTCCTGGGATAAAGCATGTAATTAAAGTGGGGGTTTTATATTTGAAAACTGTGTAGTAACTTTATATTTCTCATCTACTTCAGAATCCTGTCACGTGAACCTAATTGTGTGTGATGACATGTTTCCACTTTGTTTCTGACACTTGAAAACTACTGACAGTAGTTTTCTGACAGTGGAAAAACTACTGAAAATCTAGGCAGGAGGTGGACATGTAAATACTATCTGGTAGGAACAACTCCCTTGGGAATGTGAAGCGCTGTACAGAGTTATGTGAAAATAAATTTGGAATAAAAAGCAGAGCAAGTAACAATACGGCCAAATGCATAAAGACCAGATGTTCATTTGCAACACAACTCTCTGAGTAAGTTATAATTAGAATATGAAGCCCAAATAAATGATGAATAAAACATATAACAGTCCTTGTCACTAAATAAAAATATTTCCTTTCCAAACATCCACTTATGTTCTTCATCTTTCTTGTTTCATGCGTTTTCTTGGTCTTGCAAGCTATGAAGTTGCAAGATGTCATGTTACCATGGAGTCCACCATAGAGCACCTGAAGCTGTAACTTTTAAAAGATAAATAGATAATAATTCTTCTGTGCACTCTTGTGATTCATTGATTTCTGAGGTCAATAAATAATAAAGGAGGGGAGAGAGGGGAAGGGGGAGATGGAGGAAGTGCCAGACATGCTACATCTAGCCCCCAGGCTGGTTTCTTAGATTATGAAAGCAATCTAAGCTTTCTTTTGGTTTCCTTTATCTGAGCTTCTTTTCCTTTCATTAAGGACAGCTTAGTAAAAAACAGTTTGGCAAAAACCATGAAGACAGCTTTTGAAAATATGATGGAAGTTATGGATACAGCCTCCTTCATGTAGGATGTATGCACCTAGAAGCAACGTTCAGTAGTACAGAACTGTATATAGGTTGCACTTGGTAGTTAACAAACAGATAATGTTTGATTATAAATCAAGTGGTAAATCTGATTTTTTTTTAAATCTTCTACAGTTATAATAGCAACCTGATGGTGGTGGGGGAGGGCACTGTGTATGCACATATGCGCTTCAATTAAACCCTAAGCTTCCTATGTGGTACACTTATGAAGCAGTTCTGAAGTATGGTCTTGGAATCTTAGGAAAAGTTAAGATGGAAGTGTCTTCTGGAGCTATCATCTAAAGCTCCTTTTTAAAGAGAGGCTAATTTTAAAGGTAGATCAGGTTTTTTTCACTTGTCTTGCAAAGGATAATTTGGAAAATCCAAACTGTTCTGGACCCTTAATGTGGTGCTTAACTACTTTCATTATTTAGGTGATTTTCTCTTTATGCAATATAATTGCTCTTGTTACTCACTACAGTCACCTTGACCATTTGCTTTACTTGTCTGAGCAGTGTTGAATTTCCTCTGTATCTCTGCTCATAGAGTACAACCAGTTTCTCCTTAATCACCTCTTTTCCAGCCACAACAAGTCCTGTTCCCTCAGCCACTCCTCACCAGTGCCAGGTGGAGGGGAATGACCCATTCCTTTAGTCCACTGGCAGTTCTCTCATTGCAGCCTAGTGAGTACAGTCATTATACTGCTGAACCCAGCTCACTTGCACTGTGGTGTCTGGGGGCTTTTTTTGACTGCTTGTTTACACATCACCTCTTAAAGAAAGTCCACTCTGTGTATCTGAAAAAAAATTAAAAATTAAAAGAATGCAAAAAAACCCCAAATATTTAAACCCCCCAAAACAAACCTAAGAGAACCCACAACAAAACACACCATCATCTGTTACACATTTTTCAGTCTTTGCATTCTTTGCAAGTTGTGCAAATTTTTATAATTTTTTTTTCTTGCTGCTACTTGGAATACTGTTAGAGTGTACCAGAAAATTATTTTTTCTCCATTTAAGATTAGTTTTAATGCATTAATTACACAGAATATAAAATCTTAAAATTAGTTAGTCTTCTACAGCTTAATTCAGTTAGTACCCTCAGCCCCTAGAAGGAATGTGAAATGAATGTTTTTATATATATTATATATATTATATATATTATATGTATTATATATATTAAAAAAATGCAATCGATCCGAAACTTTATCGCAATAAGGGGGAGAGAGGACAACTTAAGTAAACTAAATCATAACAGTTTGCAAATAGCTGAAAAGCTTTATACAATGATGATAAAACCTAGACTTCTAAACAAAAAAAGAGCATCAGGATGTGAATAAAAGAAGGAAGATAATGAAGAGAAGAGAGGAAGAGTATATAGAAGTCTCTATATACTGGTCTTAGTTCTGGTTTTGGCTACATTAATTTTCACAGAAACCAGGAGAGCCAAAAAATTCCCCTTCTCAAAGATCACTAAAAAAGATGTGAGATGGAACTCATGGGAAACAGGAAATTCAGGGAATGTTTCAATATTTTGGTATCTGTCTATGAATATCAAAGTGAAAGTATTTATAATCTGTTAAGTTATTCATGAGAAATGCAGAAGCTTCTGCAGTATCAGGATATAAATATTTTCCAGTGTTTTGAAGCAAGATAGCAAAACTGTAGTTCATTCTTACTTCTGCCACATGGCCATGTATTTAGATTTATTCCATGAGATAATTATTAAATATTCTTGTGTCTCAGAGTTGTTTTGTTTGTTAGAGTTGGTTGGTTGGTTGGTTGGTTGGTTGGTTGGTTGGTTGGTTGGTTGGTTGGTTGGTTTTTTGGGGGATTCTTTTGTGGCAGCAGGTGGATGGGTATTGCTCATGAGGTTTGGTGGGGGTTTCTGGGTTTCTTTAAGAACAAGTACTCTGAAACAGACCATGATGGTTGAAATCCTGGACCTGTACAAATCAGTGATAGAGCCCTCAATATCACAAAGTCAAGATTTTATCCAATAATTAAGAGTTCTTTATCCTTACTTAAACATAGCTATATGAAAACTGGAGCTTGATTTCAGGAAGATGGCCTCTCTTGAGTTTAATCTCAATTTGTCCATCTTTCCTTAAGACTTCAGAACTCACTTTCTCCTCCTGTCTGAGCTTTCACATTAGCAGATTATTTGGACTACAGTCTGTATTCTGCAACACAATGTATGGTTAAAGCTTTGCCACTTTACACAGCTGTGCAGTGATGCCAAAATCAGTGCTGTGGTTGAATGCACTACTTGAATTTGAGCTTTTTGTCCAGTAGTATTAAAGCTTCAAGGACGAAGACTGCAGTGTCCTTGGGTAATTTGCTCCAGTGTTTCCTGAAGGAACAAGATGTTTTTACATTTCAGCTTAAACCTCCCAGACATCAATTTCTGGCTATGGCAGTTCATTCTTACTGCTCTCAATTCCTCTTGCCTGTAAAAAAATTTTAGTGCCTATGCTGATCAACATGGATGAGGAAAAAACAAGAAGCTTAGATTCTGATATCTGTACAAACTAAATTTTTGTGAACTGTAGTCTCCACTCCAAATCCATAAACATTCTGATTTTTTTTTCTTTCTAATAATATTCAACATAGTGTAAAATGGTTACATAATAATTTAATATGTAGAAATATTTTTTTCTTTTCTGAGCCTGGCAATTTTCAGTTGAGTTCTGGTTCATGTCCTAATGAATAGATAACTTGAAAAAAAATTGTCAATAGGAGATTAAGAATTTCCTTATGTTTTTTCCTTTCTTATTTTATTTGTCAGCACATGCTCTGCAGAGTAGGGTAGTGAGGATGCTTTCCTGGATGTCATTTTAGTATTGTTTTGGGAATGGTGATTGTCCTCCACAGTGCCATGAGACGTGAAGTAGTTCTTATCTTGAAACATTTATATAATCAAAGGAAACACATCTGGTTTAATTAGACGTGTCCTTTGTGCAAATAGTATAGCTAACCAGACAAACTGAGTGTTCTGAATAGGTAAGTAAAGACTTTCACTCTTCAGTATTACTTCTAATGTATTATTGCCCTGTGGTGGTTTAGATATAGCAGTGTTTTCCTTATTTCTCTACCAGTCTGAAACGTAACAACTATCCTCTGGCTTGGTAAGAAAGGAAAATTTCCAAGACAAATGATGCTTAAAAGATCAAAAGCTATCCTATTCATTTTAATAACTGTTAAACCATTTTATACCTTTTAATTAAGTGTAAGGAGAGGTGTTTTTAATGTCCTGTCATAAGACAGCAGGCTAAACTCCTGTAGAAAAGAATCTCATTAACTAAGATGCTAGCACAATGCCCTTGGTGCTGGTAAGAACTGATGTTGCCTTTGAAATATTAGATATGATCCAAAGAGAGGAAGTGCTGCCCACGCATGGAGGGCAGGAGAGGTTAGATGTAACTATTCAGTCATTGAAAAAACGGGATCCTCACAGAAAGTGTATGAAAATTACTTCATCCACAAGCTGTAAACAAACTTATCCTAGCAACAGGAATGCATTAAGAATTGTATTGACATAAACACCATAATACTTGGGCTTAAGAGCTGTGTTCTTAGTAAAAGTTTGGAAAGCAGTTTGTTCAATGTGGTAAGCAGTACATTAGTGCAGTGATGCATCTACAGAAAAACTGTAGAAGGACAAACATATCTTTTTGTTGAACTTTCTAAGAAATTTATGGTGGCATTAACTAAACACAACACACCAAGTCAGTCGTGAACTGAAAAATGCAGAAGTTTTTGCTAGTCTTCTCTGCAGCACCTTATGAGACTTTTCCTCATTGCAGTCTTTTATTTCATATACAGCAGCAGCAGAAGTATAGTTAAATAAAATAATTCAAAAGACTGAAACCCCTTAATGGAGCAAATATGCACAGAGGTATTTATTAACTGTTTCTCAGTGCAATACTATTTGATGTATCCCAGTCTATTTGTAGCATTTGGTCCATCTTGGGGTTTTTTCATTATCTTCTTCACTACAGTTACATGACTTTCTAAAATTATTGTTTCTATGGGAAGTATGTTTATGGTAAATATGTTGGCCTTGTCTTTGTATTGCCAAACTTCTGCAACAAAAATATTTTTTCAAGGTATTTATGTTATAGTACAAGATGGAATTTTTTAACAGACTGTCTCAAAAACACCTTTAGGTACACTTCAGCAATCTTTAAAGAGTTAGATAATTCTAAAGTAAGATACACCCAGTGACTCTACAGAGGGCTGCCCCAGGTTCTCTTTTGACAGCCCTTGTTCCAAGGACATGTGAAGTATGCTCCTGATAAATAATAGCAGTGGTACTTTTTACCCCAGAGAGGCAACAAGAGCTCTGCTGTTTTCCTAACGATGTGAGGAATTGACTACACACAGAAGCCTTTATATCACCAGACAGTGATAGACACTGAAAGTGATAGACACTACACATTATCAGCATCTTATTGAAATACAGAATCCATGTGAGCTCAATGCCAGTTGTCCACATGTTCTGTATTTTACCACAGAAGAGTAAAGAAATTTTTCTGAGATTTTTTATACTTGAGATGCAGATTGAGCTTCTCTGACTGGAAGGGGTAAAGGACAGAAAGCACGTATGTGAGATGTCTTATTTGTATTATGTGCCATTGAGCCATTATTCTGACAATCGGAGTCCCTGTTGACAGATTGCAGATGAAATACAGTTTCCAATATCTAAAGTACTTTGTGTCTTTCCCCAAAAAATTGTTTTCATGATGTGCAGCTATTGCTAAATTCTGGTCACAGATCTACAACACAATATCAGTAAATCCAATAACTGGTTGCAGAAAGATGCCATTTTATAGAATTTAATTACTTTTATCAAAGGACACTTTCTAATTACAAAATTATTGCAGTTTAAATGATTAAAGAACAACCATAGAAGAATTTTATCCAGTACTGACTATAATTATCAAATAGAAGTGTAACTGCAAGTCTGGGGATCTAACAGTAGCAAAGGGGACTGCATGTAATTTATTTACTTAAAAGACAATATCTTGGCTGTCTAGAGTCATTTTTCCATGGAGTAATCTGTAAAGTAAGTGAAAACGAGTAACTTAATACAAGCAATGCACAGGCCAGAAGTTGAAACTGCCTTTCAACTGCATTTAGATCAATAAAAGAAAGTCTTAGGTAAAATTAGTCTGTTAGGTTAGAATAATTAAGTTCTAAGGTCTACCAGGGTGAAATTACTTCATATAAGGAGCTGAATCATGGCATTTGGAGAAGTCTAATACATGTGACACATGGGTTTTGTTCTGTCAGTATGAAATGCAGCCTCACATGCTCCCAATTTTTGCATCAAATTGAAAAAGAAGAACTTTTTTTTAGATAAATAGCCTGTATACTTTTAGGGTTTTTCAGATGAAGGTAAAAGCTTTCCAATTAATGCATTGAGCATATATTTAAAATTTAATTGAAGTAATTAGTAATTAGTGTTCTATTACTTTTAAGTGTCTTATCAGCAGAATGGCATTCACACTTCTATTGACATAAATAATTTTTTTATCAAAATAATTATTTTGAATATTTTTAGAAATTAAGAAAAGTATACTTTTGCTTAGATAAAGTATTTCTGACAGCGACATGCCTCATTTCTGACAGCAACATGCCTCACTGCTGACTCCTGAATATTCAGAACTTGTTCAGAAAAACTTGTGTAGACACTCAAACAATGTAAAATTAACTCTTCCCAGATTTATGATATTTTTTTAACCTGATCCTAAAGGCTTCCAGGCAAATACGAAGGCTGAGGAGTCTCCCTGTCTACTGGTAGATCCAAGGAGAGAAAGCCTTTTTTCCTAAAATTTAAACTTCTTCCTTGTTATGCTATCTTCTATAAAGATGGGAAACATCTCTGCACTTGCTTTTGAACATAGCTAAATATTATCATTATTTTCCCTCGCTGTTCTTCCTTCACCTTCTGCCCTTTGAGTTGAGCAACTGTAAATTCTTTTCATTTCTCTGGAAATGAAATCCTCAGAATTCTGCTTTAGATAAGGTTGTTATCTGCTATTCAGGTAATGCTCACATCTGAACATTCTAGAATGATGTTTGTCCTTTTGGCATGTCTTTTAAGTAACTCAGATTCTTGAGTGTGGCATCCCTGTTGGGACAGTTTCAAAAAAAGGTGTGGCAAGCACACAGACCACTTCATGACCTACAGGTAAGGGCAGTTGCGTGGAGTTGAGAAATGCAGGTTGCTTTTGAAGGGAAGGGAGTTGAATTTGTCTTTCACACCCTGAATGAATGCTGGAATTCATAGAGGAAAGCTATGCCTGTTTGTACCTCTTGTGAGTTAAGTAGAAAGCCATAAAAGTGATAGACAAGTGGAGTCACTGGAAGGATTGGCCAACCAGATGGACTTTTATGATGAAACAGCTACCTGGATGGATGAGTTTAGAGCAGTGGGTATTGTCTACCTCAGCACTGTCTCTCACAACATCCTCATAGGCAAACTCAGGAAGTGTAGGCTGGATGAGTAGTCACCAGATGTAGGCTGGATGAGGTAGGAAGCAGATTGATAACTGGCTGAATAGCAGAGTCGTTATCAGTGACACAGGATCTAGTTGAAAGCCTGTCACAAGTTGTGATCCCAAAGGTTCAATATTGGGCTTAGTATTGTTTGACTTATTCATCAGTGACTTGCTCAGAACTCTACTCCTTCATCCAAGTTCACTGACGCATCAAAGCTGTGAGGAGTGCCTGATACCCCAGTGCTATGCTGACCCTTCAGAAAGACCTTGGCAGGTTGGAGAGATGGACAGAGAGCAACCTTCTGAAATTCAATGAAGGCAAATGCAGGGTTCTGCAGCTGAGGTGTAACCCCAGACATCAGCATTTGCTGGGACTGACCTGCTAGAAAGCAGCTCTGCAGAGCTGGAAATCCATGAGTCAGCTTTGTTTTGCTTTTTATCCGTAAATGAGATAACGGAAGTGCTAGATGATTTAATAAAGGCTGATAGGCTCACTTAGTCAAGTAATCGAGTCATACGACCATTATTCTTTACTCAGTTCCACTGAGGTAGTTGGCTGAATACTGGGACCCTTCACCCTTTGTCATGTTCTTTGCCATAACCTTGCTAGATATATCTCTTTCATCCAAAGTATCAATTTGTACTTATATTTGTTGTCTACTATTTCAAGCAACCACACACACACTCTAAGGTTTTTTTGCTCATGCATCTTAATAATAATCACTATAAACATCACTGTTCTTTGTTGGTGAGTTCACAGGAAGCTATTTTTCATGTTACTGGTTAACATATTACAGAGCTTCTTCATTATGTCTGAGCTGCCACTCTACACAGGAAATTAGCCAGTGGGGTGAGTGTGTATCTGATTTTTATTCAGCTTATGATTTAGGATTATGATACTCATAATTTTTTTTTTTTAAGGTAAGGATTGATGTGCTTGACTTGGAGTTTCTCTTTTTCAGATTAAATGGTTAGAATCACTAATAAACCCAGACAGGCTATTTTGCCACACCCCTATAAACTAAATATATAATTTCTTCACAATGACCTTTTATGACTCTCCTTTTTGCACATCTAAAGTGTATACAAACACACACACACACACACACACATATATATATATGTGTGTGTGTATATATACATACCTTCCTTGTAAAGCATACTGCAGTTTTCATCCTGTCAAAGCTTTAGCATACTGGAAATATTTGAATCTGTATCACTCCATGTGTGTACATATACTTACCCCCTGCATCTTAACCTAATCATCCAAAATCTTGTGAGAGTAAATGTAGAGTGGTTTCCTTGTCTGCAGCAGCATTCTTTCAAAGGGAAGATTCCCTGGTGAATTCATTATTACACAGAAGTCCCACCCCCATGAAACTGCTGTAGACACATAACAGGATTACTGTTCAAGAGTTTACTAGGATGCAAGTAAAACTGTTCCAGTCAGTCAGCAGCAAGCATCTTTGACTGAGGTAGGAGAATGCTTTCTTTTACACATCTCATGAAAACATAAGTAAACGTTTCTATTTTCTGTACATAAAATTACTTTGCATATTACATTATTGGTTCACTTTATATGAAAAAAGGTGATTTTTTTTTAAACTTCTCTGAATCTGACTCTATAAAAATAGAGGTTAAGGTTGTTGCATTCACAGTCAGTCAAACAGTAGATGTGAAGATTGCTTTTATGTTTGGAGAAGATATATAGTTCAAATATATTTTAAAATACTAAAGGGAGAGCTTCTATACTTAATAGATCATTAGTGGTTTTGACAGATAATATTTGGGGGGGTTTTGTTGCTTAACATAATTTCTTTGTTTCTTGTAGTTTCATTGCAGCAAGGAAATGAATATTTTAGTTTCAAAATATTAGCTGTATGTTATATCTTGAAAAAGGATACATATTTTGTCTCTGAATTGGAGTTTTGCTAATGGTAGTTGTCAATACTTACAGAAAAAATTTGATACACATTTTCTAATTCCATTAACTAATGAATGTGTCAAATGTATTCATGTAATTCTCAGGAAAGAAATTAGCTGGATCTAATAACCTAATGGCACAGAAGTGCTCCCAAAATGTAGAGCTGCCTAATCAATGTGGTGACAAATGAAATGATCTCTGGTCTACAAGGTTAGGAGTTAATTGAATGAATAGACAGTATTGACAGTATTTTATTTTTTTTAACAGCTGCACATGTATTCCTAATGGAAAGCTTGGCTTTATTCTTAAAGTAATTGCACATTCATCCTCAATTGAAATTCCCGGGTTTTATCTAGCAAATTGCTTTTAGGCAGAGCAAGGGTCTTTGACATTTATACTTCAGAGATTTAAGTTGTCGATGTGATATATAGAGCACTTACTTGTAACTGTAAGTGGCTAAAAATCATTTTAACCTGGGCTGAACATTGTCCTCTACTCTCATATCCTAAAAAGCTTGTGTGAGTGCTGGGAAATACCTCAATTTATGTAATATATTTTATGTTTTAGATACTGTTTGTTCTCCACATTACTGTATGAGGAAATACAACACATTTTCATTTTATTGAAGTAGGTTTTCAGTACTTTGCGTAGCCAGCTATGTTCAACATAAGTTATTTCATTGACAGCTAGATTAAGACTATTTAATGATATCTAGATCCTTACTAAAGTCCTAGTCCAAATCCTAGTAAGTCTCCTTACTAAAATTCAGACATCATAATTGTCACAACAAATAACATTTAAATGATTGTCCAGGTCCCAAAAAAAAAAAAAAAATCAAAATAGGAGAGCCACGTGCTTTTCCTGCATTTCCTACAACTGCTCCATCTTCAGGGAACCCAGCAATCAGGATTAACTTCTTTTTTCTGACCACAAACTCTGCACAACCATTTGTACTCAATGAAAGCCTGTATCTGCCAAGTGGTTCTGACAACCTCATGTATTCGAAGAAGTCCGTGCTCCTTGTAGGGGGTTGGACTAGATAGCTTTTGGATATCCTTTCCAACCCAAACTGTTCTATGATTTTTGTCCTTTCTTTGCTCATCCAGCAGCAGGTCTCCGGGATGTCTCCAGTTTAACTCCACTTAATATTGGGAAAAGGAGGGAAACACAGATTCAGAAAAAGTGTGGTTCAGCTGCAGAAACATAACTGGAGTCATTAACTCATGTTTAAATAAAGACACAGAGAAATACAAAATTAAAACAAGCTGTATAGGAGTTTGTCATGAGGTAACAGCATCATCATGTGCTTTACCCAGGGGTGGTTGATGAACTTACAGCATAAGCAATGTCACAATCAGGAATAGGTGTGAAGATATGCCCAAACCCTGGGATGTAATTTTAATATGGGAATATCTGAAGATATCCAAGCTGAAGAAGGAGAGGATGTCTCAGAGATAACCATGTGCCACAAAAATTACTGCCACTGAAGAGCTTGGCAGCCCTAGTTGCACCCTTCAGACCTAGGACCTCTGGACTGACCTAAACATGCTGTGATTCGTTGTGTGCAGGGGCACATGGACATGTGTCAGGCAGATTGTTTTTGCTGCTTGTTATTTTGGGGAATCATTTATACCAAATCTAGAAAACATTGGCTAATTCAGCATGTACTGAATGTTTGTTATACTATAGATATGTGATAAATAATTTTCTTCATCACTTGAAGCTTCAAACAGTGAATAAAGTGGTGATGAAGAACTAGAAACTGTTTCTCAGAAGCTAGGTTGGTTTTAGGACATCTTTGTGGTACATGAATTTGTAGTATGTTTTGGGAGCATATGAATTTTAGACAACTTGATTCTACTATTGCAGGGTCCAGCTCTTACCTCCAGGGCTCCTGAGCAGGGGCTTACAAAGTTTCAACTATTTGGTTTCAGGGAGAGACTGTGCAATGCAGAAATATGAACAGTGCTCTCCACTGATATTCACCTGATACTAACAAAGCTGTTCTGAGAAAGTAGTTCTTTTCTTTCTTGATTTTTATAGAGTTTGGACATATTCAACACTAATAGGACTGCCTGCTAGCCTTAGATGGCTTTAATCTATAATCATGCCTTGGTTATTGTTGAAATAATTTTATTTTTACTACAGCCTTTGGATCTCTGTTTTCCCCCACAAATCTCACTTGTTCTCTGATGCTTTACACATATGAAGCGAGCAGCTCCCCTTCATTCCTTTAGTTTGAGAACAAAAAAGCCTTGAGAATGGTATCTCAGAACTGCGCAGTGAAATAAAGTCTGCATCCTTTGAAACTTGACAATGAACAATAATCTGTTCTTTTCTTCTCACACTTGAATGTTATCCATATTTAAGACATGAATTTCAAAGTACGAAACAAAAAGAGAAAGAAAATGGAAGAGGGGAAGAAAGTGTCTAAAACTTGTATCCACAAATAGTTATCACATGTAATTCATATTTTTGTAGTTAGAAAAGTACAAAGAAAAGTAACTCGTTCTCACCAAAGTACAATCTGACTGTACAGTAAGTATATAAATTCCATATCTTAGAAACATAGGAGGTGTGCAAAACATAAATGTACTGTGTGTGGAGAGAGGGAAAGACAAATCTTTCATTGCCTGGCAAAGAAAGAACCTGCATTACAACTTTTCTTTACTGCAGAATGAGCTGCTATCCTGTCCCTACTACACAAGTCTTACCATAGGATAAAGTAACTTGGCCAAAAGTGACTTCATGATGAAATCGCCTTTTATTGCATTTTAAGGCTATGTAATAAAAATTAAAAACCAGGGGACACTATGAAGTGCAGTTTGGAAGGGAGAACAGCGAGGGATTTTTGGGACAGGTTTTTTTGGGGGATGTTTTTTGGTTTTTGGGTTTTTTTGTGTTTGGTTTTGGGATTTTTTGGTTGTTTGGTTTGGGGGGTTTTTTGTGTTTTTTGTTTGGGCTTTTTGGGTTTTTTGTTTAAATCTACAGTCCACAAAAAAGCTGCTTCAGTTTTGTTGTTAGAAGGTAAGAGGAAAATTAATAGCAGAAATTTTAATGCACTGTTGCTAGTATTATGTTCTTAAGCATCTTGACCACTTTTTCATTAGAGAAGTTTGAGCTCTTAAAATTCCTTTTTTCTGGGTTTCTGAAATAAGTCCATCCTGACTGTGATAACATTGACACAGACGCAAGGCTTGGAGCATGATGAAGTGCGGTTTTTCTCCACTTGTCTCTCTAATGAGATCTGGTGAGAAGAGGGAAAAATATTTACAGGAATAGAGATTTTACTGATAATGTCATGCAGAGCCTTGAGGACAAACAGTCATCATAGAATATATTGATAACATCTTCTTAATAACTTCCCCATATCTGCTCATACCAGCCTGGCTAGTAGCTGGTAGCTAACAGAGACACTAATTTGCTGTGTCTGATAAATGCACCTCTGAATGACAGAAGGACTTCTCATGCTAAAAGTTGGCTTTATTAATTCTTATTGCGCACCACTAGAAAAAAATCCCTTTGTTGTGCTGAATATTCTGATTTCAGTATATATTTACAAAATTACAATATCATCCTTTCCCTTTCCTAGAAGTGATTGCATGCAACCATACTGTCTATACAGCAGACACCTCTCTCCTCTCCCCTCCTATTAATCTTTATTCTGACATAAGCTAACTTCATAATGATTATTTAGAACTCATCACAATGAAGTACTTATCTTTTAAGTAAATTTCTTTTCTGATAAAACCATTAATGCAGTACAAATATATATGAATTAAGATTCAATTAAGACTTGAGGTCTTGTAATTACAACCAAAAAAGTGTTCTTGGCTTGATATGGAAATATTTTGTTTTCCATTGTGTATGGATCTATATCACCAAAACATCAAATGAATGGGCAAGTTTACAAGATTTTAATCTTGTTTTCTTAACAAAAATCTGTAAGGTAATGAAGTACTTGTGACCTAAATTTTACATATGGCTGTATATTATACAGATATATAAATCAGGTGTCAAATTTAGAAGAAAATGTGTGCTATTTAAAGCATACATACAGATACATCTTTACATTTCTACTTTGTTTTTAGAATATAAACATGAGCATAAAAAAGTATGAAGCTGTAAATATATATATACACACACACATAGTTCTCCACTAAAAGTTATGGAATTAACTTCTGTTCTGATATGTATTTATACAAAGGTGAGACTCATTCTTGAATCTTTTGAAATGCAAAAATGTCTTTGAAATGCAATACTGTTCACGAACCACTTAAGACATACTTTTGAAAAGATGGCTAGGGAGTGTATAAAAATCTATATTGATGCATAAGGAGCGATGAGGTAGCTATTAATTGTCTAGGCAATAATTCTTCTAATGTATTTGTAGTTCTGCTGTGGTTTTATTTACTTGACTTCCCTGTAGTAAAGTCCTGTCAAAAGGCTTCTAATTGGTTTAACAATCAGTTTTACAAGTTGTCTGGATAATTCATCCACAGTGTTAATTTTATTTAGATTCCACTAATGCTACTGAAAGTTATCCAGCTTTATTTGACCTTATATTCACTTAATTGAAAATGCTATTGACACAGAAAAAAATTGCACAAGTGTAATTATATATATCTTTCTTGAAACTTGTATAATGTAAGGTAATATTTTTTCAGCCAGCTCTCTGATACTCAGAGCTTGTGCCTTGGCTTTATATCAGTAAAGTACCAAGGGTGTCCTGCCTGAGCAGAAGGAACAAAAGTAATTTTTTTGAGATTTTCAGGGACCGTTTGGCATCTAATAGAGTAATAGAAGCCTAGGCATAGGCTAGATAAGAATCTAGAATTTCTTTATCCAGAGATGTCCCATAAATTAACACACTTGCCAGCACATCTTATTTGTTCATAAATTTGAGGTGCTTTAGTGCCTGCACCTCACTTTCCTATTTTAATTTGAGCTTTTAAAAGGGAAGCCTTCACAAATACAAGTAATGCAAACATGGCATGCACACTCTCCATTCTCTCTGTAAGAGCTGTTCACAAGAGAACAACCTTGAATGTTATAGAGAATATAGCTACATATAAGATTAAGATTTGGTTGTTTGATGCTGTAATTTTCTGAATTTCATGTTGGATTTCATACACTTGCCAGTCATGTTGAGTTCTATCAAACACACGGTTAATGGATTCAGTTTGATAGAGCTATAGCTCAGCATGAGCTTACTCCTAAAGTTCCTTACACTGACATGTTATTTTTCAAGTTCTCCCTCCAAGTTATTCTACTGGCTCCCCTTGGTTCTGGACTTTGATCAAGCTGAGCAGGTGAACCTTGGAACAGGTTGCACTCAAAAGTGAAGGCATTTCCCACATTTACCTAGGAGATGCTCTGAGTACTGTCAGCTTTGCTGTTCCTGTTTTCCACCTCTATCTCTCACTTGCTGTGTGGGGTTTGGTCACTCCATCCAGGTTACCAGTCACAGGCCAGAGACACACAAACTGTGATAGGTAGTTGTAAACTGGGCTTCTGACCAGCACTGATCCATGCCTCTGCAGTTCATTGGGCTGAGGAAGGCATATGGATATCAAATCATGAAACCAAAAAAATCCACAAATCATAGGTTGATTCCAGACTTTGTGAGTAGGACAACTATATTATTTTAAACTAGGTCATCTAGACCATGTGCAAACATTAATCAAGATACTGTACTACTAAATATTTTTCTTAAATGCTATCTTATTCTAAGTATCTGAGTTTTTGTCAAGGGTGGGAGAAGAGCAAGACAAATTATTTTGATTCTTGAAATAAATGAGGAAGAAAATTAAGATACTAGATGCATCTCTTTGTTTGGTTGGTTGGTTGTATTTTTCCTTGATGTCAAGATACAGATCTGTTGCTTTGACACAAAAGAGAAGATTTTTTTTCCTTTCTTATCCAAGAGTTGTCAAATAAATCTCTGTTAGGTGAATATAATGTTTGCAGAAAAGCAGTTCCTGTAAGAAGCATCCAATTAGCCTACTTATGTCACTTAGTACTCTGTGCTTTAGTGTTCTCTGACTAAAGATTAGTTTCTGTGCTCTAATTCCTGCTATTAATATTCACCCACCATAATCTTGTTTTGCTATGCATTATTTATCAAGTTTTAAAGTGTTATAGCAAGCTGAACTAGGTAACAGGAAAAAATTGTCCAAAAAGTGTTTTTAACCTGAACAGTTCACACATTGAAGAAGACATGAAAAATATTATTTAAAATGAGATAATTTTGCAGATACTGGGGACATGTTCCTTGGGTTTTTTCGTGTGTGTTTCAACTGTTTCTTTAAATGCTAAGAAAGAAACTAAATTCTATACAATTTAATTTTTAAAAAAATTAGAAGTTGTATATTTGGAAAAAACCCTGTAACTATACCGAAGAGAATCTTTCCTATCAGAAGGGGACTCAAGCTACAAACTGTGAAAGGGGCTCCTACAGAAACTTCCATAGACTGTTGGGCAGAAGTGCTCTTGTAGATGCTTCTTTAAGAAATATTGTTTGCAGGATATAAAACTGGATGGCTGGCTATGACCAGAGCAGGATGGTAAATGTTGCTAAGTCCAGCTGGAAGCTGGTCACCAGCAGGGTTTCAGAAGGCTTGATGTTGAGCCCAGCCATGTTTAACAGCTTTCACAGGATTCTTGATGAGATGGCCAAGCGTATTCTCAGTCATTTTGCAGACAACACCACGTTGGGTGGGGGTGTTGATCTGTTGAATGGCAGGAAGGCTCTGCAGAGGGATCTGGACAGGCTGGATCAATGGGCTAAGACCAGCAGTGTGAGGTTCAACAAAGCCAAGTGCTGGGTTCAGCACTTGGGTCACAACAATCCCCTGTAGTGCTACAGGCTGGGGGAAGAGTGGCTGGAAAGCTGCCCAAAAGGAGCTGGGGGTGCTGGTGACAGCAGCTGAACATGAGCCAGTGTGCGCCCAGGTGGCCAAGAAGGCCAATGGCATCCTGGCCTGGATCAGCAATGGTGTGGCCAACAGGAGCAGGGCAGGGATTGTCCCCCTGAGCTCAGCACTGGTGAGACTGCACCTCAAATCCTGCATCCATTTCTGGTCTCCTCACTTCAAGAAATACATGGAACATGTCCAGAGAAGCTGGTGAAGTGTCTGAAACAGAAATCTGTGAGGAGTTGTTGATGAAGTCATTTACACCGGAGAAAAGGAGGCTCAGTGGTGATTTTATCACTCGCTACAATGACTTGGTAATTGTTGTAGCAAGGTGTGGATCCTGCTCTTCTCCCAGTTAACAAGAAATAGGACAAGAGAAAATGGCCTCATGTTGTACTAAGGGAGGTTTAGATTGATTACTGGGAAAAAATTCTTCACAGAAAGGACTGTCAAACATTGAAACAGGATGCCCAAAAAATGGTGGAGTCAACATCCAAGAATATATTAAAAAGCCATGTAGACATGATTTGGTGGTGGATTTGGCAGGGTTGACGGTTGAACTCTATCATCTTAAGGAACTTTTACAAATCTATTAGTTACTCTATTCTATTTGCTAAATAGCATACATAGTTTTGAAAAATGAAATTATTTTCGTAATAAAAAGAAAGTTTAAAAGTTTGGGTTTTAAGAAGGAAATTTGGATTGAGTTAAAGAACAGAGTATGCAAAATGCTAAGGGTGATTACAAGCTTTTACAAGACCATTGGATTAGGGAGTAAATTCCTGAAAAATGTGTTTAGAGTGTTTTGGTGCACATTTCATCTGAGACCTCATATAATAATAATCATGAAAAGACAAAGAAACAAACATGGGACTTACACTCCTGTGAACATAATGCAGCTCTCCTGTAGAAAGGGAAAGGGAAAGCTGCCATCTGAGAACAGGGTAGAAACCTGGACCAGTCAGTCAAGTGAGAGTTTCATTGCTGTTTTCAGGAATTTAAAACTTTTCACGAGTTCCTTCACAAATTTTTAAATTTTTAAATATATCTATTTGAGTATTAACTAAAAGTAAGCACAATTACCACTGGTGCAGTTGCATTAGATATCTATTATATATCAAGTGAAGAGCAGGCATGTAAACATATCAAAACTGCTATGTGGAAGAATAATTTGACTAAATACTTATTCATATTTAAATGAGTGTTATGGTTCTACATATGAATAAGTAGAGAAAAAATATGTAACCTGCAGGTATTTTATATATATATATATATATATATATATATATATATATATATATATATACACACACACACATATATACAAAGAGAGAGAGAGAGAAAGGAATTGTATAGTGTTCTTTCTCAAAGAATAATCTCATCATTAGAGCAGTAAAGCAAGTAATAGGATATTTTTCTGTTCTTTTTCTTATTTCAAGCAGAAGAATGGTAAATATTTATACCAGCTATAGCTGTAGTACCTGCCAGTATCTGTATTTTTTTGTAAGTTACATGGCTGCTGATTCTATTGATCAGGGACACTACTGAAAGTTTAACCTCAATACACATAATCTAAAAGTTCACATTTCCATCAAAAATGAAGGGTCTGAGCTGAAGGCACTGTGGGAAGCTGGACCCACAATAGCTCTCATTTTGCTATATTTGCTTTGACAAAAAAGTTCTAATTCAGAATATCTGACATTTGAGAAAAAATATGTGATTGGGAGAAAGTGAATAAAGTTTTCTGGTCATTAGTTAAACTTTAAACTCATATAGGAATATCTTGGAGATGATGTAATGCATGAGTTGATGAAAATTATAAATTGCTGGAGGATATTGTCATAGACTTATCCACATTTGTGGTTTAGGAATACATCTAATATTGACTTTGTAAAGCCAGTTGGTTTCTATGAGTCACTTCAAGACACTTCGTATTCATACTACAGTGAATTTGATCTTTACTGATTCCTCTCTTTTTCCAGCAAATAAGTTATTTATTACAGATTATTTAATGTGTTGCCCCAAAACATCAGTTTAAAATTAAAAAATTAGAAACATTGAAATTCTGTATATGTGGTAGTCAAGTAGTCTCCAAATGAAACAAAACATAAAGTTGTGACACCATTAAACCAGTTAAGGAATTAAAAGGCTTGTTGTTACTTTATTTATGAAGATACAGATATAATATGTACAGAAACATTCCTTATTCATCTTCCTACTTATCCTGTGAAACAACTGCTTTCACATCATATTTATGCTTCAGTTGATCAAAATCCAAAGCTTTTAAAGAGCTGGGTATGTAATCATGGAGCACAAATGAAAGCAAATAAGTGATGCCTGGAAATGAAAGGGTCTATGCTTCCCCTGTGATCTGCAGTGCACCCTGTGAATCATTTTCCAAATATTAACCTAGAATTATTTTTTATAAAATATATCCTCTTAGTTTCTTTTTATTTGTTTTAAACTAAACCAGCAAAACCACAATTTGTTTTCTCTGTAGCACGGCCATAACTAATGCTAATACTAGAACTAAAATGGGAGGAGATTATCTGTGCCTGGACTGAATATATTTTACTTTAGAGGTATATCTATAACTCTTACCATAACCCCCAAGCCTGTGCTAGTAGGTGACTGTAATACATGTGTAGGATTATAATAATAGGTAAACTTTGCTTTTTCTTGTCAGCTCCATAAGACTCATCCATCAGAGTGCTTCCTTCTCTATTTGTAACTCGCAGCCTTGAAACCCTGAAATTCTAGGTTTGTTTTCATGGAACATCTAGATAACCCTGCAGTCCCGGTGATGAGGAGGGTTTATCTGGTTCAGCACTGGAGAGAATCCTTTGCTTCTCAAAGGATTACATTGTCATGTGCAATATTCAGCAATGTTCTGGATGCAGAGGGGTTAAACAGCATAGGGAGATGGTAAGTGTTGGTTTCAATGCTGTTTCCAATTAGGTTTGATAAAGAATTTTATACAAAAGCAAGAGTCAGGGGCAGTGGGGAGCTGCTTTAGAAGAGAAGAACAGATGCTGAAGACAGATTTATGCTCCAGGTGATTGGTATAATAAGCTTCAGGAAATAATGCAAGAGACAGCAGAGCATTTTAAACAATGTTCTGCACATAATTTTTCTGTGTTTTTTTATGCATGGGCTTCATCATTCTGTGGAATGTCTGCCATGCTGCAGTTCTGAACGTACCTGCACCCATACTGGGAGAGAAGTTGCAGCTGAACCGAGACACTTAATCACTAGCATATGATGTATACTGAAATAAGGAATGTATTTCTTACCTTATTAGTGCTTTTCTTCTTGGATGGAACTTGGAGGCCAACTTGAAAATCCAAGGAAATATTTTTTTATGATATTTTGCATCTTTTAATTTCTCTCCTAAATTCCCCTAAAAAAACATGAAAAAAATAATACCAGAGTAACTTTATATGTGTTTCCCAAAGCTTACAAGAACTACTGGTTGAGGGCCTACTTCCCCCTGATCTTGGTTTTGAGTATCTCCATCTTCTACTCCTGTTGTGATAAAGGTATTCCTACCATGTACTGCTGCTGTGCTAAAAACCATCCAATAGGGCAGGACTGGACAGATACAGCAGGACAGTGGGGATGATTCAATCAGCAATGACCTAAAGGCTTTTTGTTAAACAATATCTACATAGTTATGTCTTTTTGCTATGTTTTTATGATTGTGTCCTCATGACATATCCTCCATACAAAGCATTCAGCATCTTCTGAGCAATCTGATGTTTCTTTTTGCTATGGCAGGACTGGGTCTCTGGTATTGCTGCACTTTAGGATACATCATAAGAGGGCATGACTGCAGCCTACAGTCTCTGCAGTGACTCTGAAAGTTCCAAGGTTCCTCTCTCACCATCCCATTAGTCATTCTTTCCATGAGAGCCCTCACATATTTTCAATGGGGTAAATAAATAATTTGAAATTAGTGACTGTAAATACAGTGCTTGAGAAGAGATATTTGATAGCTTACTACACTCTGGCATCAGCCCTCTGAACTAAAGCTATGCTATGGAATTTCACATCTGTTTTGTCAGTATTTTGGGCAATTTATTTATCATTGGAGAAAAGACTGATGGTGTAGACCATTTTCTTTGGGAGGACTTTTTTTTTTCATGCTTTGGAGTCCTTTTTTCTGATCCCATGAGATAAACAGATGGATAGACAGCTGCTGTGCCATATTGCTGAGGTGACCAGCAGCAAAAATTCAGGATAAAAAAATTTTCTCTGGACAAGGTCTGCACAGAGCTCACCTCAGAACTGCAGAGAAATGTGAAATCTTCCCAAGCAGTTCAGAAACACACTTCTCTCAGTATGAAAAGATCACTCAATCTGATGGCAAAATGCCAAAACATTTGGTGCAGTAAAAATGTGGCGTAATTTCAAGATAGTAACGCTATCACAGTAGTTAGCAGTCCCCCAGTTTTAGCAACCTGAGCTACTTTTAACAGAGGAAAACATAAGACATTAAAACCTCTGCAACATAAATAGTATTATGAGTCCTCCTTGTTTAGGATCGCAGCAGGCAGTCTTCCAGGACAACACACTAAACAAAACCAAGGAATTTATTTATTATTTCCCATCAGCAAGCAGAGGTTTAGCCACTTCCTGTAAAGCAGGGCTTCAGAAAATATAACAGCTACTTTGGAAGACACATACCGTAACCATGTCCCCCCTTCCTCCTTCTTTCCCTGATTTTTTTCTTTTGAGCATGATGTCATATGGTATGGAATATCCCTTTGGCCAATGTGAGTCAGCTGTCTCCTCACAGCTTCTTGTAAGCCTCAGCTCTGCTCATTGAGGGAGGCAGAGTCAGGGGGAAAGAAAACCTCAGTGCTGCGTAAGCACTGTCCAGCCATTGCCAAAACATTGGAATATCCACATGGATGTGGGGGTTTTTTATCCCCCATGTTAGGAATACAAGAAGCTGTGGCAGTATGAAGTAATACTGTTGATACAGCTTGGTGTCATGCTCAGGCTTGCTGAGGGTGCACTCAATTCTTCTGTCCATGTCGCTGACAAAGGTGCTAAACAGTGCCAGTTCCAATACCTACCCCTGAGGAGCAGCACTTGTCACTGCTCTCCACTTGGACATCGTGCTGCCAACTGCAGCTCTGAGTCCAGCCATCCAGAAAGTTTTTTATCCACAGTGTGGTCTGTCCCTCAAATCCATAACTTTACAGTTTAGAGACAAGGATATCATGTGGGACAGTGTAAAAAGATTTGCACAAGTACCAGTGGATGTCAGTCACTCTTCCCCCATCCACTACCTCTGAATCCGTTGTAGAAAGCCACCATGCTTTTCAGGCACAATTTACCTTTAGAGAAGCCATGTTTGCCATCATCTATCACATCTTTATTTTTCATGTGCCTTTACAATAGTTTCTGGGAGGATCTGATCCATGACCTTGCTAGGCATAACATGAGAGTGACTTGTAGTTCTGTGCTTATGGATATCTTCTTGTTGAAATATTGCAATTAAAACATTCAGAGAATATGCTATTTAGAGGGATTCTATGACATACCTTTCATGTATTAAAAGAAATAATCCACAACCCTGCTTCATAAAATTATTTTGCGCTCTACCCAAACAGGATATTGTTGTTTCAAAATTGAGTATATAAAACAAAAAAGATAGTGCCAAGGAAGTGATCTGCTTGCTGATAAAGACAAAAGGCTGGGTAGAATGTACCATGTGGTAGGAAATTATTACTATGAAGCTGGTCAGTCTGAGAAACTAGAAGAGCAGCAAAGAGTTGCCATAGAAGGAAAACCAGGAAAGAACATAAGGACAAATAAGAGCATTTTATGACTTTTGCTTAGTTTCAGGCAGAGAACTTCTTAGAGCACAGAAGGAGACTGTGATGCTATATAAATCCTACAGTCTAGCTGGTCTTTTTATCACTTATACCATGTGAAATCTGCTGTGGTACTTTTCAGATTATAATGTGGAAAAATAAATGAAAGGTATTAACTTAGTATAAGACCACTTACTTATAGAAAAATCTACTATATCAAAAGATAAATAGCTACCAGCTGACACATCTGGGAAAGTGGGTAGTCCTATCCACTTTGAGCTCTATGGTACAGCTTCTTGCATAGCAGGGAAGTCTTGGCTTTTAGTCAATATTTGTTTTCCAAGGTCAGCAGAAGCCATCCTCATCTTTTCTTCCTTTGCCTAAATTGGTCATATCTGCCCAAACCTCAACCTGCAATGTGTCTCACAGCAAAAACTTCTTAATTTGTTCTGGGTGGATTGTGGGAATATTTTTATGGCTAGATTCTCATTCTTGTTGAAATCAATGCTTTTGATTTGTCAATAAATTATATCCTGGTTATGACTCTGTCCTTTTAGCAGCTCTCTCAAGTCTACTTTGGTTCTGTTTCATTTCAGGAGTTTACTGAATCTGAATATTCTTAGACTGTGGAAATTTATCTGCAGTTAAAGTGCACTGTCAGTATAATCCAAATTCTAATAATTGTTTTTACAGCAGGTACCCCTCATAGTCTAGTCTTGGCTGTAAATTAACATGTAAAGAGGCAGGTGGCATTTAATTAGGACTTCCAAAGAAGAGAGACTATTGTTGTCCATAGATTAATCCACTCTGCAAGGATTGAGGAACTGTAGGATGACAGCTGGAGGATGCACAAACATAAAAACCTACGAATTTCGTATGCTGTGGTCTTCCTGCACTTTCAAACACAGAATAGACCTGTAAATTGATAATTGTATGTGTGATATCTGAACTGAGAGTAATCTGGGTTGCATATACCTGACTATTCATGCCCTCATGTAAATTTCAAATAAATGAAATATATTCACACTGGTTTTCCTGTGGAATGTAGTGGCAGAGCAGCACAGCACACATGGAGAATCACTTTAAAATTACCATTGATCTCAAGATAACTTGAAATGCCTACTGCATTATTTCAACACTATTGAGTGAGTCACATCATACAGGTGGACAGGACCAAGTTCAGCATGATTCTTTAGATTTTGTTGTTGTGAGTTTTTTATTACATATTTTAGGTGTCTTTCTATTCCTGGATTCTGTTTTCTTGAGATCCTCATCCTCCTTAACAAATTAATGATACCTTATTAATCATGGAATGGTTTGGGTTGGAAGGGACCTTAAAAACAATCTAGTTCCAAAATTCTTACCATGGGTAGGGACATCTTCCACTATACCAGATTACTCAATGCCCCATCCAACCTGGCTTTGAACTGTGTCAGGGATGGGGCATCCACAGCAGATCTGGACAACCTGTTCCATTGCCTCACCACCCTTACACATAACACCTTGCCTCATTTTGATTTTTGATTTTACTACATCTCTGTGTTTTTTGCAGTCAGCAGAAAGAACAGATTCACACATGCAACACAATTTTACAAATCACTTTGCAAGAGATTTGAACAGAAGGTTATTTTACCCTACAGATTGATGGAAAAATATATTTATTGTTTTTCCTTAAATGCCTTTTTATTGAGGCTGCATTATAATTAAATCATTTTGCAATTTTCCCCTCATGTTATACTTTCTTAGTTTTTATAGATAATATTTTTAGAACTCTACATTATTCATATATTTCTCAGAAGGCAAAAATACATACTTATCTCAATCCTCTTGACATTTCCTTTCCAGTTCTTGACCTTTTTTTCTCTGAATTCCTTTCAATTTGCTAACAACCTTGTGAAAACAATACACCAAAGTAGTTTCTGACTCCACTGTTTTGGCTGTGTGACTTTGAGGGGAAGGGTTATCAATAATAAGCTATGCAGGCACATGCCTAAAATCCAATGGGATGGGAAGGTTTTTTTACTGGTTTCCCCTTTTTCCATGCTGACCATATGGGACTCTGAAAAGTCAGACTGAAGTCTGATTGAAGCAGAAAGAAAGTGCCTCTATCTTAGTCATACAGGCTGGCCACCCACAAATCCTCAAAAAAATTCTTTAAACTTCATTCACCGTTTTTATTGTTTTGAGTCCAACAAATGGAATGATCTGGATATTAGTCACAGATGTTTGTGCTACTTCATATTGAGTGGGCATTGCCCATACACTGTGTGTACATGAGATTTTTGAACACCCATAGTCCAAAGGGGGAGAGAGAGAAGATATGCCAACACACATGTATATATAAAAGTTCACTTGTGAGTGAGCTCATCCTCCAGTATTTTTTGATGATGGGTTTTGGAATGATTTAGTGAGGCAGTTATATTTAGGTATATTTAACTTTTTGTGGGCATGCGGACAAATATTTGCTATAGCTCTATTTCACCTTTCACATACTATAGTATATTAAACCACAAAACCACACTGGCATAGTTAAAGGGTGGATATTTAACATTATGCTCTTCTTGGAATAGATGTGTTTGAGGAGGGATGGGGGGGGGTGGTTTTGTGTGTGTTTTTTTGGTTTGTATGTTTTGAGTTATTTCCCTGCAACTGTGCATGCTTAGTAGAAATTTCGTTTCAACATTAAAATCTTATCGCTGGTCACACTGCAACTCAAGGGTTCAATTACACTGGACAAAATTACAAAATGTCATCCTAATTTTATAGTAGCTCTGAAGATGGCAATGTATCAAGACATTTTTTCATTCAACATAGGAACTTAATGCAAAAAATACTAAAATATGCTATTCTGTGTTTATTTGCAGAAAGATTTTATGTGAATATTGTTAGTATTGAATTTTTATGAACACTTTGAAAAAAAAATCAAAATTCAATACCAATAACCTACATTACAGCTGCTACTAATTGGTACTAATCTTAATATGTATTTGTAGTTGCCTCAGAGGTTGCTTCATTGAAGAAACAAGCATGGAAGAAACTATTTCCTCATTAGGTTGTTGTTGCCTTAAAATTTGTGTCTTTGGCTCCTGTTTCTTGAGTTAAGTGTCATTGCCTAAAAGGGAAATCCAAGAGAGAGGAAATGCTTATTAGTCTCTTAGTAAAAGAGACCTTATTAGCCTGCAATGTTTTCTGTAAAACTCTTGCATTCACTCAGGAGCAAACATTGTTAGCAACAGCTCGCTTAGTTTTACTTTTGTATCATTTACAACTTTCATTCTTGTGACACCTTTTTATGTCATTGCTGCTGCTGTCTTCTGGCACCCTCACTCTCATCAAATAATTTCCTTGTCAGACTTTAATGACATTTAAAATACAGCAAATCTATTGATATCATTCAAGTGTTCTCTTAGAGTCACAGACTCCTGCTGATCTCATCAAAACTTATTTTCTTTGCCAGGAAATCCATCAATCAATAAACTCAAATTCAGGAGACAGAGATAAGGAAATTTATTCCATACATTATGCTGATTTGCTATATATATTGTTTTTGTCTAATAAAAGACCTAGGTCATAGAGGCAAGTTTCTACTTACCTGGATTTAACTTAAATCTGGAGTTAATTTGACAGCGCATGTACTTTTATATTTCCACTAATAACTATTCTAAAACACTGAGTGGTTCAGGAACACAGTGCCTGCTGAAAATTTCAGTTAAATCATAAAAATATGTAAAACTGCTCTAAAATATCTTCAGTGTTGTAAAATGTAATAGGGAAAACTTTCCTTTGAAATTACATTATTAGAACTGAGTCATTACTAGTAGCATAGGAGGCTAAAGGCTTACTGTTCTTACCTCTCTAAAAGCTCCAGAAATACAAGGAAGCTAGACATGACTCTGAGTGCTGTGTTATCACAGAGCTCTCTACATCTTATCTTCCAAACTGTTTATAGTACCTTACTCCCTAAACTGAATTGCATTCCTAACCTTGTATTTTGAATACTAAAGGCTTTGTGCAAACGTCTTCAAAGTACATTTTAAGAGATGACACAAGACTGTGTGTTAAAGTGCATAATATGTACTACACTTCCATTGTTTACTTGTATTTTTTTGACTAAACACCTTTTAAAAAATCTGTAGCTTCATTCTACTGAATGCTATCCGTCACATCAGTTGTGCCATGTGACAAACTGGCATATGATTACGACAACAATTCATAAACTCATTGCCAATCTATAACTGATGTCACAGAATCATTCTACATTAGACCTTATTTTGACACGCACAAGAGATCTTATAAGAAAGATATTTATGAATTAAGAGTGCAAAGGAATGAATTTTCCTTCCAATAATAGCAGGTAGTAGGTGCCATGTGTTAGTGTGTGGTGTTTATGCTTCTATTTAGAAACCTCATGTTCCTCTGTACAGTCTCTATTTATGTGCTTTCTTCTGCATTAACAGTAATTTCTTCAGTAAAACAAAGCTAGCTGTGCTACACCAAAATAAGCTTGACTCATAGCATGTCAATCTAAATGTCAGGCCATAGCATGGGAATCTAAATGTGTTATTGGGTATAATCCAACATAGCTCAACATGCCCTATGGCATCTGTGGAATTTATTGGGTACTTACAGGACCCACTCTTCAGGATGTCTGAGTGTTGCATTGTGTACCTTTGTGCACTGTGTACCCATATGCATTTTTGGAGCTTAAAATAAATCCATAATTGAAAAGCATGGCCTGACTAGATTGGAGAAAAGTAAATGGTGAGGTGAAATATATCTGGTATCTGTTGCTGCTGATTATGATCTGACATGTTTAGACTTTGCTTGTCCTCTCTTTGTCCCATC
Source organism: Certhia americana (assembly GCA_018697195.1). Lineage (NCBI taxonomy): Eukaryota > Metazoa > Chordata > Aves > Passeriformes > Certhiidae > Certhia > Certhia americana. Next base: position 38,253,503 of record CM031860.1, read on the forward strand.
TAAGTTTGAAGAATAAAGTAACTGGCAGAAAATAGCAATTAGAAGAAACTATAATCTCAGATTCATCTGATAGAAGATTGACCCTGTGCCGTATGCTCTACAATGTACTTCATAAATCTTTGGAGAGCCTACAGAAACTAAATCTTTTCTCCCTATTCTCTCATCATTAATTAATCCTGAAGACTGGAGAAGCTTCCTTACTGTTCCCATAGTGTTCCCTTGCTCTGTTTAATCTTTACACTGGCTCAACTTCTGGCTTTTAGTCAGGAGGCAAAAGTCAAGTCACTGATGGAGGATGAAGATCTCCATCTATTCTGGTTTCACATGACCTGGGTATTCATATGGGAAAGCAAGTAGGTAACCCACACAAGATTCTTTAACAACCTTTCTGATAGGCAGGAGTCCTTAAGAGTTTCTTTGAACTGGATAAATTAAACAAGTTTTGAAATATTAGTAAACAAACTAATTCCATGACAAAGCAGAGACTAAACCTGAATTATAAATGCTGGTATCTGGGCTGCATTGTCATGGAATTAATTTGTTTAGGAAAAAAAAAAAAAAAGAAAAAAAATAAAAAAAAAAAAAAAAAAAAAAGAGAGGAGAGAAGAGACTTCAAGGTGGGTAAGAAACCTTTCAAGACTGAAGATCTGTCCCAGAAATTATAATTTTTCAAAGATGGTATAGGGAGATCATTTAGTTATATATATCAGGATTAATCTCCAAATCTTCCTGAAGTTTCCTATTATGAATAGGCTTTAAATGTGCTGATTCTAATTTGAACTGTGCTGGAATAGGAAAATTTTATTGCAATGTGAGCAAAATCTCATGAACTGAGAAACTGGACCTGAACACTGAGCTTGTAACTCAGTTGTTCTCAAGCTTTTTCATCTTGCAGACCAGCTCATTTTTCTAGTTCTTTCAAACCCCATGCGATATATGATTGCTTCCATCTGTTTATGAGGTTACATTTCTGAACTGCAAGTGTGGAAGGAGTAATTCAGTTATGCATGCTTCTAGCTGAATGGGTCTGCTTAAAAGAGAAAAATGTTTTGGTAAAACTTTTCTCGAGTTGTATTCACTGTAAATCACTTACTGTATTAATTTCTAACTGTGACATAAATTACAGTATAAAGCTACATTCCTTTTTCTGTTTTAGTATATCTGTCATGCCCTCAGAAATGCCAATGGAATTACAACTTTGTGAGCAGAGTTATCTAGGCATCACAGTCCTTTATGACAGCTGCTCTGACTCAGGAGGGTTTCTTTCTTACTGAATGGAATGCAGCTTAAAGTCCTGAGATACACAAGTCTTAAGAATTGTTTTACTGGGGATGCAGACTTCTCAAAAATATTAGTGTCACACATTTGGCAATTTTCTCTGAATGACATAACCCAAAAATATAAACCCCGTTTATTTATTACTATTATAGAAGGAGTTGAGATTTTGATTATAAAATTTGAGTCAGTGACAAAAATAAATGTAAACCATTATATGTATGTGGCATTTAGGTATAAGGCTGTTAATGAGGTGTTGAAATATTTCAAGTCGTGCAGTTATACTTTTGTTGGACTTGTTTTGCATCACTACAGCTCCTTTTCAGAAGAAACTTGTCTTCCCATGCATTCTTAAATACTTTTTCTAGTTGATCTCCATTAGGAACTCTGCTTCAGTAATAGAACTCTGTGTCAGACTTGGCCATAACAATTTGCAGATCCTCCTTTTGGTCCTTTAGTATTAGGATTTTCTTCCCTTTTTCCTCGAAGTTCACCTAAGAAGTATGTGAATATGGGAAGTATACCCAAGAAGGTAGTACTGAGTGAAGTGAACAGGTCTTCATCTTATCAGGCTGATAAAATGCACAGTTTAGTCAAACTGTTTTAATCACCAGGGCCACTATGTACCAGGAGCAACTTCTCTCCAAAAGAAGTTTTGTGAGAAGGCTGGTTCTTTCTAACTGCAAGATGAAAACCACTTTGATCTTTAGAAATTATACCTAATGGGCTTTGGGGGTTACCCAGATATGCAGAACCGCATATTTCAGTGTTTCAATTTGTGCTCTGTTTTGAATCCCCCTTTGATTATGTGCTAGCCCTATTAAGCTCTTAACTTTTGCTTTTAGGAGTCTTCTAGGTAATTATGACAGTCAGCATGGAATCAGTACTTACTGCCTTGAATTGTAAGAAAGGAAAAGAAATATCATGTCTCCTTAACACAGGGGAAACTAAGTAACTGTGAATTTACCATAATATCTTCTTTAAAACTAAGCTGGCACATAATAGTAATGGTGAGTTCACTGAAAATAAGATGCCTATGATCCTGGCCAATGCTATTAAAACATTGATCTTGTTTCACAGACAAGAGTTCATACTCTTCAGTCAGTCTACTATAAAAACACTGTCCATTTCTAAAGCTAAATTTGATATATAAAAGACAAGAGAAACTACAAAAAAAAGCATTGTGGAAATCAGTGGATGTGAAAGTGTTTTATATACCTTATCTTGATATATATTTTCATGTCAATGTTACTAAACATATGAATAGAGGAAACAACTCGAAATGAAAACTCCATGTAAAAGTACAATATATGTCATATACAGTGACATATTTATCAGTTTGAACACCTAGAAGGTTTGAAAAAATTCTATGATGTCTGGGAAGTATTCCAGATGCCTTCTTCTGTCTCAGAAAAGCTGGTTTTAATCTCTCCTTTCCCCACAATGTAAACTAATCTTACAAATCTAGTATGGAGTAAAGGACGTGGAAGTTGGACTTGTATCAAATATTGATAGTTTTCTTTTTTTCTTCTTTGACTAATAAGATGACAAAATAATTTTATCCAAAATTCTTCTCTTGATTATGTATATCTCTTTTATCTTATGCTATCTTTAAATATCAGTTTGTCATGGGGGGCAGAATGAAACAGTTCCTGTTTTCTCCTTTGAATGTGTCATCTGCTGAATCTTCAGGTCTGATTCTGACCAGTTTTAGGTGAGCAAAACTGCTGGAGTCCTTAGATCTTAACAGACCATATGCTCCTTTTTTTCACTTCCTTTCATTTTTACCTCACTTCTTTTGGAAGATAAATAGCTGGTATCTTTTTCCCTTATATGTTGTGGGGAAGACTCTTTGGTCTTCCCCACAAATATGTGCCGTGTAGAGTTTGTCACTCTTTGTCAGTTATCTTTTCATTACCATCTTCTCTCAAATGACTTGAAAAATATACTTCTTTCATTTTTTACCCACTTTTAGAAAAGGATGCAGTTTCCCTTTTCCTTTGACATTTATAAAAATCTAATTACTAAATCAGGAAATATTCTTTAAAAAGAGTTTTATAAGCAATATTGAGTTGAACTCCATGTTGATGCTCATTTTGGATTGTTTTATCAGCATAAATTTTGTTCCAAAGACCAAATTCTACAGTTATCTAATTAGGTCAGTAGGGAGGTTCCTTGCAATCTTAAAATTTGTTTATACAGAAACTCTAATTGGAGTTGCTTACATAAATGATGGAGATTTATCTTACGTTTCCATTGCCTTTACTCTCATTCTTATAATGAGAAAAAAACTACACATAATGCTATTATGTACTGTGGTTTGTTTTGTTTCTTTTGTCCCTTGTAATTTGAGATTACTTCTCTCTGAGGAAAAAAATCATTGTTTCTCAAATATGACACACACTCAAAACCTACTGTTGTTTTTATCGTGGTATTGCTCGTTAAACATGTGGTCTTGAAAAAAGATGTGAAAACAGTCTTTATCATTGTCAGTTTTGCCACTTCTAGAAGGACTAGCAGCTGGGAAGCTCTGAACAATCATTTTAGTCAGACTAAGAAAAGTAGGGAATGTGAGAGAGAGGGAAAAAATGTCTTACTAAGCTAAATTTGGAGAAAAGTTCTCTATTTTAGAATACCATGCAAGAACCAATTACTGCCAATGAAAATATCAAGAATGGAAATAGGAAGAAAGCATCAGCAAGGGATGAATAGAATATTTATTCTGCAAAAAGGGAAGCGGAAACCCTTCAAGATGAAAGCTGTGTATGATCTTGTTTTCTACTCAGAATCAGCAATGCAGTTTTAGTGAAAAAATATCATAAAATTCAATAAAAACTTTAATGCCAATCTTTAAAGAAAGATTAGCAAACCACTCTAATGTCTAATCACAATCAATAAAGGCAAAGCTCCTACCTGCCCATTACAAAACCAATAAAACCAGCCAAAACTTCCCTTGAGAAGGGTTGTTGCAGAACTCCCTTACTGAAGTTTCCTCTTTTTCCAGATTCCTAATACATATACATTAGCAGATTAGTACAAATCCAAAGTTTTTTTTGAGGCAAATCTCCTAGTCATTCCTCTTTACTATGTTTTAATAGCTGGCTCTAGGAGCATGTGGATGAAAGTAAACTGCATCACATGGAGCACACCTAACACCTTCAGCCCAGGGCACCACACTAATTAAAGAAACATAGCCTCTGAAATGCATGTAATATATATATATCACTTCCTCAGCTGCTTCCCTTTACAGGTTTACTTTCATTGGACACTACTCACCAATACAGAGGTGAGTATTATGGCCCAAGACCAGACTAAATAGACCACAAGATCTTGAAGATTTTGGTACAGCAAGTGTTGCATGAAAGACTCTGTGAATAACTGATAGTCTTGGCTTACAGGCATTTTTGAAAAAATGGAAGAAGTCTTGCCAGGACATAAAATTTTACAGGAACAGAATCAAAGCATGTCTCTCTCTAGTTTTTTCATGGTATTAGATGTTAAAAACAACTAATAAGGAAGTTTTAAAAAGTAAAACTATTAGAGTGAAAAAACTTAAATTTCCATTCTTAAATTTCCATTCATGTGGACGAAAATTTTGGTCTTTGAGGGTTTTTTCCTTTTTTTTTTTTTTTTTTTCTCTAATAGACTCAATGCATTTTTGTTGCTGAGTCTTCTTTAGTTTTCAAAACCAAGTTGTTTAGGCCCAGCTCTTTCCTTAAACTTCTTTCTCTTTGAGTCAATTTCTCAGATTATTGAGATATATTCAGAGTTACAAACATCTGTCTTGTCTTTAAATTTTGGCTGGTTGCTGCCAGTTTAGGAATAGTTGTCTTGGAGAGTAGAAGGAGAATGAAGGATACTGAGAGTATTCTGTGAGAGCTTAAAGCCTTTTAGGCATGGAGAAAATAAGTGTAAGAGATAATACCATAAGAAATCTCCCTTAGTTATCACTGCTGTTCATGGAGCGTGAAATACTGAATTAGCTAAATTGTGTGCAGAAATATTAAATTTAAGTCTTAGTCATCAGCAGTTGCACATCAGATATTTCATTTCATCTCATGGAGTCATTACTTGCATTTTATTTTCCTTATATGTTCTGTGGTCAGATTAATGTAGAAACCACCAAACTCTCTGGTTTTAATTTAAATGTTGAAGGGTTTTGAGTTTTGTTGGGTTTGTTGAGTTAAAAAAGAAAAAGTAAGAAATATATAGCTCAGCATAAACTGGGATGTATACAATGTGGTTTCACTGGCACATAACATATGGTCGTTATCTCCCAACCCAATTCGTGCTTGTGTTGCAGATATGTCTTTGTTCATATTTATAAAAGAAATGAACACATGCCCTTATCCCTTCACAAAATTAAGTTACTACACTCTGAACACATGCCCTTATCCCTTCACAAAATTAAGTTACTACACTCTCCCAGTACAGCCCTATCCCATTCTTGGATCGAAACTCCTTTGAAAACTTCTGCTGCTATTGATGCTTTCCTTATTCTCATCACTGTATCTTTCTAATTACCATTGCAATTTCAATACTTGCTGGAAATAAGGAAAAGAGAGTGAGAAGGAGGAAAAGCCAGGTGTTTTTTTCTCAGCATTATCTAGATCTCTGCTCTGTGGATCAGGTCTCTCCCTTCACACTGGAGATAAGAGTGGAGGAAGTTTTCCCCTGGAAAACATAATGAATTCCAGAGGTGGGGGAATTAACAATGCTACTTCCCCTGCAGAAAGAGGCATGAGGAGTTACCTTCACCATGCATCTGCACAGACTCAAGCCATCCTACTTGGGAGAGAGTAACAGGTAGACTTGTCAGCACCAGCCGAGATGTTGGAGTGACCAAACACATTCCTGGCACTGCAACTTCATCCACAGCTGAATGATCCATGCACACAGTGTACGTGTTTGCCTAACAAAATAAGGAAGCTCATCTCTGAGTTCCAGCAGACCCAAGCTTTACTGTATTCCATTTTCAGAAAGATCAGTTAAAGAAAAAAGTTTGTTCATAAAAAAGTTAAGCGTTCTTCTTCTAAGTTAGGAAGTAGACAAAATAGACACTCAACTAAAATGCTAACAAATATTGTAAATTTCAGCTTTTGATTCTGTCTCTCCAAGAAGGAAATAGAAACAGGCTTAAGGTTGTCAGAAATGTTGGGGTTTCTTGAATTTGAATTAGATATTCTGTACAAAGACAATCATAAGAAAACATGACTCAAAATTCATAGAATGATGGTACTGTACAGCAAGGTCCGACCAAATATTCCATGTTTTACAGTAGCCAGGAGCATATTCCTTGTGAGTCATGAAAGATTATAAGAACAACTCCTCGTCACTGGGAGGATTTCCCTGCTAGTTCTTGCCTTCAGTCCCCCAGTTTCCTCAAAAGTTTAAATGAGAAACTCAAGAAAGTGTTTGTATCTTTGTTTAATTGCCCTTGTTACATCTATGTACAGATGGAGGAAAGGTTGTTCTCACTGTGCTGCCTTAGCTAATATGAACCACAAATTTGGAGCTTCCTTAACTCATCAGAATTCTGAATAAAATATAGTAAGATTAAAGACCAACATGCAATATATACGTTTTGTACAAACATTTAAATTATGTTTAAATGCATATCTTTGCACCCTGAAGGTTTTTAACATCTGTGATATTACTATTGATAATATTTTAGCATATTGGTAAAATATACTAGTAACATGTAAGTTGCATATTAATTACTTAACATATTAAGATTATTAAATTTTTACTAATTTTGCACCTGTTCTATTGGCAAAGTGTTATACCGTGGAGTTTTCTCCCACAGTCGCATTTATCTTTGCACTCTCTGCACCATTAGAATGTGTAAAGACAAATGTCTTTCTTCTAATGATCATGCAAACTGCTTTAAGTCAGCATAACTAAGGTTCATGATACTAAATACAATGATACCAGGAAGAAATCTGTCTGAAGTATACCAATAATTCCCTATTGTTTGACAAGTCTGAATGTATTTTGAGTAACAGGTGGTTTCTACAAGAAAACAGTGATAATTATATTTGTCTCCCAAGTATTTTCTCAGGAAACAGACAAACTGCCTTTCTGGGTTTGTTTTACGAGCACATTACCATTATAAGTATTTTTTAAGTTGCTCTGAAGATGTTACAGGTTAGTAATGGAATGAAAAGTGATACCAAAGGGTAATTTTTTAGGGTATTTTGCAAAAGAGAAAATAAAGGCAGAGTTTGCACAAACTTTATAGATTCTTTAGAAATGTTAAACAGAATGTGCATGTCCAAGTAGTAATAACAGAGCCTTGTGTTTCTCCAGCACTGTGTTTCACCACCAACAAATTTACATGTTATTACAATGAGTAAGAATGATAAGCTCCTGGGGGTAATTGAATGCTCTTATACATCCAGCCACACAACGAAGGTTAGGAAGAGGATCAACTGCTTTTATATTTTTATATATTCTTTATTATTTATATTCTTTTCTATTCTTATATTTTAGATGAGTGGAAAAATATAAAATAATTGATAGTAAGTATAAATACAGAGATACCACAAAACTGGTATCCGTAGAGGGAGAGAACAGCCTCAAGTTCCTCCAGTGAAGGTTTAGTTTTAATATTAGGGAAAATTTCTTATCTGAAAGGTTTGTCAACCATTGGAACTGGCTTCTCAGAGAAGTGGTGGAGTCACTATTCCTGGAACAGTTCAAAAGGTACATGGATGTGGCACTTGGGGATGTGGTTTAGTGGAGAAACACAGTTGTACTGGGTTAATGATAGGAATTGATGTCATTAAGTTATTTTTCCAACCTGCATGATTCTAAGGTTCTAGGTCTGAAAATTCTCATTAAGTTATGCTGAGCAGACACAACCATTGAGAGACTGGCATTCCACAAGTCTGAAAGCAGTTAGGAATGGTGAATCCAAACAGCTCGCACAAGTCTGTAACAATGGGACTGGATCCTCCTCTACTTTGAACTGAAGTATCTCCCCTGAGTTTAGTGCAACTATTTTGATCCTATCACAAGAACATTAACAACAATAAAACGTGACTTTTCAGGTAAATGAACTTCAACATCCTTCCAAAAACATTCATATATGTGAGATTTAAGTAAATAAATGTCTTCACTGAGAGATGAAGAATATTGAAGAACCTGGCTGCCTATTATACTATCATACTTAATATTTAATGGCACTGTCCTTAATTTTTGCCATATGCAAGCATGTGTTCTGCTTTATCAGTGCTTTTCAATTCTATGGAAATAAAACGTAACACCTGCACCCATGAGACCATTTTTAATTCATCTTATAACCACAATATTTTTGTACAGTACTTGAAAACGCAAGGCAGTTAATGTATCTTCATACTTTTGCTTGAAATTCATGCTCTTTAAAAGAAAAACTGTCTTCACAGGGGCTTGATTTAAAAATAAATAATTGCTTGAAAGATATCCTCAAAATAGAAGATACAGTCTTCGCAACAGGAAATGTAAAATATAGTTAAGCAATACATAACTTTCTGAGTTTCTTGCCAAGTTCTGACAGATATACTGATTGATTACTGAAAGGCAGAAACAAGGCCAAAATCTGTATAGCATGTTCTAGAGAGACTAGAACTACTTATTCTTTGATGAGCTCTTGAAACTGTGCTTTAACTTCAGTATATATCATTGTGTAACACTGTCAACCAAACAGCTTTACAATGTCTTGCTGAACTTTAGTGCCGGTTGTCTAGAAACATAAAGTTGTAGATTGTGACAGGTTTTATTTCCATGGGGCCTGCAGTAATTGTAATTTTAAAGGTTTTTTCATCAATTTGCCAACACAAGAAAAGGCATGTGGATCAATCACCCTGTCCACCAACAGGTATACTTGAGACCTAGCTTGAGGAAAGTTTGAATATTTGATTGCTTCTATCTTTGATGTTTCCAAAATGTTTCGCTCTGCTAAAACAGAGTAGCCCAAAAGGACTTCATATGAATATTAGTGAAGAAAAGTTTCTTTAAATACTGACACAGAAATTTCTACCAATGTTTGAAATTGGAAAACAAATGACGTTTGTTTGGACCAATGACTAACAATCCATGTTAAGGAAAATGTAACCAACCTTGACAGATACACTTAAAATAGTCAGCTATGTTATAAACAAACTCCTTCTTTTGATCATTTGAACCTGAATGTTAATGATCAAAACCCTCAAAACAGGAAATGAAACAATCAGTTCTAAAATAGGTAATCTTCCTGACTTTTATCATCTACTCATTTGGGAAGTCACTGCATTTTTCTAATCGACGTTATTTTTCATTTGGCATATTATTTTGGTGCTTGGGCCTGCCTCAGCGGCAACCTCAGATCTGAGAGTTTATCTTCTGTGGAAAAGTTAGAATCTTTGAATTAAAACCAAAAGGGCCTTGCCTTTCTTTTTACCTTTTAATGGCTTAATGATAATCTTCAGTAATACATAACTGAGAACAAGAAGGTATATAAATACACACAAGACTAAGTGCTTCTTTTAAAAATTATTTTAATATTTCTGTCTAAATTATTGTGTAAAGTCCTTGACAATTAGAACTCAATATTCCAAACTGCAAAAATGTAATTAGCAAATTCCAAATGAATTGTGTATTTAGAAAGGGTCCATTTTATTTGGTATGGTTTTTATAAAAAAACCAAACCAAAACATTAAAAACCATTATTTTTCAGAGTTATGTACATAGATATTATTGCTTCTTCTAGTGATTTTGTTGAGGATTTTTTTCAAGCAGTTCCAATTGTATCCTATTCATAAAGTCTTGGCAGTGAAGAATTGCGCATATAGACATGGTTTTAATATATTCAAATTAATTTCATTTTGCTGAAATGGTCACTTATATATTTATTTCAACTTTATAATCATAAGGAGCCTGTTTTAGACTTACTCATGCAACACATTTATACTGCAATTCACTGCACTGGGACCTATCAAGGGTATAGGAAACATGGTCATTTCCCTGAACAGGGGTAGTACATGAAACCCATTTTTCTCCCATGCCTGATCCCCTGCCATTCTATTATGCCACTCTGTGTGTGCCTGAAGGATGCTTCTCTTTCCCTCCACTTGCTCCCTCTTGTGTTTTATATTGATTTCATCAAATCCAACCATCTTCATAAAACGTCTTGGCAAGAACAAAATCATATACTTGATACCTGCGAAATGTAAAAGTATGGAATACATCTTCAAATCAGCTAATTTCACTGTGAAATGAAAGCAAACATTGCAAGTTTGAAAATATTTTTATAAAATAGAGCTGTTCATCTCTGTCTTGCAGTACTTTCAGCAGTTCCAGGTGTATTTAAGAAAAATAGGGGTTTTCTTTCCTGTTCTTCAGTTTTTAGGGGAAATATATCAGGTTTAAATATGTTCTGTAAGAAAAAAGGAGAATGTTATCAAAAGCTTTCATGTTTTTCTGTAAGGTATATGGCAACTCCTATTTCTTAAGACAAATAAGAGTAAGAACTCAGGTGCTCTTCCTTTTTTTCACTTTCTCAACAGCATTGCTTTTTGAGCCTAAAAACAGATTAGGTCTGTCCACAAACCCTACTGATGCTGTTTTACAGAAGTTACTTGAATTTGGATCCAGTAAACCATACTTATATTATGTTAATAATTTCCAAAAAAACAGCTGTGAGATTTGGATAAATCCTCATTGCTTTATATAGGGATTTGACAAGAACTTAATTATGGTAGGAAGAGCCTACCATCATGTGTAGTTTGAGGTCTAGAAAAGACCATCAGATCTTCAGACAAATAAAGAGTGTCTGAAAATATCCACATCTGCATTATATTAATGTCTGTGCACTGCTACAGCAGAAATTACTTGACTACTTAGAATTCTTCTTATTTTTTAATTGTTTTTGTATTTCATTTTATATAGGATCATGGATTAGTTTGTTTTTCCACAATATGTCATGGAGTGTACTCAGCTTACACTAATATTACAAAAAATATTTTATGTTTGTGAATAAATAATATTATATATGTGTGATTTATTTCTACATTGTCTTATTTTATAATTATTTCTAAAAATAGAATATAATCCTAATAAGAATAGAATATTATAATTATTCAACTAGTATTACCTAAATGAAAACTTGAGTTGTTTGAATACCTGATTTATATAGCTTAGCTTTGAGACATATGGTTTTCTGAGTTACAGATGTGCCAAGAAAAAAGACCACCTTTGTGTTTGATTTAAGCTTAGAAACAGCAAGGAGATAAATTCTATATTTTAGTATAGTCAGACTGACCACAATGGAAGTGCTGGTCTTATTAGTGAATTATCTTGTTTCTCATTAGTACTCCATTCCTCTACTCATTTTTTCTCTTCTAAATGTTGTTCAAGATCAAACAGAATTATGAAGATTTCAGACTTAAATGTTCTGATTTCACATGTTCTTTCTATTCTACCATTGTAAAGTTTTATTAAAACGGTGTTTGAATAAGTATTTAAACACTGGTAATTCCCCTCCTTTCTGCAGAGTGATAGCAGGAAAAGATATTTAAGAGACAGTCTGCCTTCAGTTTTCTTAGACAGGAAATGCACAGATGTTGTCTATGGTAGTCTTTTCTTTTTTTCAGCTATTCATCAAGCACTAGAATATTTGAAATAATTTTTCTTTTTGAAACTGTTTCACATAGCAGATCATGTTCTAATAATTTAATACCTTTTAAATATGTCCCCACCTATAAATTTTTCAATCTGTCTTACTCCTTGTTACTGGCTTCTGCCAAAAGAAAAAAAAAAAAAAAAGGAGAACACCTTATTTAATTAAAAACAAAGGTTTACGATAGAATACTAAGTGAAGTTTAGCTAAATAAAAACAATTCTTAAAAAAATAATTAAAATTCTGTCTTGAAATATTTGTTTACTTTTTTTGGAACAGTGTGTTTCAAATTTTCATCACTTTTTTTTTGCTATTATAAAGCCAAACTGTTTGAGCAAATTTTAACTGTAAGGAAACTAAAGGCTTTTTGTTTTATTTTTATTCCCATAAACATAAATTTTAAAATTGTGCAATTTGTGCAATTGCATAATTGCAAATAAAATGTGCCCCTTCACAGCTTGTAACTTATTCACCAAATTCCAAACTGAAATCTTGCAGGGAAATAGTATAAATCACACTTCACAGTGGAGTAAAAGTTATGGATTCAGAAATGAGTGTAGCCAAATGCAGTTAAAAATAATCCTGAAAAGTTATTTACCTCTGGGGCTGTGCTTCTGGCTGTTCTGAGTTTACCAGCACATGTGCTGTTTCCTTTTATGGGCTTCAAAGACCTCTGTCTTTGAAGATGCAGAAGTTAGGCTGGGAAGTCGTTCCACTTAAGGCTGTCTACCTCCACTATCCATGAACATGAAAGCTACTGGGAAAAATTTCAAACCCACTTCCATTCAGGCCTGCATAATTTTGCAACTAACTTTTAAAGCTAATACTGTAATTTTCAGGCTGAAAACTGCATATATAAAATTACATGTGTGACAACGAAGACCACATTCAGCAAATTTAGCAGATTTTAGCACAAAGTTCCACATGCTCAGGAACTAAAGCTTGACAAATTAGCTCCAGCTATGGCCATATTAGTGGGAGCTGGAGACAGCCCTACAGGGCTGGCTTTTCTTTGACTTAAGAAATGCCCTTGAAAAGTTTCAATTGAGCTAATGAAGGCATTATATAAACAGTTGAAAGCAGTTGTTGGAGGCTGGTAGAAACTCATGTATCAGCAGTTAGTAATTAAAAAGATCTTCTATCTCCTTTCAGAATAAATATCCTGTCCCAGTTGTGGCAGGCCTGCCGAATGCAGGTCAGTAAATGTCCAGACATTATTTTGTGTATGAAAACATCTGCAATGTCTTACCACTGTAGCTCCCTCTGAAAGCCAGACAAAGGCCAAAGTTTCCAATGAATAACCTGATCAATAACTGTAAAATGATTTACTCAAACCAATAATTAATAAAGAGGGTTTACACCCACCAAAGGTGTCATCAGAGAGTAAGTGATGTATGACTGACCCACCTGGTAAGATGAATAAACTTAGCAACAGCACTAGTTTTTGTCTTGAAAGTGTAAAAAAAAAGAAAATTTAAAATTTTACATGTTGATTACTATTAAGAGTCACACTGACTTAAATAAAATAAATACTAAGCAATTTATTTCATCTAAATATGAAACCAGTGGCCAAAGATGGGGGTTTGCATGTGTTTATCAGTAGAATTTGTTATGTGAACAGCTAGTATTTGTTACTAATAAGTACACTAATTAAAGCCATACTAGTAATTTCCATTAGCTTACCCTCAAACTTCCACGGAGCTGTCCGTCTGGTTTTAATCAAAACGAAATGGTAATCCAAGTTCTCAGGCTGGAACAGCTAAGAGGAAGTCGTTCAGAGAAGGCAGAAGAAAGTAGAAAAGATAAACAGACGATATTCACTAAATTTGTACAGAGCAAAGGATGTAGATGCTGTGGGTTACTCTGGAGACATGATTCAGGCACCCTGTCAAACTGGAACGAAGTAGTTACAAGTGTTTTATGTCAGCAAAATACTAATATGATCAAGATGGAGTCTGTCCTTTTTCTTTTGCAGAGCTGGATTTGTGTGACTCTGGAGGATTCTGTAAAGAGGTAAAGCAGCATATTCCACTGCCTGCAAACATGACTGTGTTTTAACTATAGCATTCGTTTTCTCCGATCCAGCTTATTCTCTTGAGTAGGAAAGCAATTTAAGCGTATGTCTTTAAATGGTATCTATTTAACTGTGTATATTTGCTCGACAGAATAATACTAGACCTTTTGTCACTGTGATGTGTTAAGTTTAGACCATGTTTTTCACTACCTGATTTCAAAGACCAGGTGTTTCAGAAGTGTTCTTGTGTTGTTCTGGAAAGCTGTTACCTTTGCATGCACATTAGAGATGCATAAAGTATTTTTTTAAAGGAAAAATCCAGGAGGGAGAGGTTTAAAAACATCTTTACATTATGTAGCTGTAGTACAGATTTTTTTCCTTTGGCAGAAATAGCCCAGCAGTGTATAAAGCTGACTGCCTTGAAACACTCAGTCTTGACGTTTTCTTTTCCCTCCATTTCTGAGCTCTCTCCCTGGCGCAGGCAGGCAGGCTCGCTGTCTCTCTCCCTCTCTCCCTCTCTCTCTCAAAGGCAGGAAATACTTTTCAGGCAATCTGGGCCTGGTTGTTGAGGCCCCCTTTCACAAAACATCAGTCTGAATTTAGTAGACAGAAGTCACTGGGAAAAGCTTGACAGGCTCGTGCTTAGCTAAGGCTCCCTCCAGCTGCAGAGGGTGTTTTTGTTAGAATCACACATTGAGCAAAACTGCTTAGAATAGAGCAATGATCTCAGTAGCGAAATCCGAACTTTTATGCTAGCAGGAGCTAGCTGGGACTGGGCTCTTTTGTTTGTTTGTTTGCTTCTTCGTTTTGTTGTTTGGACTTTTTTTCTTCTTCTATTGACCAAAGATTTTAGGGAGGTCATGTCTGAATTCCTGATTCTCTTCATCTAGGTAAGGCTGTCTTGAAATATTTCTGTACTTTAAACTATCAAAAAAAATTAAAAAAAGAAAAAGGAAGGGAGAAAAAAGGAAAAAAAAATAAAAGAAGGTAAGAAAAACCTCAGAAAAGAAGCAAGCAGTATCCAGCACTGGAGATTTCTGCGTTCAGGATCTCAGCACTAGAAATAGAGGTAAATAAATTTATAATCTTTAAAAATATACATTTAGTTGTAAATTGTGACAACTCTTTTATCAAAATATGCCAGACCTATAAAAAAATTCATGTGCATTTTTCTTCGTCTTTTAAAATATGCTTGAAATGCTGAACTTTATTTGCATTCTTATATGAATAGAACTTGGTTCTATTCATATTCATTCTTATATGAAAAGAATGGCCTTGCTTGCGTATTTTTTAATGTACATTAAATAGGAAAGTTAGATGTGTGAGTCATTTGGTGTTTTCGCCTCATTTAACAACAGGGAGGGCATTTAGGGCTATGGGGTTTTTTTTTCTCTCCCCACCTTCCTTTCCCTCCACTCCAGCAGTAATGATGATGAGGAGTGTTTTAGGTAGATATATCAGTTATACCTCTGCTGGACTATGTCTCCAGCCTTTTCTCAGTCCTAGATGAAATTTGCAGTAGAAGTGACAATACAGTATTAAAGGTGTGCACTCTAAATCTGAAATTCCAAGGTTTATTTTTTGGCTTTAGCTTAATTAGGTTATTTTTAGTAATGTATGTTTAGATACAAAGATTGCTGTGTGCTGTGGTAGCATTTAGCAGAGGTAAAGTAAGATTCAGTAAATGCAAGTAAATTTTTGGTAGGATGTACAGATTTACTCTTTTTTTCTTCTTAACTCAATAAATATGTAGCTAATAAAATTAACAAGAATCTGCTGTTAAGGAGTTTAGGGAGAAAATCAGGATAGTGTCTTTCACTGATATGTGAATGCACTTATATTTTATGTAAAGTTGTAATTTAATTATTCATTTGTTCTGGAGAAGAATTTTTTATGCCAATCTATATAGTATTCTTTGTCTTCCTGAAAACTTTCCTGTAATCTGAAAATTTCATTGTTTCTTTCTTTCTTACATGCATAATTAAGGCTCCATGAAGTTATTGGCCAGATTGGTAACTAAAGAGAAGTCATCTGTTCATGTATTTCAAGAAACTTTTAGCTTTGCTTTTACTATTTTTCAAAATGGTTGTTGTGTAAGGAAATGACTTTGTGGTGTGAAAGGACATGAAGGATATTCCATAATGGGATCAAATATCTCCTCTGCAATAGACTGGGAATTGTACACTTTACTGCCATTTGGGAGAAACCAGTTGTTCACGGTGGTCAGAATTGGTTCTGGGCTGTAAAGAGAATGCATCTGAACTAGACAGGGAACAACTAATAGGCAGTAAATTGTTCCTGAGTATATTCTGGGGTGAATTTTAGTATCACAATCACTTACTTGCTTATGGACAAGTCTTCTCCAGTGAGATGTTGTGGTCTGGGAGAGCTGTGATACGTAAGTGGTGGGACTGAGAAGTTGAGAGGAATTTGACTGTATGAGTCTTTTTGTCATTCTTGTGAAATTTGTGCTGGAACATTGATGTCTCAAAGGATTTAGCTTTAGTGGCTTTTACTGTACTGTGTTCCCATGCTTGCTGCTGCTATATGTGCACGTATTTGGTATTAGTGAGTACTCCAGTCAAACCGAAGAAAATATTCCCTATTAAGCAGTAATCTTCTGCAGCACCTCTTTTAAAGATTTAAAGCATTCAATGACCTCATCTGACCTCACTTGCAGATGAAAATACTTGACACCTGAGGCAGTTGAACTACAGGGTGGACAACAGAAGAGAACCTAGAAAGTATTTTCTCATTAAACTCTGAAGTTTCTGGTAGACTGTAAGAAAATATAACACTGATAGATGATTCCATTTTTGATTTAGAAGGTTTAAATGAGAGTCCTGGAGAAAAATCACTATCCAGCTTCTGCTCTACTTAGTCTAATTTCTCTGTTATGCTTACCTTGTCTTGGTTTTTCAAGGTATGGTTGTTCAAGAAAAAGGATTCACAGAAAAGTTACAGTCTAAAAAACCTCTGAATATTTTTTGTAGATATATGGCAATAAAGAACATGGAATATGAGCATCTAGAGTTTTTTGACTTTTCTGTGTTCCTTCAGAAATGTTAAAGTTCTTTATTTGAAAATAGCCTAAGTAGTTGGATCAAATGACTCCCTTGAAGGAAGTAATGAATTAATGTCTGCAGCCTTGAGAAAAATTAATGCAAATCGTTACATTTATGTAATAGAGTTATTCAAATAGCTTTCCTTCACCATAAATTTGTTTTGAACTTGTACTTGTTGAACTTCATGTCAAATTCCATACTCAGAGCACTGTGAAAAAGAAGTTTGTATATTTGGGCCTAATTCACAAAGACTTCTGTAAAAAAGAAAACAATCTCTCCTAAAAGTAAATTAAAAGTAAAGACAACAGTTTGGGTGTGCAGTTTATAAATAGCAAGGCTTATAGTAATTCTTTTAAAGTGCTGGGCTTAAAATCAATTTAAAAATTGTTTTTTAGGTGATGGAACAGTCTAAGGATTCTCCTTTTGGCTTTTTTGTAAGTCTCAAAAGTTACTTTTGTTTATTTTTCTTGATTGTCAGAAGTATGAAGCAACATTTTATTTAACAGTTTTCTGTTGTTCTTTAATATGAATTTTGTTGCTGGAATGTATCTTCTTTGTTATATAGCTTCCCTGAGGACGGCAGTAACAGAAGGAGGAAGAGAATTTACAAATGTTTTCTCTTGTCTTAAAATAAGTTATATTTTGGAGTATTCTCCTTTTTTCTTTTATTCATCTTGTTCCATTTTAAATTATTTGTTTGTGTGGAGAAAAAAAATAAAGTATGGGGTGGGGGTGGGGGTGGTGGTGTTGGTGTTCTGTTCTTTTTACAAAAGAAAAAGCAAAAAGACAGAAACAGAGTAACATAAGGACCAGAGCAATTGAAATAGTATATCCAGAAGTGTTAGATCTTGATTTCCCTCCTATTAGGTCTGAAGGTCTCGGATCCAACATGTCCTTCAAAGCAGGGTCAACTAGAGCCAGTTGCTCAGGTCCTTGCCACTAGGGCTTTAAATATGTCATCCAAAGATGATGATCACTATGAATTCTTAGTGAGGACTTTAAGACTGTCAGGATACACAGGTGTACTTTTAATACATGTGTTTATGCTTATCTATATATGCATACATATATATATATATATATATATATATATATATATATATACACACACACATATGTGTATATATCCATTAATTATTCCTCTAACCAAAATAATGTAGAATTTTTACATGTAAAATCCTATGTATATCATACGTGAACATTATTTTATTATAATAACTGCTGATATTGAACTTCAATATGTTTTGTACTATATTTCACCATTGATATTTGTTGATACTTTCAAGTACTACTTATTTAAGAATAGTCTGTTGGTAGGTAATTTCAAATCCACTATTACCATAGTTGCTTGTTTCCCTTTAATGAGAAAAATACTTATGTTGAGATTACTAATGCCCACCAGAGTTTTCTTTCTGGTGTGTTTTACATCAGTCACATCAAGCAAAAATTTTCTTAGGCTGTGTGTATCAACAAAATCAATTTCACTCATATTATGCACTCTTTACTTCTTGCCTTCACTTTCATCCAGGCTCTTCTTTTTCTTACAGTGATTTGTGATACTTTCTGTTGGTTCTTCCATTGTAGTTTGTGTCAAAATCTATTAGCTTTTGATGAAATGCCCGTGTACTTTAGGAAATTTTATAATCAATTTTCTTACCTCTGAATCTCTCCTGGTTTGCCTACCTTCTTGCTCACTCTTTATCAGTTGTAGAGTTTCTGGGTAGTTAGGTCTTATTAGTGAGAGTTTCACAATAGGATTAGACCACTACAATATTCTTTAATGCTAGACCAAATAAATATTCCAAGTTGAACATCATGGTAGTTGTGGAAATTTCACCTTACGATAAAAGATTTTGGATAAGAGGAAGTCAGTGGTGAGTTTGAAACAAACATCATTAGACTGAGAAATAAGAAAATCTCGAGCGGAATGAGGATTGTTGCAACATGTTCTGCTAAAGGATCTAAGAGAAGATGGAAGGGGCAATAGGAACCAGTGACAAATTCACCAGGCCAAAGCAATTGGGGTTACATTATTAAAGCTATATTACTACACCTTATTAAGGAGCATTCAAAACCTTAATATTGTATCACTAGCATCTTGGCTAAGACTATCACAAAATATGAACCCTTTTTGACCTCCTCTTGAATTTTCTCGTACAAGATACAGACATGTAAAGGGCAAGGAGAACTTACTTTGGATTCACTTTTTCAGCCTGCAGTACTTAACAATCCACTTCTTAGCAATCCTGAGAGGTTCAACACACTAGAAGTTGTACTGTTCAATTCATTACATATTTTTTTGTCTGCAGCAAAAAATCCCTTTTCATTTTGCTTGAATTGTTTATCTTCAGTTAATGTTTTATCAGAGAAAGTTGATAGCTTTCAATAATGACTAAAATGAGAAGTTTTTTACTGAAACTAAGTGTTGTATCCTCCACAGCAAAACCTGGACTTTGAGGATTCCATATACTGAAACAATTTTACACTCTAGTACCATCAAATACCTATGTGCAGATGTCACTGAGAACTACCAAACATTGAGTCACTGTCAGCTTAATTGGGTGTCCCATACTGGATATAAAGATTTTTTAAAAGCTTTTGCATATTGTGAGAGAATTGGTAGTCAGTAAAGGAAATAAATCTGAATTAGTTTTAAAATCAAGGGAAAATCTCCATGTGAGCTCACAAGTCATCTGTTTTATTTTTCCTGTAGTTACATACTCAGAAACAGCAATTTCCAGGGCTGAGCATATCTTTCCAGGCAAGCTATGGTTGCTGAGTAGAAGAATAACGTTATAAAATCAGGAGACCAGCTGATGTGTTTGGAATTGAAGCACTCTGGAAAATACTGTGGAGAATGTCTGTTGACTATAGCAGATATATTCACATTATGCCTGTGAGAGGCAGAGAGAAAAGGGATACAGAGGTGAGATACACATGCTCTGTGAAAGTCCTTTGACAGACAGATGTCCTGAATGCCAAAATAAGAATAATATGTTGAAAAATAATCAATTTCAGGTTTAGGTTTGAATGCAGACTTTTTTCCTCCCAATTTCACCAGCCTGGAGGATAAATTAAATTTTTACTTCCCCTTCCTTGGAGGAAGTGGATTTAATTAGGTCCTCCAGTGCATTTACAAAGTATATTATATTTCTCTCTCTAGTTTCAAAGAAGTAGTGGTACAGCTGCCATTTTGAATAATTTTTGCCATTCACATCTTCAGCTACATTCCAAAAATACTTAGTACTTTTTTTACACATGTAAAAAAATGGGTTTCCAAATGATTCAGTTAATGGTTCATTCCCACCAAAAAGCACAGGCACCTCAGTAGTTGTTCTCTGTAGACTCTCAATTATAAAATATTTGTCTTTCTCAATGGGAGAAAATAATTTTCAGCTCTTTATGTACAAAGTATAGGAAAAATAATGTAGAAAGGATTTTTTAGTCATGTCTACACCAGGAATAAAAACAGGCCCCCTACTATTAAGTTAGGAGGCTGGTTGCCAAAAGTCATAGTCCATAGTGCCTCATACTACAGAGGTTTCATAGTTCATGGCTATAATGAACACCAGCAACTTTTTTTAAACAGAAACACCATATTCGAACCTTAAATCTAAAAGGCAACAGGAATAAAATCAGGTTAATTTATACTGTTTTCAAAAAGACCTTCTGTAAAAAAAGATTAGTTTCTCACTAGAGTTGGCTAGAAAATAAAATGTCTTCTATTTGGGGAAGGGGGGAAATATTTTTGGAAAACATTTCCCTAATTTAGGATGAAAAATAATAACCTCAGTTTTCTGGGTTCCCGTGTCCCATGGGATGACCTTTTCTCATTTCGTGTCTTTTCAAGATACTTCCAGTTCAATCAGGGAGTGAAAGGAGGTGTAAGCAATCTATGAATTATATTTTCTATTTTCTGGGAATAGATAGCTGAAATTATTTGGGGGAGGATTGGCAGAATGATGAATTTTTCACATAAACCTCCTATGGAAAAAGAAGACTTTAAACCTTTATACCTTAGATTACTTTTATTGCAAAGAAAAAAGAAAATTATATGATGGAATCAGGATATTATCTATAATAACTTTCACACGACTAAATTTTGAAGACCAGCAGACTCACAGATCCGAATTCTAGATGGCTCTAATTTCCTTCTTAAAGTCTATGCTAGAAACTATTTTGGGGCTTAAAACCTTTATACTTTTTTGTGGGGAGTTATAAATTTGACAGTTGTTGTCACTTTGGAATGATACTGTGGTGAAAGGGATGGATGTTCATAATTGCTAAGAAGACTTTAATGCTGATTATTAATGTATTAAACTGTCATTGGCAAAATTACAGTAAAGTGGTATCATTGTGCTATAAATATTTGAGAAAATAATATTTCACTGTTTTATTGACTATTTAAAATAGGACAGAAACATAAAGTTGGATATTTTAGATGTTGTGTTTAATTGGTTTTGATTTGATAATTAAACTGAGTGTAAACTATATAGATCTTTAGTAAGCCTGGATAACTGTGGATCATTTTGGATCCAGTCGTTTCCCTTTTATCATCCCTGAGGAAGAGCCTCAGCTAATCTGCGGCTCAGCACTGGAAATGAACCAAATACAAATACAACCAAGATAAAACCCACTCTAATCACGTTGGCTACAAGTAAAAGCTCTTCGTTGTATGATGATGAGCACTGGTAATGCAGCTGCTTTTGGAGGAGGAGAAAAGAACTCCATGATGGTTTATGTTTTCTAGCTATACATTAAGGCATATTGACAAAGCTGGGGCTCATATCTTGGGAGCCAATAATATTTTCACAAAACAAGCAAGACTTTTGAGATCTCTGAATGAATAACTTGCCAATTTGACTTTACATTTTGTGGTGTCTAATGTATTGAGATCAACACAGCTGGACAGAATCAGTTATTTTAACATGTTAAATATCTTCCAAAAGAAGGATGTTTACAACCTTAAGTGTGTTAGGCATTTCCAGTGACAGTAAACTGTAAAAAGCATATATGACATATGTCAGAATCAGTAAAGAAGGAAAGAAAACAGTTTGCTAAAGGGATAATGAAACTGATCCCTAAAGGAAAGAAGAAATCCATATCAAGGCAGAAGAGTGATTTCAGGTATAGGGCTTGATTCATTTCTTGTGTGGTATTTCTTATATCAGAAATAACAAATTTTGCAGTATGATTTATATTTATTATATATTATGGCTTCTATCTACTTACATGGACAAACAAAGAAAATACTCTTTCTTTTTTTTTTTGTTTTAATATTTCTGCTTTCTATTTCTACTTCAGACTTCTGCGAATTCTTGCTGTATGAGGCACAATGAATAAATGTTCTCCTTCATGATACTGTTGATTTTTATGTGGCTCTAACTTCTCTCTTTCCCAGACAGGAAGCATTCATGTATTTCATGGCTCATCAGACAGAAGCTATACCATACTTTTAATCTTTTCTGCTCTTTTTTACTCTATGTTTTCCTACACTATTTCTCTTTCTGAGATGGTATTACCATCATTGCATGTAGTTTTCAGTTCATTGCATAGTAAGAATTTAGAAAATATTTATTATACCACTGTATGTTCAGCCTCTCTTTAGCTTATTGTGCTACATATTTTCTAATTTTCACTGAGCTTGAAGTTCAGATTAACAGCCACAGTGACTTATTTTTGGGTTTGTTTCCCAGAATGGTAGATGATACAATAGAGACTTTAATATGCATTTATTATTAGAAGAATTTTTTTTAATCACTGCATGCCATTTTATTTAGTACAGAGAGCTTCATGTGAAGTTTTAACTCCTAGTTCTCCATTTTAATTCAGTGAAATTAGAAAATTTCATCATTTTGCTTCTTTCCTTGTTCTGAATAATCTAAAACATACAGTTTTTAACACCTGCCTTCACAAAGCTATTAATAATCTCCCTCTTTATATAAAAATAAATCAATTGATTACATATTTTCACTTATGATTTTCTATTTAGTTTGTGATTTTTGTTAATTTTTATTTGTATTATTAATTAGATTTTTAGCCAATTAACTACATATGGAAATCAAATTTTCAAGTATGTTGTTCACAACCAAGAGGTTCTTTTTTAATTTGACTTTCAACGAGCTTTTGTTGCATCCAATCATTACTCACAGCACCCCAAGGCTAAGTGTGCAGGGAAATCCCTGTTTCTCCCACCTTCTCACTCTGTGGAGGCACCAGTCATGAAGCTTAGTAGGGAGATGGGGATTTAAGTGCCAGAAATCCCTCTGCTTTGTCTTTCTTGTAATGATCAGAGAGAGGAAGATTTGAAAAAATCTCTTATCCTTGAAAGGCTGTGCTACCCACATTCAGTCCCTGCTCAGGATCCCTTCTGGCCCTGTGGCTCTCTCAAGTAAAGCTCATCTCTGACACCAAAAGCACTTGCCATTGGAAGAATGTGCCTCTTGTGATTCCCCAGATCTTCCCTCTCTACATGTGTCTCCCCTTTCGTTCCTTAGTGCAAAGAGGCTTACTTGGATACCTTTGAGTTACAAGTTCAGTAATATTTCCTTTAAGTACCATTAGGAAATTCTAATATTTGGTTCCCAATCACTCTATTTTCTTGGAATCTCTCCTAATAGATGGTTCAATAGGAATTGTTTCCTCAAATTTACCAGGGAGGTGTTAGCAATTGGGTGCTGTTTATTTATAGATGGGCAGCAGCTTTAAAATCCTGTATGGCAGGGTATGCTGGAAGGAGTGTTTGTACGTTAGACTTAGTACTATTTGTCTCTATTTCTGTCCACTGATTCATGGCTGGAAACCAACAGTAAGATGTCATCAAAGAAAAGGACAGGTATCCTGTGAAAGGACCCTATTGGGATATGTTTGTATTTCTCTGTACAAAAATCTATTAATTAGTCTGTGTTCACTTATAAATGTGTTCATTTATATGTACATCACATGCATACACATGTAAACCTGAATGTTAAAAGTTATATAAAAGATTTAAATTGTTTTTTTATTTAATTCTGAAGACATGCTTGTCTTAAGACTACTATGCTTTTTCTGACTTTTAGAGTTAAGTTGTAAATATTTTTAAATAATTCGAAGTTCAAACTGGCTTTAGCACTTGATTTTACATATTAAAGAAATCAGAAAAAAACCCATCTGATATTCACTAGATTAATACCCCACAACAACCAATCCTCATATTTCTACTCTATGACAGCAGGGTTTAACATGGTCTAAAACCCTGCACTACAAATGCTGCTTATATAGAAACTGCAGACAAGGTGAGCCTCCACTTCAGTGAAATCCAAAAGGTGGCCAGGAAATAAGAAAATGAAGGATTGCATTTTAAAAGCAGGAGATCTTTCAAAATAAATAGCTGAGTGAAGACCTAGAGGCTTATGTTTTATCTCAAATTATTTGTAAACAAAATTCTGTGTCAGAGATTGGTATGGAGTTACTGAGAGACTTGTATGCAAGCCAGACCAGGAGACGTGAGATGAGTTTATAGGAAACAGACCCTGTTCACTTAGACTTCCTTAAACAAAGTTTGCTGACTGGGGTCACAGACCAATGAAGATAAAATAATGATAACAAAATAAATATTTCTGCTTGATCTCCATTGCTTACATATTCCTGCTATGTAAAAAATGTAATGAAACAGTCTTTCATCTTTGTTTATGTTCATAAGCTAATGCTTTGCCCTTTTTTTCTTTTTTTTTTTTTTTTTTTAAGAAAAATTTGCATCCCATGTAAAACATTAGCAAAAAATTAATTTCCACTGACATGATGATGGGGCTGTAGTGCCTGGGTTGCCCTCTCAGAAACTTTCCTGCCACAGACTTTGTAAGCTGTCCTGTGTTCTCTGCAACTTTCTTCCTTTCAAATCTTTTCAATTTATTGCAAGTTGGAGGTCACATTTGGTGCAATGAATAGTCAGAATGGAGGAATCGATGGAGGCAGCAGAGATATCACACTTGGATCAGTGGCTGTGCTTGCTTTGGCCATACAGGGATGCCACCAAATGTTCTGCACAGCGGTGTCTTACTTAAACCTGCTTTTGCCATAGACCTTCCCTCCTCATGGCATGGGGTTCCCTGCCCCAGTTTGTGTGGTGGCTGCTAATGCTGCATGGCCCCATATTTCCCTCCTTATCTCTTTCTTCCACTCTGGGAAGAACAGGGATTCACTCCCATGTCCTGGAAGTCTGAGGGGCAAGACATAGGACCAGAGAGCCCTGGCTGTGGGCTTCTGCCCCTGCATTCTTATAACTGGGATGTTTATGTGTCCTGTCCTAAGCCCCAGAAGGGAAGCTGCTCTGACAGCTCTGGGTAGCCACAGTTCCAGATATTCAAGAAACTGTCTTTCTTTCTCTTTCCATTCTCCCTCTAGCTCCGAGACTTAGTCCTTTCTGCTGCAGCTTTTGCAGGTGTCAGTCCTAGTGTCGGGTTTGTGTAAGGATTGTTCTTGTAAAGTGTTACTTTTCCTTGAGGAGGGAAGCAAGAAAAGGGAAAACGTATCTTGAAAAATGTGTAGCGCAGCCAAATCTGAATGGAATTTCATGAGATAAAAGACTGTTCTCTGTCTGAATTTTGAAAGCCTCTGCAAGCAGTTTAATATGAGTTTTTCTGAAAAAGAAATCACAGGAATCCTAATTGAAGGAAAATGTTAGACAGCCTAATTATAAGAGAGCCTACCAGTTCATCATCATTTTGTGCTTTATCAGTTGTAAAGTCACTCAGTTCTATGAGACTAGACACAAAGTTTCCAAAAATATAGTAACCTAAAGGTTTGCCCTACTTTTCATTAACATTACACTTTACAGTGAAAGGAGATAAGCAGTAAGTTATTACAAAATCCATCTAAAATAACATCTAGTTTTGTAAACAGTGTGAAGCATCATAGAGTATGATAGGTATGATGGTTCACTGCTCAGTTTCACTTTCTATAGGTCAAGAGTTAATTACTGGATCAATGTTGCCAATATTCCTTAATTCAAACCCAGGAGCTAGAAATTTTGCCTAGAAGATTTTTGTTCCAAACTTTTATTCTTTAGACATTTAATAGTACTAAGCAATACTAAACAGTGCTATTGAAAAATAAAGCAAAATATAAGTCTGAATTATAGCAACAGCTGAGTGGACAGTATCATATAGATAGATGTTTTGATCAGAAGAAAAGGTCTTTTCACCCTAGAAAACATTTCAACAGACTGATGATGGTTCATCTGACAGTCTTAAAATTCTGCAGAAATCAGTTATAAAGGTTTCTAGTTGTGGCATGGCAAGAATAGAAAGTGAGAAAGGAGGATGGTTATTCCCTTGAGCAAAAGTACAAACGGACTTGAGAGGGCAGTTTCTCAGAGGGTAAAAGATGTTGCATGTCAAGAAAAAAAATAAGGAGCAATAGCAGAAAAACAGTGATAAAGGCAGGAATACTTTCTTCTGCAAAGTGGCAGTGCACTTTGTTCTTTGGCAGACAATCTCTTTCAGAGGTCTGGAGCAGTGAACCCTCCAAGGCACAGCTTATGTGCTTGTATGTGAGTGAAAGGAAATAAGTTTTCCTGAATAAATAGGCAGAAAAGAGAGAAAGTTTATTTTCGGCTCTTAAGTGTCAAGAAATTAGACCAGGAAAATAATTTCTAAGCTGAATTGTTTAACACAGTCTTTGAGGAGTGGAGAGGGAGCAGAAGAAAAGTAAGCTGTCACCAAACTCTGAGCTCCTTCATGCACCATGGGAATGAGGGGATTTCAGGAGCTGCTGGTGATGCTGCCTGGGGAGGTGGCATATGTACTGTAGATTTTCATATTAAGTGCT
Source organism: Certhia americana (assembly GCA_018697195.1). NCBI lineage: Eukaryota > Metazoa > Chordata > Aves > Passeriformes > Certhiidae > Certhia > Certhia americana. The sequence continues at coordinate 38,280,300 of CM031860.1, forward strand.
AACATACACTCATTTGTTAGAGAACAATAAAAGTGCCTATGCCATATATTTATTTGTCTTGCATTTCAAGCAATTTATTTTATATTTTTCTGTTTAATAATTTTTCTGCAGTCTATGAGGCAGCCAAAATGACAGTGAACATGTGATAATGAATGAGTGATAATGCTAGTAAACAAAAAGGTTTCTAAAGTAAAATTAGTTTTTCATCCCTCATGAAATATAACTCACCACATCCAAAAAATGAAAAACAGTAACAGATCTGTTCTCCCATTTCTGAAACTCCATGTAGCAGCAGCAAGATTAATGCACGTCCATTAACTCTCTGAGAACCTGCCTTCCTCACATTAAGAGCGGCCTAATATTCGGGAGGTGGATGTATGTATGTCATTAGGAAGTTGTCTTTTTTAGATTTTTACCCTTAACATTTCTGGTATCTTTATTGAGTGCTGTTAGAAACATCCCTATATGGCTGTAGCATCCATGTTTAATTTTCTCTAAAGTAGATGAGGGTAATGTTCTAGTAGGGGAAGGAAGGGAAGCTGCAACTGAGCCGCACCCACGTGCAAATCCAAACATTTCTCATGGAGGACAGTAGAAATCATTAAACCCTTTCTAGGAAGCATGCCTCTTTTCAAAGATCAAAACAAAACACAGTGGTGGCTATAAAATTAATTTAATTGAAGAGCTTTAGTGTCCATCAGGAAAAGGTGCAGCAGAAGTCAAAAGTATTATCACTATTGATTTTTCACTCTGGTAATTTTGGACCTCATGCACTTAGAAATAAAGAAGAAATCAGAATAAGAATGTGCTGTAAATTTATATTATTTATGTAATAATTTTACTTAAGTTTTTAATATTTAGGGTTCATCTCATATTTGACCAGGAAAGAAGAGATAATTATAAAATTGTATTGACTTTTTACTACTAAAATTTGTGTCTGAAAGCAGATAATTTTTTTGGCCTGGTTCTGTGTGTTATTTTCCATTTTGCTCAGCCTCCCACACACTAATGGCTTGTGCATGGAATTTCATATAATCTGTGAATATATGTTCTTTTCAAGCAGAATCTCCACAGAGGTGGAAAATGTGAATGTGAAATGAAGCTTGCCATTCCTAAAAGAAGGTTAAAGATCTAGGACTGTGTACAAGTCTATCCTGAAAGTCAGCTTGTCAAGATGTAATTTATGGAGGTTCAGTTCCCCTGGCATAATTCTGCATTTCTTTCAAGATAAATGCTTTTATACTTTCAGGCATGTGATTTGTCAAGGCAGCTTTGTGGCCTGGTGGGCAATCAGAATTTGTCTTAGTGGACTGAAATGACCCAGAACAAACTCACTACTTAATCTTCTTTATTGCTGAAATCAATAACCAGATCCATGCTAAGTGCTGACAGTTCTTGTGTAGGGAGTGAAAAGTAGAAGTGTCTGCTCCTTGAACTTCTAACATTTTATGAGTCAGAAGTTTCATTTTCTTCTTTGACAAGAAACTTGCTAATTTTATTTTGTAATTCATAAATTAATGAGATTTATCTCTTTTTTTTTTTTTTTTTTTTGGTGCTAATATACATATGCAATGACACAAGATTAATGTATCTCAAAATGCCATCATACAGAACTCCTAATGCAGCAGTCAGTGAAAATTCCCCACATAGAAACCCAAGCAGGGACAGCGGCCTCTGGCACAGCCAGGCAGTCCAGGTGAGCAGCAAAGCTACAGCCAACCATGCTGACTCACTATCTTCCCTTCTGGAGAGCCCTATCCTAAATAACAATTTTCTCCATGCCTTACACTACAAGATCATGAATATCTTCGGCAAGGGGTGTGTGTGGTGGGTTTCAGGTTTTATTATGTGTTTGAATGCCAAATACTTAAAGTAGTTTTCCAAGTGTTATATTTTAGAGGGTAGGGCTACATGACCTTTAAAGGCCCCTTCAAAACCAAGCTTATCTATGATTCTGTAATTTAATTTATTACTATACAACATCTGATTTACTCTGCAGTTTCATGTAACACTTGTAATTACAACTTGGCCTGAAGAGAATGAATAGTAACAATAAAAATAAGAACCACTGAATGGGCCAAAGATACTCAGAAGATAAGTAGTTTATGTATTTGGTAAATCTGGAAAACCCCTCAATTTTTCTCTACCTCTTTGGGAACCAGCCAGAATTCTGCACGCCATAGGTATCTGTGGATGAGGAAGAAATAAAGTTACGCTGTGTGCAAAGCAAGTATAAGACATAATTGCATTTATACCCATTGAAATTATTATGTTATGAGAGACACAGTTAAGAGGAGTTTGTTGTAAAATTTTGGCTCTGGAACTGCTTGCTTGTCCATGTGCCTGTTTATGCAATTTTTGTTTACTTGATATTGGAAAGTAATCAGAAAAAAATGTTATACTGAATTATGAGTGCCGTCAAGTTTTGTATGAAAAGTACTAAAACTTTAAACAAAAGAGTCTTTTAAATTCCTGTCCTTCTGGTCCCACAGTCTTATCTTGTTTTACACTTTTGTTTAAACTGTTCCTTCCCTTTCTTTTTTTTATTTGGAGTTGATTCAATAACACAGTCTTTTTTTATTTCTTGCAGATGTTAAAATGATGAAACCTTCTTTCCCTCTGGAGCAGTGCACAGCAGCCATGACATCTCCTTTGGTCCTCTGTGGAAGGTACATTGCAGTCTGCTGCTGAACTGTTATGACATGTCTCTAGCAATCAGAAAGAAAAGCTGGGAAGAGCATGTGACCCAGTGGATGGGATTGGCTTTGGAGCCTGTGGAGTATAATACAGCATGTCGTCACGGACTTGTAGCTGATAACTTGCAGACAAGTATGGAAAAAGATGAGGTTTTGAGCGTGGACCGGAAAGAAAAATGCGCTTCATTTCCAGAGTGCTGCTATAGTGGAGAGGTAACTGGCTTCCCTGAAAAGCAGCTGGGAAATGTTTCAAAGGAGGTGGATGAAAATGATAACCATGAGGAAGAGGAACGTTTTCTGGAGGCCAGCACAGAGACTCTAGTCCATGTATCTGATGATGATGATGATGATTATTCTGCACTCAACCTGGATAGTGTTAATTACCACATTACTGCTGTAGGAAGTGAACCCAAAGATGAAGGGCACAGCTTAAATGGAGCAGGCACCTTAACGCAGATGGTACAAATAACAGAGGGTAACAAGGCGGCTGAATCATCTATAATCAGTGGAGACATAAGTGAGGAACCTGGCTGCAATACAGTTCCTAAAGAGGAGAGTAAAGAAGATATTTGTGGCAGTATTGGCCAAAGCCTGGAGCTTTGTAATTATGAAGTCTTAAAAGAAGTAGTAGATGTAGAGAAGGAAAATTGTATCAATTCTCCAAATGTGAAAGAAGTTATTTTGTCTGGGAAGCAGCTGCTTCATACTGCTGTAATTGCACAACAGCGCCGGAAATCTGATGCTTTCAAAGATGGGCTTGGAAAGTCTGAGTGCAGTGTGGTAGAGAGTGGGATTTCTTCTGAATCATACACCAGTAGTGATGGACAGATCTGTTCAGCAGTGCAACCCAGCAATGGCCTTATGCAATCTCCTCCTTGCTCTTGCATCCCAGCAGTGGAAAATGGTCTGGATGAAAGTGGTTTCACAGAACCTCAAGTGGCCCCTGAAAACAAATGCCTTTCAAATGTCAGTTCAGCAGAAGACATTCAGTGTTTACATGTAAGGAATCATTTGACCACACACGAATATTCAGACAATCAAGTGAAACTGCGCAAAAGAAAGGTAGGAGGCTTGTAGACTGCAGAACTTTTTCCTAATGTTTTCCTCCAATTTGTTGGTGGTGATACTGTGTCTAATTCACTGGAGAGAAAAAGTGACTATTTCATTAGTTTATCAGGTTCAAACAGTTCAAGACAAATGTCTATACAACAATTAAATTTTTTGGAGCTTTTTTAAAGGTTTGAAAATGGCTGAGCTATGAATTTGGAAGGTACCTTATATTCAATTTATATATTGAAAATATATATATATATTTAATTTTATATGTTTCATATATTCTGTTCAGGGATAAATGAGTACATGTCTTCTTTTTTTGGTTTTCTGCTGCTGTCATTATCTTTTTCCTCTTAGGAAAACAGATTGTGTCCAGGGGTTTGGAAGCCTTATTGAAAAAGAGAGCACAAGGAAAAAGTGAAACAAGATTTTAAAAGGAGTGGAAATATTTTGCAGAAGTTCTTTGGTCTTTAGCTCAGCCCCATGAGCATATGTTCTTGCAAAAACAAGTATTGCTGAATCTGAAACAATATTTTGTAATTTTAAAGGAACCAGGGAATTTCACTGTCTTCACTGAGCAAGGAAGGGTATCATTACAAAATTTTAATGGAGAGATTCCTTGGAATAAAACTCTGATTGGCTTTAATGGAAGGAGATGTGCTGATTGTGGCACTATGGAATTTCATCTTAAAGTCTGGCTTCCCCAGTTATGCTGCTTATTCTAGCCAATAACCAATTTGTAATTGTTTACTTCTCTTTGCCTTTTTTTTTTAATTTGACATCATCCAGCTTCTTTTGTCTGGGCTTTTTTATACATCTGGTTTCTTTTAATTGTGTGGGTTTTGTCTGTCAGCCACAGTGCCTCAGTAGCTGTTTCACTAAAGCACAAATTCACATATCTGAAGTACTCCATGCCCACACAGCATCCGGAGCTGCTGACCATTGCTTCCTTGTGTAGTCTCTTTGGTAATCATAATGCTGGATTAACATGGTGAGGAGATGTAAGCGAGTTTTGCCAAAGGTCTCAGAAGTCCTCACAGCCAGTCTTCTTTTGGTAGCTCATGCAATCACAGCTAATGAAGTTCAAATATCTCACAGTAAGAATATCTCAGAGTTACAAATAAGAAACAAAAATGTGACTACAAGTACCAGAAATGTTAATGAAAACGGTTCAAGTTTTAAAAAAGAAAATTAACCAAATTAACATTGTAGTTGAGAACTAATTGACTATTATAACCATTTCTCAGCTGTTTTACTTTGGCATCAAATTTTCTTTTTAAGTATAGTTATTGATATTGATGTGTACATTTCGTATCATTAGCAAGATGCAGCATGCTATATTTTTTAATAGTTTTGATTTGATGCTAGTTTCCTTGTATCTCCTTGGATCTTGTTTTGAGGTCACATATTCACCTTTTAATTGTACACTCATGAGAACAATATTTGAGAATGTATGTATGATTTGTATTTGTGCCATTAAATATTTTAAAAGACAGACTATAAAAATTCCACTGAGACTAACAGTGAGAAAAACTAAGGAAGGAGATGAGCATAAAAAGGAGCAAAACAAGATGTTTCTTCAAGGAAGTTTGAGCATTACATGGCTGCAACTGTAAGATTGTGTGTAATGTAAAAGGGAATGGAGTCTGTAAATCTCAAGGAGACTTCATTCTACTTTGGTTAAAGAAATCTTTGCCAACCACTGTAACATGAATGGCAAAAGGGAAAAGATATGATCTGCTATTGTTTGTGGTATTATTTATCTCTAAGTTCACAGGACGCTTCTACAAACAACATTCCTGCATAAAGGATTTTCTCACTTATATCTGACCATGCACTACTTTCCAAAAGCCTGTCTGGGTTGGTAATAGTGTGCAATGAAAAATGTGCCTATGTTTACAAACTTCCCCTGAAAGCCACTTTTGTAATTTTAAGAAAACACTAGAAAAACTGCAGACTTGAAACTGAATCCATCCATAAAAGCCAAGTATTTGCTTTGCAGTGACAGGAAGACTTAAGGGATTGGGAATGGTATATAAAACCTTTTCTCTCAAGGTCAGCAGTTCAAACAGTGCAGTTAAGGCCTAAAACACACTACGGCCTGATTAATGCTCAGTGTCAATTATAGCTGCACATAAACATGTGCCCATAAAGATCAGAATATGGGAAAAGGCACATGGAAATTAATTGCTAAAGGTATTTGGGCTCCCAAATCTTGAGGTAAAGGTGCTCATCTTCAGGCATTTTCATAATAGTTAAAACTTAGGACCTCTGGGTAGACTTTTACTCTTGCTGATACTAAATTCTTTTGCAAATCTGTTCCTCGTTAACATATTTTAAACTGTTTTTAATTGTGTCAATAGAGCATGACCTTCCCTCTTATCTCTCGATCAACTGTCTTCAAACCAGAGCTGAGGTGAGAGACAGTGTGGATCTGATATGCTTGCTCTGTAGACAGATGCGGGTTCGAGGGCTTAAGGGCTTAAGGTTTAGCATCTTTGACCAACACTAACTCCATTGCAGTAAATTGCTTTAGTCATGATGGATGTACTGCCACTGAAGATGCTTTTTGCAAACAAATCCAGCTGTTGCAGCATTCTTTGCTCCCTCAAGTCACCCGGGTTCAAATGTTCGAAGCACAGCACCCTCTTTTCCTTCGCTTTCTCAGAAAGACTTCCTAAGGCTCGGAAATAGGAAGGACCTGAATTAGATTGTGAGAAGTTAATGATATTAGGTCTAATTGAAAGATACATAATAATGAAGCTTTCCTGTTTTTCCTGATTTGATAATCAATTCAGTTCATCCACAACATGAAGCTTATGGTTATTAATGGTTCAGACTAGCAGAAACATAAATGGATTAACTATATGCGGACAAGCCAGTTAGATGCTGGTTAGTATTAGAGAAGATAGTATGCTTTCTTGGGTTAAAGAAAATTAAATTTTAAAATGGTCACTTCCCAGAATTGTACATTAATCTTTGGAGCTAAAGAGCAAACTGTAGTGCTTGGCTATCAAAACAGCTCACATGTATGTTCACATGTAAAAAACAACATAGTTTTTAGCAAAAGGTATTATACAAAACTAAAAAAGCACCAACTATTAAGAGAATACCAAAAAAAGGACGCTATTTAATTATTATGCACTGATTTGTAAATGGAAGAAAACAGACATTATCTCATACAGAATCTGTCAAATTTTTGCATGTGGTCTATTTTCTTTTTTCTCCAAGCTGTTCATCTCATCAAGTTTAGGCAAAGACAGGAAATTCCCTGCTGGGGAAATATTGAGAAAGTTCACAAATGCAGCAGAACTCTAAAAATTAATTTCAGTTCTTTTTCAGCAGAAAAAAGAACTACTTCATTCAGCACGAGCATTAAAAGTAGGTCGAGGCATATAGTTTTCCAGTAAGTTCTCCCCACTCACTTCCCAAACACAATTACAGCTGTGCTGTTGCAGCCAGAGATGATCAGCATTTTGCAAATGCAATTTTTAAAAAAAGGCCCATGCAGCTCTTTTAAATTATGAATTGGTAGAGTAGAAAATCAACACTGTAAATTGTCTCTCTAAGTAATTTGAATAAAAATCCATTAAGTTTAAAAAAAGTGAAATATTATCAAACTCCACTTACAAAACAAATTTTGGCTTGTTCCGTATACTTCATTGTTCTTCCACCATCCTTTCCTCTTAGATTTTATTCCTAGAGATCATTCAATATAATTGGGAAGAAAACAGCTACAGAAATAACTGTGACTGTTCATCTCTCTCCTGTAGGACAATGTGGTTCCTTTTGGTGGTCTGCTTAGAAGCTTTCCAGTTTCAAATAGATGATGTAATCTCAAAGTTATTCCTGTGAGGCCAAAGAATATAAGTCAGGGCTATTTCTAATGCTCATTATTATTGTTACTTTAGTCCAGATTTCTAGATCAAATAATGTGTGATTTTCAAAGGATGCTTAAGGACACAGCTAATGTCAGCATAACAGCAGCTGCCAGTGTCAATAAGTTGAAAATTAATTTAAGAGTAAGATTAACTGAAGACTGGCAGTAAATGTCAAAAGAAACCTGGGTAGAAGGTTACCTGTAAGGATACGTGTCTTTGGGACAGTGCCTTTTCCCCACAGGAAAGTTGTTAGTTTTTAGAACATGGTTTTACATTTCCGGTACCTTTGCAACAAATTTCTTTATTTCAACAATTATAATTATATTAATGTAAGAAGGCAAAAAAATTACTTACTTAAATTAAGACTTTTCCATCCATGTTTCCTTCTTGAGTATTATGCATGTCCATGGGATGTGAAGGCTGGCTCTCTTCCATTACAATAGAATTATATTTTGTTTCACAACATTAAGGCTATGATTTTTGGGGCAAGTTAGAAAGGTTCTTCTAGCTTTGATTTGTACCACCATAAAATAATTTCAAAGGAAATTTATAAAGCTTTGCTTGATGGTTCATACTAAGGTAGTGGGATAGGTAGTAGGAAAGCTTCACAAAAAACCCATGAGGTACCTGTTTTACTGAAATAGTTTCTTTGCAATTCTTTCTGTGCCATCTCTTCTATCCTCATTGTATGATCCTTTTCAACTGAGCACTTAAAAGTAATATGGTCTTGTTGTGAGTAAAAATATCAAACATTGTAGGTATTTTTCTTATTGTATTGATATTTGTGTACTGGAGTTTCCAGCCCTACCACCAGTATGTCTTTCTGAAGTCTTAATCTCCATTTAACTCCATTCTGTCTTTTTTGAGTTGTAATAATTTAATGATATGTCCTTCTTTGCATTTTTTTAAATTTTATTTAAAGATTCTTACAGTGGTTTTGTTATTTCTATTTCATATGAGCTGGTTTCATAGGGATGCAGCCTAAACTATTGCTACATAAGTAGTAGGATGTAGGCTTGTTAGGGTTGCACAGCAACAATAACTCAGACAGATCAATACAGAAAAAAGCAGAGAAGATAAAAGCAAGAATAAAAAACAATAGGAATGTACAGGAAATCTTTATTAAAAATGGAAATATGCATTTTGTTGTATTCTGATTTTGCAACAGGGAATTAAATTTACCTTTTTCTGAGATGCAGTCCGCAAATGTGTGTCAGTCAGAGGAAGATGACAGCTTTAAAAGTTGGTGATTTTCCAAGTCAATAAACTTTCATTATTAATTTAATAATTCCATATTCAAATATGATAAATAAATAAAAGTCATTTTTCAGTTTGTTTTCCCATTGAGTATTTTAAAAGATAGTCATCTTGCAAATATTCTAGTGGGGGAATCCAAAACCAGGGAAGAAATATCTAAAATCATAATGATCACTAGAAATTCTGAAAGTGTGGACAGTCATGAATGTTGTTTGGATGGTTGTTAAAAGACCAAGGTTTCTGTGCTTCATTATAGTCATGGAAGACCAAGTCCCAGCTGCTTAGATCTAGTATTGAAAAAGATTTAATAGATGTCAGTGGAACTATTTTGTTTTTGGAGTATGCTTAAGTGCCTTGCTGAACTTGGGTGTTATAATAATTTGTAGCTTTAGAGACAATAGAAGCTAGTTAATATAGAGGTATCTTCATGGTAAAATTACTTTCAAATCATATGGTTCAATTCAGACCTGCACTTATGCCAGAGTAGCTTCATTTTCATATACAGAGATAAATAATACAATCTTGGTGTCTAGGACATTATTTTCGTAATTTTGTAAAGGACAATGGCAAATGCAAGTATTGAAAATATGATCTTTTTAAAGATGATCTTTCAAACAGTGGAAATCTACTTTACCAGGTGTGAAATTTGTACTTGGTTTTGTTCCATTTCTGCCTTTCTTATAATTTTCAAACATTATGTAGGGTTTTTTTAAAGATTCGCCAACTTTCTAAAGGTTTTAGAGAGGCGCATTGATCTGTTTATCCAAATTCATAATGTGAATATGAGCACCATCAAAAATTGGTGAGAGATCTTAAGCCACAACAGCTTTTTGAAAGGTAAACTACACACAACTCAGAGCTACAGTCTGTAGTGCTAGTACAGTGGGCAAGCATTACTGAAATCCACAGTTGCTTCACCACAAGGAATTTGCTGCATTTGCACATTGCTTTTAAGCAGTCATGTTTTTGAAGGCATTGGGAAGAATCTGGCAAGAGATGCAAGTGAAGCAAAACAAATAGTATAATTTCTTTGAAGAAAATAAAGAAACCTTCTTGGCTGTCATGAATATTTGTTTCTCTTTTCTGCACTGAAATCTTGCTTTCTAAATTTACCATTTAATAATGAAAATGTGGTTCAAAAATATAAATGGACTGAAACATTTGGATTTACATTTTTAAAAATTATATGCATTTTCTATGGTAATTAGTAGAAAGTGATGGTCACAAAAGCACTCCTATTATTGTGGTTGCATGACCACGAATTTTCTCTATTACTTTCACAAAAATATGTATCATAAATATTATCTGCATCTGGGAAGCTAAAGAATGCTTTCCCACAGACTTCCTTTATGTTTGGACTGAAGTATGATGTATTTCAAACAATGTGAAAAGTATTTAAAACAAGTTCAGAACAGGATGGGATGATTGCCAGGCCATTACAGTATAACCTTTATGCAAATTTTACTTTGGCACATTTTTGTGACAGTGTTCAGCAATAAATTTTCAAGGCTGACAGTGTTGTCTAGACTGCAAACCAAGAGACTGTTGCACATCAAATTATGCTTGGAGCTGAGCTACCAAAAATGGTCATGAATGTATTTGTATTTATAAGCAATTTGTAGTTACACACTACTGCTTCACCAAAATCATCTACATGCTACTAGGGACCAGACTAGAAAGCTTTAGTTTCCTGCAGTGTGTACTCAGAGATGACAAAAGAGAACTTTGTCCAGTTCTGTAATACTTATTGGCAAAAAACTTCTAAAACATTTTTTGTTTTGTTTTTAAAATGGATCTTCATAAACTCCTTACTGGCCAATTATTTACCATCTGCACTCTATAAATTGTCAGTGGTAGTCATGTTAAATGGGCCAATGACCCCTTGCTAAAATGACACTAGATTTTTAATTAACATCAAACTATTGAGGGAAAAGGTTTTGGAAGGAATGAATAATATGTAAAACCTTTAACAAACGGGAAGCGGAGTTAAGACATTTGGAAAAAACACCCTGGACTACATGACATCACTGTCCACAACACACTTTTCTGTTGGTTAAATAAAAAGCTCTTTTTGAAATGCATTTACTTCCTAGAGCTGTTCCTCTGGCACATTTATAAGCATAATGTTCACTTTGAATTAACCTTCAAGTGAAAACAGAGAGATCCAAGAGGCACACTGAGATACAGCTTCCATCCAAAAACAGTACTTACACCAGTAATCAGAAAAGACAGTATCAGAGCACTGCTGCCTATATGAAAGAGCCTTTGATGCCATAGCTATGGCAGAGCAGCTTTTTTAGACACAACTGTCTACTACAGACATAACCTGTGCTAAAAATAAAAGGTTTTTAGTGACAGAGAGGAACAGCCTACCCTGGCCAGCTCTGGGAGCTGAGGATTTACAGCAATGTAGTCTTTGCCACCACTGTCAAGTACCTTGACCATAGATGTGTGGTGGTGGATTAATCCACAGGAATCCAACCAATTCCAATGTGATAGTTAAGAGCAGGCAAATAAAGAGCCACTCTTGTTGAGCTGAGCTGCGCCAAGGTGGGAGCCATCTGTAAAGCTTATTGAGAGATTTTTTTTTCTTGTTGTTTTATTTTGGTTGGGCTTTTTTCTTGTTTTGTTGTTGTTTTTTTGGGTTTTTTTTTAATTCCCATCATAATGGTACATATGACTGAAACACCTAAAACATGCTGCTTGTGCTTGTTTCCTTTTACTGCTCTATCTCAAAGGTGACATAAGAGGCTTGTGAAGGCAAGGCAGTTTATGCCACAGAAGATACACATGGTGCATTGAATATGTCTTTACAAAATGAAACAATACTGCTGCTGCTGCCAAAAGCTATTCCAAGATCCAGAGGATATAGCCAAAAATGGTCATGAATTCAAATTTAGTGGGATAGTCTTCCTCTTTTGAAAAAAAAACCGACTAGGCAGCAATGCATGCATGAGCATCTGTGTGCGCTGAGGTAAATGTATGGCAAATATATACCAGATCCCTGCTGCTTTTCATAACTCTGTCACTGTGGATGTCTAAAACTTTCACAACAATGGAACATAAGAACTTGATTTATGCACACAATGCTAATGAGAAATTGGGCCACTGTACAATGAAGTTGCCCTTCAATATTACAGCAATAACTGTCATATCTGAAGTTTCACACTGTCTTTGCAGTCTCACCTTACTTGAGACTTAGAATAGCAAATGCAATATGTATCTATGTTAAATAGAAATCTATTTATCCTTTTCTGTAAGTTGCCTCCTTCCTAAACTTTTTTTCACACGGCGCATCCAATTAAATAAAGGTTTCTTTTTGAATATCCTGAATATTTTCATAATGTATTATGAAAGATGTTTAAGGATCTGATTATATTCTTGCATTACATGTTTTAATCTTTTAGTTGGCATCCTCAAACTTCCTAAAAAAAAGATGGTTTGCATGCGCTACTAATCATTGATATGTGATTCATGGCTGTTTGATATGAAGGCATGAAAAAATTCAACAGTGTTAAAGCTAATGGCTTGTGTTGCATGTAATTTTACCTTCAAAATATTTTAAAAGCTGACACCTTTATTACACTGAAAATGAAAAAGTGCAGCCAGAAGCCAAACTTCGGTAATCTAAATCAAACTTTCTTACATCCAGATTTCCTGAAAAACACTTTTCTTCTGCCAAATTTTATTTATCTCACAGATTTAGTAGTGATTCTATTTGCATATTACACCTCAATGCATCTACTGAATTTGTTCCAGCATGTTATATTTACCTCTTTACAAAAACTCTACTGCTTGGTGTAGATGATGGCAAGATGATCAAGTGCTAAACTTGTGCTAACACTACACTGTTTAGGATTTCTGTAGGAAGTAAAATTGCCAGAGAGTAAATCAGAGAAGAAGAGATAGTCTCTCAAGGCCTGTCTTTTTTCCACTATCTTGGAGGTGGGATAAGACTAGAAAATAAAGATGTGAAAAACATTTTCTAGGTAAAGTGGTAATTCAACTCTAAATTGCACAAAACTTTCTCAGCTCATGAAAAAAGAGCTCAGCTCTTTCTCAAGACTAATATCGAAGGTAATTTGAGGAGATGTTCTTCTATATTAGTACCTTGATTAATATTCTTGTGTGCAAATCTTCTGAAAGACTCACAATTTATCACATTTCACAAACATTTTATTAAGATTTTAGAAAATTTAATTTTGTTTTAATTTTTACTGTGGCTTCTTTTGCCAGATATGTTTTAAATTTATGGATTGTAATTTTGCAGACTGAAGCCCTATGGCTTCAGTTTCAAAATAATTATAATAATGGGGAAACAAGACAATGTTATGACAATGGGGAAACAAGCTTTAATCAGATTCAGAAGAAATACATGTACTCCTGAATTTTGCTTTCTTGGAAATAGTAACAGTGGTCTTAGATTAGAATGTCCCTATTTTTTTTTTCTGGGTTATCCATACTTCCATACTCTCTGTCAGACTCAAAAAATTCCTTTTTCATCCAGAGTCTTCTAGTCAGGGTATTAAGAACATTGATTCTTCCCTCTATGCTTACCTTTTCACAAATGCTTTGTTGTTTAGGGTTTTGTCCCCTTTTCATGTACAAAAACTGAGTGCGATATTGAGAATTTTAGCCATTTGGAGCCCATTTCCTTATAAGGGAAAGATTACCTGGTGACATGAGCATAATGTGTATTTTATTCCTTGCAAGCATCATCATTTCACAGGGTTTGATTTCAAGGCAGCAGCCAAGCAGAGCTCTGTAGTCACATGCAGGAATTAGGAAAGAAATATGAAGTTATTGGCGAAATGGGTGAGTGACTTTCCTGACTCTGTTCCACTTTGGTATGAGGGGAGAGTGGTCCCAAACACTCTCAAACACTTGCTCTGTAGTAGTGGTGGTGGTTCCTAGACCTGTTATCCAGCATTCATTCAGTTGTCTAAAATGTGTACTCAAGCCTAATGTATTTTTTTCACAGGTTCCTTAGTGGAGAGAGTCTGCAGTGACTTTGTCCCTGGTTATGGTCTCTCCCTGTCTCCCTCAGTCGTTTCCATTATGCTTAGTTCATGGAGGATAAACTCTCCTGTGTCAACAGCATTGCCTCATGAGGCATAATAATGACAGTTTAAATGTCAGCACTGTTACTCACCGATGATTGTCTAAGGGTTTAAATCGCAATTTCTTACTTTTTAGCCACTCTGTTCAGAGGGAATGTTTTCCAGCAGCAACATATAATTGTGGAACTTTGATCTTTGCTTTGAAATGTCTTTTTGAGTGTAAAGAAAATTCATCTATGCTGAGAACAACATTAGAAGCTATTTCTGGAGTTAGACCAGGATTCTGAAGGTGAAAGGACACTTCTCCAGCTCTCTCAACAAGTCCTTGGGAAAGTTAAAAATAAGTCTAGCTGAAAAAAAATTGGCACTTGTTATTTGAGAAAATTTCTTTATTCCAGGAACTGCCTCATGTAGCAGAAATTTATTTACCATCTGTGTAGACATGAAAAATTTTCCATCTTACCAGATACACAACTGAAATAGCAACAGATATTCTGTCCCAATGGTTTCCACTGACCTCTCTTTTAAGGGAGTGTTGTAAAAACTTATGAAATGTTTGTGCTCTCCAAAGAGGGGTTGCTCAGTTAATAGACCATCTGTCAAACTCTAGGTTCTGATTGTGACCTCTAATAATGTCACCTCACTGTTGCTAAAGCATGTCACTTGGGGGAGAGTAAGGAGGAACTCATAGACCAAATAGAAGAAAATTTATTAGGTTTTGAAATTATAGTTCCATTTTTAATTAATATTACATTATTGACTTTAAAAAAAATAGTCACTTGAGAAATTTAGTTTCTTTAACTACAGATGTGCTTCCTTAATTTTACAGCTATGCAACTGCAGGCGGAGGAAAAAAAGTTAGAAAAAAAAAAAGGTGCCACCACCAAAAATATCCCTACTGATTCTTAAAGTATCTCTAATCCTTTAAAATATGAAGCAACCTGCCTGTAAATCTGAATACCACGTCTGAGTATTCATATGAGTACACAGGCCAGAAACCGATGCAAACAGTTCCTGGGAGACAGAAAAGCAGAGTTCAGGTAGAGATGTCAGAGTGCACAAGCTTAAATTCTGTTTGTTGCTACTGCATTGATTTCTTTCTCTCATGTATTTGGTGGATACATTTTACTTTTGTTTTTAATGCACATTAAGACCCCTCAAGAACTATGTGGGCCAATGCTTAGTTGATGCTTAGGTGGATTTTTTGATTCCATCTACCAAAGTATTTGTGTGATTAGCAAGTTTGGTGTTCAGGGCAGTTGTCAAAAGTTTCCTCTCAATTCAGAGGTCTGATTTGCTGAAAAAAATTAAAAAACCCTATCTACTGTTCTTATTATAATTGAAGGGCTTTTCTGCTTATCTAGTTTTAGCTGCCTCTCTATACAGGGTGTTTGACTGAAGGTATTTAATCCTAAATAGGTCTATCAAAGATGCTTTTGCTTTCATAATGCTGAGTCTCTGAACTAGATATGTGATTTTTTTTTAACTAAAAGTCTTAGTGAATACTTTAATCTGGAAATTCAAATATGTATTTTAAACTTATTTTATCTTGGATATCTGTATAACTTTTTTATTTGATTGCATGTGGTAAGATAAGTTACTGTTTCAGCAAACTCATGTAGTTGTGAAAATGAACAGGTCTAATTTTTAAGTCATTCTATATTCTTTCTTGCTGCTGCTAAATCACCTACAATCCCAAAGTGAGGAAATTACAATTTATATTATCAGTGTTCAACTGAATGTTGTTTAACAACCTGAACTTTACAATACGAATTGCAGTTCCCAGGGAAAAAGAAGGTTTCAATTAGGTTTGTGCTAGTGGGGGGTTAAGGTACATATGCACTATTGTGTTTTAGTTTGGGCCAGCAGCCTTCTTTTGAAGGGACTTTGATGTGTGACATGATATAAAGCATGAGAGGTGAATGATATCAGATGGTGAGATTAAGTGTGTGCTCTCTGATTTGATAGCTGCAGGGCAGAGTTGATAGATTAATTCATTGATTCACAAAGAAAAAATGCATTTTGGAATTATCAATATTTAGGGAAAGTTTTTGAGATATTAGGGAAGAAAATGTACCTCAGAGGGTAGCAGATTCAGATCTGTACAGTGCAGGAAGCATGAACTGAAAGACATAGTCATAGGATTTTGCATTCCCATCACTTGCAATGTGAAAATGTCAAACTCTGTCCTCCACCCCAAACAAACTGGTTGCAAGATGCATAATTGTTATGACTTTGAGACGAATGACTATCAAAAAAAGAAGAGAGATTTTTAAAATAGGTCAGTACATCACAGTTTCCTTTTAGGTGAATTTGATAAATATTCCCTGCTAGAAGAATATAGATTTCTATCTATAGAATATATATTTAGCCCCTAACAAACTAGGCAGTCTCTTGAGATTTTTATATGTTTTGCTTTATCTTTCTGAAATGTACCACATGCAATGTAAAACTAGTAAATAATATTTTCCTCCTGTACTTGTGCTTTCTAGTTCTCTCACTAATTCCCAGTAGTCTTGTGGTAATGTGTTCATTCTGTTGGCCAGCTGTTCAGCTCTCCATGAATGCATCCTCCTGATGTGCATTTCCCAGCATTTTACAAGTCAATGTCCTTTTCCACTTCAATATAAAACTTTTTTGAAAACAAAACTGTGTACCACTGGGAATCTAGACAGGGAATCTAATGTAAACATAATCAAACTCATTGAGGAGTTAAGAAATGCGTATAAGCTTTTAAAGTGTGTTTGAAATAGAAGTAGCGAGTCTTTCGTACTAGGGTTTTGAGCTGTTTGGGTTTTGTTGGGGTTTTTTAGGGTTTTTTGTTTGTTTTTGGTGGGAGTTTTTTGTGTCTGACACAATTACCTTTATTTTACTTCTACTGCCTATAGTAGAAATGAACTCTTCGGTTCCTTTCTTTAGGTCCTTGGTAGTAGGACCCAATAGTAAAGCAAACAATGCCATCCACCACTGGAATTGATATTAACTTCAGTCTTTGGTAAGGACAGAGTTGTGGGCATCAACAGTCAAGTTTGTCTGTACAAGGGAAATAGAAATTGTACAAGCAGCCTAAAATAAAATGAACTAATTTCTTCCCTCTTGGAACATGTTCTTCACAAAAATGGCTTGTGGGATTATTAAAGATCAAGTGTTAAGAGAGCTGAAAATAGGGATGGTTTTCTCCCTGGTACTGTCCCTGATTCTTCAAGACAAAAGAGAAATTTAGCAGCTAGAAATTGTACTCTCTGGTCACCCCAAGGCAGTTGGGCATAGATTTTGTGAGGCTGTGATAATCAAAAATGCAAAGGAAATGTTTGTGTACAATGTATTTTAGGAGTCTTTGTTTATTGTGGTGAAGCATTACGTTTCATTCATTGGTATACAGCCCTTGGATTCAACTTGAAATTTAATTCTGTACAGACAGGGATAAAACTGTTGTGCATAGGATTCTGTAACAGTCTAATGTAGTTTATAGTGTGTATTTTGAATTTGGGCCATTTGTCTTGCCCATTTGAATTGCTCTTCTTGTCTAACATTGACTGGGATTTACATCCAGGCCACAGTTTCAGCAGGTAGAGAAAATGTGGAGTCTGACTTAACTCAGTAATGCATGAGGAAGCTCTGTGTCAAGAGGAATCTATGGCATCTACTTGATAACATTGTTGTTCATTCTCTGCTTGAGTGATTCCCATTACTCCATGACAAATAGTAAGATTTGTCTTTTCTACCATGACCAAAACATAAAATTTTACCTTTCTCTCTGAGTCCCCATGTCATATGCACACGTATTATGTGGCAGTGGTTTTTTGGTCATTTTTGGTGGCATGTGGAACAGTTGTTTGTGATTTTATAGTTTCACTTGTTCTATGTTCTGTAGGAAAACAAGTACTCACTTGTTCTAGTTTTTTCTGTTCTGTATAAATGATCTCAATCTGTGTATTGTTTGTGTTTTAAAAGGAAGCATAAGAATTGCAAGAAATAATCTTTGTAGAAGCTTTTTTTAAAAGCTATTATATACTGCTTTTAAAAGCAGTATATAATATTTCGCCCATAATCTCCAGTAAACTTCCTGAATTTTTTATTTGTTTTTTAGGGAATATAACCAAAATTTAGCAAAGAGGAGTCCCTGATAACAGTATCAGTGCAAGCATGAATAAATAAAACCAGAGAAATTACATATGCTCAGTCAAAGGCAGAGCTGGTGTTAGGACTTAGAAGCTCCTTGAATTCCAATATTCAATATGCTTTGAGAACATATCATTCAGGAAAAATAATAATTTCATTATTATGCATATTTTAAATAGTTAGTAGATTAACATTAAATATGTAACTTGTAAAAGGAATATCTCAGTTGAAATAATAAAATGTACAGAAACAATCAGAGAGACAGTAGAAAAATAGTTTGGATGTGTTCTGGAGATTTTTTTGCAAGCTTCAGCCTATTGACTGGCCTCTTGTAGCCAGAAACTTCAGTCCTGGACCTAGGTCAGTGCAATCACAAGCACAAATACAGGCTAGGCAGAGAATGGATAGGGACCAGCCCTGAGGAGAAGGACTTAGAAGTCCTGGTGGATAAGAAGCTCAACATGAGCCAGCTATGAGCACTTCCAGGCCAGAGAGCTGACTGTGTCCTGGGCTGCATCAAAAGTGTGACGAGCAGATCAAAGGAGAAGATTCTCCCCCTCTACTCTAGTCCACTCCCACAAGATATCCACTTGGAGTACTACAGCCAGTCCTGAATGCAGCATAAGTACTTCCCAACATAAGAGGGACGTGTGCCCACTGGAGCATGTTCAGAGGAAGCCAAGAAAATTCTCAGAGAGCTGAAACACCTTCTGTGAAGACAAGCTGAGAGAGCTGGGGTTGTTCAGCCTGGAGAAGACAAGGCTACTGGGAGATCCTGTAACACCCTTACAGTATTTGAAGGAGATGTACAGGATAGATGGAGAGACGTATTACAAGAACATGTAGCGGTAGTACAAGGGGAATGGATTTAAATTGAAAGACTGTAGGTTTAGATTGGACATTAGGAAGAAATTCTTTAATATAAGGGTGATGAGGTACTGGAACAGATTGCCCAGAGAGGCTGTGGACTCCCCATCCGTGGACATGTTTGAGGTCAGATTGGAAGTGGCTTTGAGCAGCCTGCTCTAGTGGAATGTGTCCCTGCCCATGGCAAGGGAGTTGGAACTGGATGATCCTTAAGGTCCCTTCCAACCCAAACCATTCTATGATTCTATGATATGATCTTTTAGGAGTGCTTTTATTACTTCCACTTTTGCCAGATATTTAAAGAGAGTCATCTTGGCAGTTGCTGGAGCCTTCCACATTTCCTTTCACCGAAAGTCAGAAAATATGCTTTCTAGGTAGTTATGGAGATATTTCAGATATCTAATGTCAAAAGAACCACTTCACCTGGGACAGAATATGGCTACTTGCCACAGCAGCACAAAAACTGGGTGTACTCGTGAGTAGGAAATGGATGAAAAATTACAAATCTGGAATGATGCCCATTTATTGTCTTCTACTGTACCTTAACCATTCACATCAATATGAGTCATACAGAGAGATCCTATTCTTTGTCACTTGCTGGATTCATTTGGTATGACAATTGTTCTACAAATCTACAGTCTGTTTATAAGGAGTAAAAGGGTTTCATGACTATGACAATATACTGATAGAGAAGGATAGAGAAAAATTCATTAAGAAGGAGCAAGTCTCCAATGTTAGCAAGTAAAAGCCTCATGATTATGACAGTGTATATTGATAAAAGGACACAGAAAAATTTATTACGAAAAATCTTAACATTTTATTTAAATGAACTGCCTCATGTAAGCCAGAGTTCCTACAATTAGGCAGTCTTTGTTAAAGTACACTGCAATGGAATTTACTAACCAAAAGATAACGCTTGTTCCTTGAAAGAAAAACTGAAAAGATTTGATAATTAGCTCTCAGAGGACTCCACTGGTTATCTTACAGCTGTGGAAAAAACAGTAGAGACCTATTTATTGACCTAGCTATCTGATAAATCAGAAAGAGATCAGTGTCATGGAATCTTTTTGAACAGACCACCTCCTGACACTGGGAAAGATGCAGATGAGGTCAAAACCCTCAGCTTCCTGTCTCAGAGAGGAAAAGGAGAAAAAAAATATCTGAAAAAAATAAAGCTAAACAGAGTTGCTTTGGAAATGTCTAGAGATAAAGGAAGCAGGGGAAAACATTAAAAAAAAAAAAAAAAAACTTGTTAAATGTAGCAAGACAATACTTGCATTCAATAAATACAAAAAAAAATTCCTTTCTGATTTATACTTTTTCCAATTTGATTACACTGTCAGAACTGAGTATGAAACATGAAAAACAGTAATGAAACATCCCCAGCAGTCAAAATCATAGCAAACACAGTTATTACCTACCCCACTGACCAGAGCATTAAATACACTTTTAAATGCTACCACTTAATGGGTGGATCAGAGAAACAGGGTTCAAAACAGAGGGGTATTCAGCATTGTTACTTAAGTCAAGTTCTTCTTTAGCCTTGGAAATAACTTACCTTGCCTGTGATTTTCACAGCTTTAAAACAGTGTTAATATTTTCCTTTGTCATGTGCAATACAAGTTTAGCTGTATTAAAGATGCACAGAAATGCTGTAATAAGAACTTTGCAATTACCTGAGATACATATGTGAAAGTTCCCCAGGAGCCCTAAAATCTTTAAGAGCTGCACTGTAACTCTTGCTTGTTGCACTTTCTTCTATTCTGTCTTAAACCTCATGGTTTGTTCCCAGTGAGGACAGGTCCCCTGCCTGCACTTAAAAATCAAATTTAGAGGAAATTAAGCAATTCCATGTAAAATATGTTAGATGTGTGCCATTAGTCATTTTCATGTGCTTTGTCTCTCTACATACAACTTGAGGGAACTGCATTTTCCAATGCCATTTTCTGTCATTCTCTGTATGAGTAGTTCCTTTCACCTCTCTGTCTTTCTTCTTTTCAGGAAGAATATAAATACTCAGCCTCTTTTGAGGTTGCTTCAAAATAACAATTCAACTTAATTGCACATTTAGAGAAATTTATCTTCTTAAGCATAAACATCTGTAGAGTAACTGTGCCCTGGATATGAGAAAAATAAAGTCGTCAAATGAAAAGACTTTTCCTGTTTGCCCTGGGTGACAAACATAGCAGAAGGATGCAAATCAGATTGGTTAAATCCTAATCTTGTTGCTAGCAAAACCTGGGTTATTTCATAAGGCCTCAGATTTTACCAACAGCCTGATAATAAAATCTATTCACTCATATTTTAAACTAAGAGCCAAATGGTATTTTGCTCCTGTTGCTAAACTCATTTGACTTAGTGAAACAGCCATATTATCATTTATGTCTCACGTTGTCATGAGTCAGAGGAAGCAGGATTTAACTAAAGCAGTTATGGAACTGCAGTTTATATTTTATTGGAAATTCTATAACAATTATGCTTTTTTCTTACTCCCCTGTGCAGAAGGATGTGTTTGATAATAGTGACATTCGTTTCAATACAGTTAAGTATTGAAGTATACAGGAAGACATACTTTTAGATTACAAATGACTTATTCTTCAAATTGAGCAATCACCAGTCCACCACCACTCGCCACCGGATGCTTTGAATGTACTTGAAGTCCACAGTGTTCTCAGTGCAATTCTTCCTTGGGGAGGCCAGCTGGTGGGGACTAGAAATCCGCTACAGCTGGTCTCAGCGCTGCCTTTGGCCTGAGTCAGGTTCTTTCTCCAGACAGGTATTTCTGCTGTGAGTTTGTGAGACTGTAGTTTCGCTCTTTTGGCCTCACTAGTGAATCAGTAGCCAGAGTTTTCATGCGTTTCTTTCTTCCCCTGAGCTGATTTTGTCATGGTGTGTTAAGTCAGTAAAAGTTGGCATATACCACAGATAAATATCAAGCCAAATAACCTGATATTAAATGTATGTATATTAAAGTGTAGGGTTGGTAATCCTTTCATTCCACTGGGATAATGCAGTCATACCTCATGAGATAATGCTTGATTAAATTTGGAAAAAAAAAATACTGGAGTATACTTAAACACTCTCAAGCTGGTTATCTCAAGTTCTCTAATAGAAACATTTTGATTGTATGAGGACATAGGCTAATCTGTGCCAGCTGTTCTGTAGTTAACTATTCCGAAAGTCTCATTCTCCCTTCCCAAGCAATTTCTTTTTCTCCGCAGACATATTTCATGCAAAAGCTATGCTGACCCCTAAAGATGTTTTATGTTTTTGTCACAAAATATGGTGACAGTGCTTATTTCTTTTAATATTAGGAAACCTCATATCTAAAAAGGTTTTTTAAAAGTGTAGCAAATGTTTAGTTATTTCTAGCTTTGTGAAGGGTAAATAACCATAACAGCTCCATGGTTATTTTATGTAGGGAAATATAAAGGAAGTATTAAGATAGTAATGTTAGTGTTTCATTATACAGAAAAGAAGTATTATTTTTCAAGAAGTTAATAAAACTTCAGTCAAGAATGTATCCATGTCTTTAATTTCTCACCATGTTTACTGGAGATGATGGCTCTTTTTTACCTTATGGATACACCTAGAAATAACAGGTATAGAAACAGTGTTACTCTGCTGACTTATGCAGTTTTCAAAGATCCAACCAGTAGATATTTTTGCACTTTTAAGTACAGCATATGAGATAAATATACATATAGGTTTGAAAAAAAAATTTTGTTTAAGAAATATCCCATTAGCAAGGGTGACTAGGTTGCACTGGGAGTCTTCTAATTTTCATTCTTCTGAGCTGTAAATCATAGTAATATCAGTCAGATTTAAACCCAGAAAAGCAAGGGATTGAGTCTAAAATTGAGAGGGGCATTTCAGCTTGTTACCAACAAAACATTATTTTATGATAAAAGAAAAAAAAAACTAAAAAAATATGTAACTGCTTCCATTTACGACATATTTTTAAACAAATGTGTAAACTCCATTCTATGGTGGCTTTATAACTTTTGGTGAGGACATGCTACTGTTACTGCATCATCTCTTCTTTTCTGTACATGGAAGCAGACAGTGATATACCCTAGGCTGCCTATTGCACAGCTTCAAAAGGGAATGAGTCACCTGAAAAAATCCAAATGAAATAAAAGTCTGCAAACTTCATTTTTGTTTTGCTTTAAAAAAAGCTTAATAATTAAAATGGCATGTGCTCGGGCATGTTAAGATACCAGAAAACAGAACAATCAGACATTTCCATGCAAATGTAATTATAAATGCAAAATATTATCCAGACTTTGACAATTATGGATATATGAACAAAAAACTTGCTTAAAATATTTAATATTTGAAATGTACTTTACTGCATTCCACCTCAGCTGGAATATGCAGGTATGCAGATAGGAAGCTCTAATGCATACAGGCTGCTTCCTACCCCATGGTAATTCTTCATTATTCTTTAGTAATTCAGTTTACCAACATTCACTGGATCAGTTCTACAGATAGCTTTTGTATGCATCTGATCATAATGTCTCCATTGTCAGTGCCCAGATTCCACCAATCTGAATTTAATTTACCAGATCATATTCAGCGACTAGTCTCATGATTTCAGAAGCACTAATTGGGAGGAAATGACAATCAAATTATTTTATTCTCTTAACTTGAAGGGTTGAACTACTGAAAATGCAATTCAAAACAAAAGTTGAGGATTTGTGAAAATCAGACCAGGTTAGCTGTTGGACTTTTGAATCTCACTTCATAGTTACAGCAAAAAATTTGATCATTCTTAACTTCTGCAGTATCTTACACTTTATTCTTATCAGTTAGGGTATCATATTCTTGAATTAAATAATTGACCAGGAGACATAGTTCTTAATATTACTGCTAAGCCCAGAATTATGATAGTTTCACAACTTTTACTTAGCACCAGTCACTAAATGCATTGAATTTCTATAGTACCATCATTTTTTATTTAATGGTAACACCATATAGTCCCACTAAAGATCCACTAAACTATAACATTGTGAATTCTTGGAAGCTATGTATTTGGTTTTCAATGAGCTGGTAGGGGCCTTCCAATGATGCTCATAAACAGCAGAGAAAATATTTTTGCATCCTTTACTTCCATCAGTTCTAACATCTACTATAATCTGTCCCATCCTTTTGTAGACACAGATTACAGCAACTTTTTGCACTGTCTGAAACGTAAGTAATACTGCAGAAGCCTAATTTTTTCAAAAAAAATATCCTGGTTACTGAGCTAACTGATCATATGTCTTTCTACTGCTTAACTTAACTGATTTTCTACTCAGTTTTTAGTCAGATGAGGTTTAAATCAGACACTAACTTCAGAACACAAGAGATGACTGACTCAGGAGTTCCATCTTGCACATTGGACCTGGGAAGAGTTTTTGTCCTGTGCCCACTGTGCCCATGTTCATACCCAGTCCAGCTGACTCACCTATGGACAATGCTGAACAACCTGTCCTTCTCAGTCTCGGTGTTTCCCTGAGACCTGTGGTTGCCTTTGAAAACTGGCAGCTCTTCTCAGAACAACCCAATTTTTCTGCTTAAATCTTTCTGCAATTAAATCATGAAATGATTAATAAACCACAAATGTCAGTAATACTCTCAATGACTCAATACAGACTTTTCCTAGAGCATATAACTCAAAGAGTCATGAAGGCAAAGTCAAAATAGACTTAGAAAAAATATTTTCCTTCAACACTCTTGAAAAACTGCACTCTAAAAATTTTGAGATTTTGAGATTTTGATGACAATATGCTTCATGAGACACACTTATTTTGCAGAAACTCTTCTTTGTATTTCAAACCGAGGAACTGAAAGGGAAGTTAATTGTGCAGTTCTCCCTACACTTGGGATCTCTTCCTCAGAAAGGAGAATACTTGGCATTTACTTGAGGGTAGGAAGGTTGAATTAGAAAACCAAAATTTGTGATCATTGCCTGTTAGTCTTAGAGCTTTTGCAATCTATGTTACTCCTAGCCCAACTGGTCCTTCAGATCCATGTGAATCATTAAGGATTTGTTTAGTCAGGTGGGCTCATTTCAGTAGGGAATGGATAAGATTTTTTCTACTGGCCTGAAGCACGGATGAATTACACAATAGGCCAGCTAGAATTTCTGAAAATGCTTGGGGGGAAAAAAAAGTACTTTTATTTATTTACTTCTCTTGAGTTAAACTGTTGATATGCTTTCATGCCATTCAGACATGGCAATCACCCCATGCTGAGTTTCCCAAACGGGTAGAACTAAAGACAGAAGAATAAATTTCCCCGCAGCATATTCAAAAAACAGTCTTATTGGATACCTACTCAAAACAGTAATTTTCACTATTTTTAAAATATCCCTTGCTATTTGATGTTCATATCTGAACATTTTAACACTTCATTGATCACAGGAAATATCAGACAACTTGTGAAGAATAACAGCCCAAAGTTATGAATTTTATATTCTTTTTTATTCTCCTTTCTGGAATACTACTTTCTATTAGGCATTGTAAAATTGTGTTTATCCCAATAACTATTTTGGAGAAGAGTTTGGAATTGAATTCAAGTTTGTTGAACATTGGTTAAAACATTTGATTTAATCCTGACCCAGATATGTTTGTCTTTTTTATTCTATCACCTCCTTGTGATAACTCTTGAACTCAAACCTACTATTTCACTTGGTAAAGTCACACTTGGAAATAACATTGACTTCTGAATCTATTTTCCCCTCTTTTATATGCCTTTATAAGTAATGTTTGTATGTGTCTGTGTGTGTCTCCAGCACTGTGGGCATATTTACAATATAAATATGTTGGGTGTTAGTGAAAACTAGAACTTGCAACCAGCTGCACCTCCCATTCAAATTGCCCAGCTCCTAATCACAGTCTGCTGTGTCCTTTGAGGACAGACAAGCTGACACAGACCGACCGACTGAACCCAATTTGAGCAGCATGTCCTTCCTGAGCTGCAGGCACTTCTGCTGCTCTATTCCTGGGAGACAGCAGCTGCAAAGGAAGCTGTCAGACATCAGCTCACCAAAACAGAGGAGAGATGTGCAGGCACATAGAGGTGCTGTAGGCTGAGCTGGGAGGCAAGAACTCACCTCCTAACTGGGTCCAGAGCAAGGTACAATGCTTTTTCTTCCTCTAAGCTGTCAGGGTTGAGCACTAATGCTGTTACCTGCTGAAGCCTGGCTGAAACTTCTGGGGACAAGAAGAAAAAGGAAAATGCTGTGGCCATAACCGAGTCTCAGCTGGACTCATGTCCAGATAGGGCATCACTGATTGGCTTTTCCGTGAGGGTAGAAGCTCAGGTTTCAGCTGAGGCTGTTATTTACTGCTCAGTTACTCCTTATTACTCTCTTGATTAACAGTGTAAACACCTCTTATAGTTTTTAGATAAAGGTTAAAAACTTAGGTATTATACACAATAATCTGTCACATCAATATTACTTATGTGATTTTTTTCCTTTGATTTTTTTTCCTCACCTGAGTACATCCGTGTGAAGTATTTTCAGATTTTATAGAAAAAAAATGAGTTTTCCTTCTGATACTGATGCATACAATTTGGAATCATGTTTTGATTACTGCGGATAGACAAAGTGAAAATCATCAAACAGTCCTTGTATATGTCACACAATACCGATCATGTCTGAGCTATGTTGTAAAAGAAAATAACAAGGTGATAACCCCATGGAAAGCTATTGCTGCTGAATTTTCACTTTAGTGGCAATAAATTATGGGTGCTTCTAAGAAGATTATACCATACTATTTGGTCTTGAAGGTATTTTTCTTATCTTCCAAAAAAGATTGTTTATCATATAATGTAGTATAATTCATTTGCTGGAAGGTATGGCTCCAGGGTATGACTGTCAAGTATAAAAGCCATATGCAAAACAGTACCTGTCCAACAGCTATACAAACACTAAGAGAAATGCAGTAAAGAGGTAAATCACTGAGCAAAATATTTAGCTCTGTTCAGTTATAATGCTTTCTACCCAACCTGATTTCACCAGTAATTTTTGTAGCTAATAATTAATTTCCATCCAGCAATGGAAAAGTAAAAGCCCTAGTAACTGATTGGAAGGGACTTCAGGAGGAGTCTACTGAAGCAGGAAGAGATTTGAGGTCAGACCAGGTTTCTCAGAAGATTGGCCAGTTGGATCTTGAAAGCCTCCAAGGATGGAGACTGTAGAACTTCTCTCCAAGAAAAGTTTGTCTGTACCAGAGTCATTCCTGGCAATCAATAATTCATATCACCTGCTGGTTGTTACCTGCATGTCTCAGTCAGCTGCCAGGAGTTTTGACCTCACAAACAGGACGTGAAATGGTTTCAACTGACATTTATTTGCCATCACAACAGAAAAATGCCCTGAGAATAGTGTGCTTTTCCATTCCTAGAGATGTGCTTTTTACATCAGCTTCAACTGCAGTGAAGGCAGAGGGTTTTGCAAGTTGCTCTTCAGGAGAAGAGTCCAAGGGAGATTAAAGACTTGTGAGAATGGCCATAGATGGAAAAACATCCCTGAACTCACATTGTGGAGGGAAAGGAATAGACCTGAATATAGAGATGGAGGGAACACAATGTCATTTCCAAGGAGGAAAAAGGTCTGCCATGCAGAACAAAAATTGGTAAAAATAAGAATTAATAAGCTCAAGCTAGAGAAATATTGTGATTCCATGTTAGAATTAAATTTTTTCTACTAAGGGAGGTAACACTGGAATAAGAACTTCTTGCTTGAGGCAGTTTTGGCAGTTATAAGTAGAGCTGGAGAACTATACATCAAGTATGACAGCCTTGTCATTGAGAGACAGATGACATGACATTTCAAGACCACTTCCAGCTGTATATTTTATGATTCTACGATTTGCTGCTATTAGCTCATGAACAGAGTATCTAAATGTGTAGTATTTATTATTGTGTAATATTTCAAGCAATTAGTGTTGATGATTTCAGATTAAAATAGTCACTAGTCTTGCGAAGCTTAACTCACTGTTGAAATAAAACAGCGAATGCTAAAATCATACAAAATGTATTCATTTAAATATCTATGGAAAAACTGCTTAAGTAACAATTATGTCATGTAACTTTGGGCCTCCTAAGGATATAGGATAGAAATGAAAAAGGAAAACGGGTGTTTAAAGTGCAGGACGGAAACATATAAGCCACATACTTACAGGGGAGAGTGAATTCAAGGATTTGAAAAGGTAGTTGCAAAAGAATGAGGCATTCAGACTAGCTTTATCTTTTGATTCTGTGTTATGTAGGTTCTGTCCTTTGATGTGAATGGAAAGTGAACCCTAAAGGCCAGTCTACAGACCAGTGTGTGTGTCTGAGCAAACCCTCAATACTGGGCACTGTGCACAGAGCAGTCCCCTAAAGTAACATTTAGTAGCTAGAATAATTCCAGTGTGCATAAACATATTTCAAAGGCATACATGAAATAGCTGAATATATTATAAAGAAAAGCAGAATTTCTTGTCTGAACCACAGACTTCTCCAAAATTCCAGTCAACCACTTACCACATGGTCAGACACTTAGTTTTGATGAATTTCAGACAACAATATGCAGCAGACAGATGCTATTAAGGAGTGCCTGAGGTAAACAAGGGAGTTTTGGTATTTTTGTTTACTAACTTTGGACCATTATCAGCTCTTCAGAACCATCTCTGCAGAGATGGTGCAGAAATTGTTGCAGAGTTTAAAAAAGCTTGCATGACTGCAATATCTTGGTTATTTATTTCAGGAAATGTCTTAGTTGTAAAATATGGTGTGTGACATAAAAGGGTGATCCAGCTTCCTTTGAGTCTTTATTTTTTCAAAACCTCTAATTACCATTCATTACTATTTACTAAGAATTCAAAGTGAAAGAGCAAATGTGTTTTTTGACATTTTGTTTTTTGAGCTATCTAGAATCTTTCTAAATGTGTCTGAAAAGGAATAACAATTTCCTCTATCAACATTTCCACTCCCAACATGTTTGATCCCAATCCCAGTTTGGGGTTTGTTTTGCTTGTGATTAAGCTCCCATGTAGTTAAACTGAGAAGTCTGATATGAACATCTAATTTTGTAACCCTTTTGTTGAAACCTTTTATTGAGGCCAGCTCTGAACATTCAAGTTTATTGGGCATTAACCCAAATCTGAATGTCTTATTCACAAACAAAAATTTTATCCCCATTCAAGATCAAGAGTTTTGCTACCACTTCCTCAGTAGCCAATTACAGCTCTCTAAAATATCAGTGTGCAGTGAATTGTGATTCAAAAGTAACCTTAGTTTAAATCTCACCGTGCAGAAGTAATTTAGTAAGAAGGTAATTGTCACTGGGAGAATCCAATTTTCACATGGGAAAGAGCTCTTTCCCAAGAAAACAAAGCACTTAAACTTCTTCCTCTGAATATAAAAAACTAGTAAGGTTTTTTCTCATGCTATCATGTTCTCTTACAAATTTCTGACATAAAAAAAATATTTCTGACATTTCTTCAGCTGTGTAAGTTGGAAAAGCTAAAGAATAAGCAAGTGAATTAAGAGATAGAGGACAGCAGCTTGACAATACACCTCTCTTTCAGACCCTCAGCAAATTATTGATGTACACACTCCCTAAGTTCTTTGTATTGGTGTACTGAAGAAAAATATTTGAGAAGACATCAAGACCTTACAATATCTGTAAAATCAGCTTAATGCCACCAGCAAAAAAAAAAAAAAAAGTTAGTCAAGTGATCACTTTGCAATAAAATTCCAAGCTTTTGCAAGAAAAAATCAAATTCAGTGCACCTTTTTGTCCTGCCTTTTTTAGTCTTTCTTGGCCAGCATTGACAGTTTTAGGATTACACAGAAGTCCTTGATAGGCACTACACCTTTTCCAGGGATTGTGTTCAGCTGGACCTCCAATGTGCTGGTACAAGGAGAACTGAGGGGCAGCCTGGGCAATTAGTTAAGAGAACAGGAACTTGTTAGAGCCAGGAATCTGGGGAAAATTAAAGTAACCAAGTAACCATGACCTGTGTCAGATAATGATTTAGATATCTGTTTTTTAAAATTAAATTTGATGTACAGCTATAAACAGAACAAAGTACAAAGTTACTAAGCCATCGCTTCCTGATCACCTCTGATTTTTTAAATACTAAACCATTGTTATTATCATATAAGGTGTAAGTATATTTTTAGTCATGGTCTACTGTAAGGTTTTATAGAGGATTTACCATACAGAAGCAAACATCCATTAGAGTTTGTCTGGCAACAAGAGAGTGGATTGATTTGCAGTGCCTTCATAGTAATAATTTATAGCTCTGTAATCTCATACACCCAGAGTTCTTATAACCTAAGAGTATGAAACTCTGACTATTCTGATAAGAATGAAGAATAATATCTTGCTTACCTGAATATTGTCTTTGCCTAATATTTGATATCTCAGAGAATCAGCTGAGTAGCCTGAAGTAGCTTGAGGGATTCAAGAGACCTCACTTATGTTTGGGGTTTATTTTCCCTGTTGTTTCCCCATCCATCTTGCTTCTAGTGACGCATATACTTTATGGAGAAAGGCTGTATTTTTCTCAGATTCTTGTCTTTCCCCTCACTCAGGGGGGAATGCTTACTCAGGTAAGTGTGTGAGTCACCATCCCTGAAGATATTTAAAGGACTTTTAGTTATGGCATAGGGACATGGTTTAGTGGTGGACTTGAAGGGATTTGGTATATAGTTGGTCTTAATAATCTTAAAGGTTTTTTCCAACCAAAATGTTTCTCTGATTCTAACTAAACCAATTGTATCATGCAAGTCAAATGCAAGGGTAAACTAGCATTCTGAGAATCTGTTACAGTGGTTTTGTCTCAGAAAACATTCTGCCTCTGAAAGAAACAGTGCTATTTTGAAGTTCACTGTTTCCAAACAAATTCAGTCTTATTAAAGAAAAGTTTAAATTCTCAGCTTCTCTATTTGTCATGAAATGTCTGCACAAGAAAAACATGACTTGTATTATAAATTTTAAAAGTTTGCAACAGCCTTTATCATCAATTGCTACATCTGTCACAATAAGAAATTCTTTAAACAATTCTCTCCGGTTTCTTGCATGACTTTATAAAAATCTTCAGTTAGTGCATTGTTTTCTGATGAAATTAACCAGATGTAGCACCAAAATATTTAAAGAGATTTCCAAACAGCTCTGCATGGAAATGACTGGCTGTCTATGCAGGAGTGCAAGAAAGTTTTGCAGCACAACGAAGAACTAAACAAAACAACCACCCCAAATTATGTCTTACATTTTGCCCATTTCAGCAATGGGACTACAATTACATCTTGTCATGTCATATGTAGAACACCCCACATCCCTATCACAGAGACTCACCTCTTTTAGCCTTCATTCTTAATTTAACTCTTAATTGAATACATTTAGGCATTTTAACCATCTAAGACAATACTCACCTGGAAGAAGGGGGAGAGTACTTTGTGGGTTTTGATTTTTTATGTGATGCTCTGATACTTTTCCTGCTGAACAAAGTATGTCCCTTCTGCAGTAAAGCACATTAACTGGGGACACATCTAAAGTAGGTCTTCTGCATCTTGTTTGATACTTTTTGTGCCTTGATCCTGTATGTCCTTTCAGACACGAGATTGCTTCAGCTCCATGAGATTCAACATAGCTGGTATATATCTGTGTGTATCCTCTAGCTTTTCATACAAGAACTTATGCCATCCTCATTCTTTTTACCACCAACTCTGAAGTTCCATTTTTTATTTCTTGACTACCTACAGAGTTGTTCATAATCTAATCATGCTTCAGCGTACAGGGAAGCAAAGATTCCTTGTTGAATGCACCATATCTCAGCTTTCCTTGATTCCTTTTGTCTTCTAATGGCCTCCTCCAGTTATGAGAATTATTGGAAAATGTTTGTGTCTGTCACAGAAGCCCAGTGAGCTTCTCATGTAAACTGTAACCTCAGCAAGATAACTAAAACCACAATGATAAATCCAGACTCTTCTGTTCCTACTTAGGTAACTAAATAACTTACCAGCATCTCAGAAACCATAAGCACTGGGCTGATTTCAATAACTTGCAGGCTAAGATAATGTCTTTGTACATTTTGTCATTCAAGATATAAAGATTCTCAGCCAGCTCCTGATAATGAGCCAACCAATCTCTCTGGTTAAGTAACCAGCTAAACCCATTCCTCTTCTATAAGGATTTTTTAATTATTTTTATAGACAAACAAAAGTGAATAAAGGAAATCTTCTGTAATGTGTTAACTGGACTTGAAACACTTAGTGGTGAATCTTCACCACCACCTCACCCCCACACACTCCCACACAAGAATATTATGCAAATTGATAAAATATGGTCAGCAGGGGCATTGTGCTGTAAATTTTTAATAGGCTGTTCTTTCATTTATTGATGTCACAATCATATGAATGAAAAGATAACTTATCTAAAAAGACTGAATTGAGAGTGCGACCTGTACTCTCAAAACTCTTCATTTACTAGGGTAGCATGAAAACCATTTAGGACAAGAACAAGAATAGGATTTCTCACCTATTTAGAATGTTGAGAGGTTTGTTTGGTTTAATTCTCACATCTGCATTAGGCCTGATTCAAAGTCCATTGCAATTGTGGAAGAGTTGCAATAATTTCAGGAGACTGCTCAGTACTGCTATTGCTCTGTCTTCAGGTATTGCAGGGTAGAATGTCAGTAATAGACTTTAAATAGATACCAAGCATTTCCTAGATTCTATGTTTTCACTGGTAAACTAGAGGACAAGCTAGGCTTTATATAAATTCTTCTACCTCCATTCCCTTTGCACTGTATTCAGTGCAGCGCAGAGCAGAAACTATTTGGTTTGCTTTCCATTCCTCACTTCCATGTTTGAAATGCACTAAAGTCATAGAGAATGTAAGTACACAAAGCGATTCACTTCACTGGTGTATTTGTAAAACACATGCCAACAAACAGGTACCAAAGCTAACTTTCATGTCACTGATACTGATTTAATTGCTGATTAATAGAATAGTCTCTATTTTTCCTCATTTCAGTCTTTGATTTATAGTTCAGTAGTAAGAAACAAGATCACTGAGGTATTTTCTTGTTGATTTTTGCACAAAATTTCTAGATCTGAAATACTTTTTCAATAATATAAAAGTTATCTACCACTCGCATTCGCATCACATTTCTATTTAATTAACATATTTGTCCAGTCTGATAAGTTGTGTTCAGATTACTGTCATAATATTCTACAAAGCATAATATTCTCTACAAAGTCTTTCTATTCATAGCAAACAGAAATAGGGTCAAACAAAGGTAAAGATACGGTTTTTTGCTTACTTGGTAAGTCATAGTCATAAAAGGTGATTATAGAATAATTACAACATTAATTTAGAAAATATCAAAAAGAACAAAGCTCAAACTGAATTTGCTTATGCTGTAAAGAGCATGATTAATTACATTATGTTTAATGATACTTTTTTCCACTCAGTGGACAGAAATTGCATTCATATTGTGCTCTGCGTCTATGGAATTTGATTTTGGCAAATTTCTGTAGTCATGATCCTGATACGATGTTAAGTCAGGAATGCCTACTGGGAGCTGGATATCATCAGACCAGCTACTGTAATCAAATGTAACTCCAAAGACAGAGAGCAGGATTTCATACATCATTTATAATTTATGAAGTTGTGGCGAAAGTATAAGATAATTATTTTCTACATTGGACAAGATGTACCATTTTGAGTTGGTTAATTTTGCATTTGGTTTTGTTTCTCTTAGTTACTGGAACTAGTGCCACCCACTAATTTGCATTAATATTACAGGAAAATTCGTATGTTTCTAGTGTAGTAATGACAGTCTTAATGAAAGTCTATGTTTTCCATTAACAGCTACCCATGGTAATAGAGCATTACCTAGAAAGTGATCCTGATTTACTTTAATACAGAGCTGTTATGTTTCAAGAACAACCAGTTCAGGAGTGACTACTGCCTGCCATCCCTGCTGAGTTAATGCATCTGTGCAACAATGATTCTTTGGATTGATTTGCACCAAGGTTTTGAGTGATTTTCCATTTCATCAATAGCAAATTGCTAAATTCCATTATTAAAACAACATCTCTGCTAGACAGTTTACTCAGCTGACATGAAACATGGATGGAAAAACTAGTATGCTAAAAAAAACCTAAAAATACTAAATAGTCTATGGGTTGAATATGTGATTAGGCAAAAAAAAAGCTGTAGAAAGGAAATTACTACAAAGGAAAGCTTTTGTTTAGATTAAATTAGCTTTGAACATGAAAGATGTCAAGTCTTTGCAATGGAAATCGGATCTGTGAAGAGCTTGAAAAAAGAGTTGGAAACATATTAGGAAAAGTTAGGCAAATTGATCAAATTGAGATGATGCACCTCACTTCTAGTGCTGAAATCTCTTTTTTCCTGAAACTTACCAGGTAGGTATATTTGGATTTTATGTTCTCTGCCATTTTTCAGCACATTTTATGCTTTTCCCAAAGTGAAGCACTACCCCTCCAAGCACTCTTCTCTATGGAAGGAGACACTTTTTTTCTAGAAGCAGAAAAGGCGTTGGTTTTGTTGAGACATGTCATTCAGAGGTTGGTTTCCGAATAGTTATTTTTTTTTACATTTCTCTGAGGATACAGTAGTGAAAATCACAATTAGGAAATGATATAGAAATCAAGGTTCTCTGAAAACTTCACTTTGTTTACAAACATATCTTATTTGTGTGTTTAACAGAAGTTAAAAAGCACATATATACTAGCACTATTTAACACTTTATATTTGGAAAAACTGATTAGTGATCTAAAGTTCTTATAAGGAAAATGAGAAGAAAAGCTATTCTCTTAACAGCAAGTGTGAATGTGTAGATTAATAGCTGCACAAACATATGAGCATCTCTCCTCACCTGTGGTGTGTACACCAGTGTAGGCCTATGCTATTTGTTCCATTTTCAGTCTGTTCTATGTATTAGTTCAAATAGGATTTGTAGTAGTAATCTTACTGTGATTTTTCTGATGCCTAGGCCTTGCATCTTATGTCAGAAAAGAACAGAATGCTTTACCATGTGTTTTAATGTTCTCTGCCTGCAATCTCTCCCATAATGAACAGAACTCTAATCAAGGTATGATAGAGAGGTTTGTGTTGGAAGGGACCTTGAAGTACCTCTAGTTCCAAAACCCCTGTCATGGGCAGGTATTCTGTACAGTACAGTGTAAAATTCAGAGAAAGATAAAATTCTTAGATATCTTTTAAATTTTGTGAACTCTACAGTCCAATGTAGAAGGATGAAAAATACAACTTATTTGCATATCTGCTAGCAAAAAATCATCAGACTAATTTTTACACTGCATATTTTGCATTCTTCATTTGCTTCTTCCCATGAAAACCTTTATAGTTTTAAATGAGTGATATATAATAAAATTCTCTTTTTTCAAAAAGAGTATTTTTAGCAAGGAAAGACAAGAATGAGTAATTTAATGCCAACTAAAATATATAGGATTAATATAAGATTTTAACTCAGTCCAGTTGGCTGCAGATCAAGAGCACCAGCAAAACTCAGCCAGCTCTTTCTATAAATCATCCCTTTCTTTTGAGGGTGCTCTGTCTCGCCTTGTAAATTGTGTAAAAATCTTGCCTCTAAAATCCAAGTTTTCCTTTCCAAAGCAGTTATGAGCATCTTGACACAAGAGTGTCAGGAAGGAGGTGGTTCCCTGACGGCCTTAGCAGGAGGATGTTTAGAGTGGGATATTCACTCTCCTTAACCACAGGGGATGCACTGGCACTGAGAGGGTTTGCTCAGTCTGGAAATCAGCAGATGCTTCCAAAGGGAGAACCTACAGGGAAGGGGGGAGTGACTCAATCCCCCTGAGGGTATTAAGAGAGAGCATAAACTTAGTTTTGAGTACTGATATTTTCTGTACAAAATTTTCGCTATGAAAATTAAAATAAGTTTTACTTAACACTTAACACCTTTTTCAAAAGGTACCCTTTGCTTCAGCTCTACTCAGCCAAAAGAGGTATGTGAGAAAAGAGAGTGCAGTAGGGACTGTATGTGTGATGTAAAAGAGTGGCTAGAGGTGAAAGGTGAAAACACACTTGGAGAAATACAGGGTTTAAGAGAGCAAGGAAGTGAAATGCATCCAGTTCCATTTTGCCATGCCTGGAAAAAAACAGAATGGAGGTACAAATACAAATTTAGGGTCATACCCTTTAATTGGTTTCTTCTGCTTGAGTTCGTTAAATTGTAACATACTGCTAATATGGGTATGAAATTCTTGAAACCATTAACAAAAAAAGGAGGGGGTAAGTTCTTTCTAGAGATACTCTGATTAATACAGGGTTTTTATTCATCAAGTATTCAAAATGAAAATTATAGCATTATGTGCAGAGAACATTATATTCAGAAATTGTCAGGTCTTCTCACACTTTGCACAAAGCAACTTGGTAGAGAAAAGACACACAAGCACTTGAAGACATGGGA
Source organism: Certhia americana (assembly GCA_018697195.1). Lineage (NCBI taxonomy): Eukaryota > Metazoa > Chordata > Aves > Passeriformes > Certhiidae > Certhia > Certhia americana. The sequence goes on from CM031860.1 coordinate 38,316,704, forward strand.
GTACACAGTGGAAAAACGTAGTGTCATACTTGTCAATAATGGTATGAGTTCCAATTTCACGAAAGTGACTGAAAACCTGGCTAAAACTCATTTGCAGGCATGTTCTCAAAAATGTTTTCATTCCATTAACATTGTTTGCTGATGATAACAACAGGACTTGTTTTCCTTGTGAAATCATTTGGGGTTTTATAATTAGGTGTAATTTAAGCATCCTTAGTTCTAGGAAGAGTTACAATGTTTTCTGTTCTAAACATATGGATATATTCAAATTTAACTAGCTTCTTTATCACACCAGTGAGAATACAAATTAAAAGAAATATTGTTTTTTCCAGTTCATGACCTAAACTATTTCCTCCTTGTGTGGAAACATGTTAAAAATAAAATCTCCATACAAATGACATCTTGAGTTTAGCCTACTGTTTATATTTGTGATGCATGCCTGAATTGCCCTATGCAAATTCCATAAGGCAGAAAATTAGGTTGTAAGGGCTTTCTTTGACCAGACACCTTCTAATGCCCAAGTTTTGACTTCATATTGGTAAAGGTAGGATTTCTGTGTAATTGTATAAATGTAATTTATATTTTTGCATTCTAATTTGGAAGGTAAATGGCTATCAGTGGGAAATAGTATGAAAGACTAAGCAAAGGAAATACTGTGTTTCCAAATGAAAACAAATTAATTGCTAATATCTTTCTGGCTATAGATCATATCATACTTCAGTAATAAAATCTCAGAATATTCACAAAAGGGAGATTCAGAAAAGATAAAAAAGTTACAAAGCTTTTGGAAATTCATTGGAGACTACCAAGGCTAAAACTGTCTAAACAAATTATCTTACAGTAATATTTGTTTGACGTGTTTTGATGAATTTCCAACCCAAGATTAGCCTTTTTTACGTGTTAATATTTTGTATAATCCTTAATCTCACATGTATAAAAACTAATTTTTCCCCAGCAAAACAGGTGTTTAGTAAGTTGTAAAAGCAGAAACTGTAGTTAAAATGTTCAATTTCTCATGTTGATGTGAACAGCAGCCAGAACCACGAAGTTAGGACTTCTAAACAGAATAGCTAAATTCCATAATGATATTATTGTTTTCTGAAGGTAGCGTTTCCCTGCAAAGCCAGCACATTGTGTTAAAGCCTGAGTATCACTTTGAGCAATATTTTGCCACCTCTTAATTTCTGCAAGTTCTGCTCCAGCATTCTCAGTCTGCTGCATGCAAAGCAAGTTTATACTATTTTGTCAGGATGAATCAAACAATTTGCTAGGGGAAAATTCCAGATTTTTATTTTTTTGGTCTTTGAGTGAAATGCCTCGAATCTTTCTAGCTGAGAAAAAACAAAAATCCTAAAGCAAGCAAACAAACAAACAAGCAAGCCAAACAAACAAAAAAAACCTCACCCATCCACCACCACTTCCTCTGTTGTGGTGTGGCAATGAATTTCTGGTTTTTAAGTCGAGTGGAAATTTTAGATTGATTAGCCTATACAGTGGTGTATTTCCAAGCAAAACCAATAGAAGTAAAAACAGCGAGGGGACTGTGTAGGAAAATAGTTTAGTAACAGCACTGGCATCCTCTGGATGTGTGAACTGGCAACTGTCTTGCTCACCATGGCAAACGTGGCCCTTGCCACAAAGGAGGTCATGTCTGCTCTGTTAGGAGACACTCAGCTGCTCCACTGGGCTTTCTGTAGCCATGCAGATTAGATGAAAATCTGTTCTGACATTTGTAAACCTCAGGTATCAATTTAACATCACTTAAAATGAAGATCCATGCAGTGGTAATGAATCGTTTGGGACATTGTGTTTTCACTTTGAAAGGAAGTTGTTGATTTCTAAGGTATTTTGAGGTGATATTCTCTCACAATCACTCTAAACTCAGGTCAGATTCATCAGGGGATCCTTCAAATTGAGCAGCTGTTTTAGAAGCCAAATGCAAAATGTCTGCAATTTGTAATACAAAATTAAATACAGTTTCCCTGGGCTTGACCTTTGCATTGTACATTGTTCATAACTTTGCTATGAACTGACAGATTTGTATTTCTACTTTTCTAAGATTTGGTTAAATAACCATGACATCTGTCTTTACCTAAAGGTCATATAGACTGTGACTATTTTATCTATCCATATCCTTTAATTCTAGCAGGAATCATCTATCTTATGTTCTGCAATGCCTTTGAAGCAGTCTGTGAAAATCTTGCTAATGGAATCCTAACAAGAAAAGTCTCTGTATAGCCTGAAAAACAGTTCAGTGACTATAAAAGTCTAATTTGGACACTTAGGTTGCTTACCTCTTGGGCACAATGATGCAATTATAACATCTTTGCATCCATTTCTTGAGGATTTATAAAAATATTATTTCAATTGAGTTAATGGAACTTCGTATTTTCTAAATTCAGATTATGAAAATCCATACAGGAACTCGTAGGGGTTTTCATAGTCCTGAATTTTGAGGCAAGCTAGTTATCAAACTCTTGTGTTAAGTCCCTATATAAAAGGGAAAGGTAGGAACTCCTTGAGAGCATTATTTAGTCCATCTAGTTGAAGATCTTGCTTTGAGTTGCACTTCTGAGGATCTGCTCTGCCTCCTTCTACAGAGTTTAGGTAAATTAGCTGCATAAACTAGATGATCGAGGCTGTGAAGTGAATATACCACCTCATCCTGCTCTCTCTCCAGTCAGAGGATCTGTGATGCTGTGCTCACTATTACCCTGATGTACCTCATGTATATCAAGAATTTCCACCCAAGACAGAAATCTCTGTTACAAATCAACAAAACATACTTACACTAATGAGTTCCACAAAGAAAAGAAGTTGGGGTTATCCTCAGCTGGAAAATGGCCTCTTTGAACTTGTGTCCTGTTTTCATCACAGATTAACCTTCATCATTTGTACATGTACAATCAAATTAATTAATTTGGGGTGAATATTTTGAAGAGTGTTTAGAATCTGTAGCTGTTTTAATAGTATGTGTATCCAAGTAATGATGCATTTATCCCGAATGATTGTACTTTTAAAAAATTTAATTGCTATAATGGATGTATATTAAATATTAATATAAAATATTTTCCCAGCAGTACAACAATACTCAGTAAGCTGGTTACACAAAGCAGGATTTTTTAAAAAAATAATTTCTGCTTATTATTTAGTGTGCTCTTATGGCAAATTAAGAATTAGAGCTTTCATAATTTAAGGTTATTCTTTCCAACTAATACCATTTCAGATCTACCAATTGTATTTTCTGTTCCATAGGAAATAACAGAAGATCGAGATCGTTCACGACTGGATTCAATGGTGCTGTTAATTATGAAACTGGACCAGCTTGACCAGGATATTGAAAATGCTCTCAGTGCAGGCTCTTCCCCATCCAGCACCCCAACATACAAACGAAGGAATATACCTGTAAGCCAGTTCGGTCAATTTTTTATTATTATTCTAAATAGAATCTTTTTTTGCTTCACCTTTTTCTTTCACTCCTCACATTTTCCAGTCCCTTGGTTTAGAACTAAAGCTGTTTTTGTAAAGAATTTGACTTGTGGTTTTTTGTTTGTTCCTTTTATATAAATGTATATATATATATGTGTTTTGAAGGCAATATAATATTGCCATCCATTATTTCCTTTTGGCATCCTTTCATGATGAGAGCTTCAGAACTCCCAGATAAAACAAAAGGAGGTCAACAAGATTCAGAAAATGTCTGGCTCTCTAATTATCACCTACTGTAAACACAGAGTCAGCACAGGCTCAGGGTCATGCCAGTCTCAGAACATGTGTATGTGTCATTTGACATTACATAGAACTGAAAGTAAGTCCAAGCTACAGGGCTTGATTTTCTGCTAGGGGAGGGCAAAAAGTCCTTAGTCATTCAAAGTAAGATTCTGTGCAGGAGTTGAATTTTTAATGTATGGGGGTTTTATTCACTTAAAAGGATCATTTTTTTCTGAGAATAATCCAAAAGGAGATGGGACAGCTCACAAACAGGACTGATGCATTCTTTTTGTCCTCTGAAGTGTTTACTCATGTAACTCTGAAGAACATGAAATGGCTGATCCAAGGTATTCTTGTGCAGGCTTCCTGTTAATTTCACTTACAAGTGTTGCAGCTGTTTTTCATTTCAAGAAACCTGACACTGTCCCAAGATCTCTAGACTAACATTTGTATCATTTGTATTCGTTAGTGATAATTTCCTTTAAATAACAAGGAGTTTTTTTCTTTGAAAGCTAGTCTTCATTATTGCTAAGTGAGTGGTCTATAGGTGAGAAAAGCTCTATTTCACTGGGTTTGATCAGCTGAAAATTCTATAATTTTTAGAGGAAATCACATAATTTCACTTTTCATCGTTAAACATTTTCCCACTGAATATCAATGTTCTTACAGTATCTACTTAAACACTGATGACACAGGAAACTTGAAATACAATGGTTAACATCTGTTCTCTATATCTCACCAATCCATGCCAACACTTTAGCTAATTTCTTACAGCAATAAAGAGAGTGGAGGCAATGTGTAGAAGTAACTCTGCCTGATAATCAGAAGTGGTACCTGTTCCCATGCTGTGAAGCAGCCCTGCAGAAAGACAGCTTGCATCAAACATGGAATACATGTTGTCTATGGACAATGATTTCCTAGGAATTTTTGAACCTTTGATTGTTGTGGATCAGAAAATCAAAAGGTCTGGTTTTCAAGATATATAAGTATTTGAGTTTAGGCTCATATTTATTTTATAGTAAGAAATCATTTGAATATGATGTAAAAATCTCAGTAATGCAGCAGAGATCATGGTTCTACACTGTGGCAGCATAGCTCTGCTAACCAGAAACTTCTGAGTGCAGCTGTAGCCAAACTGACTGCTTCAGAGGCTGCTCCATGGCTCTGCTGCATTTCCCAGTGCTTCACATTGCAGACAACTCTCCGGCTGGAAATATCTGACTCAAATACCTGGTCCTGCCTGGAGTCCAGCTTTGTCCCTAATTTCTAACCCTGTCCAGAACACCACACTTGTATACATGGCAGAGAGGCACCTGTCTTAATGGCAGCTTTAGCTTGGCAGACCAGAGACTTAACTGGAATTAATGAATCAAAGGGTACTATATCTTTTCAGTTAAGGAGCAGAACCCCTGAGATGACTCTGCCCTGTATTTCACCTATTCTAGGAACCTGGTGTTAGGAAACTGAGGCTTTGTCTGCATGGAGTTTTCTGGGATTAAGAGTTCAGGAGATTTTTTTTGCATACTATTTGGCTGTATTCATACAGGCTGCACCTCAGCTAATAATCCTGACAGTATAAGGCTGGTTCTACACATAGCCAGGTCTTTGCCAGATATATCACAATTCATCTGCAAACAGTATAATCCCCTGCCCTCACCCTGTGCAGTAAATCAAGCATGTGCTAAATTTTTACTTCCTTCACAATAAAACATACTGTATATCTTCTTTTTATTCTCAGAAAGAGGAATGTAATCGGTGTCATTAAAAGTAAGGGCATTTTAACCAGAAATGGTATTTGGCTGATAAGTGTCTTGTGATTCAAAAAAACCTAAGGAGCTGTACCTCTGAATTGTATAAACTGCTGTATGGTGAAGTCATTTCATCTGTGTAATGGCTTACAGATGTTCACTAGCTTGCAGTGCTGCAGAGACAGAAGGTGGGAGCACACAGGAAATACTGAATATCAGAGAAAAATGTCAAACTTCTACAGCCCCAAACTGATTTTTCCTACCTTTCATTCTACCCTTTAGGGGAATTATAGCTTTGATGTTAGTAGTGATTTATAATTTCAGAACATCAGCTAATGCATATCATCACATTGAAAAAGACAAGCAAAGCAAAGGAAAGCATATATACTTGAGCTTGCCTAAATTCTTCCATTATTTAGCAGAAATATGACTTTATTTCACATTCACATTTACTAAAGAGACTTGCAATATTTTTCTACAGGATGCTGAATCTGGTTCTGAAAGTGGAATGGATGTTGCTTCAGTAAATCACTCACAAACAAACTTGTCTTCTAATATCCATGCTCCTGACCTAGCATCTCCCTCTTCAGTAGCCAGCTCTGGAGCTAAACCAAAGGCTGGGGTGAGTACAAAGGTTATACTTTTTAAACTTCTCTTATGATTCCAGACTGGAAGTAAAATTTTTAAAAAATATGCTATCATTACTTAGATTGTACAACAGAATCTGTGTGATGCTGAGGAAAAAAATGAAAGTGGCCTCAAAGGGCCATTTTACTGGCAAACAATACTAGAAGTTTCACATTTAAAAACACACAATTAACAGCTAATGATTACAATAAGCTGAGTTTTTATATGAGAAAATCATTTAAAGGAGCTATGCTATTAAGGAAGGTAAGTTTTTCTGAAGTGGTAGCACTCAAAACATTTTCTAAATCTCATGAAGGATGCTGCTAGAGAAAAACTGTGGCTGATTTATGATGTCCAAACCCAGTTCTCTTGATATACCTACTACCCTATTGATCTGAGAATGTCATTCTAGGGCAAAATTTGGCAAGTGATTCCAGATGCTTAGGATCAGAGGGGAACCTCTGAGCAAGCAGACACTTTTCTGCCGGTCCTAGTGCATGCTAGGTGGTGAGGAAGGACTGGCTTGAGAGCTCAGATATGGCAAGGAGCCTCCTTCTATATTCATTCATAGATACACAGAACTATGAGTAACATGGTTCTTTCTTTTCCTATTTTCCATCTTTTGAAGAATTCTTCTTCATAATGCTTCATCCATCAATGTATGCAGAAATGCTTGGATGTCCTAGAAACTTCTGGCGTACTGTCTGTTCCCTCTCAAGCTTGTGGTTTCCACTGCCTCAAGAAGTACAGAAATCAAAGCTTTGCCTATGCTGAAAAGTCTTAGCATAACTCCTACTCTATCTGTTCACTTATTGAAATGCTTCTGGTAACCAGAGCAGCAGAAAATCTGGGATAAGATATTAAAATAAAAAGTGTATTTATCATAAATATGTGTTTAGAACAAGTCTATAAAAAGTAAAATGGAGGCCACCTGTCATTTAGTGCACTGCAATAATAGCAAGTTAAATAATGCCTTTGATTGTGGCTAACAGAAGTTCTAATAAACATTTACATTTGGGATTGTTCACTTGTACAAAAATAAATTCACTTGTAATTTATCATCAGTGCATAACTATAGCAAATAGAGAGCTCTGCACTCTGTCACTGCATACATAGCAGCACAAATTCTCAAATAAGTACATATGTTATGCTGGAAGGTAGTATCCCATTTTACCAGAACCTGAGAAGCACACAGACACTTTTTCACTTTTTAAGGTATTAAATGTCCCTTTTAATTCTGGTTTCTCTGCTAGTATTTGGAAACTCTTCGCAGAAGTGTGGGTCACTTCCTGGGAGTTAGATATTATGTGTTGATTGGGGTTCAAGAAGTAATTTTTTTGACTTTTGCTGTGATGATATATCATACTGAACATATAAGAAAATGTTATTTTATTATATAATTTTATAATTTTTCTATAAGTGAAGTTAAAGTCTCTCCAAACACAATTCTATTCTAAAGTTTTGCAGTCTGAAACTCCTCATACCCTGTAGCAATCCATGTAGTGATCTCCTCTGAAAATCCACAATGTGATGTTCTGTCTATAAAGGAGATTATAGGTTTTGGGGAATTTTTAATTTTGTTTTGTTTAGGTTTTGTTTGTTTTTCTAGTTTTGATTTGGATTTTGTTTGGGGATTTTTTTTTTTTTTTTGTCAGCTATAGAAATAAAATTATTCAGCACTTGAAACTCAGTGAGCTACTTTTTAATGGTAATGGACTGTATCAAAGATTTTACTCCCTTTTTGGAGTTCATAACTGCAATCTCCAAGGATTCCAGATGCTTAGTCTCCAAGGACAACTCCTTTTGTTGTGTTTATTAATAGTATGTAAACAGGAGTGCGAGGGTGATTAGTTATATTACAGGATGATTTGTGGTATTTTTAAACAAACTATAGCAAACAGTTGACTGCATCAAAGTCAGACTGTAAAGTTAAACACCACATCATATACAGACCTGGGTAGTGGGAATACCAAGGCAGGGCAGGGAGACGTGACTTTAGATCTAGTTCCTGACAGAGAACTTGTAAACGATATTAACTACAGAGGCTATAGCTCATAGATAGAAAATTTGTGTACAGACAAACCATGTCCATTCATGTTCATTCAGATTATGCCGATTCAAACCAGTTTCAAATTGTGTCACAATGTCTTGGGATATCCATAAGCATAATTTGGTTTGATAGTCCTAGAGGAAATGATTCACTTCTTGGTTTATGGAAAGCAGGACATTTTAAAATTTCATGAGAAGATTTTATAAAGTGTTTAACAAGAATTGTATTTAAAATTCAGTGTCAATTAGAATTTTCTCCGCAAATTAATAATGGATATTATTTAAAATAAAATAAAGGTTATGTGTGTATAATTTCATGGATAAGTTATTTAACATTTCATGAAGGTTCACTTCTGGGTAGTCAAATCTATTCTTGTCAGTGTGAATGCCTGTGTAGAGCACATATCCATAGGTATAAGCACACACCTGCATGCTCACACACGCACAGAACTCCGTATTGAATACAGGCATGACAAGGAGGAACAGGGATCTCCACAGAGCAGTATGGAAAGGCTTCTCTATGATTCTGCAGGGTGCAGCATGAAGACCTTTGATATGCAGATGTACTTGGTATTTTGGGCTTATGAGAAGCATACAGCTGAATAACCTCCAAGATAAATTTAGGATGCCACTGCTATATCTCATGGTCAGGGTGAAATAGCATGTGACCAATAGGATGTTTGAGCGACAAATTATACATGTTTAGAAAGGTGCTTGTATGGACAATCCTTGCAAAAAATAAGGATTCATGTGACTGAACAGATACATTTCCCACATAATTTTGGCTGGGATAGTAAGAAATGGTTTTGGCATCCTTATGTTACTTATGTTTATGGAGTTAAAAAAAATAAAATTCGTGCTTCTATAATTAGCACATCTTTATCTTCTGGGGTTTCATTAATAAGTCTCCAAAATAGACAAAGATTTTTGTATATTAACACTTGAGGATATACACTTGGCTAGCACTAATCACATGAGAGTTGAAATCGGGTTAAAAAAATAAGAAATCAGCAGTCATTTGCCCCAGCGGCCATGAGAAACACTGGGAAAAGGGAGTGTCTTGTCTGGATTTGGAGAGAAAGGAATGTAAATATTTTACATGTGATTGCCTTCTACAAACCAATGTTATACATCTGGACAATTAAAATATTCTTAAGAATAAAGACCAGAAATTATTTCTTTTTAAATGTGGCTTTATTATTACAGAAATGAGATAGTACATAAAATGTGTTTTAATTACTAAAGGCAAGTTACCATATCCTTCTCCAATGCCCAGTTAAAAGCTAAACAGTCAAGGAAAACTTGAATCAATTATCTTTTTTTTTTTTTACTTCCTCTGTACAAAAAATTGGCTAAAGGACAACAGCAGCTAAGGCCTAAAAGTTGGGGCCAAAATTTTGTCCTTGAACATCTGCTCTGCAAGCCTGTTTATTTTCTGCTCAGGTGAAATAAAACCAGCCATGATTATTTTCTACTCCTTGTCTTGGCAGTCTTATCCCTCCTGTTTCAAGAGTGTCCAAGTTAACCTTAATCACACTGTACAAAGGTAATCAGGCATCTATTATCACAAGAATAGCTGGTACCTAGGAGCAGATTGTTTTTCAGATTAGCTATAATGACTCATTTAAGATGCATTCAGTTCTCAGTGATTTAAAACATCAGTTTTGCCTGCAAGTATAAAATTACTTAGTCTGGCTGAGCACTGGAATGGGCTTCAGGCATAGCTGATATCACTGAAGCCTTGGATGAGCTCAGGAGTCCACTCTCGTAAATCTTGTTACTGGATTGGGACAAAACCTTGTAATCTAGATGACAGATTTGCAAATTTAATTTATATGCACTACGATAATTTTACCAAATGGGATTTTGATTCATAATCATATATTTTAAAATTTTAGCTTTTATAAAGAAAGCCAAATCATGTTGTGAAAAATAATTTTGAGAATTGTAGATTAAGAAAGAGTTCAAGTTTCTTGCTACTTCACTACAGTGTTTTTTAATTATGAAAGAAGATAAAATTTATTGTAAGTACAAGGAAGCCTTCATTCCAATTTGAATATCAGTGATGGAGAATTATCAAATTATTACAGGGGTTTGAAATGTTTATATTTCCTTCTGCATTAGGATGTATAGTAAATTCAATGAGGTACACAAACACAGCATTTGTGCTGACAAATCTTTAGCAGTGGGTCATGTAATTTGGAATGTGATAGATTTTCGTCTCTGAATTATACTTTTATGTTAGGTTTACTTATGTATCAAAGTCCTCATATAACTTTTCTAAATTTTGCTGCCCTTATAGTATTTCTTGAATTCTTATTTTATTCATTCAGGCAAAACTGAAAGTTAATCCTTGGTAAGCATCAGGAAGAAAGACCCTAACTGGGAAACATTAATTCAAATACTATTTCTTTAAAACTTGATAGCTTTTATAAATACAAGATGAGAAAATTCTTCTCAGGATCTGATCAAGGTTATCAATTTAGTATTGTCTTTCATATCTGTGTTTAAAAGGAAGCGTTTTAGAAAACAAGGTAAGGGAATTAATTATGAAATTAACTTTTCGCACAATTACGATTTCATTTGAATTCTAACAACCCGCTATTTTGCCCTATAAAAAGTAAAATACTATGAAGTTACATTTGCCAATCATGTACAAGAAAACAGCAGGATTATGTTGTATTTGTTATATGAACATCTCAATTTTTATTTTTTTTTTTTTTTTTTTTTTAACTAATGAGCAAGCTACTCCTACAATTTGAAGCAAAATCACTGAATCTAGTTATGACATCTTTGATAGGTGTCATCTTTGCTTTGGTCAGGGACAGTCTCTCTCTCTCTTACACTCCCCCACTTTTTCTCTCCCTCAGTAATGAATCCTGAGCGCCCAATGTAAATTCATAATGCAATGAAAGATTTGCAATTTCAAACAGGTATAGCATGACCCAGGAAATAGATGTATTAGGCCATCTGTTCTCAGTTCCAAGTTAAATCCCAACAAAATATTGGTAATCCAAATAAATACTCAGCTTCTGAAGTGGCATGGAGATTTCTGAGACTTACCAAGATGTTAAGTTGTACATTTACATTTCTATCTCTTCTTGCAACATTTATAGCAGCCATGCTTACATGCTGGGTTTTTTTCTCATGTTTTCTGTCTTTTGAGTTGGTGACACTGTCTTCAACACTGTCTCCATCTGGTTGTGTTCGTTAATAATATTTTTATAAACTGAAGAAAAAGTTTATGAGTTCTTCAGCTGTAATATCACTAGTTGTGCTGATAAAAATGTAAAGTACATGTTTTCACTGTATGCTGCCACCTGGTGTCTTGCTCTTTTAGCAAGAGGGGCGCTGCACAAGGGACATCAAGCACTTGGACATAGACAGATATGTTTTGCAGAATTAAGTCATTATGGTTTAATGATCAAAATTAATTACCATAGTCTATTTTTAGTTTATATTTGGAAATGACATATTGTAACTTTGATAACAAAATGCTTTGATGGAAGGAAAAAACTGTAAGTGAAAATTTCTAAGTCACTTATTGACTTAGAAGCTGTTCCCAAGGCAATGTTTATATTGGAAAAGTAAAGAACTATATGCAGACATCAATTTGCAAGTAGGGAAAAATGGGGGGGGTTATCTACTATGAATGGATCAAATAACCTGTTTAGTTATTTGCACCCCTTTTAAGCAAATAGTTGCTTCTCATGATGACACACATATTGCCAGCTAAGTCTCCTGGCAGCCTTGTCTTCTTCCAGTGGTTTGTGGATATGCCTAAACTCTCTCATTTAATGGAATCTTCCAGGTGAAAATTATGAGCAAAATACTTCTTCTAAAAGCTATTTACAGCCATTAAGTTAATGGTTTAACTTAAATATTAAGGTGATGGTAACAGTGGGTGGACATTGATGTTCCCTCGATTTAAGACAAAGAGCCTAAAGAACTTTCAAAGCACAGTGAATAGCAGATTTTAGATTTGTTATTATAAGGGCCTTCATTAGCTCTGTGTTGATTACTCTGTTTTATACACAGTCTGATTTTGCAGACTAGCTGTGTTGAGGACAGGGATTCAGTCTATTACCTTAGATATAAACCTGGGAAGGAAGAAAGCAAAATTATGCTGTGTGTTTCACCAGTAAACCTCTTCTTGTTTAGTTAACAGTAGAAGGCTCAGTTTTTCCAGACGTGGTAGTTTTTATATAATGTGAGGATATCAACATTTTTTTTAGTTAAACAACTCTGATATGAAGCTGGTCAAGCCTAAATTTTTGAAAGTTTGCTGGGCTTTGTTTTCCATGACAATATGTTCTGGATTCCTAATGCTACATGAAGTGTTCCCGTTTGTTGTCCAATTTTAATTCCTGATAAGTTTAGTTCAAGTCTGTCTTCTAAGCCCTTCCATATGGATTGGGCTGAATTCCTACCAAGTTTCCCTTTTTTTCCTGAAGTTACTTAAACATGTTTAACTGTATATCAGTATGAAATTTTAACTCTTTTTCAAGCACCCACCAAGATAATCTAAAATGACATTTATATCACTAGTTTTTTTTAAGAAATACTTTGCAAATTTTCCCTGTCAGTAATGTAATCTATATAGTGCATTTCTGCTTTGAAGAATTTCAGTTCTGAGATGGTGTATGACATTCTTGTTGCATGCATGTGGAAAGATGGGCAAAACTCTTAAATCATTTTTATTTAGAAGCCTGTGAGTGCAAAATTGCTGCAACATATGTTAATTGCTTCTTAATGTCAGTGGCATTAGGAATTTATTTCTATGAAGAAAAACAAAACACACTAAGAACTGAAAAGTTTTATTATTAATTTTTTGTTGTTGTTTAAATTGCTAAAGTGCAGAGGTGTATATATCCGTATGTAATTGCATTATTTTTAGTATCAGCCAACACTTGCAAAAATGACCACCGCAGGAGATGATGATTAGAAAGGTGAGGTATACAGTAAGTAATCACTATTTCTTAAAAACAAAGGACAATCTTTTATAAGGATTAAATCTGTGAAAATTACTAAAATTTTGGAATCTTAAAGTAAATTGATCTTGAAATGTGCTTATGCATTTCTCTGGCAAAAAGTTAATAATCCATCAAAACAACAGATGGTGCACATTATCATCACAGGCTTACTGTCAGTCATGCAATGAAGTCCTAATGCAGGATTTGCATTTTACTCAAGAATCATTGGGATTTCCATGTTTTTATACACATCCCCTAGTCTGCTGCAGGTCTGGGGAGAGGAAGGTAGTCTAGATGGATCCAACACAGACACAGACATGCTCTGAACCACTGACAGCTGTACATGGAAGCCCTTACTGGGCCATTTCTCTTACATGGAAGTTCTCTCTCTTGCACTGAGTTTTATCTCAGCATAAATTCTCCTAGTGACACATGCCTTCTCTGTTTCATGCATGATAGAGTCTTTCACAGCAAGTAATAAATGCCAAACATTTCTGGGAAACTGTTGAAAAGAAGGAATCTGAAATTTCCTGTTAAAATTGTACTGAGATATACTGCATTAGTTATTACATCTGTACATCTCACCATTTTTAGAATTCTACCTCTTTGAAAGGAAATAATTGGAGGATATGACAGGGGATTAATTACACCTTATGCAGATTAGTGTAAGTACTTTAATGATGTAATTCCTTGAAACAGCGTTGAAGATTTGTGCCAAAATGAGAAAAAAACATTCTGTGTGAAAGGCTTTAATAAACATCATAGAAAAAGAAGTATTCATGCATTTGTGGCTGTCTCCATCCTCTTCAGTAATAACTCAAGATACCTTCAAAATCACCTGGAGTGGACTTTCAGAAAGGGTCAGGAGGTCCCCTTGCTGGACAGTATGCAAAACAAGAGAACTTGGAGACTTACTGCAGAAAGCTTGGTTACAGATTTAGTGGGAACTGGGGATAAGGAGCTTTAATGCTATGAAAGAACTTGAACTTTTTGCCCAGAAGACCAATAGGTGACAAAAGCCTGCAACTTTATATAGCACAATTTGTGTTGCACAAGACTCTCTGCTGGAACAAACTGTTGTTAGAAGCTGAATTGTTCGTTAAGATGTAATTTGCCAAGGACACCTTTAGTTTTAGTTTAGAATAGCTCTACGAAGAAATCTATTGTTCCCTTCTTGGACTCTGTGAGTACTTATTACATCTCCAAGGACTTAGATCACTGGGAGAGAAGCAATCAAACTAAACAGCATGAATTGAAGACCATCTTGTGACTGAGAGCCTTTACCTCATCCCTCAACAATTCAGGAGAAGGGAAAGATCAGAGTGTTTTCAAGATGGAAAAAATAGTGTCACTTCAGGAGTTTATTTGTAAGATAATGTTTAGGTTTAGGGTGCAGTTGCTTTCTGTCTCTTCGTTTGTGTGAGTCAAGGGGGGAGTTCAAACCACCCAGCTGTCCCATGCAGTAATGCCATGTAAAGCAGGTGAGATACACAATGATTGCAGACAATCATATCTGAGCTGCCAAAAAATTGCTGAGGAACCAAAGCAGGGTATACTGCTCTGAATATCTGCTGTGCTAATCCCAAAAGTGAAAACTATTAGTGACCATTTAGACTAATATTAAAGAAGTTGTCTTGACAAGATAGGAATTGTTCTATTTATCATAGTGTTACTGTAAAACTGTTTTTAAGTAATCCTCTATTAGTCACATCCAAAAGTTTGATGCTTGATGGGATTTTGGCCCATGTTGAGATGTTATGAAATTTAAATCCCTTTTGGCATAATTGTGTACATAAAATCAGGCAAGATCAGAATTATTTTAAAATTACGGTTTACTTTAACTTCACTATGCTCTTGAATCATTAAAGTGTCTTTTTTCCTGTTTCTTCTTTCTTTGGGGTTTTTTTCCATTTTTCCTTTTATTTTTTGTTTCTTTCTTCTTTTTTCTTTCTTCTTTCTTTATTCTCTTTCTTATTTTTTTTTTTCTCTTCCTCCTGTATTTCTTCTATTTCCTCTGCATTTTCCACTTTTCTGACTTTTGCTCTGGTCTCTGCATCTTGCCTAAAATCACTATAGTTACACCAAATTGTACCCACCCTGCTCCAAAGTAGATTTTGCTTCCTGCATATTCCATGGTAGTCTTTTACCAGATCACTCTCAATAAGACCACTGGAATGGTTGTGCAGCCACAGTCTTGCTCATTTCTATAAGCAGAAGAATTTCTTCCCTTCTAATACAGCTGGACAGCCAGTCTACCTTTGAATTGAACGAGGTAGAATATTGGCACTTAGTGCAAAGATAGGTATTTGATGTTTTCCCAGCCATAGACTGGGACCAGTGCCCCTGGGGGACAAGTACATCACTAATAATAGTTTATGCTGTCAGTCTTGCTAGTATTGAATTCAGACTCCATAAATTCACATCTCTGCTTGCAGTTGTGGTTATTTTAAACTGATTTGGGGGAAGGAGAGGGGGAGGGGAATAATGTGTATTTAACTGAAGAGAGAATATGCAAAACCTCAAGAAAGGAAAGATGTATTAAAGGGGAAAGAAACAATGTAATATGTAAATATGTCTTCTGGTGAGAATTTCCTGTGTTTTATCTAAGAAAGAATTTCAGGCTTGAGTCCAAGACAAATAAAGGCACACAGAATGAGGGAATGAAGACAGAATTTGAGTTAGACAAACAGTGACAACAGTTTAATCTTTCTGCCAGTAGATGGAGAGCATAGGAAAGAAGAAACACACACGTAAAGAAAGAAAAAATCCTTGCATCAGCTTCTTTAAAGGAGTGAGAGATGAAAGAAGAAAAAAGCAAGAAGCAGGGTGGGGGAAGGGAATAGACTGCAAACTAGGAGGAAATTGGGGGAAAAACCTGGATTCTGAAAGGTAAAGAGGAAATGACAATTCCTAGTGTATCAGCTTGGTCACATCCGTTTGTTGGCAGCAAATAAATAATTATCTCCTTTTATGCCTTGTACACAGTATTCTTTACCTCTGGAACATGTTTTGAAAATGTGGCATGAATAGTTTGCATAACTAAAATGGAATAAATCCATGTCTGCCTTTTCAAGTACTTTTCCAGACATGGACATGCTGTGAGTGACATCATGGAAAAGGTTTTCTTTTTGTCCTTTACTTGTATCTCTCTTCCCACTTTCTTCCTCCTGAGATCTCCTCCTTCCCACCTCTCTCTCACTCTCTTACATGTCTCACTTCTTGCTTGCTTGCTTTTTCTTTTTTCCTTTTTTTTTTTTTTTTTTTTGTGACTTCAAAGCCAGGGTGGAAGCAAGGAATTTGGTTAGCTCTCTGTTTAATAGTTGAAAGAGTGTGGTTTGGGGTTTTTTAATGCACAAAATTCCTCTCAGTGAGACATGCCACACATTCTGATCTCTCCCCTTCAGGCAGTTACACGCTATTAAATATGGGGTTGGAAATGACACGCGTCTGGAAATAGAGAAATGAAACAACCTTCCACTTTCTGCACTGCACTACACAATGAAGGTGTTGTAAATTGTTAATTGAATGGCATGAGCTTCTAGTTACTGGGGCTTTCTATAAATAGAAACTGTACATTCCAGTGTGTTGCCACTTCTTTATTTTCTTCAAACTAACTGAAGAACCTATGTTACATAGAGATTAGCAAAGTTTTTAGTTTGTCTGTTTTTATTCCCTAACACATAGTTTGTGCTCTGAAAGTTGTTCTATTTACCTTCTCTTACCAAACTGTCTTTATGACGTTTTTGTACTATCCCTGTTCTAAAAGAGAAGTAAAATCCAAACAACCTGTAATGATACTTGATACTTCCTGTATCCTACCACCCAATAAATTGTGAAATATTATTACTGTATTTTAAATAAAAATACAAATATTACATAGAAAATAACAGCAAAGTATTGCCATGAAGAATACAGAAAGGCAAACAGGGTACTGTTTGAGATGGAAAGATAGGAGATCCTTTAACTTCCTAAAGTTGTACTGGAGCTTTAGATTCCCACTCTGAGAAGACAATATTGTCTGTATGTGAATGACACTGGACTGGGAAGCTTATTCTCCCACAGTAGTTTGATAGGTGACAAAAAAATAACTGCACGTGGGAGACATCTAGTGAGGAATTATAAGCCATTGAGTCTGAAGACTGCAATGTGAAACTGAAGTAGGGTTTAACTTCATAGAAGGGAGAGGAGTAGATGATGGAATTATTCACTCAGTAGTGTGTGATCCTTCAGAATGCATTTTCTTTACAAAGTCATCACTCTTAGTCCGGCAGTGCAAACCCTAGTGCTATAGCCCTAGGAGTGTGAACACAGCTTAGAAGTATCAATGAGTAAATGCAAGATTATGTGAGATTAAATATACTGCTCCTTTGAAATGTGATGAGTTTCAAGACACCTCAAAAGATTGACTGAGATTAGTGTCCTTGGAAGCCTGAGGAACTTTCGGATAGCAGTATGTTAAATTTAAAATATTTAATATTTAAAATGTTTGATATTTAATATTCTGAACTTTAAATTCAACAATTCAATAACTGATTGGAGAATCCATGGGCTGATAGTTTTAAGGCAGATAGTAAGAAACATGACAGAAAGTGATAGTGCCAATTTCACATCCAGCTTTCAAACCGTTAAAACAGAACTGTGTTGGCCCTTTGTAGAGGTTTGTTACACAGTCACATACAGTTTGCCTAATTCTTCTTTTGTTGCTTTGCCAATATGAAAGCAATTCAAGAAAGGTCTAATTTTGCAGTTGCCAGCACTGGGTGATGTTTCAACATGCTTAGAGGTTTCAGGGTATTTTAAAATCTCTGTATTCTTCGGAAAGGAAAAAATCTTTAACAGGTTTCTTACGTAGTTTAGCATATCCAGTGGACAATGTCTTGGAAATACAGAAATTACAGGGGAAAATCAGAGTATATGGATTCTATATAAGAAAAATACATTTTTTTTCCTTTTTTTTTTCCCCTCTAAATCAGAGAACCTATCTACCTAGAAGCCATTCTGCATTTCAGGATGACATGTGATTGCCAAGTACTGTGAAATATTGCCAAGAAATAAAGGAGTTTGGGGATTTATGTTGTCTTCCTTGCACTTTTAATAAGGATTTATAATATCTTTCAAGAGCCTAAGTTCTGCCTTGAAAGCATAACAAGATTTTCAGAAGCCTAGTTAACATTATGTTAAAATTTCTCTTCTGTAAGCAACATATATGTTTGGGAGTCAATAGTATTAAGCTCATAAGTACTTCCTAAAGTATGTTTTCCTCTTTTTCTTTTCATGCCCTAAAGGTATTTGCACTTTTCTGAAGCAGTTATTCCCTTCATCCATCTGAACACAACACACAATACTGAATTCAAAACAGTTTTTTAGTCATGAGGTGAAGTTTGTGCATACATAGAATGCAGGCAGTTTTTCCAAAGAATACAGGTAGTTTTTCCAAGATGCTACCACAGAGAACCTCTGATAATGTTTCCCAGTCCCACATAATATTTATACCTCTTTTTTTTTTAAATATGTACACAAAATTTTCATTCTTTCTGCTTTTTTTCTTTTTTTTTTTTTTTTCTGATGGGTCCTTTTACACACCTGTTGGAAAATGTTTAGCTGATAGATGAGATTATTTGCCATAGGAATTTTGAAGACCAAGAACATTTGAAGAGCAAGACCTTGAGTCACTGAGACAGAACTGATATGTCTTGTAACTTTATTCAGAATTTCACAATCCTTGCTAAACTGCAAGATAAGGGCCAAAGGCAACAAACCAGCAGGAGCCAACTCAGAATGTGCCAAAGTTCATAGAACAGTTGCTTCAGGCTAAAGTTTGTTGACCCTTAATCACTTGGGGTCATCAGTGGTTGTGCTGCAGGGCCCTGCAGAACGTGAGCCGGATCAGATCTCCTGCTGCTCCTGCCCAGGCTACCCGTAGGGTGGAGTGAGAGCTGGGATGCATGAATTCCAAGGCAGCATTTCATCAGTGTCTGCCTGTAAGAATGCTTTTTTGGGCTACCATCCTTCCGTAACATGTGTCTTCTAATTCTAAACTTCCTTAATCTCTTGCAAATGGTGTAGGTGGGGTTAATCACAACACAGGCAAAAGATTCCTTCCAGTTAACATACCTTGTATGCTTTTGGTACTGTGTTTTGTCATGGATTGATATTAATGTAAGCACATATGTACACAGTTTAAGTTTTAAATAATTTTTTGTTAAGTCACTGTGATAACCTTGTCGAGAAATGCCCTTTTCCTGTTAAGTCTCCTTTGACTATTCAAAGTTACCTTCAATAACTGCATTATGAGTATGTTGCATTGCTGCATAATCCTGTGAAAGACTGTAGAGAAAAAACTGGCATTTCACACTCTAATCTTGCAACAAATTCAGCATGCAAGCATGCACTGACAAAAAACATACTTCAGTCTTGTGGTCAGTAACAAGATACCCAGTATTACCTACTAATGAATATTGGTTAACGTAGCAATGATGCCATTTGTGACTTAGTAAAATCTTTAACAGATATTTTTATGAGCTGTACTATATATTTGGACAGTTTACAAATTTTTACAAATATAATCTTTATGACAGTGATAGAACTTTAGAGAAGATCTCATTCCTGCAAGATAAAGGCATTTCACTATAGTCCATGAAGAACATAAATTACATTAAAATGCTCTTCAAAAGCTCCAGAATTGTCAGTTTCTCATAATCCTTTTATATATGAAAGCAGAAAAAGAGAAAAGAGGCATAAAGACATAATTACCCCTGGAACAGCAGTGGGCTGAAGGCGCTGAATATTTTGGAAACAGATGATTCTCTTTTAAAGGTAAATGGAAATGGGGCAAAGGGAAGGATATCAATAGTTTATGTTTCATTAAAAATTAAAAGATGAAACAGTTAATGAAGAAAAACCACAAAAATATTCTAGATCAAAAAAATTCAATATTTTGTAATGTTCAAGATTATGAGAGCCTAGATGCTTCAGAAAAAATACTTATAAGGTAAGATTTACAATTGTGAGAAAAGACAGGAGACTGGAATCCTTCACGCTTTTCCTCATGAGAGTCATGCCTACATACATCAGCAAAGCTGTCTCATTGACTGTTCCAAGTGCTTTCAGTACTGCTCTCTTTTGCTGGGGTATCTGAAAATGTTTGATATCAGTAAAGATCCCAGTGTTCCCAGAACAGTTAGAATGTTGTTTATATGACACAAATGATCATTTTCCTTGTACTCCCACATTGGCCTGCATGAGGCTTGTTGCTTTACACTGGTTACATTCCTTCTGGTGTATGGGTAATCATTCTGCCCTGTTTGTACAGGATCTTGCACAATGGGGTTGTGGTCCAAGCCTGTGGCTTTTGAGAGCTTCAGTAATACAAATAATGTTGTCACTACTTAAAATAGGTTTGTGAAGTGTAATCATGTCTGATCTTGATGAGAACTAAAGCAAAAGTCCTAACAGGCTGCCAATATCACCATTATTCTTATATTTTCATTTGCTGCAAGTATTTAATTTCAGTTACGGTCCTATTTCAAGAAGAGTTCAGTCTAAAGACCAAGGTAAGGTAGTTCACGCTGGGAGAGAGGCAAAAAAAATATAAAAAATCACTGAATTGTTAATTAGTAAAACATTTTAAAAAATGCTCTCTCATTATCTTGTCTTCAAAATAACCGTGGGCTAGGGGCAGCATTTGACGTTGGAAGGGACATGTATAAGTCTTTGGGGAAATAATTGCTGGATGCAATGACTGACTGCATTTGACAAAATAAGCCAGAGACCAAGGCATCTATGAGCATGTTTTTGATCTGGGAAAGAAACAAATAAGCATGCTCAGAGTCTTTGTCAGAGTTCAGATCAAAAGCAGGGAATAAAACAATAGTAATCGAGGTACAGATTTGGACTGTGTTAGGTCGAATATGAAGGTGACGATTGATAATTTTCATCTGAAATTGATGGGTGTTGACTATCTCTACAAATGAAAATCAAAACAGTTTTAGACAGCAAATATAATGAATCATTTATATTTAATGTTATAGAAATGGCATGAATATATGTAAAAACATCATTTGAGAAACACATGATATGTAGCTATGACGGGAAAGTGTATATGAAGAATTAAGTAGAAAGTTTAAATGCAAAACTATTTTTATTAATGCAGGATGGATTGATGAAGTTATATAAAAAAAAAAAAAGTCTGCACATAATTGTTTCTAGTTTGAAGGGGGTTTTTAAAGATTTTTTCTCTTAGCTATTAAAGAGTGGATTTTTTCATAAATCTATGTGAATAAATTATAGCTTTATCTTCTTCCATACATCATTGTCATCTTCTAGTAGATATGTTTAAGATTTACTCAAAAATAAAGGTCACAAATATGCATTTCCTGCATATTTGTCTGGTGATCTTAGACTACTATTAGCAAATTTTACCCCAAAAACACTATCAATATCACCTTTTCAAGTGAGAAATTGACTCAGTTCTTCCCATTGGTAGATCACCTTCCTGTGTCAATCCACATGGAATATGCAGCTTCCATAAAACACATGGGAAATTCTTAATTCCTGTTGAGGTCTGTGTGGTTATCTGAAGTTCCCACAGAAGATGTACGAGCTATTGAGTCTCTCCCTACTGTTTTCACTGAATTCTAATAGCTGGAATCAAAGTAGTAATTACACTGTTACTATGTCCCATGGGTTGTGTGTGTGCATGTAGGACATTCCCACTCTTGCGAGCATTGGGGCAGGTCAGCTATGATGTCCAGCACTGGGAGCTCTGGTGTTTACCAAGCATTTCAGTTCCACCTCTTCAACAAACTCATCTGCTCTGTCAGTTTCTAGATACTCTGGAATTGACTCTCTCTCACCTAAATCAGATTTTCCCAAATAGTGCAGCTGTCCTTCCACTAAAAGGCAGTATCTGAGGAAAATTTTACCAGTTCTGCCTGTGACCTTCCCAAGGCTTGGCCCCATCAGTTGTTCATTGAAACCATAATGATCACACTGTGCTAGAGATCTGTATTCCTCACTTGCAGAAGGAACTGATCCAAATGAAAGACATTTCATTGTAGGATTCCTGCTCCACTGTCTATTTTATTTTGGACTAAAGTAATTTTAAAAAATTTTGGTAATTTCATTTATAGGTAATAGGTAAGTTGTTCACACCAAAGTTTGAACAATACATAGAAAATAATTCCATGTAATATGATCTTAAATTACTTTGAGAAAATTACTTTCAAGTAGAGTAATAGAATCATAAAGGCTGATCATCTAAGATTCAACCATGAATCTAGCACTGCAAGTTCCCCACTTAACCATGTCCCCAAGCACTACATCTATATGTTTTTTGAACACCAACAGGAGTGGTAACTCCACCACTTCCCCGAGCATCATGTTCCAATGCTTGACCACGCATTCAGTGTGGAAATTTTTTTTCTTATATTCAATCTAAACCTCCCTTGGTGCAGCTTGAGGCCATTTCCTCCCATCCCATTGCTTGTCATTTAGGAGAAGAGGCTGATCCCCATCTCACTACAGCCTCCTTTCAAGCAGTTTTGGTATCAAAAGCTGAATAATGTTACTAGGCATTTTAAAAAGAGGTTCAAGATTGTTTTTAACCTGGTTCCTCTATCTAATTAATTGTTTTATGACTCCTTCCTTTAGCTGGCAGTAGGAAATGGACTTTTTCTTGTTGGATTTGTGACTTAGATGACAGAAGTCTTTCTGAGCATGAGATGGCTCAACAGTTTGCTTCCTTCTCACATGCGGTACAACATGACACAGGTCATGACCCTTCTTTGATGGGGTATATTCAGTTGGTTACTGGGCACCAAAATTAGTTCTCAAACTTTATTTCTGTACCAGCTTGTAAAACTGACAGGGAAAATAGAGCATCTGATGAGAGTGAGATGGAATTGACCAAAGAAACATCAATTCCTTCAGCATTTGAAGTCAGAAAAGATATGGGAAGATAGTCTTCAGTGATCAAAGACAATTCAGTGCTTGTCAAAGTCAAGCAAGGCTTCCCACTGATATCTCTTAAGTTTAATTAACAAAATTACTGTGGTAGATCTGTGTTCAGGGTCTTACATGGGATCAAAATCAGTGGTAACGCCTGAAAAAGTTAATTTATTTATCCACTGGTAATTCAAATTAAATAAATACTCACAGATGGAATTGAGGTCAGTTTTGTCACTTCAGAAGTAAATGCTTTTATATAATATCATATCTTTCATTCCTGGCAAGCACTTGGGAGTCAGCCCAAAGTATAGTAAGTGGTTTGATAACTGTATTGGGAATGTGGAAAAGATATCTAAGAATGACTGTCTTTTAAGTCTTGCCAGCAAAGGCAGAAGATTAAGTCATTTGCTATAGAATTCATTTAAAAGTTCAACCTTGTATTACATTAATGGCAAAAGAACAGTTAACTGTTGCACTATTTACAAGGGAAAGCTGCAGATTGGAATCACCTCAAGTCTTCAAAACAAATTAGGTTACGTCCTAGGAAACAAGGTTGGATGCATCTTTCCATGTCTTTGGAAAGGTGTGGCATGATTTCAGAAAGGCTCTCTTGTTCCAACAGTTCCCATCCTCAGAAATTTCTTTCTTAGGTTCTGAAAAGATTGAAATTTGTTCATGAATCACTATGTTGGCAACTTCCTTGCTTTAGGTTTTCAGGAAAATAAGAACTAAAATAAAAGCTCACACTTTATTTCATCGCCTCTTGACATACGAACAGAATGATTATCCCTGGCTAGCATGGGGTTTTCAAAGGACAGAAGGCTGGCTATACTTTTGTCTGAAGCATTCATCACAAATAGAAATAAGATACAGATCAGAGAAGCCCAAGGATGGCATGAAGACTCTCTTCTCTTCTGTTTAGCATTCAATTACATTACTAAACATATCTACAAGAGGACTCACTAGATACAACTATTGATTCATTTTTCTTTTCCTTCATCATAAGGTCCTACACAAAATTTTCTTTTGTTTTTCTATCTGGCTTATTTAAATTGATTTAATTAATTTTTGACCTGCAACCTGAATCTGTCCTGAATATTTTAATCTCCTGAAGACTACTGTTTTGAAATGCATGGTAGATAATTGCCCATAAGACATAGAGGTCTGACTAGATGCTCTCTTCTACTTTGTTTTGGTTCTTGCAATTTTTGTGAGACGGAAAAAGGTAAGGGAAGGTTCGGGAAGGGAAGGTGCAGGAAGGGGAAGGAAAGGTGTGGTCATGAAAGGTGTAAGGTGCAAAGCAGGGAAGTTGCGGAAGGTGCGACGGAAGGTGGGAAGGTGCGGGAAGGTGCGGGAAGGTGCGGGAAGGTGCGGGAAGGGAAGGGAAGGGAAGGGAAGGGAAGGGAAGGGAAGGGAAGGGAAGGGAAGGGAAGGGAAGGGAAGGGAAGGGAAGGGAAGGGAACTACATTGTTGAAATCCTTTAAATTGTACAATACATGAGTATGGTAACTTGCAATATAAATAGGAATAACAGGAGGTAATAATTTTCAGCACTTTCAGGACTTTTTAATCAGTGATGGTCTGAACAGTATCTAAGTGTTTTCAGAACATTTTGATTTTTAATGGAAGCCAAAAATCTGTAGCTGCAGCAGCTTTTCTATAGCTTCATATGAGAGAACAGAGTTGTATCCTGAAATGCCCCACTAGTAATGAAATATTAAATCAGTCTTTTGTGACATATTTTCCTTATTCTCAACTGCCTAATAACTTAACTATGGAATTTTCAGCATAGGAGAAAAATAAATATGAAGTACATGGGTGGTCAAGGATACTGCATTCTCCCATTCTTTCCAATGAAAAACAGGCACTCATACAAGGATTGGTACAGTGTTGTTGTTTTCTTTGTTGGTTGGATGGTTCATTTTCACCAAGCCATATTTCTGCTGTCAAGACAAAAGAAAGAAACAGGGTTTTTTAAAAGAGATATCTACTCTTCCTGCAGCTAGCCTGTAATTTAAATTTACATGCAAAACTAGGGATTAAGATGGGTGGATACAAAATTTTATATTTATCTTACTTATATAAATCTTTCCACAAAATCTTTTTTATATGAAATACAGCTATTTTGTCATAAATTTACTCCACTAGTCAGTCAGCAGACTGACTTTTGAAAAGCACCTCCATTTTTTGTATAATGAAATGGGATTTGCAGCCTTTTAGATATTTTTTGCACTATAGTAGTGGTCAGGATTTTTAAATGCTTGTGAAAATTGGTTCTAGAAGAGTTGAGTGTGAACATAAGATTCAGTCAAAAATGTATTGGCAGAAAATGCTTCATACTTGCAATAGTCCCTCTTAACTAAAATACAGAATAATTCAAACTCTCCTTAGGGAACTGGTGTTGGTATGAAAGCCAAAAGCGTACTGGGACTCTTGTGTGCTGTTTCCCTCTGGAAAGTTTTGAAAGCTTAGAAACTGTGAACTACACTTTTGTAATATGCCACACAAAGTTTGGGAAAGTTGGAACAATTCAGGGAGAGACTGTACTAGTAAGGCATGATCCTGGGAAATACAGGAAATGCTCAGCCCTTCACAGAATTGGACCCTCTTAGTACTCTCAGGATCTGCAGTGCATCTGTCTGCAAGCCTGAGTGAGATTTTCGTGGGAATAGCGTGGGAACACAGACATTGATGAGATACTTCTTTGCTCAGAAACCAAAAATAAAATTCTGAACAAAATAAATAAATAAAGCAATCTTGAAAGAAGAACAATTTTAGAACTTCTGGAAAAGGAAGGAGTTTAAAAGTGCTCTCTTCATAGTAAATGTAGCAATTAGTTTTGATAGAAATCCTGTGTTTTAAAAGTAGATTTTTATTGACTGTTATGCCTATCCATATATACTTACACAGAACTGTGTCTCTAAAAAGGAAATGTACACAACACAGACAGGAAGATTATAAGCCAGGTTGCCTCAGCTTGAGGCTTCACTCACTACAGCTCTGTATTGTGCTCTGAACCAGTAACAATTTTTTCTCACAAATTAGAAATGCATCATGTATAGAAAAGAAACGTATTTGGAATTTATGTTAGATAATTTAACGGCAGTATTGAATCATCTCCAACTTTTAAGTGCCCCATAAAAAGAGTAAAAAATAAGGATTTTTCAGACAAAGCACATCTTTCATCAGCTCTAGTTGGCCATTCTTTGAATACACTATTGTACCTGTTAAATAAGATAACAGTATTGCATTATCATTTTTATACTTCACAGTGATATATGGAACTATTCTAACTCTCACTGATTCTAGCAATCAAAATCTTATAAACAACTGAATTAAAATATGGAATTTCTTAGTGGAAAACATTTTGATATCAGAATGCAAGCTGCAGAAATAAAAAGCATGCTAGATCATTTGGAATAAAAAAAGCTTAGTAATTGTAAGAAAAAGGTGTATATGTTCAAAAATAAGGTTAATTAACCTTTTTTAATGCATTAATCTTGCAAAATACTACACTTTTATGCATGCAGCATAGAAAAGTGTATCACACAATCATAATATTTGCAGAATTTTTTTTTAGGCACTTGAAAGCCCCTTAACATTTCTTTTAATGGTAAGTCATTATTATTTACATTTTAAAGATGAGAAAAATTAGACGTTTTTAAGATTTTTAAGTGGCAAAAAAGATTGTCAGACTACTATTAATATGTTAGTAGCAGACCATGACTATCTCCACTAGTCTTGCTCTAAGAAAAGGAATAACTGCTCTGCCATCTAACCCATGCAGTAAGCTCATCCTAACTATAACCTGCAGCACATATAGCTGATTATTAAGGTGTTGAATGGAACTCAGAATCCCCTGCAGTCAGTTGCAAAACACCTCTCCTTCCTCCCAGGTTTTTAAAATATGTCAGCAGCATATTTTCCAAAATTTCACAGATGTATTTCTCTCGGTTTCTCCGCTTTTATGGCATCAGAGATCCCAGCTTGGCAAATGGTTTATTTACCTGAGAATAAAATGGAAATAGTGCAGAGATGGAAGGCATGTAACGTGTGTACTGCCTGTGCTGGTGTCTTTCCATGTAGGCGAGTACTAGGAAACTTTAGCTCGGGCATTACTCAGTTAAACAAGGTGTTAAAAGACCCTGCAGACACATAAAAGGAGTTGATCATATCAGAGACCTGGAGTAGTGATCTTACAGCAGTAATTCCAGCTGGGGAAATTATATGGCGGACAAAACATATATTTCTCTGATTTATTGACTGTACCAGAAGTGCCATGTATTGGGGGCTTTCAGCAGAGGAAATTTGATACTCGGTTTGACCAGTTTGGATCCTAAAATAGAAATGGCCATAATTGGATTTTTTTCTCATAGAAACGAAAGAGGATTAGGTTTTTAGCATACAACAGATGTGCTGATGAATCTTTTGTTTTCTAAAGAGGTTTTTCAAGGGCTTGGGGTAATTTTTAGAGCTTCCATTTCTATATATGCAATAAAAAAACTACTTTGCATCCATTCCACAGGCCCTTTTTGGAGACAAAGCTCCTATTGTTTGTTTATCAGGAAAAAAAAGAAAGTTCTCATGTTTGTTTATTAAATGATTTTGTTTCTTTTTTTTGTCTTTGGGTTGTTTTCATGCATGCAATATGTTTTTGGAACTAAACTGTATAGAAAGAAACAGAAATTCTTGAATGAACTGAAATGCCAATTTTCTACTTTTCACCCAAAAACTGTGGTTTTGATTTACTGACTCTGTCACCCAAAACCTTGACAAATGTTTAAAAGTTAGCAGACTAGATATGCAAAGAGCAAAAGAACTCATTTCATTACATCTCTTTTTCTCTTGAATGACCTAGAAATGTACTGTCTTAGTAAGGTCTCAGTATTGGTGTTTGGCTGTTTTTTAAGCTCATGCTTGTTACCTGCACATGTTGAAGCATGAACAAGCTAAGATTTCAAGCATACAGTTACAAATAAGCAAATAAGGCCCAGGTAACATATTTTAATTTTTCTCCCTCTACTTTTTACCTCCATCTCCTGCCCAAGATAAAACAACTGTCATCCTGTGTGCTTCTAGTGCTTGTCGTTTTTCTTCTCACTGTAAAAGAAAATCGGGTGGTTTATGTTAATCTGTATTTTTCTATCTTTTAATAAACCAAAAAGAAATATGATTATCACATTTATCAGGATTGGTGATAACTCACTGAAATGCATTAGTTTGACACTCTCTTATGTTCAGCTCTGCTACCTTGCAAAGTTAGATGTATGTTTTTTCCTCAATCAAACACCCTCTTGATGCTCCCAAACCCATCACTCTTTCTGTCAGGCATGCTTTCTCCTCTCCTGTCTCTATCATTCCATGATTAGCATCACTTTTTTATGACTATGCAGCTTTCTGAGCAAAGAACTGTGAGGCTCTACAGAAAGTAAGGGTTTCATCATCATAGAAGAAATGTAATTTTTGTAGTAATTTATTCTTCTATGCCTGAAATAAAGCTTAAGATCAAGAGCCTCCTGGAGGATCTGCTTTAAATCCTTTCCCAGCTGGTCTAGCAAAAGTAATATCATGGTGACTGAACACCCATGAGACTACAAGCATCCATATTCATTCCAAAACATACATGCCATGTTTTAAAAACTAGCTTCTTGGGGTTTGCTTTTTTATTTATTTAGTCAGAGAACTCCTAACAGTTGTAATAGCCTGCTGTAGCTAAAAATGGGAAGAGGCTCTGGAGCTGGGATTATCTGCAGGGATTCAAGAGCACAAATTCACACAGGATCAATCTTCGTAAGTCTCAGTAGTTGCTCTCTCCCCGCAGGTGTCAGCTACTGCAATGCTTTGCAACTGATTTTTTTTTGCAGAACATAAAGCTGAACAAAATGAGGTCTCTTTGACCAACATAAATACCGATCCTTCACACATAATGTTCCAGAAACTATTGCAGAGTTATGGCCACTAACCTCAGTGATATCTGAATCCAGGAGAAAAACATTAGTGAAATACTAGAATGTAGATAGCTATCAAGCACTGGACGTGGACTGAGTATCAGAAAGATCATTAGGATCAGATTGCCTACTTACACAGCTGATGATTTCCACAGCTAAGCTCTTTTCAATTAGCTCATGAACATGCAGCATTGGTGCTGTGATAGATTCTGGCACTTGCAACCAGAGTGCTTCCTCATTTTCATATCTGCACACTTCAGAATTAGTGACTTGCTTTTCTCTGGACGAAAGGCAAAGGACTGCTTTGTTTTCTTTGAGGCAGGAATGGTA
The DNA here is from genome assembly GCA_018697195.1 of Certhia americana. Lineage (NCBI taxonomy): Eukaryota > Metazoa > Chordata > Aves > Passeriformes > Certhiidae > Certhia > Certhia americana. The sequence continues at coordinate 38,346,038 of CM031860.1, forward strand.
GAATAGAAAAGACAGGAATGGTAGAATTTTGCTGGGTTTAAATCTCATTTTATTCTGCAAGTAGGTAGTCACAGTTGATTTGTTACTTTGACTCATCATGTGACAGATTTTAGTTTCTATCATCACACGATGCTATGAATTTTTTGCTAACATGAAACATGTTCTAAGATTGTAAGTATTATATATAAGGGGATTAGTAAAAACTGAAATCACCTGGGAGTCCTGACAGCCACATAGAAGCATTCCTCAGACTCGAGGGCTTTAAGGCAAAATCACATTTGTAGACATTACATGATGTTGAAACTAATGGGAAACATGAGACTCTAATTATCTTTTACTGTTGCCTTATAGAGCTGCATGCCTTCTGGTTCTCAAATAGTTCAGTTTTGCCAGTGTTGCAGGGTTTATTGATATGTTTGTTATCGTAAAAGGTTTTATAAGATAAATATTAGCCAAAAAAGTTACTTGTGAGCTTGGGAAAAAGCTCTCTGTGTAAATGAATCTTAATAGAACAACTGGTGATTGATGAAAAGCATGAGCACTCTTGGGGCTGCTCCAGTTCCAGACATAGTGTGTGACATCTCAGCTTTGGTGTTAACATTCAAGTTGTGGGTTTTTTTAGGGAAGAGATACATATGTCTGGGGAAATGGAAGGAAACACAGATTCTTTTTTTTATTATCAAAAGCAATGTAAATGTTCCTTAACATTGAATTAAAATTTAACTGACTGCATTTTCAGGTACTGAATGTCCACTCCAGAAAGTAGAGGGAAGTTTAAGTGGAAATCAAATTCCTTATTTCATGAACTCATGGGAAATATAAATATAAGTTAAATTTTTGCTTTTATTTCAAGTTGAGTCCTTATATATAAAGAAGCTGAGGACTAGCAATTGATAATTTGAAAAAAAAATTGTTTCTCACAAAATGCATGACAGTAACAACTCTTGGGGTATTTAGGAACCTCCAGATGCTGCTGTGAATTCTTCAGTATCCCTATAAAGAAATAAATTAAGTCTTTATTATGGCCAAACTCTCAATGGTCTGGACAAGCTGCAGAAAGGCTTTTGTCTTATATGTCATAAGAACCAGCTTCATGTGGTCCTGGCAGATTTCAGAGCACTGGGAGCTTACCCTGATCTATGGGAAGTCTGTGTTAACACCAGACAGAGCACAAGACAGTTATCCTGCATCTTTGTTTTGTGCTTCCATTCCAACAAGAGTCACACTCTGCCAGCTGAATGATGAAGATGGAGGAAATTATCAGACCACCCCAAATGAAGGCTCTTGGCAATTGCCTCATGGAAGGAGAACTGCCAACCATCCAGCACTAACTAGAAGAGGTCTCTGTGCATGACCTGAGTGGCATAAAGAGGCTCAAGCAAAGAGAAATATCTAGCCAGAAAACAAAGTGTAGAGAGGCATGCAACAGACTGGAGGAAAACACATGCAGGCAAGCATACAGCTTTGTATTTCCCCTAGAATTAAATTCATAGTGTTGTCATAACCTTAGCCAGACACATCTGAAAGTGACATTAATTTCTTTATAAAAATGAGATAATTGATGCAGCTTTGTTGTCGGGTTGATTTTAATTGCCTTCCGCTCTACTTTTCAGTAAAATTAAAGACCACAAAGAAAGAACTTGCTGAATTCCCCTTCTAAAGCTAGTCTGTACTGAAAGTTGATGGTGTTATTTTTTCCTCTTTCCTCATCCAGATGGAAAAAAAAATTGTGGGGAATTGAAAACTTAGTTTTAAAAACTGCAATTTTTATAAAATGTTTTGTAAATAGGTCTGAAGGGTAAACTAGTCATTTTTTGTTATTTCTTTTTATATTATTGCTATGGCTTCTGTTCAATGCAAATATTAAAATATTATGGAACTTTAAATTAATTAGAAGTTTTTAAAGGGTTTTCTATGTTTTTACTCTCTTGATTTGACTCATTAGAATGAAAGGCTTGGGTTTCAAAAGATCAGAATTTACCAGTAGAGATACTTATTCAGTATTTTGGTGTAATGTGTGTATGTTACTGAGGAAAATTCTGCTTATAGATTGCAGTATTTCCTAATTCCAAACCTTCTGAATGATCGTGGATTTTTCTTCTCTTGTCAAACAGCCCAGCTAATTTTTAATTACTACTTATCCAAATTATGAAAAAATGACACATAATTTCTAAATAAAAAATAAAATTAGAAGTCTATTAAAGAGACTCCAGATTATGCAGAACACTCTATGTTTAATGAGAAACTGAATAATGCTTAAAATTTGTTTTCTGCCTGAGCATTTCTGACCTCAGTTCTCAGGTACAAACTACTACTTGTTTACTTGAATTGAGTTCTCTGTCATTTGGTTCACTATCCTTCCTTGGGAATTGTACATTGTGCTGATATTACCTCTTTTCTTTCATGTTAGAAGTCCAGTACATCATCCGTATTTATTGGATTTTAGATTCTTGTTTTGATCAGTTGAGTAGAAGGAAGACAACAGAGATATATTTCAATCTACATAGTTGTTCCTGGTCTTAAAATTAAAAATCCTCTCTAAAACATAAATATGACATTGTCTATGTTTGCTGTCTTTGGATGTTGATCTCTTTTCTGGTCTATTGCAATATAAAGCTTCTGGTTTTATGGATTAGAAAATAGATTTGGTCTTGAAGTGAATAATTTCAGTGAAAACCACAGTTTTTACTATCTCTATTTTTCATGACAGAATTATCCACTAAGGTGAGAATTTAGACCATGACTTTTAATTGCAGGAATAAGTGAATAACCTAAAAGTGATTCAAAAAATAAGGTAAGATATTTATAACATCTTGAGGCCATCAATTGTGAGTCACCTGTGAAGGCTGGACTTTCTCTTTCTAGTCAAATCCCCATATGTTAATCTTTGCCCTGGAGTTTTCCCTTCACCCTGGACATTAAAAGATATTCTCTCCTCATGCAAAATTATAGAGAAATGTTTGCAAATCAAAATGTATTGAATCACTAGCAAAATTTCCCAGCATTTCTATTCAAATACCTGATAAAAGCTGAATAGCTGACAGACCTTTACAGTGGAAGGACTATGTAGAATATTCATTATCAGTTGGATGGCAGTAAATAAAAGTGATTTGTGTAAAGCCAAATGCACTTTAACTCCTGTAATAAAAAAAAAAAAAAAGTGATTTATTAACTTTTGAATAGAGATGCTGTATCTTTTTTGTAATATTGAAATATAGAGACATTCCAATGTATTTATGAGATAATACAACTATAAATAGATATAACTGGATAATTATCTCAGAAACAGTATGATAAATGCTCCCCTGCAATAACTTGCCAGTTTATACAAATATTTGCCTAGTACAGCCCTTTCCACACCAGTCATTCATGACTGAACTGTTTATGTTGTGTGAGTGCAAGGAACCAAAACAAATGCTAGTCTAATTTTATTCATAGTTTCTTTCTCTGCAGGTTTGGAGTCAGTATACAAATAATCTAGCTTTGCCTACACTTAAGGGAGAGCCAAGCTGTGTTCAGGTCAGACTGGGTGTGCCTCAGCTTTTTACAATGGCAGTCTTGCAGCTCAGCATACCCTCACCACTGGCCCCAAACACAATCTGTCTTCTTTGCAGGTGATGCTTCTTGCTTTTACCATCAAGACACTGCACACATTTATTGACTACACCAATTCTAATCTGGAAAGCTATAGCTCTAATTTTTTATCCAAGATCAGAGATGAAACGCATGAATGTTGACACTGTAATGGGAGGAATCTAAATTAGAGTGTGGGGAGGGATTCTTTCTTGCCTAATTTCATAACGAAGAACTGCTCATGGCATCAATGAATGGTTTCTCTATGAAATTGTGGGCTTTTCTTTTTCATATTTAATACTTTTTCCTGCTCAAATATTCTTCAAAGCTGATAAAAAAATTTTACTTCGGTCAAACAAAACTTCATTTCTGCAAAATTTTTGGTTTATGTTTTGATTTACCAGAAATTTCACCATTTTTTTCTTTCTGGAAGATATCTTTTCCACCAAATATCTAATAGAACTCACAGGAAGTGGCTATTTAACCCAATATTACTAGGTAACAATATCTAGATGTTCAAGGTAATAGCAATTTTAAAGAAAAATGTCCAATATGTGTTCAAAATGTCCAGCACAGCTTCCCCAAGGGAAATTCTGCCTGACCCACCTAACTGACTTCTACAATAGAATGAGTAGATCAGTGGACAAGGAGAGGGCTACATTTATCTGGACTTCTGTAAAGCCTTTGATTTGTGTGTCCCCCAGCATCCTTCTCTCTACATCACAGATAGATGGATTTGATGGTTGTATGGTGTGGTGGGTAAGGAATTTGTTGGATGGTTGCATCCAGAGGATAGTGGTCAATGTCCCAGTGGACATCAGTGATAAGTGATGCCTCTCAGGGGTTCATATTGGGACCAGCACATTTCAATGTCTTCATCAACCACACAGACAATAGAATTGGATACAGCAAGGTTGCAGAGAACACCTCAACAAGTGGTGCTGCTGACACACCTGAGGGATGGGATCCCATCCAGAGGGACCTGGGAAAGCTTCATGACCGGATCCCAAGGAAACTTATGAGGTTCAAAAGACCAAGTGCAAGGTCCTGCACTTGCAAGCCCTGGTGTAAGCACAGACTGGGGAATGGGCAGATCAAGAGCAGCCCTGCCAAGAAGGACTTAGGGGTGCTGGTGGATGAGAGGCTGCACATGAGCCAGCCGTATCCTGGGCTGCATCCAAAGCAGTGTGGGCAGCAGGGTGAAGAAGGGCATTCTTCCCCTCTGCTCTGGTGAGACCCCACCTGGAGCACTGTGTCCAGCTCTGTGTTCCCCAGCACAGGAAGCACATGGACATGCTGGAGCCCAGACTAGGGCCATGATGATGGTGAGAGGGCTGGATACCTCCCCTGTGAGGAAAGGTCAAGGAAAGGCTGAGGTTGTTGTGGCCTAAAGTACCTGAAGGGGGCTTATAAGAAAGATGGGTGCACAATTTTTGGCAGGGTGGTGGTACTGAAAAGAGAGTCAATTTAAATTAGATATAAGGAAGAATTTTTTTTAGAATGAGGATGGTGAAATAGTGGAACAGTTTTCCCAGAGAGGTGGTAGATGCCCCATCCCTGGAAATATTCAAGGTCAGGTTGGCCTGTGCTCTTAGCAACCTGATCTAGTTCAAGATGTCCCTGCTCATTGCAGAGGGGTGACCACTAAATGTCCCTGATAGCCCAAACTATTCTATGATTCTATAATTCTATAGCATTTTACATAAACCTTACAGTCATATTTACACACATAATATATTTTCAGTGACATAGTTGCAATAGAGCAAAGATGAACACAAAAATTTTACATAACATTTCAAATAAGATTTCCATAATTTAAAAATCTCATTCTCTAATTTGAAAGAAAAAGCTGAATGTATTTCAACAGTGGTCTAGCTTTTTTTCTCTCCTTTTTTCTTTACTTTTCTTTCTTGGTGCTGTTAAAAGCACATACTATTAGAAACAGAGAGGAGCCTGACTTTGGGAGATGTTTGTTGAAATCTTTGAAGGGTGTGTGTCTGCTTTTTTCTAAAACACATGTGATTTGATCATACAGAAATTGCTAGCCCAGTTCTTCAGTTCTGTGAGAAGAGTGAGAAATAATGTGAAGCTACAGTGAACCCGTCTGGTCAAGCAGGAAAATCCGGTTTAATTGCTCTATTGCCAGAAATGTTAAATCACTTCCTGGGAATGCAATTCATTTGGAACATATGGAACTCATTGGAAGGTCTCCAGTGAATTCAAAACTGTACTGAAGATGAGAGCATTTCTCTTAAGTAACAATCATGTTTTCCCACTGGGCAGCATGTAAGCAGCATGTGAAGCTGTATTAACAAAAAACTAAACAATAGGACGACTGTCTGAGATCTTGTTCAACAAGATTTACTCGTGGTTTACTTTATTTTAAATTTTCAAGAGATGCTGTGTCCAGTTAGGCTTCTTTCTTTCAGCATTTGAGCAGCAAAAGAATGTCCTGATGAAACTTTTAGCTCATTTTACATCTTAATTCAGAAGCACTGCACTCTTTAGAAGACAGATATTTGAAAGTAATCTACTTCACTCTACCTTTCAATTTTCTGGAACTTCAAGTGATTCTTCATCCTACTAAACAGAAGTAGAAATTTTGTGACTTCCAATTCTGCCCTGAGGCATGATGATATTATGTATTTCCTCCAACATCTTTCTTACCTGGTTTAAACCCACTAAACCCTAACAACCTTTAAGACTGCCATTTAACAAATTCACTAAAATGTGTATTTCATTGTACATCAACATGTTTTAATGATCATAAATTATAAATACTGTATATTTCCAGGAAATAAATTGGTGTAACCAATGGCATTATTAACAATACCTAAATCTGATATGCCAATATGAACAAAAATCTACATATTTAATGTGAATGATGATGACAGATTTTTTGGAAGAGTTCATTCAGGCTAAAGGCACTGGCTGTGACTCACAGTGCAATTATAAACACAACCAAAATCCATTCAAGCCATATCATGAAGCCAGCAGAAAATGATCTCTGCTTGTCATTATCACATCCCCATGGAGTCCTGTAACTGCTTCCCCTGAGCTGTTCATCTTGGCTTTGCACTTTAGACCTTCCAGAGGCTGTCGCCATCAAACTGTATCTCTTTTCTCTGACACAGCTTATGATTTCAGTGCAGACACTTTTGGTTGCCACATCTTCAGCCACTTCACTCTTCTCTAAGCTTTTCTAAGAGGCAGCCATCATAACAAAACTCAACATTTAAGTGTGATGTTAACATGTTTTCCCATCTTTCCTTCTTTAGTCCTGACCCTCCCATTTGATTCATACTAATGTTCTCTCTTTCTTTCTTGTACCATTAAGAGTTGGGATTTTTTTCCTGTTTGTTTGCTTGTTTCTCACCTTCTCCTCTATACAAAGTTCTGCCTTTACAAATTTATTTCTTGGACTAATGTGAATAGTGAATATGAGCTTTTCTTTCTTGTTTTCTTACTTTCTTAGCCAGTGCAACCACTTAAGTCTGGGAAAGAGAAGAAAAACACATACTCATTTTCAAAATTATATCAGCTATTTATAAAAATTGTGATGCACTATTTCTTTCTTTGAAACTAAGACCTTGATTTACTCTGTGATCTTACTGTTTCTTTGGCATGTTAATTTTCCTCCGCCTGTGTTTCCTGAGATTTTGTTGCATTATTGGTCCTTCTTCTGAACAAATATATATTTGTAAAATGCAAGGAAAATGCTTTTCCAGCAAGGAGCTATTGTTGGTTTGAATAATACTAGTCCAATTGTATAATATTTTTGAATGTCAAAATCAGACAATGCACATTTAGCCAGACAGAGTACAGGTGAAACAGAAAGAATCACAAAAGGGATATATTAATGTATATCATCTAAGACATGTCCTAGCTGAAGTTTTGTTGAAATTTTATCCAGAAAATTCTATGAAGCACTATTGTATATACCAGGACAAATCAAATGAAATTAAATTTTCAAAGTCTGTTTTGAGAAATTCTATAGCAAGTCTGAAGCTGGTTTGTTTATTTTTGTCTATCTCTCCCTTTTTTTCTTTGAATCTGCTGAATAAAGGCTAGACTAACATAAGTGAAAAGGAGGTAAAATTGATACCTTAACTCATGAGACAGTTCTGCATATATTGTATACCAAATCCGATTTCTCATCCAGCCTTTCTTGCCTGTATCCTATATGCACATTTTAAAATTCCTTTTATATGTTTGACATACAAATTTCACTTTACTGTTTATTCAGTCTATAACCTCATTTTTAGGGAAAATACATTCAGAAAGTTCTTTTATATTAGTCTGAAAAAAAGCATAATATGAAAAGAAATTTGCATCCATTGCAAAAAAAGAAGTCTCACACAATTTTCCAAGTCCAGAAACACTTACAGCCAATATGAAAACAATTTTATTTCTTGTCTCTAAAAATTAATATAAAAAGTAAGAAACTGTTATATTATAGCATAGCACGTATTTGAGCCTACAGAAGAAAGATTTGGCATTTCAATTTGCTGTTTCATTTTTGTCTTCCTCAAAATTATTAAGTAATTTCCCAGTGGAATTTTGTGATCATGTGTTCTAGGATGATTATTTCAAAATGCAATCATAATATCTGATTAACTCCATCTCCTCCCTTCTCTCCTAGTTCTTTCTAATGGTAATTAGATTCACAATAGATTATAAGACAATCAGATGGGAACTGTATGTTTCTCTCCAGAGTGCTTAACACGGTGAGACCTTAGTTTTTTCCATATCTTCTAGACACTTACGGAATTTACCTAAAGATTTCATAATGTTTTCCTAATATTACTGGCATCCCCTAAGTACTCCCTAATATTTTTTAATAGTGTTTTTTTTTTTTCTTTCAGGCTATGCCAGTTATTTCCGAGAAGGAGAAGGCTGGTGAGTAAATATTTACTCATTTTCTCATTTCCTTGTTATATTTGTTTTTGGAGTACCCTGTTACTTAACTAAGTGATAAAAGACAGGCTTCAAATGTGGGCTTTCAAACATATAGGATTACAGATCTGACCAATGTCTTTGTAAAGGCTATTTGTTGCTTCCTGAATAGGGTAATTTCTCTTTCAAAAAGCAGTCCAATTTTCTGTGTCATATTAACAAGGATGTTTGAAACTGTCTTACAAAGCTGAATTGCAGCCACTCCTTACACATCAGTACTCCTGCAGTTACTAACTTGTTATTTGGTGTTAACATGTATTTTGACTTATTAGATGTCTCAATTAACAAACATGGATGCAAATGGGTTTTCTCAAGTCAGTGGAATTTGACTTTTGACTTGGTGTGAGCTTTATTGTCTCTCTTTAATATGGCAAGATATTTCAGTTAACTGGAGTATTTCACTGGAAATAATAGCATTTGTTTTGGCTAAGTACTTCTAGAATATTGAAAAATTGTTTCCCTGCTCTTTTCTATGTGTCCTCTGAACACTATATGTGCTTTGGCGTTGGTATGAGCAATCTATTACTGATTGCCTGCTAGACGCTGTCAAATTGGTGTGTTCTTGTGATAATCACTGGGGACAACTCCACTCAGCACTATCTTTCTTCAGAATTTCTGTTGGTTACTTATCTTTTATTTTAATTGACAATTTGCTACTGTACTTTGAATATAGCTTGAAAAATACTTCAAAATATCCAAATGCCACCTGGCATTCAGAATTTATGCCTGATTTTTATTGGTGATGTTTTCTTGCATTACCCTGGTTCAGATTGTTTCTTTTCTTTTGCTTATTGTAGGAGAGGAATAAGTTAAAAAAACGTTTCAGAGAAAATCCACAGTAAAACTCGATACTGTAAAAGCTATGGAGCTGTCTGCTCAGCATGTTGCTACTTGAGCAGTTGAAGTTCAGAAATAATTCCCAAACTCTGACCCACCCAATATAAAGATTTTTCTTTATAGATTTCATAGGCAGCATAATTTGGTGTTTCTCTTTCTGAGGTTGTTCATATTTGGCCACATCTTCTAAACTATGTTAAAACCTGCAAACTGGTCATATATAACTGGCCATAGCATTTGCAGCTAATTTCAAGTAAAACTCAAAGATCTATGCTTACTTCTTTGGTGTCAAAGCTAGCTATCATGTCAGTGGTGGTAATAATATAAAATTAATGTATTTTTTACATACACTTTATAACCTGTACGTATGCATATGAGCCTCTCTCTCTTTTCTGGTCAGACTTCTGTCCTGTGTGTTTTCCTGTGGACAGTATTATATTTAATATTATAAACATTAAGTGGAACTTCATGAAAGTAATTTTTCTGACATTTCCATGCACTTGAACACAAGCTAGACTGAGAATGAAAATGTGGTTTCCTTTTAATCAGTTTTGTCTTTCATTTAACCTTACTGCTCAGGAGTTCCTAAGGTTATGATGGGTTATTTTGCAACATTGAGAATGCGTGAGGGAGCGGATTATTTGGATCAGGCCTAATCATTTGGTTCTAGGGGCAGTAAGTGTTATTTTTGTTAAATGCAATTGGATCTTGATTCAGTCAGATCCCATGCTTTGCAAGGTAACTTGCCAGTGTTTGATCATTGCTGCTTTCACTTCACCAGAATGGCATTACCTATAATCATGGATGACAAAGACATGCCTAAGGTGTGAAAGCCTTCAAAATAATATAAAACATTTGCTTGTCTGTTGTAAGAGAACAAAAGAAATACTTATTTTGATATTTATTTGGAAATACCAACAATCTAAAGTTTGCTAGTTTATATTATCTCAAACAAATTAAAAGGTAACACAAAATATTACAGAACAAAATATTACAGCTTATTTTTTTGCTGTCAAAGCTAATAACATCCTAGGTAAAGAAACTGAATGTCATTGTATGCACTCAAAATTTCTAGTGAAACATCTTTTCTCATTTTGAGAATTTGAGCTATTTGAATATTCTCTTGTAAGTCCCTCTTTTCTACTTAATACTATTTGATTCCATCTGGGACTGGAATAAGAAATACAAGAAAGTAGAAAGGTTGTTATACCAATGTTTCTGGTTTAGAAATTTTATATACACAGAAATAAAACCTTGTTTTAACAAGACTTTCTATTCTGTAGGCTCCAGGTACATTGATATTTTCAAATGATTTTCCTACAGGCAACCCACTGTTTAGATCCTTAAATGGACTAAGCTGCCTATGCAGCTTAGAAGTTCACACATTACTGTTTATGTTTATAGCATTTTTTAATCCTTGAAATTATATATTTTTCAATGTTTATATGTTTTCCAACATGCAGTAAGTTTTGACATCAAACACAAACTCCAGAAGATTTGGAGCTAAGCCAAACATCTGAAAACATTGTTGCTTTTGTCAATTAATAACTCAAGAGTTGCATAACAATTTTATTATTTTTTTAATAGTGGAAAGCACAGTAAAACATGCAATTGCAAAGTGCCTTTGGCAAAAATCTATAAATGATCAGTATATTGAGCAGAACATTGGTCATACCTAAACATGTACACAATTGCTTCCACTTGTGTGAATTAGCGCATTGTAAATGATGTTCTGTGGCATCAGCTATTTCTGAGTAATATATATTATTTATATTTTTAAGAAGTCTCAATATTGTTGGCATTTCTGGAAATGTTAAAAAAAGTAAATCTTTCAAAATAATATTTTGAGGTAGAAGTTAAGATCAAGCAGTATGCACAGTCAGAGAAAATGGGGGCTCAAGCCAAGAGATGACTCAGGACTAGTAATGTTGGCACCTACATTAGGCATGCAAGCCAGAAAACAGATTCAAAACATTGTCTTTTAAATTCATCTGTTTTTCTTTTGAATAAATTCCATATTTGTATGCCTTCACTTACCTTGCTGACTGTTGCAATTTATATTCTCAAATTCTGTCCAAAATGAAGAAATGAAAGAAATTATTATGAAGAAATTTGAAGGATGGAGGATTTAGCACACCTGTCAATAATGGAGGTGTCTGTGTCAGGATTTGTAGTGTTGGCTCCATTTATAGTTGAAAAATAATCAGCATCTGAACCTTTGGTTCACATGGCTGTATATCAGCATCTGTTTTACTGATGTGAATCACATGAGACTTCCTGTATGGTATTGGTTAACTCTCCAGTTACTGTAGACTGGAAATGGCTCCTGACACAGATACAATGAATCCACTGTGAGCTTCCTAATTCAGGGCTAACTTCTGCTTCTGGAGCAGTGTGCCCAAAACAAAGGTGAAATGACTTTAAGCCAACATTAGAATTATTGCCTAAGTCTCTTTGTGTACCTGCTTCATGGTTTCCCAATTTATCCTCCAATATTCATAGGGATTAGTGAACTATGTAACTTAGAAACATTGCTACAACAGAGCCAGTGGGAGACATAGAGCAAATATCCACATCTGGTCACAGACTAACACAACTTATTTCTCTTGAGGTGATGGAACTATGTGCTGTCAATAAACAGGGCAGAAGGTTTAGTCTAGCCCTAAACAAATTTTAAATAAGTATTAATGCCATTGGTCCATAATGTTCAGCATTGTAATAATTAATTTTTTCCTACATAAAACAACTGCCCTGTGATAAGTTTTTGTTGAGCATACTTTTAGTTGCTGCTATAAAATGAAAGTCCTTTTAAGTGAGACTAGCAGTTGAATGTGCTTTTGAATTTTTATGATTCTATCAAAATATTCCCTTGTGCTCTAATAATATATTGTGGAAAAAGTGCACAGCCTCTTTGGGTAAATCTCAGTATTCTCTATAACTAGTAGGTTAGAGAGATCTGCTTCAGTACAAATGAAAATGTCAGACTGTGATAAGTAGAAGAGATTTGATAGCCCATTTCTCATCTGTATTTTGTTAATCAGCAAGCCAACAAGAGGATATAACATGAAGTACAGTAAAAAGCAGCAGCATCAGTGGATCACTGGCCAGCATACAATGTTTGAGAGCTCCTCAGTGTCAGTATTACAATATGGGCCTAGCAGTGAACGACTCTTTTTTGGTTTTTTTTTTTTTTTTAATTTATTTCCTGCATCTAATCTAGATTTCTGGCAAAGACACTATTTAAGAAAGTAAAGGTTCTATTCTCCTTTGGTGTTAATTTTCCTGGTTGTCTTTTGATTCAGAAGGAAGACAAATACAGAGATGATTAAGAGACCTTAATGGCAGGGTTTTTCCTCTCAAAGGCTCTAAGTGTCAGTGTCAGGCAGCAGAGGACACTTGGTGCTCAGCCCCATGGTGAGCTGAGCTGCAGAACAGGAGGTGATGGAGTGATGACAAGGTGGGTTAGGCTGTCTGTGAGAACTTACAGCAGGAGGACCTGGAAAATCCAATGCGACAGGTTCACTATCACTTCTCACACAGAAAAGACCAACTGCTTGCCTCATTAGGTAGAGGTCTTTTCGTTCCATTTAATTTAACTGCAGTTCTAATCAAAAGGGAAAAAAAATACAATCTTCACTAGATTTCAAAAATATATTCTAGATCCAGAGAAAACAATTCTTTCTATGAGCAGCATTCACTAGATGCTCTGTTTTCATGAAGTCATTAAGGGCTCATGCATATATAAGTAGTTTCGAACCTAGAGCAAACATTAAAAAATTCGATTTGGTTATAAAGATATCAATTTCTACATAAACTGGAGAGAAATACAAGGTAATTGGCACAGTTCCTGTAATTGGCACAGCCTAGTTTTCTGGCTGCCTTACAATAACTCTAGCCAGTATTATAGAATAAACTGGGCAAAATGAATTATTAATTGTTCCATTTAGAAAGTGTTTTACATGGTTTTAGTAGAACTTACTAGAAGTCTTACAAGAGTTTTTTTAAACCTTAAACTTAAGTATGAAGTACCAGTTACTAGTTAGGTAATCTTTCTTTATTGTCAATGATGCAACAGTTATAAAATTTGGTGTTGGTTTTCTAACAAACAATGTCAGGTGAGCACTCAGGCTTCAATCTGTCATACTGAAAAACAGTTATAGAAGCTCTGCCAGAAAATACATGGATGGCTGCCAAACACTAATAGATGTTAGATATATTTTTTATTCCACTTCTATTCATTTCATTACTAGAAAAAATGATGATGCCAATAGATACTGAAAGCTGACCTTTCATGCTAAGATTCCTAATAATTTTTAGTTGTTTAGTTTATTTTTTCTAAATGCAGTAAAATAGCTGATGTCAGGATTTTTAATATTTGATTTTTAGTGGCTTATTAACTACACACTAGTGTAGTTGTTCTTCTGAATAAATTACTCCAGTTTTAAAAGTCACACCATGTTCACTGTAGGCATGTGGACATAAACATACAAACTTTAAAATCCACATAGCACTGTGTGAAGCCAAAGGTGCTGTTGCCATTTTCTTTACATTTTGGAGGAAACAGGAGGTTCTAGGACTGCAGCTTTCATATAAAAGTCCCCTTTAAACCATGCTAAATGCCCTAGAAGCAGGGTGATGCCTAAAACTCCTCATTATTTTTCCTAGTCTCAAAGAGTGAAGGGTAGGGCCAGGTAATGTGAATGTGCTCCGAGTGGAGACAGTGATAAGAAGGCTGTGTACCATTGGAGAGAGACACAAAACTCCAGGTAACAGCCTGGACAGGAAAAGATTCATGGAAGACTAAAACTATTTCCATCACAAAGATTTATAATGGTTAAGTACACCTGCATTATCTGTGAAGTAGCAGATCCTGTTGTGCATAAAATTCCTTAGTTTCTATTTTCTTTCTCCACCTGCTTTGTGGAGAAAGTATGGGCCATTGGTATGGACCTGCTTTTACATTTTCTGGAAGAGCTTCTTAAATCAAAATATGCTGTTGTTAACTTCAAAGAAGTTTACTTTTGTTCATATCTTTAATATAATTTCATTTATTCACATCCTCAAATGCTTAGATAAAAAAGCCTAACCAAATTATTTCAGGCTAGTAACAGGAATAGGTTGTTATTTTTATATTGTATTATGCATATATGTATCTAAAGGTACATTTTTGGCGTTTTCTAGTTATAATATATTTCTAGACTCCTCGATGCTTTGTTAATTGTGGAAACAATTTTAAATGTTTCTTTGATAAATATTCAAAAGACATCTTTCATTTTAGAAGTTACAAGCTATGTCCAAGTGCCTTATATTCCTGTGGTGAGCAATCGAATTTTGATTTCTCTGCCAGTTTAATGTTTTTTCTTAAGTTATAGAATTACCTTATTCAAATCAAGATAATTCCCTGATAGGAATAAAATTTTATATAATACTATCTGAGCGATTACTGCACCCGGTCATCACGCTGAATCTTTCAATCCAATGTGTTTCTAAGGCAATGTGTTCTTTCTTATTTAAGGCAAGTTGGTTTTATCACAGAAATTATGTGATTATAAAAAAACCCCAAGCATTAGCATTGAATTATTTTAAAGATATTTGATATTAATAATATTTCATCACAGACTTATAAAATGTAAGAACATATCTCATAACAGACATCATCACCTACTAATGAAATGCAGTCAAACAAAGAATAACTCTCTTCAAGGAGACCTTCAGAGGTTCTTTCTCCAGCTTTCCATTCAAGCAGGCCAGCCCTGAATTCAGACTTGCTCAAGCCTTGTCCTGTTCAATTTTGAACACTTCCAAGAACAGAGCCTGTGCAACATGCTCCACTCTTGTCTTGTCTCCACAGAAGAGACATCTTCCTGATGTCCAGCCTGGTCCTTTCTGGTTTCAGCTTATGCCTCTTGTCTCTTCTGTTGTCATCCTCACTCACACAATATGAAGAGCCCAGCTCCATCTGCTTGTTGCCCTACTGTGAAGTCCTGGGAAGCTGCTGCTAGGACCCCAAAAGCCATCCCTGCAGGACCCCTACAAGTCCTGCAGCCTCAGTTCACAGGCCAAGGGTTCCATACCCTGACTCGCTTGGTGGCTGTCCCCTGCATGTCCCTTTTATCAATGTCTGTCTTGTATTGGGAGGCTCCTGAATCTGGACATGCTGTTGCAGATGTGATCTCACAAGCACTGCATAATCCCTTCCCTCCATCTACAGGCCATGTTTTTATTGATCCATGTTTTTATGGATCCATCCCAGGCTGCTGCCAGCTCATTTTACTGCCAGGGCATGCTGCTGGCTCATGCGCAGCTCACTGTCTGCCAACACCCCAGGGCCTTTTCCATAGAGCTGCTCTCCAGCCAGTTTTTATCATTTATTTATCCTCCCTTACAGATTGTAAAATCCCAGCTTATGGACAAAAATATTGTGGAAATTGTGCTCTTTGTTGTCAAAACAGAAAATAGAGCAAGAGACCCACAAATTTGTTACTTTCAACCAATTCAATTTTTATTGCATTATAAGTAATTATAATATGTTCAGATTTTAGAACACCACCAAACAGACTGTAAACTGATACTCAGGATATTCTGGCTAGTGTCATATAATTAATTTTTTTCAAGTGACTTCTCAGTATAAAGTTAGGTATCAGTTACACAGTGAATTGGTGGCATTTATATTACCCAGGCCACATTGTAGTCTCTTTTTGAACTGGACATCAGAAACATTCTAAAAGAGGTAGTCCCTGACCAAAAATAACTCCTAAATCAAATCAAACATGATCAAGTCATACTTTCTTTCCTTTTTTGGCTATAACAAGAGTAACAGAGAATGGTGATAACTAATTAATCAAGTTATTTGTAGGCTTATTTTCTTCCGACTGAGTTCATGGCAAAGACGTGTTGATTCAAATGAAATATAAACTAGTTCACTTGGTCCTAATTAATACTGACAGGCAAGTCATTAGGTTGTGGTTTCCAAAGCAATTATGTGACTGTTGATTTGGAAATCAGGTGATGGGCTTTCTTTTTCAGTGTCCAGAAAGAGAGACAGCTTCTGAAAAGCTGAGGTTCCTACAGCCAAATTTTAAAATTAACTTTTGACTACATTTTAATAGTTAGTTATTTAAGTACCTGAAGATGAGAAACAAACTCTCTGTGGCTCTTGCTAATTTTTGCACCAATTCCCTGTCAGGTTTATTCTGGGCAGTGAAGTCTGCACATGGCACAAAATTATGATGATACCTAGTCATTTCTGAAAAATTTAAGATGCTCTTCTTTGCTTCTTCAGGTTCCTAGACAACATTCAAACATCTGGAATATATTATGCTTCAGTGTTCATATTTCAAAACAGGACTTGAACTGCTGAATTGTTTCAGAGTTACTAAAGATAGAACAAAAGAAAAAAAAACTTGAACAATTTTAAACCATGTTTAATACTAAGAGCTTAGAGCACTTAAAGTTAAGTGTGACAAGATAAACTCTTTCTGTGTCTGTTAAAACAAAAGGGTAAGAAATGGTTTCAGTCAAAGATCACTGAAATATGAGCTTGCTTTTTGTTGCTTATACAGTTGAGGTATTTACATGCTCACTTTACTAGAATAAAAAGTTGATATTCAAAATTCTTAGGGAAGAGAGAGAGGACTTTGACAGTTGATGAAAAGACATGAGTACTTTTCTATGATTCTGTGATTCTGTGGCATGATTATTTACACTTCTTTAAGGACATGCTGAAAACTCAGGTGAGAGACACCCAAATGCACACTTTGGACTAGGCATACCCAGAGGCAAAGTGTCTTCTTGATGCAGAACCATCCTTGGCAGGACAATGATAGGTCTGGATGAAACTGCAATGTCACAGGTGGCCCAGACTGGGTTTGGGTTTTTTTTTTCCTTGATGGAGACATCAACCTGATGCTCTTCAGGTCCTCTGCTATAGCAAGTCATGTTTGAGAGAATTGTGGTTTCTGCCCATAATGTGTTCAGCCTGAGCAACTAGACCTTTTATTGTCTATAAACTGAAAGATACCAACTACACTGACAAAAAGTGTTTTTCATCATTCTGAAGATTTTAAATAGCTTGTGGTATCTAGTCATCAAGTTTAACTATTTTCTCAAATCTTGTCTCCAAATACTCTTGTAGAATTATGTTGCTTCTGCACATATCAGGAAATGGCAATCGAATCAAATCAAATGCTTATTCTCTAACATGTGGTAGATGCCCATGGTCTCTAAAATGCACAATTTTGTGCAATTCTTATTTGCCAAGGTAGTCACTTGCCTCATGCTTTATTACCTCTGAGTTAATTTTGACTGTTAGTAAATTTCCCCCTCATGATATTGTAGGAAAGAAGCAGACAAGTGCTTGAAATAGTTGCTTAATTTATAAGTATTACAAATAGAAAAGTAACTGAAAAAAAAAAAGGGTTTTGATAGACAAAACTGCAAAATGGTCTCTAAACTATAAATCTGCAAGGAGTTATTCCTGCAGACAATCATTCTAGTTACATGAGTTTGAACTAAGCTTGGAAATATAAATTTGCTAAATCCCAGTCTAAAGAGATTTTTTTCAAAGTTTCTCCATGTGAATATTCTCTATAATTCATTTGGTAGGTCATTAATTTAAATCCAAGTCTGTTCTGGATTGAGTTGCACCCGCTGCTGTACATTGGCCTAAAATAAGAGGAAGTATTTGGTAACAATTTCAGGGTATTAGCCAGGTATATCATATCTCAGTAGCTGCCTATGGGCAGAATTGAAAGGCAAAGAGGAAAGCAACCATGGATTTTAATACCTATCAAAATACAGGCTTGAAATTAGAGAAAAGCAGTTGAAATATCTGTTTAAAAGCAAGGAAAAGAATTAAATAAACCACCACATCCTCTAGGCAGGTGTCTAATTTGCAGTCTTATCCTGGAATGTGTTTTCATATTGTAAGGAAGGAAAAGAAAAACTGAGACTTTAGTCAAGAATTCATCTCTCAAATGTTTAACATAGAATACTGTTTACAGAAAAACCCATCCATACACTAGAAAGATTTTTCTCATGTAGTTACCATGGGAGGCTCTTAAAACAGGGGTGAAACTACAGAATGCTCAGAGAATGCCAAGGCTTTATTTTGGTGGTATAGCTCACACTAACTCTTTGAGTGGGATAACACTTTTTTTGTCAGCACGTGTGCCTCCAGCAAGTTTCTGCTTCACAGTTATAACTTGTATACCTGGTCTGATACAACTTTAGCATGTGTACCAGGTTAATCAATTTTACCAGGTATAAATTCATCATTGTCAATGAATTTGTGACCAGAAAATGAAAACAATATCATTTTACTAAAATTTTTTTCCCCCTTTTAGAAGATCTCAGACTAGTGCTTTTTTATACAAACTGCCCTTAGGACTTAAGTCTGACCCTGTGTTTTGAACCATGGATCCAGCTTAGCATTTGTAGGAAAAATGTCTTTTAGCAGCCATTCAATGAGCTGTTGCAGGATCAGACCATAACAACGCATGTAGAAGACATTGTTCATGACAAACTGGTTAGAGTAGGATTGTCTTCTCCTAGCTTGGAAGGAGTACTGGCTTTTTCAATCACAGATTTAATACCTGCCATTTGTTTCAACAGTTAGTTTTTGTATCTCATCTTTTTTTTTGTCTCCCAGTACAATAGATGTCCATGTTTGCTCACTCTGTGTTGATAAACTTTTGACTTTGATGTGTAATTGCTTGTCTCATCCTGTAAAATAACAAGAGGTCATCAAACAGAGGTGGAAGATTCAAAATGAACTGGGGGAGGCAATCTAGAACTGAGCCTTGGAACTCCTCACCTCAGTAGATTGCAGATGCTAAAGTTGTACACAGCTTTAGAAAAAGACTAGGCAAACCAATAACAGAATTATTAGTACAACCTTTTCTTCAATAAAATTAATAAAAGTTCTTACCAATTACTTTTGCAAGACTTACCCAAATCATAATACTCTATGTACCAAATCAAAACTTGCCTAGAATGCCAAATTAGTAATACAATACATCCTCTAAATATTGAGTTTGATTTTAACGGGTTAAAACCCATATTTTGTAGTAAAATTATGCTGAACATTCTGTCCTAATATGTACACTGACTACACTTTTATTGCATGGGTGTTTCTTTTCTTTTGTAAGAGGCATGGTTTTCACCCAGAAAACAGTACCAGCGATCCATCAACAAATTAAGAGTCCTATATAACTGATACAGCAACAGCAAAACACGTCTCCATGTTAGGAAACGTTCTATCAAAAACTAGAGTGATCTTAAATTTTGCAGAAAACCACTGAATGATCCAAATAAAGTAAGTCAATACAATTCTTCAGCTTAATAAATGGCAAAGAGAAAATATATGAGTGTATCTCATAAGAATATAAAAACACAAACATAACTGTAAAGGCATATATGTATGCGTATATATATATATATATATACACACACACACACGCGCGCGCGTGCGCACGCGCGCGCACACATATAATGATTACTGTTGTAATCAAAGCTTGGCATGATTTTGTCCTTAATGAGGAAATGGACACTGGAAAACTAGCCAAGAAAATTTCCAGTCTAAGAAGTTGCTACATGTATTAACTTTTGCAATACATTTCAAGGACTTTTCCAGACAGTCAACATATGCTACATTAGACAAACTAAGACGAATAAGAAACAGACGTCTTTTCATGAAGCAAATCTAGATAAAAATCTTCAGCAAAATAAATTGCATTTATTTATATTAAAATGCTGAGAGATAAGAAATGAGCCATGCCTTTTTTTTTTTCCCTCAAAATAATCATTATAGCTTAAGTAAGTTAAGCTAACTCTACTTATCCATAGAAAAAACTCCACATCTGGAAAATCTTTGCTGCATCTGTGTTGGGGTTTCATGCTTTTTGATGCTTTGTCCACCAGTTCCCATGACTCTAACTTAAACCTCTCCCTTATTTTCTTAAGAGCATTCCAATTCACCTAAAAATATAGTGATCATTTCATTTCCTGACATATTCTGTAAGCTTCCTTATATGTTTCCCTAAACAAATCAAAGTAAATCCTCAAAAATAAAGCAACTTTAAAAAAAAGGACTATGTATCTTTGTAGTACAATTATTTTAATAGATTAAAGTGAGATCAAGAATTGTAATTGCCAAAGATAACAGAGAAGTAAATTTTTTGTTATTGTAGACTTCTAGTTTGTTTTAGCAAATAGAAGTAAGTTTAGACATACACCAGCAACAAAATCCCCTATTTGCCATGAACCATTCACAAGCAGCACTGCTTAAAATCTGAATTAAGTATTGGCCAAATGCACACAGTGCAGACAACCAGAAAAAATTGCATCCTCTATTCCCTTCTTGTTGTTTCCTATATAGTGTTACACAATGGCTTACAAGTACCCTTTGCCTTTCTATTTGTAAATCCAGGAGATAGATTTAGAACTATAATTATGACAGAAACAAAGTAGCACAACCAAAGTATTTCCAAAACTGTGATTTTTTTTCTCTTAAAGGAGCTGTGGGCTGAGTAACAAAGGTTTGTGTCATATGTATTGTCTGAAGAAGGTATGGGCTAAATAACAAAACAATTGGGAGTGCACACATCCAGCAGTCAGTCACCAAAGTTTAAAGGACGCCTGTTTCAAGAACACAGTCACACAGCAGCATCTGAAAAAGTAAATTAAACAAGACAAGGACTCAAGTACTGGCATAGAGTTATCCCAGTTCTTTAATTGTTATGCTTCCTGCTCTAGTTTTGGCCCATGTCATCTGGTATTTTTTCTAGAAAAGACTCATGAATACTTGGAAAACAAAAAGATTCAGGAAGTTTTTGATACCAGCAGTGGGAGGAGATTCACACTTACTGTCATTGAGTGGTCTTGATCAAAAAGGTCACAGAGATTAATTCATTCTGACATCCTTTGTCTACCACAGACTTCTGGTTTAGTCCTTGCTTAGAGGATTCAAATAAGAATTTATGAGCAAATCGTCCTCTCAGTGGAGAGATCTTTAGCCTCTTGTAATGCACAGAAAATACACCTCAGTGAGATTCTAGCCTAAGAATTTGAACCACTGCTTTCACCTACCTCTTCTTTCCATTTTCCCTCCTTCCAACAGACCGTCTTCAAGGTTTTTACATTTGAACTTTTATTGCAAAGGAGATTTAGGAAATAAATTTTTTTTACAGACAACTGGCTCTGATAAATGCACTTTTGCCTTTTAAGTGTTTACCTATCACAGGGTAAGGTAATCCCTGGCATAACTGCAGAGAAAGGTGTGGCTGACAGTGTGCTGGCAGGCATTAGCAGCTGTCCCAGATTATGCTCTCTGTAGAGCAGTTTTTTGTACCAGAGATTGCTGCTCCAACACTTCTCCTCCTCTGAGACCAACCTGTGGAATGGGCAGCATCACACTGAGCCATGCTTAGCACTTGCTACTCATTTATCACTCCCAAACATGCTGAGTTATTAGAAGGGGTAAGTGGAAGTCACTGTAGCCATAATTATAGCCTGCATGCAAATTGTTATCTGCATGAATGCTCACTCTATCAGCAGCCTCACAAAAACCTGGTGAAACTTGAGAAAGCCTTACATGAGTGTGACAGAGAACAAAGAAGCTCAGGTACAGGGCTCCACATTAATTCAGTAGAAACTCACCCCACTTTTAACATCCCAACCCCATCAACCCTGAGTAAGCATTGCCTTACCAATGTCTTCACACAGCAGGAGTCGGGATAGAATTTGCTTTTAATCCTAATGGAACTTTGAACAGCAGATCTCACTGATAAGAAGAAGATTTCACTGATTCAGTCAAGTGACTGTCAAGTGAACTCAAAAGCATATTACTTTCCTGAGCCTGCAGCAATTAGACACTCACCATTCATGGAACAGTCCTTAAAGAAACAAGAAAACATGTGCTGTGTTCTCTGGTTTATTCTATAAATAGTAAAAGTTTTGGAGCAAGTTACCTTGATCAAGAAAAAGCTAATTCTTGCTCCAAAACATTAGAAATACTCCTATGTTAATACAGAGACCATCAGCTGACCCTACATAACTGTAACTGAGGGATAAAATAATTTCAGAGGAGCACTTATCACCAAACTGAAAATTAAAACCTGCCAAAATTTAAATTAAGATTTATTCCTGACGAGTATCCAAAGAGATTATGTTAAGAAAATCAAAGAGGCATATTTCTGCACTTCAATGGTGTTAGAAAATAGGTGTACCATTATGATTAAACTATCATAATTTCTGTAATATCTGTTTATCCTTAACTGATTTTGAAAGCTCAATACAGTATTTTTTTCTTTCCTACTTTGCCTGCTATGGATGTTTAGAGAGAAACACAGTGCCTAACTTACAGTCCAAAATCAGTAAATCCTTTCACATCTAACCCTGAAAGGGCACACACTACTCTGTAGCTTAAGTTGCAGTGCTTCATGTTGAGAGCAGTATTAATTCATGAAGGGATGTGCTAAACCTTGTGTGTTGCTGATTCATTTTTATTGAGACTTGCTTTGTTTTACATTTGCTTTGTACCCTTCTAATTTATTCTGGACATTTTGGCACTTTTTGGATTTAACACCCAAATGAATTTCATAAAAGAGTAGGGACTTTGTTCCCACTTTCAACAATCAAGATTGAGCTGGACTCCAGTCCACAGGCCCTTCAAATCTATACTCCTCTCCAAGCCATTCTGTCTTCACTGCCTTACCCCAAACATCTCCTGAGGGTTTTTCCAAAGAGAGCCTGTGGCCTCCAGATCTAAAGTTGACTTCAACTAGCTTGCCAAACCTCTGACTGTGAACTCCCATCTTCATTCTAAGCGACAGTTAATTCTTCGAGGAGAGCTAAAGTTTTTAAGTGAACCAACCAGTTTTGCATAGTGAGTCAGGTATTTTTTAATAATATTCTTTTTAGTTAGCTTACATAGAAACAAAAATAACAAACCCAGCACACGTTCCTTACTTTTGTGATATATACTTCTGGCTTAACTCCAGTCATCTTGAATAGCTTAGGATCTTACTGTAGGTCATGTTGTGTCACTTGAATAGGGGAGTCTTTCCAGCTCATTTTTCAGAGTATTTTCACATTCACTAGCACAATCATCAGAAAGCAATGACTCAGTCTATGAAAAACTGTCAAACTAAGTTTGTATCTACCATCTGCTACTAAAGATTTCTTGACACCTATTCAACAATTCATTTCATTCATAGTTTCTCTTTGATAAGGTTCCATTCCTTCAAGCCTTTTCCTCACAGCTAGGAAAGAAATCTAGCTCCCCTGGGGCTATTTGTCATAAACTCTCTACCTGGTAAGAGCTGACTAGAAAGCCCACTTAGAGTCTGAACCTGAGCCTGGCATGAAATTTCTTCATTCATCAGCACCTACAAAGGCTCTCAAGAACATTTCTCTGCTACCACATAGACCAGCCAACAGAGTCTAATATTCTCATAAAGTGCATATCTTGTATCCCTTGTCTCACTTTCCTGTACACACGTTCTTATGGTTCTTTTAGAGTGTTCATTCAACATGCAACCAGGTGAGCACACTTAATTATCTCATATTTCTTAAGGAATAGCTTACCAATTGGAGAACATGCAGCTCTTCAAGGGGAGTTGAATATTTTCTCCACATTCTTGCAATGTTTTTACTTCATTTTTCATCTCTTGGTGTTACAGCAATCAGCTGTTGTATGTTCAGTCACCTCTAGGAAGTCTATCTACCTGAAATGTTGAGATAGATATGTGAATCCCTAAAAGTTGTACTAATTGTTTAGCTAGATATCTCAATGAGGACTTGTGTTCAAATGAATGCTGTCAGTTTTTAAGTGGAATTTTTAGTCTGGCGCTTCCAGTTCAAGCAATAATTCCTGGGTTTCATTATGGATGAGTCTACTATGTTTGCAAAATATGTATATCCCTCTTCATGTATTCAGTGGGCCAGACTGTGATTCACCTTAGCACAAATACATTGAAAGTTGTAACTGCCTGAAAGAGAGATTTGTTTTGAAGGTGAGTCACAGTGTTGCATCCCCAACTTTATTTCACTGCCTTCAAAGTTCAGGAATGCAACAATTTGCTGTAAACTGGACCATTTAAATGATTCATATTATGTCTATATATTTTTACCCTATGTTGTTTTAATTAGCTGACTTTCAGCAAGCTGTGCAAACAGGGGCCCCAGTACCACAAGAGGGGACAGTTTAGTGCAATAAGGGACACAGGCAAAAAGACTTTGAAGAATGAAATATTTCTTGTAGCAGCCTTCTGCTTCTAATGTCTTGGGAAATAAAGTGAGTTAAAGAGGCTGCACAAGGCTTAGAGAGACATAGAGAATTTTGTATAGAAAATGCATTTAAATAGTAAAATATGCAGTTCTAACTGACCAAGTATTAGGACTGTGTGGCTGCACAGCCATTCAGATGTACTAAAACAACTTCTGTTATTTAATAGAAACTATGGAGTCCCTTCAGAAATTTGAGACTGTTACAGACTGTCTTTTGCAGACTAAACATCTACACTTATGTTTGCTGTGCTGGCATCTATGAGCTGCACAGGCATCCTCGTCTGGACTCTTGGTATATGTGGCTTGCTTCTGTTCCACTGCCTTCTGTGACTCTTCAACCTGTACAGTGCCCACTGTCCACCCGGGACCATAGGCCCCCAATCTGTTCCAGCTGAACTGATTTTTCTGTCAATCCTTTAGCATTTCCAAAATTATGTCACACATTCACAATCAAACCATGTCTTTACACAGACTGTTGATATATTACCATGCTTTAGTCCTTCCTCTTCTTGCTAAGGGCTACCATTTCCAACAGAGGTCCCCACCATTAGCATCTTTTTTTTCCTTTCAGGCATATAAGGATCATGTAACCTTAGTGCAGAGTGTGCTCTGCTGGGAACTGTAAAAGCAGTGTGTGTTTACAGTAACACCAGACACTACTTCAGAACAAGTCAGCATTTTTTGCCGAACAGGAATCCAGCACATTGGTTCTCAGGCAAGGCAGAGCAGAGTGGACCTAAGGTCAGGATGTGCTTGCTGTTAATGTACAGTTCAGTTCTTTGTTTCAAGCTTCTACCCCACACTTACCTGGCCTTTTTTGAGCTTCCTTGTTTGGTAGATATTAGGAGTTAACAGCTGGTTTCCCCTTATTTTTCTGAGAGCTCCTTTCATGAGGTTTTCATTGATAATATAGGATATAAATAAATAAAGGAATTGCAAAGGTTTGCACGTCCTTTTCTGAGTTTCACAGAATCATTCATGTCTTCACCATGCACAACATGATGAAGTCCATTTTTCCATAAAAGGGTACGGAAACATCTAACCTTCAACAGATTATGAAGTTTTGCAACTAGCATGAAGTTAGATCTGACAAGCGAGTAAGGCATTTATAGAAGAAATTACAATGTTTTAAAAAATTGATACAATCTAGACTTCCTTGGTCAAATAGAAAAGATTTCTTTTGGATATATTTACATTTACTTCATATTGCCTCTTAGAGAGAAAACCCATATCTACTGAGGATCAAAATATGCAGTGGATTTTGGCGAGCTATACATGTTTAATACATCAGAGGTAGCAATGACACCTATATACTGACCTTGTTTTGGGTAATGATCAGCAGCACTTTACTGAAAACGTACAAAGTCCATGGGCACAGATAGGCAATGTACATATGAAGGTTTTTGGTTGAAATAAGAGTGAAAACATTTTTTCTGCAGTCTTATCATCTCCAAGGCATGGTAAGCTTTAAAAACAACATCATTCCTCTAGATGAAGACTAATAAAAGGTGTTTAAATTTGGAAGGCCAAAATCTAAAATTTAATTTTTCTTTTATCTAAAATAATTTTCAGTATCTGTCAAAGATGTATTTAAAATCTTTCTTGAAATGTATTTGAAATGATCCATTTTTATTAATCTTAGATGCTAGAATTTATTTTTTTATTAATTTGGTTGTCCAGATGCTGAAATCTTAGATTTCTTACATAGAAGATGAGGTTTTCAGCATCAAATAGCTAGGTTAATTAGGTTGAAATGAGATTAATTAGTAACTGAATCTAATCCTATTAACTGAAATTCAGAACCATCATGAATGGTTATATAGGGACGGGGCTTTTCAAAGTTTAATATTGAGGGATTTATATTAAAACCTGAGGTTTAGTTGCCCCTGTAGTTTTTCTTATGCACTTTGATATACAGTTTAGATTTAAGTCTTGACCTTTTGAAATATATTTGTTTTATTCCTGACATTTATAGGCAGTTATCCAAGCTCAGATTTTTTACCAGTACACTGACAGCTGCTCACTTCAAATTTCAGTCTGTAATGAGTCTTTTAAGAAAAGTAAATAAAGAGTAGAAGGGTATACTTGCTTGTTGTACAAGAGTACATTTTCTCCTATAAATTATTGTGGAAGATTTCATTGAATGTAAAGAAATATTTAATGCCTCCATAAGCAATTTTTCTAATACTTGACTAAAGAGTAGTCAGATTGGATTCAAAACATTTAGCAACATCTAAGTTTGTACATTTAAACCTGTCATCATTTTTTTGCATATTCTTAAGAATTTTAATATTACTCCTTGTTTTGGTTCCTTATGCATAAAGTGTTATAGAGCCCCAATAACATTCAAAAAAATCTGGATATCTTTCAAACATCTCCTACAGACCCACTTATTCTATATGCCTTCAGGAAGTTGCCAGTATCAGCAAACAGGGCTGAACTGATTTAAACTACGAAAAAACATCTAATGATATTTTAATTAAACTTTCAGTTATGAGTGAAGTTTTGATATGACAAATTTTATGTCATAATAGCAGGTCCTTTTTCACAGGGAAGGGGTAGCAGGTAATCTAGGAACTACAGAACTTTTTGAGCAAAACAAACCTACTTTCAGGAGAGGTTCTTTCTAAAGAAGTTATGTACTGTGGCACTGATATAAGCTTCCTCTAATATTATATTCTGTTCATTTGTCATATTAAATCTTCTTCTTTCAATTTTTTAGCTCCCATGTTTGAATATATACTACATCGGGGACTTGCACCACAGCTGCTAGATGCATCATTCTGTTTAAAATTTGCACAGGGTTTTTTCCTTTGTGCACACCCTTTTTTTGTGTACAGATTAATTAGCCTTAGTTTGGAGGAAAAACATGCACAAACACAATACTCTCCCCAATTCCAAGTCAGTTTTGAAACCTTGTACCACCTTAAAACATGTCCACACTTCCCTTGATGTGCTTGTGCTTTAAATACTTGTTGGCTCTTATCATTACTCTTCCCTTGCATTATTAACTGTCATTTGGCTGAGCAGAAGAGGTTTTCATCTTTTCTTGTAAATCAAACTCTCTAGCCCCTTATTCATTTCTTTTAACTGTTATCTGAATTCCTTCAAAACTTGTGGGCTCTTTGTGGTACTGGAGAGACTAAAACTACATGCTGCATTTGAGAAGCAATTCATTTGTGCCAAACAGAGTATGTCAGGTTGCTATTTATGGAAATTCTGAGAAAGTAAATAATAGTTATTTTTTATAATATAGATGCACAAAAACATTATGATGAAAACTTCCAAAATAATAAAGAAGAAATTGCATATATTTTTACCACACTTCTAAGTCAAACATTTGACATTATCCTTTCACCATTACTGCAATGACTTATTTTTAATTAATGTGCCTTTAAAATATTAGTTTAACCTATCAATCTCAGGTGTAAGCCTTGTTTTCTTATGTGTTTTCTTCCTCAACTTCTTTGAGAATGTTTTATTCCCTTCTTCAAAATACCACATTTTTCAAGGAATTTCTACATCATCTACTCATAAATTTGAAGTAACTTCTCCTGTATTTCAGCAGGTCTTTCATTGCTTCCCTCCCCCCTTCTGCTATGAAGCACTTAAAGAAACACTTGTGCTTACTTGATTCTAGTGCACATCAAGATTTGTAAGTAGTTTTTCCATGTATGTGTTGCAGCTGCTATTTTAAATACACTTTTTCAAGGCCTAATTTGGATTCTTTCAGAGCCAATAATATCTTTCATTGAACCTGGGTACAAGACTCATATTTCTTATTTTATTTAAGAACTGCATAAGTTCACTATTTTAATGATGTCTCTAAAAACTTTAAGTTTACAGAAGGTGAATAGAATTTTAGGTTCTCCTATCTAATCTACCTCACCATCTTTTTAACAAGAAATGACAAAAGTATATTCAGACTGAAGAAGAACAGAGCAGATAATTTTCATCATATGGGAATGCCACCATTCATGTCTATTTTCAAAACTACTTGACAATAGAAAAATATGAGGTCAGATACAGCAAAATATGGGCTGCCAGCCCTACAAGCACAGGGTTCACATTTTCCCCTTGCTTTTGAGACTGTGAAGTATACAGCTTGCTAAATATATACTAATAAAATGACCTACTAAACATTTTAGGGGAACTTGCCAGCCAGTAACTAGTCTCGGGACATAAAAGTTAGCCTAAATAATCTGTATCCTGTCAACCTCCTCTTCCCCAAACCATCTAGTCCAAGCTCACTATTTTTCCACAGCCAGCCTTTTAATACATGTGTCATAACACAAACTCTAAGTGAAAATTTTCCACTCACTGCAGTGGGACTCCAGAGAACAGATATGTCATGGCTGAAAACAGATTCCAGCAGAAACAGCTAATTTCATGCAGGAGCAATCTTGGATGATTAGCTGTGAAATATATTAAATAAAGATATGAAGAAATACAGTTCCTAGAATAGCAAACCAGAGTGTCTTATTAAAACTTCATTTAATGGTGTAGCTAACTTCATGGAATAAATATGAAACATTAACATCTATTAATAACTTTAGCTAGAGTTTTAGATTTCTAAGTTTTTATGATATGCCATGTACATTCAGTGTTCACAAGGACTTTATTAGGGAAAACAGAACGTATGTTTCAGTTGAGATGATGATTACTTTATTCTTCCAGATAATTATATTTGACACAGTCCCCATAAAGCTTCAGCTTGCATCTGTGATACATTAAAATTACAAAACATAAAGCAAAATATTATATTCTTTATCTTTTAAAGGTTAGGCATTAGAACTTGTAGTCAGCAAGACTTCAGTTCAAATAACAAACCCCAGAAGAAAGACAACCTACAAAATTGCATGCAACTCTTGGAAAAATCATGGGTTTCCTTTCTGATTCTTTTTTTTTCTTTACAAAAGGTAATCTAATTGTAGCCAATGTTCTAAAAAAAAAAAAAAAAAAAAATCTGTTCAGGGTAAAGAAGCCAATTATTTGAAATTATGTTTATTTAGTTCTATCAGAGCAGGACTCAAGGAAAGTTCTCACCAGCTATGTAGTGGCTGAATTGTAATTCCCAAATGGAAGCATTCAATTAAAACTACAGTAGATGACAAATGCATTTGCACTCTCCTGCCCTTGCCTCTTACCCTGTGTTCTTGTCTCTCCACAAAGCAGTTTGTACCCATATCCCTCTTGACCCTAACACAACTTTCTCATTCTGTATTAAGATTTCATGTGGTACCAGCCCTTTTCTACCCTTCTTTGAAATGAAGGTGGGGTGAGCAAAAGCCTGGGAGAGACAGGTTCCCTCATTCATCTTACAGGGTTGGCAGCAGCCTAGAGCTGTGTTTGCAAATACTTTCCAGGCTGTACATAACTCAGGAGAGAAAATATCTTCTGAGTTGTTGGTCACTAATATCCCAGGATGCAGAATTGCTGTGAAATAGAATTTCTCAGGATCTTGCCAATGGCTACAACAAATGAATTTTCAGAAAGATGAAAATTGAATGTCTATAAAAGCGCAAATTGCCAAACCAAATCACTATTAAGTATTTAGGGATAACTTGCTAGAATTTCTCAATATCAGGAAAATAACATATCCTCTCATTCATTTCCCAGAAAAACTGGTTTTAATATGAATACACAACTAAAGCACCTCAAGGAAGTCATATCACAAACAACTCCAGGACGAAGAGTTAAAGTATGGTGGATACCTCAAACAGAAACCCAGAGTCTGAGGAAGTTAAGCAGCTTTAAAAATAAGTCCCCAATTTAATTATGTAAATGAACATTTGCACAAAAATTACGCAAGGAGAAGTTACTATTAACAAACCATCCAGTAATGCCTTAATTAGTGAAACCTTGAAATCTACTGAAGGTTTGGTCCAATACCTATTCAAAAGTTTAGATTAAGTTTGGATCCTACTTTTTATGTCATTGTTCCCTATGAAAACTCTGTTTTTGCTGCTGTTCTCTCTACCAATGAGGCCACAAACCAGGATTTCAGGGATGGTTATAACATCCTACTTGTCTTCACAGTAACAAACCTTCTGCAGAGATTGTGTTTCACAGTGCAGCAGTGGCAGCAGCAGGGATGAGAAGGCAGAAAGAGAGCTCTGCCTCACTTAATAAAACACACATTACACAGGGCAGTGATAATTGAAGATGACTTGCATGAGACCTCTAAATCTCACTAAATCTTCTCAGGAATAAGCATTTTACATCTTTCCCTGCAAGCATGAGACTTTCTCTTTGATTTAAAATTTCTTGCTGCTCTTTGATCTCTCTGTTCGGAATGATCTCTGTACTCTGAATTATCTCCCTGCTCACCCTCTGACTTCGATGTCTCCAACTCACATAACACTCCTCACTCTTGCATTCTGCTCCCTGCTCTGTACACAGACATCAGCATCCCACCATTAGATTATATAAAACTCATTGAATCCAATCTGCTCTATTCACAATCACTGTTCATGTTGGTCACTGCTTTATTTCTTTGATATCTTATTGTGCCATTTCTTATGAGAGTTGTCTGAAGAGGAAGACCTGTAATTGAAGGAATTTACCATCTTAGTATGATGAGGTAAACACCATCTTAGTCTGACCAGGAGGGACAGAGAGAGTGAAAAAAGAGAAAAAAACAGAAGAAAAGGAAAAAAATGTCCAATTACAAAAGAAGATTGTAGAGAAGATTTTGAATAGGGAGTAGCAATAGTGAGCTGGTGGTTTTTTTGGAAGTGTTGGGCTGTTCGTTTTGCTTTAAGATTTGAGGATTTTTTGTGAATTCTGCACTTTTCTGTTACTGCATTTTCACATACAGCCTAATCACATTTCCACAGGAAAAAAAGAAGTACCTTCTGCCATGCCTTTTATTCCATAAAATTTTATTCATCCTGCCCTAATTCCAGTGATAGGACCAGTGAAGTTGTAGTGCATTACTCAGCTAACAAAAAGCTATGTATGGGCATATGACAATTTTCATGTCAGGTCACTGAAGGAAGGACAAACAATGCTGTTCAATACTCTTTTGCTGTGGTGAAACAAAACATGGCTAATGCTAAAAACTGACCTCAGTTCACAGCTTATTGCTGTCAACTATTTTATAACCAATAAAATTCTGTGGCTCAGCTTTAGTTATTTGGAAGTGTTTGGACACTCCCATAGATTAATACTCCCATAATCTTCTCTAAGCAGGTGCCTCACATATGGCTTAACAGAATGAAGCTTTAACACTTCCTTTCTCATTTGAATTTTAAACTATGTCACGAGCACTAATGTCTCTTCTTTTTCTTTAATGTGCAGTATTTCAGAAAACATTTGGCTGCAGGGACAGTATTTGTTGTTTGGTTTTTTTAATAACGTAAGAATAATTTATAACCAGTTACATTAAAATAGGTTGAAATGGAACCATGTTCAAATGAAACTGGAAGCACATCTTCTTTCATGTTATTCAGTTAATTATTATTTTGTATTTATAGCTGTGATTAGGAATGCTTTCTGTGTTCCTGTGTTGGTTTATTTATTATTCTTGGAGCACACAGCGATAGTGAGACAGCACTTCAGAAACAGCCAGATAAGCTCACACTTTGAAGTGCGCAGAACTCTAATTAAGCTTTGGGGCTGCTTACAAAGCAGGGCCATAATCACACCATGAAGATTGTTAATATTTATTTGAGATCATGTTTAATTTGAGACTCATGGATGTGTATTAGAAGGCTATGCTACTCAGTTTACATAAACCCATTAGTATGTATTTAACTCACAACAAAATCTAATTAAGGTAGATATTTTTTGACAAGAGCTTCTCAGTGTTTCACCAGAAGAAGGCTTCAAAGTTTAGACATTGAGCAGCTCATGAAAGCAACAACAGCTGTAGCTTGCATCACATGCAGCTGCTAGGGTGGGTGGATTTTGAGCATTTTCTTTCTTAAAATTATACACCCTTGCTGTTCAAAAATACGGGTCTGGACCATGGCATGGGGGTAAAAAACATGTACATCTTGCAAAAGCAGTGTGTACAGAGGAAATTACAGTCACCTGGAGAGAAAGTGATTACCCTTGGAGCTTCTCCACACCTCTCCTACCATGGGGAAGGAGAATGCAGAAATGCCTGGCAGTGCACTCTTGACATCATGGAGGAGACTCAGGAGACTTCTGCTCTCTCATGGTCTACTATCTCTTCTCCAGACTGCACCCATTTAGGCCCTAGGCTGTTCAGAGGTTAAACACAAGTCAAATTGGCACTTTTCTGAATGCAGAATATGGTGAGACACATAAGGTTGAGTCCATGGGCTGATAAATTGCCCATATTTTTGCACAGTTATAAATGGACACTTATGTGCTAAATGAAATTTCTGGATATTTTTACCTAATTGAAAAACAGAGATTTTTTTTAAAAAAACCAAATCCAAATGAATAAAAATGTGGGTTTGTCATATCAAGAATTTTGTTAAGATTTGTCAAGCTTCTATTGAAACTTTTATGTTTTAACAGAATACGTTTTATTTCCCTATCTTTCCATAGGAACTTCTCTAAATCTTTCCAGTCTGCTCTGATTGGTGGCTGATTCTTAACCTGATATATATCAGATTTCTCAGATACTACAGATATTGCAGAACCAGATTTTCTCTTGGAAAGCAGCACATGTAAAATTCAAAATTCTAAGTGCTTCTTTCCCAGCCTGGTCTCCTAGATAGCATTTGGAGACATCTCCTGAGACATGAAACAGTGACACATATCATGTGCCCAGCAGCCTGTTTTTAATTTTAATTAGATATAGAATTCTGATTCTGAATCATTCTTTTGTTTTATGGTACTTTTGGAGAGTTATGGCATTGGGGTTTTTTTGTTTCTTTAACAAGGGCAAAGATGTTTGCATGCATCAGATCAGCCAGGCTGCATAAACCACTCAGCAAAGGTGATCTGGATTTGCTACACCATTTGTTGCAGTCTGTAGAGAAGTCGCAGCAAAGCTCAAGCTGGCATCATATTTAAAATATGATGTATCTCTGACTACCTGTGCATATTTTAGATACCTACATCCTTCCAGACCCAAGGGGCCAGAATCATACAGAAGAGCCAGAGATATACATGAGAATTTGCATATTCATGAAGAGTCAGAGGGAAAGTCGATGCATTTTAGAGCAAGCTTGAAGAGCATGAGGCTTGTACAACTGTTAGTTTATTTCCTAGGAGCTGGACTTAGTTGCCAGAATTAAAAATTATGTCACCATTCCTGTCCATCCTAGTACCCAATTCATTCTGTTGGGTCTTTGTCTTAAAGAGCAAAAAGGATCTTTGGTATTATCTTTGCAGACAAGAGTATGGTTGGAACCTCTGAAGAACAGAAAACACATAGGTTTGGCAAGTGTAGGTCCTTCAGCTGGAAGTGCTGAACAAGGGTAAGGTTATAGGGAATTAGCCTCTGCCTCCTGCCCTTGGCTGGCTTGAGAATTATGCGTTTAAGAACAATGAACAGCACTTCACAAGTAAATTCAGCCTTGAAAGGAAGATTGGAGAGGCACGGCTTTGCTTATACTAACAAGAGGTCTCTAAAAATATTTCCAAACCAAGAAGTGGGAGAAGTCAGTGGATGCAGTCCCAAGGCAGGCCAGACCTGGGGGACAGTAAAGACACTGTCCTGGGACAGTCAGGGGTGGGGCAGGTCTGAACTGGTGGGAGGGTTGTCAAGGCAGGGCAGGTAGGGTCTGGTCCCTCTAAATATTTACTTCTGGAATTACACAAAGACTCTTCCTGGGCATGCTCCTCATGCCGCTATCTCTCTCCTAAGGGTGTGCTATCACCTCACCCCCCTAACACCAGCTGCTGCAATCTCCTCTCTTCAGCAACAGAGCCCTCTTCAGATTCCCCTCATATTATTTTTGATTCAGCACACATCTTTGTTGACCCATTCCAGTTTTAAGAATTTACTTTTTTGGGTTTATTTTTACCTCAGCCATTACTGGATAAAATGAATTTTTTCTGGAAGACATTGACTGCACAGTGACTGTGGTCAACACCAAAATTATTCAAATACAATAGCCTGTGTCTGATGGTGGTCATTCTTAAGTTTCCAGACAAGTTAAGCCAAAAGACAGAGCTTCATCATAAGTTTTGCCTAGACACTGGTTGGTGGTTTAGGACTTTTCTTATTCTTGCACACATTTTGCTGTAACCTCTGTATACAGCTAGTTGAATTGTACATGTAAAACATGGAAGCATGTGTTCTCCCAGTTACAGAAAAGGTAAAAGGTTTTCAGATTTTCCAGTACATTGTCAAACAGAGCAGCAAAACATTTTTCCATTTTTTAAAAATATATATTCTTTGCCAACCCATAAATCTCAACATTAAAACCTTTTGCCCGTAATGTCATTCACAGTGCTCCAGTTGAGCTGTTTGCTTTAAGAATAATTTCATCTAGTATACTCATGCTGATCAACATCAAAGATTCACCTGGTGAGGTCTGTACTGTGTGTACTTGAACACTCTCAGTTCTGTAAGCATGAGTTTACCAGAGAAATGTAGGAAGTTCTTCCACAAAAACAATCTGCAAGGCCTGTGTTTCAGGGACATGTCCCTGTGAAAACAGCTATACCTTCAAGGGGAGTGGGACCAAGCCTGAGCTGAAATGGAAAATATCTCCACATAAGCAGACATCGTTTGGGCAGTAGCAACTGGGAGTGTGGGAGGAGCTAGCCTGAGATTCAGAGCAGGGCTCTCAACAAAAGTATAGAACACAGGCACAGTGGTGGTGGCAGCTCAGCAGCTTTCCCCTGAACACGCGGGTGTTTTCCATCACAGAACTCCTTGTCACTGTCACCCTGGCCCTGCTGCCATCAGCTTCCTCTACACTGGACTCGTGGACACCTTTTCAGCATCATGTTGGTATTGAGAGGTGCAGACCAAAACTGAGCGTATTGTTCCACAAGGGGCATTTTTTAAATAATTCAAGAATGGAGATTGCAGTACAGCTAGGCCCTGATACCGTCTTTTAACATGATTAAAAAATCCTTAAAAATCAGGTGCTTTCATATTGCATGGCAAATTCTTATCTCATTTTGTGACCATATTGGATGCCATGAATCTCAGATTTCCTTTGCTGATCATATGTATTTGTTTTTAACTGTATTTCCCATTACATCTCTGCCTACACTTTTCTAAAATTAATGTTCTTCATTTTCTATCCATATTCCTTGCCTATCTATATCTAATTATTCACCTGCCCATGGCCCATTAAAATTTTTCTAATGTTTAATTCTTTACATAGTCTCACTTACATTACCTATTTGTTTGTGTTGGAGCATCACACAAACAAGTCCTTTTAGCAGTACTTCTCTGCTTCATTACAGTTTATTTCTCCTTTGCCTTTTTCCAGACCATTTTGTTGAACTAGTTGTAAGAACTGTTTTAAATATTTTAAATATATTTATGTCAACATGTGTAATATTTAACAGTAACTCTCAAAGAATCAAACCCTAATTAGAAATATATGTATATCGCTGATTTTATTTTTAAATTCTTAAAAGTTGTTTTAGCTTCTAAAATGAATAATGGTCTGCATGTTTTTATTGACATTGTACCCTGGATTACGCACATGATTTTAAAAAGGTTCCCCCAACACCACTCTGGTTCATATCTCCAAGCAGTCTTGGAGCATGCGAATTGGATGGTTTTGATATTAAACTAAGCCAAAAGATGCACTCTGGTATGATTTCCAACCTATTCATGAAACCCTGAATATTCATTCAGTTCACAGGCAGACAAAGTTCAAAGTAACTCTACCTTGAGATGTGTCAAAACTTTGGTACTTTTTTTTTTTTTTCTGTATAAATCAATTCTTTCTGGGCTATGTTGTTGGTAATGTTGATATGGCCAGTGGTAGTTGAAACTCTGTTGAGAATGTCCTCACCCTTGTTGCCTTCTAAAATAGAGAAATTCCTGATTAAGTTATCGCTTACTGCATTTTCATTTAAAAATGAATAGTGCTCTTCTGAGCTGTCCACTAATAGCAGCAACTGCAGATCTCTTCTGAACAGACTGTACATGTTTCAAAACAGATACATTGTGCTCTGATCATCATGTCAGCATTTGCTCATGTAAGCCTATGTCAGTATTTGCCTGTGCAAGCATTGCACTTGCTCTCTCAGGAATTTTTGCAAGAATAATAATTAAGAAAAAAACAAGACACAACTCCCCACCCCCCCAAAAAAAGAAAATAATAAAAAAAACCCAAACAAACCAACACAATCATGCAAGAGTGTGTTATCAAAATAAATTTCTCCAGGGAGTTGGCTTCTCCTTTCTCCATCTGGCCTCAGAAAGAAGGAGGGGTGTAATGAGGGAAGCAACTGCGAACTATGGAGATCACTTGCTGCTGTTTTGTTCAAAGACATACACAGGACATTAGTGTTTGCAGATGCTCTATAAAGATAAAAGACTAAGGCCTAGATGGGAAGAAATTATGATCTGCATTGAATAGATGGTGAGCCAGTTGTTCCCTCAGTTACACTATTACAAATCCATAAATTTCTTTTCATTGTCAGAATGAGATAGCAATTTGTCTTCAAGGAAATGAGAACTAGTAAAATGAAGGGAACTGAGAAGGCACCAGAAAAAAATTACAGCAAATAAGAAAGTGTGAAATAAATTATCTAATGTTATGAAAAGAAAAATCTATTTTGTTCTAGGAAGAAATTCAAATGAGGTGAAAATCCCTTTCCCTAAGGGTTAAAACGCACAATTCTGTAATTTGGTCTCTGTATGCCAACCTTGTAAGAAGTTAATCTATCAATTGTAATGATAATACTTCTAAAGAAAATAATGGTATCTAATATTAATAGCTGTAGTTGCTGTAAAAAAGAAAATAAGGACTATATGTAGTATGAACATGAAGACAACTTTATTTGAAAGTTTTTGCTTTCTCATATAATAGAGGGGATTAAGTTTTTAAACCGGCATCTCTCAGCTCCTCACACATTACCACATAATATTAAAAAGGGAGAGTCTCAGGCTTTCTTTTATTCCTCCCTTTCTCCCTCAGGGAAGTCACGGGACACAGCAAGCAATTAAAAAGGTCAAAATAAGCAAGGTCAAATGGCTTCATTTAATGTGACTATTAATCTCAGTTACATTCATAAATATTTTTCATATGGGAACTTATCTTCCCACTCAGCAAAGATATGGAGGCTTAGTTGCTTCTCCTTTTTTTATTATCTCCCCTTTTCCTCTCATTTTTTTATTTCCATCCTTTCATTAGTGCATTGTCATGAAGTACTAAATATAGGGAACTCAGAATCGGGCCCTATTCTCTGCCTTGACTGGAGTAAAATGAAAAAAAATATGGTAATGAAATAAAATGCCTGATCTCTAGATATTTAAAATTACTTTATCTCTCTTCTATTTCTTACCTTTTTCATGTCCAAACATGAAGGATTACCTGAAATATTAGCTAAGCAGGGAAATATTATCCTAATAGATGAGCATGCAAGTATGTGCCTGGTAAGTTATTTGATTAAACAGGAAGCTAGAATCCTATAGATATCCACAAATAAAGCCCCAAATCTAAATGACTGTATCGTTAGCTCATTTGTAAACTGTTCCAGATGTAAGATTTTGGCAGCTTTCCAGTAGGCTGGCTGCAGTCTGAGCTTTCCTGCATCCGCAGTGAGAACTGCAATGCCTGACTCTTCAAGGAAAAGCTCCACAAGGCTGATGACAAATTATATAAAGTAACAACCTGCCTGCCTGGCAAAGAGAAATCCAAACAGATCCCTGGGCAGAGAATGCCCTTTTTCATGGGGCTAAGCTACAGCCGTTTGACCTGGATGTGTGATCGATCTGCATTATGCATCACCCGGTGAAAGCCCCTCTGAGGAGATCATTTAGTGATCATATCAGGGACTCCACTGCCAGAGCCTTGGATGTTATCTGGAAAAACACGAGAGACAGACGACTGGCAGGTGAGAAGGACATTACATAAATATGTTTTAAAATTCATAAGGGATCAAAATCTGTAACAGTAAATAGTGGTATCATTTACATATGTATTGATGTAGCCTCTGAGTATTTCTCCAGCCTTTTGTTTGTGTGTTGTGTTTACGTCTGTGCTGTGCCTAGGGTGGAACTGTATGTGCTCCTCTAACTAGATGAGACAAACTTTGGTTAAAAGAAAAACGGCAGTGAATTTTGGTTCAGTATTATGGCACAAACTCCTCAGACTTAAGTGTGCTGAAGCATTTAATTTTGCTGTTAGGTCAGACCTTGTGGTTTACTGCTGGGATGTGCTTCAGTGAGTTGCGTTACGGAGCATTTTGTAGCCAAGGAGTGTGTCAGTTGGAATATCTGGGCTGTGCACTGAGCAATTACTGGTATTTCCTCTGGCAAGGATTTCAGCGCTGTGAGCTCCAAGTGAGTGTCAGGTATGCCAGAGCTAGGCTTCTGAGATATAAATTACCAGACATCAATATAGTTTCAGTCCACACTTTTATTTTGACTTGCAAATATTCAAAAATTCAGGGCAGACCATAATAGAGGGCTGGAGAAGAAGATAACTTAACTCACTTTATTTTTCTCTTCTATTATTCCCTGTTAGATGACTGCTTCTCATTCACCCTGCTGGGGTTGTTACTTTTATTTTACAGCATTTAAAGGTTTCAAACAAGGCACCAGAAATGCACAATGGGTGTGACTGCCAGAGGGATCATTTTGGTTTGTTTGTATACTTACAGTGGGGGTGGTTTATTCCAGGGGGAGGGAAAGAGGGAGGAGAAATGTGAATAATGATAAGATCAAGGATGAGATGACCAAGAGGCAGACTTTATGGCTTACTAATGTAAACTGAACATTTACATCACTCTCCTGCGTTTACGTTTTGGAGAAATAAGAGTAGCTGACTGCATAACAGACATTTGGTAGAGTACTGATTCCAAAACTGATTACATTGGGTAATAAGGCAGTGAGTGGCCATTGCCTATAATGAAACATGTGGGCAAAAATCTGCTCTGAATTAAACCTACTCATTAAAACTTTGTTCTGTCCACTTGTATAAGTGACAGGATTAATTCTGTGCCTATTCCCATAGATGGTAAAGGAAAGTGAGTTTTCTAGGCAGAGGAACTCATCTTTACACCGTTTTACAAAAGCTCATGGTCACAGGAGATGGGGAGAATCATGTTTACTTTAGTGCTCTGTAGGTAGTCACAAGTATGACAGTGTCATAAAAGCACTAGACATTAACCTCTCTCCACAGCAAGCAGAACTGGGCAGACAGTCCACTTCCTCCCTCAAAAGTGTATTATAAAACTGGGATTCTTTGGTAGCTTTAACCACTGCAGGACATAAAGCAGTAACAACAGGTTCAGATGTTCAGGGCATTGCTGCAACTCCACTGGAAGAAGCGCTGAGAGGAAAGAAATTCTGAGTGAAAGGCATGGATGTTACACAGATCTATAAAAGGGAAGCCAGTGGGGCCAAGTCAGCCTGTGTTTAATCTGTGTGTTGCCTGGTCAGCTGGACACTTGTTTACCCTGACATTCATTGCCATTCTACCTGCTGGAGATGTTTATGTGAATGCTTTGAAGTAAGCTTTTTAATTTATCATTAAGTTCAGAATGGCATTTGCATCAACAGACTCCAAGTACCTCTGGCCTGTGTCCATGTACAACAACTGCCACCAACTGTCTTCTATAAAATTGTTTCCCTCTCATCAGCTGACACAGGAAAGCATACAATGGCATGTAATCCATACCTTCAGAATGTGACCGACATACAAAAGTATGCAGATTTTATCAGGATACAAAGAGAACTTGATAAATGTATATATTTAACCTTGC
This sequence comes from Certhia americana, assembly GCA_018697195.1. Classification (NCBI taxonomy): domain Eukaryota; kingdom Metazoa; phylum Chordata; class Aves; order Passeriformes; family Certhiidae; genus Certhia; species Certhia americana. The sequence continues at coordinate 38,386,523 of CM031860.1, forward strand.
ATATGATTATCAAATACTTGGAGCCTAAACAACTGCTAATTATACTTCTGGAGACTCTGTCACATTCCTAGAAATGAGGAGTGAACGTGAACACTTTAGCCCCTTTAGCTGCACTGATAAGGGTCGGCATGTTTTTATTCTACTTGGCAGCTGGTTATGAGCCATCAGTTTTTATCAATACAAGGCTTAGATGTTAGAGGACCCTTAAAAACAGTGACAGTTCCATTTTCCAGGCTGTCCTAGTGATGTAGACTTGTCAATCCACTAGTATATTAGGGCTGCTGTCAGAACATCTAAAAATCATCAGGCTAAACCCCCAATAAGAAGTTCAGTATGTAGCTGGAGTAGATATCTGGGTGTATTCCAGAAAATACTTCATGATTAACAGAGACTCAGGAAGAGAAACAAAACAGCAAGTTGTGTTGCTGTTCTGTTTGTTCTCTGGGATATCAGCAGTTTAAATTGCTGACTACCTGAAAATGGTCAAGAAGGGTCATGACACTGACAGAAGAAATCCTCTTAGATCAGCAATTTGTGTTATCAGGACACGCCTTTGAAAAAACACACTATTTGCAAAAGAAAGAAGAAAATCTGAAATATGCATTCTTCATGGCAAAGTCAAGAAAAAGTAAATGTTTTGCCTTCAAAAAATTCTTCTAGCCTGAGCACAGAAATAGCACTTCATGAAATGTAATTTGATATAATCATCAAACAGGGAGTACTATCTACTTCCTAAGCAGGAAATAAATAATGGAAAACGTTTTTTCCATTAGATAAGAATAGCTGGAGAAGAGAAGACTGCGGGAAGACCTTGTAGACCTTCCTGTGCCTAAAAGGGGCTTACAAGAAAGTTGGAGAGGAACTTTCCACAAGGGCATGTAGGAAAAGAACAAAAGGTAATGGACTTAAACAGAAAGACAGTAGGTTTCCACTCGATGTTAGACAGAAGTTCTGTACTATAAGGGTAGTGAGGCACTGGAACAGATTGCCCAGAGAGGCTGTGGACTCCCTGTCCCTGGAGGTGTTTGAGACAGGGTCAATTGTGGCTTTGAGCAGCCTGGCCTAGTGGAAGGTGTCCCTGCCCATGGCAAGGGGTTAGAACTTTTATAGTCTTTAAGGTCCCTTCCAACCTAAACCACTGTACCATTCTAGGATTCTATGATCATGTAGTCTTACTGACACAAAAGAAAGGGAGCAATAGCCCTGTACAAAAGGTATCCAAAATATTTGAGAGGCTGTTAAAATTGTCTGGAATTAAATGCCTGTCGCTAAAAACACTTTGATTTTGAGTGGGAGCAGTAAAGGACTGCAAATGAATGTGGACTGCCCTCTCCAGTCACCTCTGTGTGCTCTCCTATACTGGGCTCTGTAGAGCAACATCCTCATGTTGCTTTCAAAGTTCATCAACAGGTCTGAGTTACTGCCTGTGCTGTCTTCCGTGGCAGAACAGCCTGTAGTTCAGACAGCTGGGGTGGGGCACGCTCATATAAATATGGTATATTATTATACCATATCATGGAATCTTGTTACTGTTGTATAAATTTGGTATAACATATAAATATGGTATGCCCCTGAGGGGCAGTGAGCTGCAGCTCATCATGGTCATATCATAGCAGCACAGATCATGGTTTTCCACTCTTTTTTCCTCCATCTTGATTTACATAGAAAAAGAATATCTAGATACATGTATACAGTCATATCAGGTGATCTTAAAAAGTGGAAAATTATTCACTCACTTGGTAAATCATTAAATATTTTTAATTTCTGGGACATCTGAAATGACCACTAGAGGTGAGAAAAAAATTGGGGTAACAGGTAATGGAGTGAACAGCAAAATAAAAGGACTAAAGAGAGAAGAAGACTTAGTTACTTCTTAGAAGAAGTAACAGGAAAAGTTACAATTTTATATTGCCTATTTAGAGGTTCTGTCAACCTCTAAAAAGGCAATATAAAAATTGTAACTTTTCCTGTTACTGCATTCACAAGAAATAGATGCCTTTCTTTTGGAGTTCCCAGTTAATTCCCCTTACTGATGTCAGACCACATCCTCAGCTGGGAAGGGAAGAACATTCTGACTTCTTCAGTGGTCAGACCTCCCAAAGAGACCAGGATTTCTTGCACAAGAAGGGCAGCAGCACAGAATGAGTTTTCACAGAACAGGAAGCATCATTCTCAGCTCTCAAATGCACACACCCTCAAAACATCTTAGACAGATTTCTCCTAGTGCCTTCACTGTTGTCTGAATTTTCATCACCCAATGCAGCATTTATCTGCATTGTACTAAAAGAGCCATTATGCGCACCATACAACATGACTAAAGATTCTGGCTTTTTCATTTTCACCAGCATTTTTTGGAATGTATGATCAGACACTGAGTACAACTGACTACTAACATGCCTCTCTTTTAAATTAAGGGGTTTTTTTATGGTGCAAAAGTTACATTGTCTTCTGAAATTCTGGTATTATAGACGAGAATAAAAAGAATGTGTAGGTAGTCCAAGGCTGGTGAATTACTGACAGTTTTGCTGCAGTAGATTAGCCATTGAAAGTCTGAACTAAAAGTTTCTTATTTGGTACTTTAAAAATAAACTTTCAGCTATTCTAGTTGAAATTATATTGTTTATTTACCTAATTCACATTTCTCATATTCAGTTGTCTTTTTTTTTTTTATAATTTAAAGTCCACTAAAATTTCTCAATATTGCATTTACCCCAGGAATAAATTTAACTTTTACTTTTTAGCCTCCTTAAGTAGGTTTTTGCCACAATTGTTTTTCTTGGTTTTATTTTCTGCTCATTGCTAACAAAATGCAAAATTATTCCATTTCCAAGATCTGTTACATACTAATTCTCATTATTCCTTCTTTGCTAGTACTTGAATCATCCAGAAAGATTCTTTATGTCCTTGTAAGTTATTGCTAAAATATAGCCAGAGAGGGAACTCTGGGGCTGGTGAAAAAGTAAATCCATCAAACAATCCATTTCCATTTAGATTACTTTTAGAAGACTATCAGTCAACTTTAATCTAGTTTTCAAGGTTTTAGTATAGGCTGGGTAATTTTGAGTCTCCTAAAGAAAAGCTTTTCTGCAGAATCCTTTGGGTAGACCTTTTGTGCTTTAATTTATGATGATTAGATAGAATTATACCATTATTTAAGTTTTTTCTTTCTACTGGTCATTATCAATTTGCAGGACATGTCAAGGAACACTGTGTGCACCTGCTACACACTCTCTGTCCTTGTTGATGTCATTTGTTCTCCATTATCAACATCCCTGTATTTCCAGTGGATTTATAAATACTGTTTTCTCTTATACTTTCCTGTTACCTCCAATGCCTTAAAGCATACTCATGTACAGATTATGAAGTCTGTGAATATATATATATATATCTAATAATTCTTAAACATTTCCCATGAATTGCCTATAATTCAAAGCATATCTGTAGCTGTCTATAAATATCACTATAGCAAGTAAAAAAAGGAAAAAAAGCAATTTTTATCTTCTGAAATTTTTTTAAGCCCCAAGTTAAGGTGAAGAATTTTATATTACGTTTCAACTGTCCCCAGAATTTATGCTCATGCAGAAGAGAAATTATTTCTTGAAGTGTTTGCTTTGTTCTGAGATTAGAGAAAGATTTACAGTGTGTGAAAAAAGGGTCTTAGAAAAGGGATATGTTGCAGAACCCAAGACCACTTGATATATGGCTTCAGATATGTCACTTTTTGTCTCTCTCAGCATTTTTAGGAAATTACTGGCCCCCAATCTGGAGATAATCTCCTACAGATTTGGTGCTTTACTCAGGCTATTACATAAATACTAAACATTGCCACCTATCATGATGTAGAGCATGATCAGCTATTGATTTGATACATGTTTGTAAATAGACCACAACTTATGGAAAAGAAACAGGAAAAGAGTAATTAACAATTGTCTGATAACTAAAGGAGCTGTATTTATAATATAGCAAGCATAGCATATCCGGTGCAAAACATATGAATAATTTGTTTTGGTTGAATGGTTAAATATAATTATTATATAGTTTCCTCCCTTCAAGACTACTCATAAGCTTTGTTATTCTCTATATAATTACTAAACAAGCTTATAGTGTATGCATGTTTTTTGAGAAAACATCTGTTTCATTCTTGTGGTTTCTTATTCTTTACATCTTTCAAATTCAGATATCAAATGCAACCAGAAATAATACATTTCATAAATAGCACATGCTTGTCTAATTTTTAAAAACATTGATGCACTTAATTCCAGTAAACTATCTAGAATACGGTAAACCTTTCTTTAGCATTGGTGTTTTTACCATGGAATGACTGTAATTCATTTAAGGCAAAGTCCTTCAGTCAAAATACTCACTCAAAATGGCATTGAGAATTAAATGCATCATTGGGTTCTTATTCCCTATTCTGTTTCTTAATTTCTTATTCTCTAAATGAAAATGTAGAGAAGTGCCAGAAATGTTGTAGGTGCCTGTAGTGTGAAACTGGTATTTTTCAGCTACTGGAATGTCTTGTTTCCAGCCTTCTCACACTTCTAATTTGAAGTCTAATACCAAAAGATGCTGGAGCTCTCAAAGGGAAGGGAATGAGCATACTCTGTTACCTTGTGTATTTGTAATAGATATTTTCATACAACAGAGCTAGATTGCCCTGCTGGGAGACTGGACAACTGGAAAGTTTTTTCCCATTTTCCTCCACTAGTGAAATTTAAACATTTATCTCATGGAGCTCCACCATCATTTCTGTAATCAGACAAAGACAATGGCACTGTTTAGTCCAAGTTTACAGTAAGAAGAACATAGTATACTAAGTATATTGTAAAAGTGGTTGCTACAAAAGCCTCATGCATTCAAAGTACAACATCTGGAGAGGATTATGGAAATGCACCCTTTTTTCAGGGCTCTGTGTTTTTCCGCAGACACTGGTAGCCAATACTAGGACTGCAGCAATCAGCCAGCAAGCCCATGTCCTGTCCTGCCTGAGATTTTAGGGATGCGCAGAAGAATCCAGTCTCTGGTCACTTCAGTAATTAGGAATTTTTAGAAATAATTGCACTGTTTTCTTGGGGACTCCAAACTGATTCTTTATTAGCATGGGTCAAGGAGGAAGGAAGCACACCCAAAGCGATCCACAAATAATGTCCAAGAGGAACTGAGCAATTGTGTCACTCTGCAAATGGAGAATGAACACTCAAATGAGAAAAATATCACTGTTCCATCAGGCAGCTTGGACAGGAGTGGAAGGAAAAATACAATACACCTGGCTACCACCTGTTAGGAAAGCAGCCTCATCATTTATACTTTTCAGCATGCAAGGCTTGTATGCAGTATACATTGTCAAATGGGGATTAAAAATGAGTGAGAAAGATGAAAATTATGGTCTGCTCTCTCCAGGTCCAGTTTTGTAATTCATCATTGTGGATATTGTTAAACTCCAGTCTTAAACACAGGATACCACAAGATAAGCAGCATTGTGTCTCTGCTAGAAGTCTATGCTAATGACAGAGAACCCAGAGGCCTCATCTCCTCCTGCTCTTTGAACATCCATATGCACTTAGCAAAAGCAGAGGCTCACAATCCCCAGACCTGGCTCCTGTATATTCTTTCAGCATTGAGCAGGCCTTTTACACATCTAAAAGTCCATTATATATTTGAAACATTCCTAAAAACTGCTGAAAGTGCTGAACTGCCTTGCATCTGATTGTTTGGAAGGAGACTTGCTCACAAAATATTTCAACTGCTACAGTTCTGCTAACATCTGGACATCTTCCTTACGTCAGAGGTGGATGATGAGATCCAGATGCTATGACTTACTGATGTTTTCATTAACTTCTTAACAATTTTGTCTTTGTTTTGTTTACCAACTCCAACTTCTTGACTCCAACTCGCATATGTGAGTGTTACTGGGGAGAGAGGGGAGAAGAGCTGGAAAGGAGGGAGGCAGACAGAGAAATTAAATTAGTCTTTGGCCCAAATCCAAAAAAACTGATTTCTCTTCTTACAGTATTCTGTTCCAGGATATGCAGTCTGTGGGAAGGTCAGCCCCAGATGATAAGAAGCATTTCACCAAGCTGCTATTTTCAGTAAAAATGAGCTATATGATTTGCTAATTATGTTCTAATTTAAAAGTAAACATTAAGCTATGAAGACAACAGGAAATGAGGATGTAAGATAGTATTAATGGCAACATTATGAACTTTGCATTTACAATCATGCTTAAACCTAATTGCCATATAGAGAATATTTATTACTCTGAGGGAATGCCACTGTTGGAGCAAACACATGAGGGAGCCTACTTGTATTGTAGGCAACACATTTGGAATCACTGAATAATTCTTTGACAACAAATGGAGTAAAAAAAAAAAATGAAAACCAAACCAAACAAAGAAAAACCACAGAAAAAACTCCAACACATCCAAAAAGATGTATAGTATCTCTGTGGCAATAAATGTCTTATACTTGCTAATTATAAAACTTATTATTCTCTACATATTATAGAATTTCTTTAATATGAATTTAAATGATTTCCAAAGACTAGTTCCTTCAGCTTTTTATCACTGAAAATAGAACTAGCGCTAGCAGAACAGCTTTCCTTGCAATGTACATTCTATTAAGAGGTTGAGGTGAATTTTAAAAAACTGACTAAACTTGCATTTGCATTTTATGTTGCCATACACTTAAATTTTTTGAGGGGAATGAAAGAGAGAAAAACATTACAGTACATTGATTGCCTGACTGATCAATACCCTTATTCACTAAATGTTGCAGCACTGTGAAAGAAATTGAGATCAAGAAAATCCTGTTTTGAAGTGATTATAACCTGTTAAACAATCACTGTCAGTGCTCAGCAAGAGGAGGCGAAATCGGAATCCATAAAAGTATGTGTTATGTACTCAAAAACAAATGCAGCAGCCACTCAGACGAGCACAGAGAATTTACCAGTCCACTGAGCTTCCTCCTGCATTGCCACGTTCACCAGCTTGCAGGAATATGGGAAAATATATGGGCCAAATTATCCCAGTGCAGGAAGTATCTCCCTGTACTGGAGTTTGTTCATTGATAAGAGTATTTCCAAACTGTTAGAAGGTCAATTAGCAGTATAGTTTGTTATTGGAGTTATGGATGTATTGTCTGAGGGTGGATATATCTGTGTTAATCTTATACAGAGGTAGTTAATCAAAATAATAGGAGAGAAATGTTTAGGCAGATTCTACTTCCAAGTGGTAAATTAAACATACAATGAAAAAAAAAAAAAAAAAAAAAAAAAGAAATTGATAACAGCTAGCTAGTCAGTTAGTTAGTTGGGCAGAAGGAAAAAATATAATTGCACAACTAGGTAATAAGATCTGAGAAGCTATTTTCAAAGCAAAATATTAAAAGGTTGTGACCAGATGGGCAAAGATGTTACAAGATAAGATTTTTTTTATTTTACTTCATCCTACTTCACACCCATGTCTCTTGTGATTTGAATTCAAATGCATCTTTAATTTCTCTTGTTCTCTTATGTGAAAATAGAATAGAGTCCATCCATAACTGTAGCTTTTGGATTATACTGTATTAGAAATTAGAATGGTTTATATTTCGCAGTTTCTCACAAATAGGGATGGGAGTTTGACACTTCTTTCTGAGAGACCTGAACTAATAGAAACTGATTGCTGAAAAGGCATAAGGAAAAAGGAAATCTGCCTTCTGCTTTTCTCTCTTTTTTTCACATTTTGAGGTCTCTCTTATATACCAATACAATTTCATTTGGCAGAGAGATAAGACAGAACTAATACGAGGCAGTTCAGCTTTAAATCATCATTTTGTTGATGCTCCAAAAGTCTCTCAGTCTCTATCAGTATTCTGTTCAAATTTCACAGCATTCTTTCAGAGTTTCTGCAAGAGCTACTTGATGATGAAGTTCTGTTTTGGCAGCAATCCTGAAGTAGCTAAGTATCTGCCATGTGAGCTGGCCTGCCCTGATGAGCCAAGGGCAAGAAGGGTTTGGTGGGTAACTGCCTGTCACTGCCAGTCACTGCCAGCAGAAAATCCCAAGGCTTTAAGCTGGTGCTAGTACATAAGACTGAGGAAAATAGAAATTTATTTTGTCTCATGTATACTTTATATATCATGGAATGTACAAGATGGTCTTTTTTGGTTTTACTTTGTTCATTAATCTGAAAGCATGATTTCTAAAGGCTAAGTAAGCAGTTCACTTCCATCCAAGATTCATGTATAACATCTTCTTGTGCTTTCAATGTAATTTGTCCATCCTTTCAGTCAGTATTCAGAGCTGAGTGACAGAGACATGACTGTGAAATGTTCCCAGAAGGCTGGTGCAAAAGAAGCCTGACCTCAATCTTATATTTTCTGTCCATATCTTCTACTTGTAACGACATACCTATTTTTCACTCAGTGAGGTACACAGCTTTTTTGTGTTGTGCTTACCTTGATACACTAACTCTTACCGTGCCTACTTCTCTTCATCCTGAACACGTTCATTTAAAGCTGGTAAATTAAATCTTCAAACATATGAGATTCATCTGCCATGGTGTTTCCCCTGATTAGTAGTTCATTGAATATTCCTGGTTTCTGTTGAACCCCACACAGAGACAAAAAGCATAACTTTTTCAATGCAGTTGAAAGCAACTTTACTGAGCAACCTCATTAAGAGAGGGTTTACTTACTATCAATTAGTTTGTTAGTGCTTAGTAATTTGGAGGAGATATAAATTCAAGTGATCTTGCTATAAGATGGTTCAGACTGAAAGTTTGGTAGGTTTCAAAAAGCTAAAAAAACTTGGATAGTTCTTGAGGACAGTTGCTGAAGTCAACGCACTGATTTTTATTCCTTCTGCCTTTAATTAATTACTCAGTGAAAGAATTTCATGTAACAGACCTGAAGAAGTAAAACTCTTGTCTTTTTCCTAACACGAGAAGGTTCTGCCTAAAAATCTCTCATTGTGCAGAACCAAGACAAACAGGATTGCATTCAGACATTTATGTTGATGAATTTGTTTGTTTTTCTGCTGCAAGAATTTGCTGAATGGACATATTCACCACTCCAACTTCTAATACAGAAGTGCTGACCATAGTCTTCTGTGCACCACACATTTTAGCACATTTTAGCAGCCTGAGAACTCAATGACTATTGATGAAATCCTGACATTCAATCTTTTAGCCAGAATTAGGGTGGTTTTTTTCACAGTTGTATCAACAAAAAAAAAAGAAGATGATGTTTCCATATGACTTTTTCAATTTAGTAGATATTAGTACATACAGTGCAAACATACACACACAGAGCTTCTTTCTATGTTGCCTAATTTTCTGGATTTTACAATAAAGTGAATGAGATAGAAAGATTTCTTAGGCAAATATAATCTCAAAGTCAGAATTTTTAAGGTTCTCTAACAAGACTGTTCCTTGGCTTTAAGTCTAATGTTTGGGTCAATCCAGAATTCCTTGAGACCTCTTTTCTAGTTGACTGCAAGTTCATCTTTTTGTGTCTCAGATCATATGGAATAGCCACATTTCCTTTTCTGAGGCCAAAAAGAATACTATGACCAGCAGCTCTAACCTTCTACATTATAAATCCCATAAAATCTCACATGGGAACTTGCACATTTGAGAATTCCATATGTTTTGTTTTAATTTATGAATTCAGATATCTGTTTTTTGAATTTTCATACTCTAGTAGTAACCTCTATAATTTGATTTTGAGTCTTTTGTTCATGGGAAGATGAAATTATCTGTAGTTTGTTAGGACCCTCAAGCAACCACTCAGATACTTCAAGCAGGAGGGAAAATGACTGCACAAATATTTATCATTGGCATCAGCACAAGTATTGTAGAAACACAGATTTCTTGGCTTATTTCCCAGCCATGGCAGGTTTTTGATGACTTGAAGCCACTTTTCAGTTTGAGTCTGTCCTTTGAAAGTACTTGATAATATCTGTTCCATTTCTTATGGGCATATGTTGTCATCTATAGGCTTTAAGGGTTTGGCCTGCAACATGACATAGTAAAATATGACATATGTTCACTTCATATAATTTCAAAAGACACTTCCTTCTGTACCCCTTAGAAATGTTGTGGTGCAATGAAGTATATGCAAGGTTAAGTTCCATGGTATGTTAACCTTGCTGAAGCTGACCAGTGTACATCTATGTTATAATCCTCTGGAGAATTTTTTTCTTCAACTAAATATGCAGAACAGTTAAAAAAATGGACACTCAGTGAAAGTGGAAAAAAATAAGGTAATAGGTTAGAAGGGAAATATCTTAATTTGTTGATCAAATAGTAGATGTTGCTTATGAATGTAACTTGGGAAATTTCTTAAGTATCTTGTAATAGGCTAATGATCTCAAATTGAAATACTTTCTCATTACATAAAATCTAAATAGTTTCTGACTTACTAGGAGTAAGGAATTTTGCTGGTGTGAAAGCAACAATAACTTCACTGAGGAAAGAATGTGGTCCAACAGAATATCTGTGTATTGAAGACAGGTATTTTGATGAGATTTCAAAGACCAATAAAAAGATAGTCCACATTTCTCAATCTTTCCAACTACCATGAGAAGTAGAATTGATTTAGCAAACCTAAGTAGAAATGCTTGTAACACGTACCCTTACACTTTACTGCCATTGCAACATTTACGGGTGACCATAAAACCTAATTCCTTTCCCACTATCCCACTATCTGAATTCCTATATTTTTCTATCATCCATGAGATCTGTGTGTTTAAGAACAGAAATAATGACAATCTCCTTTCTTTATCTTTTCCCTCAGACTGCAGAAAGCAAAACTGATTGCTAAGAAAATTGTCTTACTTTTTTCACAAGTTCATCTGCTTCTTCCATGTTTTAATTAGTACTATTTATAGTACTTATTTTGCTCATAAGACACCTTATATTGTAATGTCATCGGGGTTAGCATCCTCACACAGCCTGTTTGAAAGCTGAAACCAGTAGTTTCTGATCCCTGAGAGCCCACCACTGCTTTTAATAAGATCTACTGAAGCTGTTAGGAATTAAAGGTCATTAGAGCTTTGTGTATATTTGGGCTATTTGGCAAAATTAGCTTGCCATGGTGGCCTGATGGGTAATGATGAGCACATCTGGTTCCATTTCTTCAGAGCTACCACAGCAAGATGTAATTTCAAACATGAGTCCTCAGACCTGGGGAAGTCCTCACAAGGATTTAACTCTTCTCTGCCCACTTTCTCTTGTTCTTCCTTTCTCTTCAGTACATCAAACTACTTAATTCCCATCATTGCAGTTTTCTGCCGGGGGCCAGTTCACTATAGGAAGTAGAAGATTGTTTGTGACAAGGATAGACAACACCATATGTTCATGCAATGCCTGGAACAGGTGCTGGGGACAATCTAATTTATACATCTCTCCACTGAGTGACAGTCCTGGGGGTGAAATTTTGCTGTAGGACAGAGGGTTCCCAGCAATGAATAAACCTGACTATTTTTTCTGAATGGCAGAAAGCTTACATACTGTATAATGTGTTGCAAGAAAGAGATCAGAATTAGAACACCAGGAAAATTTATCTTTAATAATATAGTATTTAAAGAAATTTTTTCATTGAAAACATTAGAAACTATGACTTTTTTTATATATTTCAAAGAGAGTTCAATTAAAATGTCAAGTCCAGTGCCACAAAAGGCATAGTAAAAAAAATACCCTCACAGATGACTATAGTACAGTTTCTTAGTGCTAGAAATGCATGTAATTACCTTTATTATAAAAATAGTATCAAATTTAAAATATTTCTAAAATCTACTGTACATCTTATACATTTTGTTGCTGTTGATGTTGTTATTTATTTTGCTGGTCATAACTCATTAAATTAAAAGGACATGAGTGGAAATTAGGAGCAGCACAGATAGGAATACACTAGAAATTCCACTGATATCTTCCTGTATTCTCACAGTAGATAAGGTTAGATTACACATCTGCCTGTTTTACCATTAATGCTTACTAGAAAGGATGACAAATAATAAAATATAATTCAGAAGTGTAAGAGGAATTAAAAAAACCCACAAATAGTTCCATGGGACCAAAATTAATTTATAGTTGTTCTTGAAAAGCAGACTGCATTTTATACTCAGCAAGTGAGGGCTTTTTATCTCTTGTTTCAATTATTTGCATGTTTCTAAATCATCATGAGAGCTGGGGAGTGGAAACCCCTTCTCCTGTACATTTAGCAACATAACTGATCAAATCCACATGGATGTGTTCTCTGTTTCTTCCTATTTGTGTGAATGATGGCATATAATGAAATTAAAGACAAGACCAAAACAGGCACTTGGTCTTGAAGCAGAAAGCAAGTAGGGTCACCATTACTCTTATGGGTAATCCCATAAAAATGGATTTGACTTCAGGGTCTTAATTGCCATCAAACATCTGACTCCTTCTTGGAATATGGCAAAAACATAGTGTTTTTAGTATAAAGGTACCCCAGCATAGCTTTTCGAAGAAAGCTAGAACAACAGAAGACTGATAGCTCATTAAAAAAAAAAAGTGAATGGAAATAAAATTCCCGTACTGAGACTGAATCTTAACTGCCTGACTGAGACTTGCTCTCCCATTTGCCTAACACTTTTCAAAAAAATTCTCATGAAACATCTGCAACCTGTCCAAAAAACTAGTCTCATATGAATTTGTGTCATCATCCTGAAAACATTTCTTGTACTTATGACTAACACAAATAAATCAGTTTACCAGAACTAATTTATAAGTAAAAAAAAAAACACCACACTTCCCCCCTCCCCTGATGTTTAATTTGTTTACTAGATGAAGTTGTTCTACTAAAAAGCCCAATACATTACATAAAAGTACTTATTTTATGGGTACAGAATAATTAGTACTTGGAACTGGTGAACTGGGGTAAGCAGGAAATAAACTTTGCCTTTTAATTAGCAAGACACCTATTTCAATCGTATTTTAATTTTCTTCACCATTAAGGGATTTTTTATATAATTCACAGTTTAACTGAGGTTGGGAACATCACATGATCCAGTCTGTTGTGTTGAATATTGCAGGGAAGTCCTACTTCAAAATTCCTTTTTCACAGACTCAATCTGAATCATGCTACGCACCAGACTGTGGCTGAACTGGTTTTCTTGTCAAAGAGAATATTGTTAATTTTAATGGAGTTATACCAAATAAACAACAGCAAAGTGATAGTAACACTAGAGGAAACACAAGATACATGGGCAAGTCTTCCTTTTCTCTTGTCCAGAATCAATATAGAAAGTCCCTTCGTGTTGGAAGCCCCACGTGTAGTTCTTCTGCCATTCCAATACTCCACACATGTATACAGAAATAACACTTCCAACTCTGAAATGCAATTGTCCAAGGAAAGTTAAAGAAGAAAAATCTGCACATTCAGCAGTTCTGACCTTTTAAAACTAACATAAGCCCATCCTTTCCAGAAGAGTGTTCCTTACAAATTCCATGCTGTTTAGCAGGATCTCCTTTCTTAATGCTTTCCCTGCAAAATGCATATGTAGTGACATCATCCCATAAAAATTCCCCTGGCTCAGCCTGCTCCCAGTGTAGGTGTGCAGGATATGAGTACAGCCATGGCTCCAGAGAGCTCATCTTCTCACATGAGGGTAGAGGAAATTTTGTAATGTTTATCTATAGCTCTGTCCTTTCATTAATGTCTGTTACACAAATTAATTCAGAAGCACATTTGTGTGCTTAATGGTAAAAGGATTCAAACTTTATTCTCACTCACGCTTGAGCCCTTTTAACAGTGCTCTGCTCCTTTGATGTCCCTTTAAACTCAACAAGTTGATAGAAATAGCAGTGAAACTCCATGCAGCTTTAGAAGCCATCCTTCTCTTTGCTCAAGGTGAGGATGATCAGTAGCAGCAGTGGCTGGAACTGCAGTTTTTTAGGCAGAGTAACTCCTTTTGAGAAGAGATTAAAACTGCTGAATCTTTACAGCCAGTCACAGACATGCTCAGCTGGTAGCAACTATGCCTCAGTCTTACCTTACTCTTTCCCCTGTAGGGACAGACTAATAAAATTTTGATCACTTGTCCTACAAGCAGGCAACCATGAAGGTGGGTTTTCTGCTTTTTACCCCACAAACTCAGGGTGAGCTGATGGGTTTACCACTGTATTTTTTGTAGGGAAAAAAATACATCTACACTTCACTGGGTATGAGAACTTAAAGATGGGAATAATCTGGCACTAAAAAAAAATACAGTGGGGTTCAAAATCAAATTTTATAGTCAAAATATAATTCTACTATGTGGCAACAAAACAGACTTCCAGGAGAATCAGAGTCTGTTTTCTGAGTTGTAATCCTCTATGTTTGCCACTTGTACCTTAATTTTAACTCAAACTTCATTTTAAATATTATTGTAATGTTAAATAATTTGCAGTAAATTAGAATGTCACTATAGGTAAAAAAAAACCAAAAAAAAACTCTGCTGAGACATACTCTTAGGCAGTGTTGTTAATTAAGGGTGAAAGGAGAAATTTGAGAACAAAGTTAAAAATGACACACACAACACAAGACACAAACAAAAATCATCCAGCATTGACATTCACTGGAGGAAAATGAAAGGAGCTCACTATTTAACTTATTACTTTCTGTAAAACCTTGTGAAACAGCAATAAAACCAAGAATCTAAATAACCCATTGATTTCAGCAACAGCTAGTAAACTAAACAGCAGCATGGATGAATCTTATTTTATCTGTCTTTGGAATGACTGTTCAGAGTTTCTTAGCAGCTGCTACATTAAAGAGCACTCCTGAGAGAATGACCTTTGAGGCTCTGCAAGTGTCTTTAAAATTCTGAGCTTTAAAATTGGCAGACTGTCTTCAAAAAGTATTTTTTAATGTATGTCAGGACTGTCATGAATTTGAGACACTGTGTGTGGTCTTATAGGTCTCTCTAAATCCTGTGACTAGGTGAGTTAACTACATGCAATATACTATACTGATAAGTGCTATTAATAGGAGTAAATGGAACCCCCTTGACTTATGCAAATAAGGCACCATTAGTTTATTCAGCCATCTGTTCTGATTTGAGATTCTCAGTATGCCAGAACATACATTCACTTTAGTTTGCTGCGAAAATGACTATGAATTATTCTGACTCATTCTGAAGAATGATTTCTTTCTTCTCCCACCTGAGTTCATTCCTTACACATAAGCAAAGATCAGCTCATCTAACAGGGCATTACCTCTGTCCTCACCATTCACACTCTATAAATATCATCAAGAAATCATTGCATCTGGTTGCAAAGGTATTGCACTCAAGGCTGTAAGTGACATGAATGCTTTACAGCTCAGTATTTACAAGATATCAAAGTGGTTTCTTAGAAAGTAGCACAATTTCCCTTCTGCTCTGGGTGCATAAAATCAGTGAACCCAATAAACTGGAAAAGCCTCATTAATGGAATCAACTGTCCTTTGTAAGTGAGCAGCAGAAGCCAGCAGATCAAAGGTGCCCCACTTCCTTCAGTAGTGTCTGCACATCTGTTTTTGTTGGATCAAATATGTGGTTAAGCTTTCTGGTTGACAACAACAAAGCTTTTTGCTGTTACTGTTTTCCTAATATATGCTGACTTCAGTTTTCAGCCCGTCTTATTCTATAAATACTTAAGCGTTTTAACATGAAGTTACGGGTCTGATTGATATAAGCTGTGGCTAAGTTTAGCTACGGTGTTAGAGAAGATGTGATGCCCCTCATCTGGTTCACGTAAATAAAAAGATTGGATGGCACTTTGCTGGAGTTAAGTTTCCTTCAAAATAACATCAAATGCTGATACTTTTTGCATCTATGTCCAGCTACAAACAAGCCCAAGGCTTGATCTGCTCAGTAGCTATGCTCTTGCTTTTCGAAAAAGATATAGAAATCATAAAGAATAGTTTAACTTCTGCATAGTTTAATAAAAACCAAATCAAAATCATTATTTTTAAAGAACTGGGACCAATTTGAAGAGCTGAGTATTAGTAGACAAAAATCAAATTGCTTTCCTTTTTTTTTCTTTTTAAGAGAGAACCTGTTTAAATACTGACTACTAAATTTCAAATATAATGCTTTTAACAGTAATCTCTGAGAAATATTTTCTACTTTTTATCAAATAGAAAAAATATTATCAAATTAAAACACTGCCTACCCAATACTGCCCTTACTCTCTTTTGTATATTTTTCTACAAAAGGTTTAGCAGTAGGTCATGCTTATTGAATAGTACATATCCCCCATAAGCACAGACTACTCCATGTTATTAGACTGGTAATTGGAAAATGTACTAGAAGCTATTTTGTAAACAAACGTTTTAGTTCTGAAAGTGGTCATATATATATATGTGGCTAGAAGACCACTGAAATTGTAAAACTCTAATCTGATTGTGATGAACTGTAAATAAAATGAACAGGGACAAAAAGAAGTGAGGGAAAGGCTAATCTAGTAAAGTCTTTTACTAAATTTTCTCTGAGAGGACAGTAACAGGAGGCCTTTAAATTGTTCCCTCTCCCTCCATCTGGAATGCGGAGCTGAGGAAGTTGATCAAAGGAAACAAAGAATGACACATATTTTTGTGTGGCACTGCACATGTGTGATTAAAGGCAGTTCTCTGTGTCTGATGCTGGTGTGACCCAATGCCCACTGGAGTGCAGTTGACTCAGTCCTCCTGCTTTGGCAGAGAGGTGAAACTGTATTTACAAGATGAGGAATATTGCAAACCCCTGAGTTAATCCAGTCTCCAGTCCAGGACTTCATGATCAAGGTGATTGCATAACTCACAAAAAACAAAAAGAAAAAAAAAAGCAAAAAACCAAACCCTCTTGTTTATTTGTTACTATGTAAAATAGTAACATATGTCAAGAAACCCTTCTCTCTACTCAGGAAGGAAAACAGATAATTTTAATTCTAGTCTTTCTATTTGTAACCTGACATATTTCTTCAGCAAAAGGAGACAAGCAGTGGCTTTAAATAGGTCTGCTTGTTTCCTCTTGTTCATATCACTCCTCGAAGTGCTCTCCACCCTATCCTTTTTTGAGTGATATCCTTATTCATTCTTATTTATGAAGGTAAGGTTATCCAATTCACTTACAAAGTCAGCAAGGCAAGCCAAACAGGGCTTTAGACCAACAGCAAATGTTACATTTCATATGACTTAAGTATAAACTAGAAATAGCATAAACATTTATAAACAGGTTCAAGGGAAATGGATGTATGAAGAATGTTTATTTGTTTTCTTATTTAGGTTTCCTTTGTTCACAGATCATTTGCTATTTGTTTAAAACTATGCAGTGGTTTGATTCTTACCAACTTTAGACAGCAGAACAAATATGTTTATATAAAGCTGAATTATCCTCCTCAAAGATGGAAATTGCAGACAGAGATTATCCTAATTGAAAACTGAGCCCTGACAAGATTTATTCTTCACACTATGAACCAACTATGGAAGATAACAAGCACACAATCCTAAATTTTGCAAGCAGTTATTTTAACTACACTTCATTTTGCATGCTTGTCTCATAGTGAGTCCATCAGGGTCTGGGCCGTGTGATTCTATATATAGAATTTAGAGCAGAATGATACAACATGTTGATTTGGAAGGGACTTTGATCAGGAAGGGACTTTGAGTTGGAAGGGATCATTGAGTCCAACTTCTGGCCTTGCACAGGACATCCCAAGAATCATACCATGTGTCTGAAGGCATTGTCCACACATTTCTTGAACTCTGTCAGGCTTGGTGCTGTGACCACTTCTCTGGGGAGCCTCTTCTAGTGCCCAACCACCCCCTGTTTGAAGAACCTTTTCCTGATATCTACCCTAAATCTCCCCAAATTCAGTTCCCTCCAGTCCTGCCACTGGTCACAAGAGTGAAGAGATCAGTGCCTACCCCTCCACTTCCCCTCACAAGGAAGTTGCAGACTTCAATGGGGTCTCTGCAGTCTCCTCCAGGCTGAACAGACCAAGTGCCCTCAGCTACTCCTCATGCAGCTTCTCCTCAAGGCCATTTGCCATCCTCCTTGGCAGTGGCTCTCCTTTGGCAGTCTCTGAGAGCTTAATGTCTTTTTTATATTGTGGCACCCAAAACTGGTGCCAAACTGAGGTGAGGCCACCCCAGTGCAGAGCAGAGCAGGACAATCCCCTCCCTTGCCTGACTGGTGATGCTGTGCCTGAAGCACCTCAGGACAAGTTCACTCTCCTGACTGCCAGGGCACTGCTGGCTCATGTTCAACTTGCCATCAGCCAGGAACCCCAGGTCCCTTTCTGCAGTTCTGCTCTCCAGTATCTCATTCTTCAGTCTATATACACAACCAGGTTTGTCCTAGTTGCAGAATCTAACACTTACCCCTGTTAAACTTCATATGGTTGGTGATTGCCCATCTGTCTAATTTGTCAAGATCTCTCTGCAGGGCCTCTCTGCCCTCGAGGGAGTCAACAGCTGCTCCCAGTTTAGCGTCATCATCAAAGTTACATAATATTCTTAATATTACTTCAATTTTTGTGTCCAAGTCATTTATGAATATGTTGAAGAGCAGGGGGCTGAGGATGGAACCCCCACTAGTGACCAGATGCCAGCCTGGTATCACTGCATTCACTATAACTCTTTGTGCCTGACCATTGAGCCAGCTGCTCACCCATCACATAATGATGTGTTTATTCAGCTGAGTGCCAGACATTTTGTCCAGAACGATTCTGAGAGAGACAGTAGCAAAAGGCTTACCGAAGTCTAAAAAGGTTACATTTTTCTTTCCTACATTTTCTAGGTGGGTTACCCTGTTGTAGAAGGAAGGTTCAACCAGAAGGACTTTGATCTCATGAAGCTCTACTAGCTGTGACCAATGACTGTGTTGTCCTCCAGGTGTTTTTCAATACTTCCCAGAATAATTTTTTCCATGACTTTACCAAGCACTGAAGTCAGACTGAAAGGTCTCTGGTTTTCAGGGTTCTTCTTCATGCCCTTCTTGAAAACTAGGATTATGTTTTCCAGTTTCCAGTCAGCAGGGACCTCTTCAGTCTCCCAAGACCTCAAAAGTCAAGAGAGGTTCTGTGGCAACATCAGTTAATTCACTGAGGATTCTCAGATGAATCCCATAAGACCCTACAGATTTCTAGGGATCCAGCTGGAGGAGCAGATCCTGCATAAGTTCCGGGTCTGGGGTTTGATCATTCTTGCAGCCATGGTCTTCCAGCTCAGGGCACTGAGATCCCCTTGGTCCATCAAATGTGTTGAAGACAGAGGCAAAAAATGCATTAAATATCTCTGCCTTTCCTTGTCCCTGTTTTTGAGGTGACCATCCTCATCCTGTAACAAACCAATGTTATTTCTACCTGGATTTTGCCATTAATATATTTGAAAAATCAAACTCATTTTATTTTCAACCACATTTCTGACTAGCTTCAACTCCAGTTGAGCTTTGGCCACATGAGTTTTCTCCCTACAGTGGCAAGCAGCATCTCCTACTCTTCCCATGTCACCTGGTCTTGTCTCCACTGGATGTACACCTTTTTAATTCCAAGAGAATGTCCCTGCTCAGCCAAGCCAGCCTTCTGCCTTGTCTGCTTGACTTGAGACATTTGGGAATTGCCTGCTCCTGTGCCTTAGGAGATGTTTAAAAAGCAAAAAGCACTGAAGGTAGTGTCTTACAAGCACAAAGCTTATCCTACAAAAAATTCGAGCATGCCCTTCACATATCAAACTGCTCACAAACAGTGCATTTAATTTGTCAGGAGAATTAGGCCAGAACCTAAAAGTATAAGTCTGTAAAATGATTATCGATGTGTTGAAAGTACACATTTAACACATTAATTATCCAATAAAGAGCATTTCTTTTCAATATATCATGAGTGTTAATTTAAATCCATAAAATTTCTGTAATACACTTTTTCATTTCAGAACTGACCATTCTTATTTATACCTAAGTGATGGTGCTAATGGATAGTTATCCTTATAGCAGACTTACAAATAGCAAGATATTACTTTCATGAGGCTTTTCATGTAATTGTTTTTTAACCAGTTTAGGCTAATCCCCATAACAGATTAGCAATCTGGCCTGCATAGCTATGTAGTAATATGTGAGAAAGAAAACATGAAGACTTTTGTTGTAGCACTGGGGTATTGCTAGAAAGAATCTTGTGTTCCAGTAGTGGTACTTATGACACGACTTGAGTATTTCTCTCTTAGAGATTTTCCTTTTTCTTAGGATCTTAAGAGAACAAACTCCCAGTTTTCAGTCTTCTCCAGGAAATATTATTCCAAAGTAGTCTAGCTCAGGATTTATTTTATATCTATCAGTGTGGCTTAGCTGCAACTCATTCTCAGCAAGGGAATCTCCATATGTCATCTTCTATTTCCACAAGTGTGCCAGTCTAGATATGTTGCCTGACAGCACTGATTTTAGATGCCAAAAATTTCTACTCTTTCTCTAACGAAACATTTAATTTTAAACCCTGTTGCATTGAAGGAAGTGGGAATTTTGCCAGGATTTCATCCTATCTGCTTTCTGAGACTACCCATGAAAATGTGCTACATCACGTGACATTCCCAGCACAACATTGGGTAGTCCATATCCTGCAGAACAACATCTTTTGTAAACAAGATTTAGAAATCTTGGAGGGAATTTCCTGCTGCTGGTCAGATTGTTTTGAACACCATTGACCTTGCTGCAGATTTCTATTCTAAGAGCAGCTATTCATCTGTGTCCCATCCAAATGCTTTGATGACAGTAACTGCTGGGGAGGTGGATAAGGAAATCTAGAGACACTCGTTCCAGTTGTGAGGCCTGCTGATAACCAGCCCAGACTGTGCTCTGGCTGGTCTATACCAATTTAAACAATTTGGAAGGAAATAACTTCACTGAGGAAGGAAGCAAGGGAATGCGGAAAACAAACCAAAAAAATTCCAAGTACAGTGCTAACCTAGATCACATCATTTGCCATCATACCACCAACATTCCACATCAAAACACAGGGCAATCATGCCTGAGACTGCACCAAAAACTTTAAAATGCACTGGCACTCAAGGCATTCTCAGGCACTCTTCAGATTGCCAGCGTTTATTAAGCAGATAAATCTGCACCATTTGTTCCTACTTTGCAAAGAATGTTACACTCCTTAACAAGAAAAAAAATATTTCATACACTTAGAATTGTAATGACTCATTCATGGATTTCTTTTCTGAACACAAGGAGGATATCAAGGCACAAAAGCCAAGCCACAGGGAACAAAACAGATTTACTTACTTAGCTCCATATCTTCTAAGTCAAAAACTCTTCTAGCTTCTTTATCTCTCCTCTATAAAAATGTATATGCGTAAGAATTATGTTTTAGTGGACCTAATTTCTGGCTAGTATTCTTTTCTTTGGTCTCTTTTGATGGTATGACTTCACAATCGTAAAGTAGTTTTCATGTTTCAAATAATTCAGAGGTCTCACCAACTGAAGCCTCTCCAAAAGCAGTACCTAATTAGATCATAGAAATTTAAAGTAAAAAAAGAGACAATAAAATATTTTGTCTTGATCACACCACATGAAGAGTACCTACTTAGCAGGGATGGTTTCTCTAGACAGTCTCAACACTTAATAGGAAATCTTTCCATTTTCTGTCTGTTTTACTATATAATAAAGAACAGATGTAGCCTGAAACAGCCTGAAATTATTAGAAATGTTAAACAATTTCTGTTGCCTACATAATGAGGATAAAAGGTTTAATAAATATTCAGTACCATCATTTGATATTGGAACCATCAAGTGTATTACATAATTTTCAGCACTTTAGATTTTTATGGAAAAATAAAATTATTTCTATATGGTGACTTATTAATAGTTCTAAAAGAACAGAATGATGATTCAAGGTATCAGAATATGTAGGTATCTAGAACTGGAGTTCTGAGTCATATAAATTAAACTTCAATTTAGTATGTTTTGTTTTATTATGTTTAGTGCATCACTGAATGTAAATGATTCTTTAGTTCTTTGGGTTCTTGATTTCAAGAAAACTGTATAACTTATGTCTTCAAACAGTTGCACTTTTTAGTGGTAAAACTTGCAATGTCTTCAGAAACCTTCCACTGAGAGTTGTATAATGACACCCTGGCTTTAATTTCATATCATGTAAGATCTGGTTCAAAGACTCACTGAAATCACTGATCATATTTCCACTGACCTACAATTTAAGAGAGTGGTAAAATTATGTACTAAGTTTGCATATCTATGCAATTTTGGCTGAAACAGAACAAGAAGTTCTTACAGAACTGTTTATGATCCCAAATGATGCTCATCTCTGAAATTAAAATTAAATGTTACAAAAAAATCAACTCTGATATAGCTTGAAACTTATAGGGGACAGCATGCAAAAGGTAGGTGAAGATAAATTATATTTGATATTCATCGTGAAATTAAGTACAGAAGGATAAGGTAAAAATATTACCTATAAGATGAAGAAGAATATTCCTTTTGTTCAAAAGCAGGTATGCAGAGTTTATAATCTGGGCTTCTTATTCTTCTCTCATATATAAGAATATTAGAGAAATACAAAACAAATTCGAGATACAAACAAGAATATGATTCAGAGGATAGCAAGGATGATGCAATAATAAAGGATAGCACAAAGGCAAACAACCTATTACATTGTCCTGTTAATATTTCAGCTAAGAGTCAAGCATTGAGGCTGTATAATGTTTTCCAGTTTTGATTAGGACAATAAAAACCAAGCTTAAACCTGTTTCACAGTTGTCCCAGTTGTTAAACAAACAACAGGTCTGAAGAGTTTCTTGTGGACGCCATACAGATTTTCATCTTAGGTCTGCAGAATAACCAGTTTCTAGTGTGACTGAGTTTTCTGTCGCCATGGACCACATGTTTTAAGAAGAGTGCTTAACTTCTCTCTAAACAAGTTAGTGGAACCTAGGCCTTAACTCCTTAGATGCAACTGCATCAAGCAGGTCTCTACCACACTCTTAAGCACATCTAATCTTCCCTGCATCATCATAGCATTTACAAGATTTTTTTTTTTTTTTTCACAAACCCATATACTAAGAACAAATGGCTTTCTAGACATCTTTGTTATAAAGAACCTTCTTTATCTCCCCCATGATAAGGCTACTGAAAGTTTAACTGGTTTTGAAACATCTTCTACTGTTGGAATGCTGCACAAGCAGGACAGAAAATAGCCCAAAAGACACTCTCTACACTTTCCTCTGTGATGTTTCCACACCAATATGAAGCTCTCTGTTAGGCTTATATAACAGTCAGCTATCACCTTGCCTTGTTTCTGTATTTCATCACTCAGTTTCCCTCTGGCCTTACTGACGCTCCTGGACACACCTTCCTTGCAGTCACTGGCATGTCAGTCAGCAGCTGCCCTCTCACACATCCCAGCCCTGATGATCTGCTTGTGACATAGTAGCAGATACCGCTGTGGATGAAATTCAGTAATACAATCAATCAAAGGTTGAGCATACATTCCACTGCTGTAAATGTTAGTGTTGTCAGGTACTGAGCTGAAGTAGGAAACTGAGTTAGCTCAAAATAAGTAGAGGGTTATTAGACGTGGGGTTGATTTGTTTTCTTTCTTTCTTTCTTTGCTGTCAGGTTAGTTCTTAGCCATGGTTATTCCTGATCCAAGTCATTGTGTGGTTTTGTGAACTTTTGTGGTAGAACAAAGGCAGGAATGTGAGTGCATAGGTGGTGATGGAAAGCAAAGGAATGAAGAAACATTTTAATTTTAGCTCTCATTTATATCAGCCTTAAATTACTTTGAAACCACTACCACCATTACAGAGGTAAAAAAAAGCCCAGGACAGGAGCACTGCTGATGAAATATTACAACATTTGTCAGAAGTGCAAACTAAATAATCCTTGCCATCCTTGGCCTCACCACTACCTAAAGATCAGCATCAACATTTGTTTCCTGAAGTCAGGATCTCCTGTACTGCATGTCATCCTCTTCATTCTTCATGTTATCCATATATATGCATTATTAACCATTACACAGGATAAAATCTATGCTACAAGAAGATCCACAGTTACCCTCCCTTGAAGCTATAATATTTAAAGTAGATGTTGGTAGTCCTGTTGGAAATATCTTTAAAATGGATTTTGTGATGTAATGCAATGTATGTGACCTGCCATGAGCCCCTGCCATATGAGCCTAGGGTTGGGGGTGTTTTGTATGATTTCTGTTTATAATGTTCTAAATCAAATAAAAAAGCCCAGATAATTCCTTTTCTTTTAAGATTATTCATA
The DNA here is from genome assembly GCA_018697195.1 of Certhia americana. Classification (NCBI taxonomy): domain Eukaryota; kingdom Metazoa; phylum Chordata; class Aves; order Passeriformes; family Certhiidae; genus Certhia; species Certhia americana. Next base: position 38,410,749 of record CM031860.1, read on the forward strand.
TGCCATTTTAAAGATAATTTGCCAGGAAAAAAGGATAATATTAAGTAGATAGAATATAAGATATTCATCATTGCCCCAAAAGTGGCCATTAATCTCTTCTGTGCTACACAATCACTTTGTCCTTGCATTAGAGAAAATATTGCCAAAGTTCCTCCAATGTTCACCAAAGAGTAGAAGGCTCTTCAATTTTAATGAACATACACACACAAACACACTTGATACACCAAGACAGGAGGCCTGGAGTATTTGAGACAAGGCGGCAGCACCACGCAACAATAGTGCAGTTTGTATTGCTGGCAGCACTGGCATGCCACTGGCCAGAACTTCAAAAGTGTCCAAAAGACCAAAGAAACTGCTGCAAACAGAGAGCAACTTTAAATGCCGATGGAGTACTTTGAAGTGATTATTAACAATGCATCCCATAGCCCGAGGCATGCACAAAGTATGTCTGTACACCAGGCTGCTGAATGGAACAGGATTTGTTTATCAGCCCCTCCACCGAGACCACAGAGGCTCCCTCTGAAACAATTTATTCTCCTCATCTCCTGCAGCTGAATGTGCTTACAGGCATTTTCTCTGCTACAGATTCAGCTAATAAATGATTGGGTCACTGGAAGTGGTAGTAAGTCCTATCTGGAGAAAGCTGTAAGCTATATTCCACACCAGAGAAAAAAAGGCCCAAAGTTTTGTGTGCTTGTATTTGTGTTCCACTCCTGGCAACAGTGATTTGAATTTTTGTGACCAAATGCAATTTCTGTGCATCTGCTGGCTCCCTGGATGTGTTAGGTGGACAGAGAAGTACCAGGAGAAATCATCTGAAATGTCACAAAGGGAGTAGCAAAAGACTTTCACTAATTATTGTTAAGACTGATGCAAACCATTTTCCTTCTGCAGGCTTGCTGTTTTTCTGCTAAACTTTTGCTGTTTTACTGCTGTCATGCAAGCTCAAATTGTGCCTCCATCATTTGCCTGTATGGGTTGTCTGTCTTTTCCTGGGACTCGGACAAAAGGCTTTCTGGGCATGAATGGCTGCTTTGTATCCCTGCTCTGACGAGTCTTAGGCAAATGTAGTCAAACTCCAAGTTTGGTAGGAAAAAAAAAAATCTGGACAGGTTTGTAGTCTTGAAAACCATGGTTAAATACTTAGAAGTTAGGATAGAATTTTTCCTCATGTCTTCTGTTCTCTGTGAAGAAATTACTCCGTAGTCACTCTTCACTGTGTGGCTAGCAAGTAATAGGCATGAAATAAGAAAATTACTATAAAGAGGATGACTTAGGATCTCATTCAAAGTGAATATATCCTTTAAAGCTCAGTGAAGCAAATAATGAAACTAAGAAACAGGATTTATTGCAGAAGCTGAAGTATAAAGGACTCATTAATGACAATCTCTGGTTTTGTATGCCTGTCAAATATGTATTTGCAACCCTGTAGCCCTATGGTTAGGTACTGTATCAAGATATCTTTGGCTAAGAGATACAATCAAGCCACAGAGCCACACAGAATATTTCAGGAAAAGGGGAATTGGTTTCATTTAGCTTGCAGCGTCCCTTTATTCTTTATAAAGATACTTTTAGCTGCCTAAAAACAGAACCAAGTTTTTTTATTAAAAAACTAACTTCAGCTTTTGCCCATTTATTTCAATGTACTTCCAAGAGAAGTCAATAATGAATGATTAAACTCCTTTTTCTTTTCCTTTAATATGAGAAGTTTAATTAAACAAATATCCTGTTTTAGTACCTGCTGCTACACTGATGTCTGAGCACCTGAAAAGATTAGCTAAAATAAAATGTCAGCATTTGGTTTTGTTCACTGGTTACTAGCTAACTTCAGGAGAATAAATTGATTTCATATGGGAATGTCAGCTGCATGCTCTGGCTTGAAATGAAGCTCTGACTCAGAGGGGTAGAAAAGATATTACAGTCCAATTTTCTCTATTTAATTTCTTCCAAGTAGGGGAATGACACCAAGGGGGAATTCATCCTGTATGCATTGAAATATTTTGTTCTCCCCCCAAATAACACTTTATAAGCAGTGGCATAGGCCATTGTGAAGCCTTTCTCCCCACACCACCCTTCTCATGCCTTGCCTAAAATCATCCCCCACCATGCTTTTCAGGGTTTCCCACAATCTTGCAGACTAGTATGGTTTTTAGCCATCAAAGCAAAGCAGCAGGAGGATGGATTTTGAATAAAACAAAATCATAGTTTGGGAAGAAATGTCTGATTTATGCTAAAATAGAAATAGTTCCTTCCCTTTGAATCAGAAAATGGTTTGTTTCCACCATAGACATTTCTAACCATGCTTGTAAAAGTTTCATATGAGGCATCAATCACAAGAACGAAACAGAAAAGAAGGCAATGGTGACATTAATCCCAAGTGCTTTTAATCAGTAGCCCAGCAGCTATGGTATTTATCTTAGCTAATTAGGACACATGTACAGCTTTTTGCACTGTACTGTGTGGTTATAGCAGCTTAGGACAGCACAGCTCACACCTCTGCACCACTTCCCAGCTTAACCTTCCAAGGAGAGCACAGACGGGTGTCAAGTTTTCAGAGCCGACAAGCTCTTAGGTGTTTTGGGCAAGTTTTGTCCTCTATGCCGTCCCCAGAGGGAAAACCCAGGCTCCCTGATGTGGTCTGAAAGCTGTGGGTCCCAGTCCTGTCAGGTGACAGAGAGAGAGAGCGAGCAAACTGACACACAAGCAAGTCACTTTCTTTTTAATGCAGAGGGGTATAGGTGAGCACTGCTGGGTTGAGCTCCTACCATGCACCTCCATAAAAATTGATCAAACATCTCTCCTGAGATGTAGAGGACTGAAACACAGCTAGATATTCATTTTCTTATATCAGATGACATCAGAGTGTCTATGATTTATGACTTGGGCTTACAGGGAATCTGCAGCAGCTGCAGACTTTGTATTTAATTTGGCTGTTCGGGACTATGTGTAAGTAGCATGTACTTCTGGCCTCCAGAACAGTGTGCTGTAGTATGGATGTAATACCTGGCATGATAATATTAATACCACTCACTAGCCAATAGAATTCCATGTGGGACTGACCTGACTTTCCTATTTTTTCTTGAGGCGGACAATTTTTCCTTTGAAAATGGGTATCAGGCAAGTGGCAAGTAACAAACTCTTAAGTTTCAATTTGAAAACAGGCAAATGTAATATCTAGTTCTGAGCTAAGCTTGATCATCTACTCACCCTTTTCAAAATCTGTTTAAAGAAAGTCTCATCCCAAATTTAGCTCCTAACAAAGCCCCTGTTCCTGATGAGGAGCATGAGTGTCTCTAATTCTGTTAAATGATTAACCACCACAGGGTTTAACCATACAAACATAAGTGTGTGGATCCCTTCAAAGGCCTTCCAAGTTGTCTTCATTCTCTGGACAAACCCTCAAGGGCCAAGTCACCAAAAGATGTTTTTGTCTTTCATTCCCCACCCTTCGCCTTTTTTTCCAGTTCTAAGCAACCATAAAATATGTGCTACACACTTCTGTGATGCAGGGATAATAATAAGCTGCCCTGGGCCAAGTCACGTACAGAAGCAATAGAAGAGTATTTCAACTGAGCAGGAAGCGATTTATCTCCAAATTACTTATGTTTAAGCACACTTTAAAAAATCTTCTTTTGACCAAATCAAAACAAACCTCCAAACACAGATGTTCACTAAGTATCCAAACGTGAACAAAAAATATTCAGAGAAATTTGTGAACCTAAATCCAAAAGTCCTTATACAGATTTTATTCAGACAGAACTTGCTCTTAATTAATTGAGGCTAAGCAGTGAGTAAAGCTTTCAGAATTTAACCATCTCCTTACATAACTGCATTTTTTTTTAGTTAGGCTTTTTAATCTGATACTTTCATACAGCATTGCACCAGCAAACTCACAAACTATAAACTGTCTCCTAAAAGCCATGAAATTGAAGCCAAGAGCTTTTGACTAACTTGAAATTTGCTGCTGCAAGGGATAAACGTGCCAGATCCTAGTATGTGGGTCACTTGTTTTGCCAGACCATTCACTGTACAAACAGATTTGTATTTCTTCTCCTGAAGAGGGCAGAGAATAAGTATTTTCATCATTTTTCAACTTTTTGTGTTTTACAAGTAAATGTGTGGTAATCAAAGCTGGAATATTGAATTAATTATATTTAGATCATAACAGTGAATTTTGTCTTTCTTAATATCTGTGCTGTCATTTCCCATCCTAACACTTCAGTATGCACATTGCGACATCTACCTACTGCTAGAACGGGCACTAATTGGCTGAAGAGTATGGATCAGTAAATTGAATTACTGCCAAAGCCCATCAAAACAAGGTAAAAGACTATTTGGAGGGCATTTTGAACAAACTTGCAGAGCCACTGCCTCTGCTTTTCCTCTCCTGTCAACAAATGCAGAAATTCAAATACCAAAGATCTCAAGAAATTTCACAAATGATAAAAAAATCTAATCATGGTTTTAATTACTCTCTGTGCATCACAATAACACATAGTCCTATCTTTGCAAAAGGAAATTTTCTTAGGATCATGAATCAACAATATCATTTCTCACTCACGTAATATGAGAGCATATCACATAACATGCTCTGGAAAATATGAATCAGAATCAAATAATGACTAGGCTAAAATTGGCCATAACTCAATTACAATAGCTAATTTTGCTGTTTATTTCCCATTTTCCTTAACAATTAATTCTGTTGATAATTAAGAGTGCACTGTATAAAAATCTTTCTACAGTCTGACCTTAAGAAAACAAGATAGGAAAAACTATGAAAGAATCTGCTTAATGTAATGAAAGAACATTTTGTGCAAAAAAATTGATGAAATTTGGGGTTGTTAAGCATATTTTTGTAGGATTTTGGTTTGTTTTGTTTTTTGGTTGGGTTGGTTATTTTGTGCTCTGTTTGAGTGAATTAGTCCTTTATTGCCTATCATGCACAGGGCAGCTGTTCAGATTAATAGTTTTGAGGCTGGTTTATTCAGATATGCAGGGGTTTTGTTTTCAGCTGCAGTGTTTCTGTGCTTTGTTTTTTGAACGTGTAACATGTGATCTTTGTTAAAACCCTGCTGTGGAATGCTGACACACACAGAGGATTATTTTCCCTGCCAGGGGTTCATATAGATTTATATGAAACCTGAAAAAAATGCAGACTCAACTTTTATTTTCCATTCAGAAAGAAACACAGCTGTCATGTTGGTGACAAATAGCTTTTAATTTTAAACTTTTGGATGAAAGGAACAGGCATCTTTCCTGGCCACACTGTGGCAGGATAAAACTCACTACATCTGATGAGTTACAAACCACGTGCTGTATCAGTAGGTAACTGAATATAACATCTTAACAAAAGCTTTAGACAAGAGCTATTCTTAAGGTCAGCTTTCCTAAAACCAGGCCATGGACACTACTTCCTCCTACAGTGGGGATCAACTGCTCTTCCAAATCTATCTGACATTTCCATCTATGAGTACAAAGCAAAAAAGGAATAAAAATGAAGATTTACACAAAGATTGGGAGTCAGGCATGGCTATTTTAGTAAGAAGCTAGTAAAAGCAAATGCTTTTTTCACAAGAAAACTCCAGGCTAAGGTACTGTCAGTGGGAACATTTCACAGGATACATCTTCAAGGGAAGAAATTGCTTTCTCAGACTGGATTGATTGCAGGGCCAGTCAACAAGTCTTGCAGAAAATAATCTCAGAGACAGTGCATACCGTCTGAACTAACTGAGATGATTTCTGCAGTAATCTCCTAAAATCTTGCCCTTGCTGGAGGGTTTGCACCTGTAGAGTGACAGATTTCCTTCTTTGTTTCTTCTTTTAAAACCCCACCCATCTAATTTGCTGAGACAATGCAGTGGCGAGACAGCCACAGTACAGCGCTGGGGTGTGGAAGAGAAAACCATGTGTGAGCCATCTGTAGGGCACTGGGCTCCCCAGCATCTGCTACCCACATTCCAGGGTTATATGGCCAGATCATCTCCTGAGGTCCATGAACGGGATGTGCCTTGCAAAAGGGAGTGCTGCTGTTGCTGTTGCTGCTGCTGCTGCTGCTGGGTTTCCTCTAGCTGGGAGGCTGGAGGAAATAATTCTAGCCTTCCCACCACAGGGAAATATGGTCTCTGTAGCTTTTGTTGTTTTCCGTTTCGTGGTGTAAACCCTACTTTGATGTGGTTTTAGGGGTAACCACACAGGCTCTGTGTCCCTGGCTGGGTGGCTCTTGGGGGCCCACAGCAAGAGGAGGCAGCTGGGCATCAGCCCTGTGACTCTACACAGAAGAATCCTTTGCTTGGGTCCTCTTACCCCCAGGAAATCTCTCAGTACTGCTGAAAAGAATATTTTTCAATCTGCCTATCTGTCTACCCTCACCTGTTCTTAAGACTCTCTTGCCACTGAAGGAAATCAAAGAGATTTCCTGGCTCAGAAAGCCAGTCATTATAAATAAATGTGATTTCTTTTATGATGCTGGCACTTTGCCACTTCACAGCAGCTAAGATCTGTTCCACTATTCAAGACAGATAGAAATGTTTACACAGTCTATTCCCAAGCTAAAATTCTAAAATATAAATAAATATACGTAAAATATAAAATTATTCTGAATACATTAATATATTATCAAGCCTGAACCTGTGAAAGGAATTGCAGGGTATTTGTCTTATGTTGGCTGGAGAGATTTCTTTGTAACAGTTGTAAATACTATTTTTGCTATGTGGAGTTCGGGAATTTTCCTGCACAATAGATAACTGTAATACAATTAATGAAAATGAAATTTAATTCCATTGTCACTACGCCAGCATCAGGGGAACCATCCAAGCACATGACACAGTGAGGTGAAAACAGTTTCTTTAGTCTTTTTAGAAGTGCAATTGCCCCCATCCAATCCAATTTCATGTTCAAAATCAAAGCATAATTTCTACAATATAATGCAAATTAACTAGTTTATATAAATCATCATAGTAGTTTTCCTATCTCAGAAAAAAGTAAAGTGGGCACATTATCTACCAAAAACTATTACAGTCTTCTGTGAGACTAATAAATAAGTTAATAATCTGAATGACTGAATGTGGTAAACAAAGCATATCTAATAGCCCTTTAAAAGCTTTCTAATTGTCTAAAATGCCATTTGCCTGAAATTTTATTTTACTCAAAAAGTATTCTATCTGTAATGTAATAGGAGTTTCAAACCATTTTACTTTTCATGCAATATATTTTTTTCATTAATCCTAGGAACTGAGCGGAGTATCTGTAATGAGAGGAATATATTGCTCTGAACTTACTCCATCTCTGGCTATATATTTCTAGGTAAAAAGTCAAAGGAAAGGAGTTTGAGCTTTAACCTATCTAAACTTATCTGCAAAATATACTCATATGTAGTTTGAAAGACAGAGACAAATAGTGTGCTTAACCTTAGGAGGTGCTTGGGTTTTCCCTAATCTCGACCTGCCACATAGCTGAAAGTGGAAGCCTTTGAAATGTTTTTACAAAAATATTTACTTTTTTTTTTTTTTTCAATTAGGAATGGAGAAGATTACCAAGGCTTTTCCTCTCCCTTTCTTTTTAAACTTGCAAACAGTTTAGTCATGAACCTCTGCAGGCTGGCATGTTCTGTTGTGTTTATCTGATAGTGACAAAACAAACTTCAAATATCTCAAGGGCTCAGTTTAATCTGTTGAGCACAAAACAACCTTTTATCATAAGATGTCTAATTAATAGACCAGTCATTCAGCAATGAGCCCTGCATCATGTTAGTTTCTGTAGGAACTTCTTCATTACAATTATTCATTAAAAAGAGAGAAGGGAAGTGTAGAAAATGAGTCAAAACTGCAGAATGAAGAACAAATCATGCACTGCTTAAAGTCTGAATGTTAAATTCAGACTTTAATGCATCCGCTTCTCTCACTGATATATTGACTAAAACCATGAGCTCTTGATGTTGAATATTTGGGTTCATATATGGGGAGAAGGAGCCAGCACCCAACCCAGCAGTCTTACCATACAAAACTCTCCTTGATCCAGTTGCTGTTCAAGACTCTAGATTTGCTGCCAAGTCAAGTAAGGACAGGAAGAATGAAACCTTCAGGACTGAAAAGGGCAGTTACCTTGGTAAAGAATAAACTGGAGGGAGTATGCAGGCATTGTGCAACTGGGTGAAGGAGTAAGAGTTCCAGCACTGGGGACAACATAGTAAGGACTGTATGACTGCTTCTTTATACAAGAAATATCTAACAGCTTACTGAGTCTTTGTTGTGAGCATTTTTCTAGCAAAAGGTCAGTTCCTATTTAGTATGCTCAATCATTAGTAAAATCTAAAAGTGCCAGTACTAAAAGAAGAAAATGCAGGCTGAGAAAAGGAGAAAAATATCTTTTTTCTTTAAAAGAAGAAAAATCTATTGAAAACAAAATAAAACAAAATTTGGCACCACACTCAGTGCATCTTCATAGGCAGTAACCACACCACAAATTAATGACACATTGAATATTTTTGGCTATTTAGTCCTTTTTCATAGCCTCATTGACATTTCCTAAGCCTCTTGGCAACAGAGTCAATTTTTCTGCATTTCACTTTGCCTCATTTTAAGAATGCATTTCCCTGTTTCTAATCATCCATAATCTCCCATAACCCTCACTCATTACATCAATCTCCCAGCTAGCATGAGGAGCTGATGACAGTGCACAATGCCTGACATCTCCATGCTATTCCTAGATGCAAAAGTCATCTTGTGTCCCAGCCAAAAGAATAAATACTAAAACAAATGATTGAGAAACAATTAAGAAAATAGACAATTTGACACCTGACTAGATGGTAGAACTTTGAAGGTGTGGAGGAAAGCTTGAAATTTCTAAACAACCTCAATTTATTTAATTTAACATTCTTTTCTTTCTGTTTTAACTCCTATTGAACCATGACGATACAGTTCTTTGTGAACCAAGGAAAGTACTTTATTTGAGGCTTTCTTTCTCACAGAAAACTTCATTTTCTGTTCAGGGATGAACACACAGGTGACTTGTGGAATGATTCACTTGGAAGCACCATTAAGTTGGCCCACATTTCTCATAGAACCCTTAACTTGAGGACTCCCTGCTCCAGCAATTTGAAAATTTCCTAGTGCTGTTTCCTAGCATTCGTTTTGTTGATGTGGCTGCTGAGCTATGTGGAAGACAACTTGAACTGCAAGTCAGCCATGGAAATACTTGTCTTAAACACGTTAACTCATTCCCACAGTCATGACAAAAGCCCTGGCCAGCTGCTAATACATATTAAATAAAGACAGGTGGTTGAGTTTTATGTTCCATTTATTTACTAGTTTATTATGTGGCTTAAAAATCTGAGAAGAAATTTTAAAGGCTTTGTCTCAATTACATGGATTTAAATACCAAATAACATCCCTTCCCACCAATAATAGAAATCAAAATATTTCCAAGCTTTCTCTATGTGCTACTTTTGCAAAATATACTTAAATGTAACTAATAGACTAACTAGTCTGGACAAATACAGAAATTAATATGAATTGTCCAATAGGTCATAGCAGTAACAGTAGCAGTAAGCTTTCATCAACATCATTTGGGCAGAAGACTTTGGTTGCCAATGGAAGTGTTAAGGGTATACTTTTTAAACACAATTTTCTGAAGAAATGTGGCTTATGGGAGAACATTGGTCCTTCATCCATCTATCCATTGGTACCCATTTCTCCAACTGGATATTAACCTAATAGCATACATGCAATTTGTATATACTTTTTTTTTTTTTTTTTTTTAAGAGTACAGTATTTGAGTCATATTCTCGGACACCGCTCCTCTCTTTACATAATCCTCCTACTCCTTGTTCCATCCCCCAGTGAAAATGATAGCCCATCTTGGTAGGTTATTTACCAACATTAAGAAATTATTCCTGTTTCAAAGAGAACTGAACTTCCTGGTTCTCTGTACACTTTCTTTCACTCTCTCTCAGTATCTCTCTCTCTCTCTCTCCCTCTCTCTCTTTCCCTCCCTCCTTCTGTTTTTTAGTCAGGCAAGACCTTGTTTCCATCTCCTCTCTAGATTTTTCTCTCTTCCTCATTTTCCCTTCTCCTTATGTGGTGTCCATCAAGCAAAGAAGGAGAGTACGTTTGGCCTCCTTCTGAACAGGACTTCTCTTCAGAGATGGTATAACTCTCCTTGGGTGCTAAAATATTACACAGCTTCTAAACTGCTCATGCCAGAGTTTGCTGGATTAAAGCTCTCTGAAGACTGTCTACACGACACACAGTTACTACAGTGCTAACAGCCATCTATGCTGACATGTTATATGTTTAAATATTATTCTAGATAAAATCACTCCTAGACCACCAGAAACTCCATATTCCTCTTAGTATATTGAACTCAAGTCTTCCTCACTATGAGGGTGTTGAGGCTCTGGAACAGGTTGCCCAGAGAAGAGTTTAAGGCCAGGCTGGATTGGGCTTCAAGTAGCCTGGTTTAGTGAAAGGCATTCCCATGGCAAGGGATTTGGAACTAGATGATCTTTAAGGTCACTTCCAACCCAAACCATTCCATGATTCTAACCAATAATATATTTCAGCTCTTTCACAGTACAAATTTCTGCATTTTGTACACTAACATGTCAGATAAGTAGTAATCTCAGAGAATTAGATATTTCTACCACTTTGGTTGAAATATTTCTTAGGAGGCAACATGGCCGACATTGCATCTAAGGAAACCGTGCAGAAGCTGTCATTTGTTTTCCTAAAAAATATAAAATAAAGCTGCATTTTTATTTTTCATATTGGTAGCATTGAATTATTATGAATAAGTAGGGGATTCCTCTCTGTACTTGTGATATTAATTGCTATTCTTTTTTATTAATTCTGTTTTGCAACATTAGATAATTGGTAACATTCATTAAGGGCTCAACATCCTCCACTGGCCTTGAAACATGGAGAGCTCCATCAGCATATTGATCTCATCCCCACTGTGACCAATTAAATGGGGGGACACAGTAGTGGGAAGATATAGAGGTTACTTGAGCAGTTTCCTCCATACTTTGGGCAGAGCTCATTTGGCAACACCTCCTGCACTAGGAGAAAGTTGCAAAACTTTATTGTCAACCACATGCCAATAAACAAAGGACATTTTAGTGGCTGCTTATATTCATGGCTGGCTCTGGAGGAAAAGGTAGCTCAGCATTTTCAAGCCATCCTGAAAATGAAGCTATCTGCTGGTAACAGCTAGATCTGAGCTGTGGAATGGGCTGTGCATCTTTGCACCACACACTAGTAATGATACCCACTGCTACACACCCTACAACAGGGGTTTCAGTGGGATTTATACTACTCCTATGCTAACTTGGCTTGTGTTATTGTATCACAATTTGCACCATTTTTCTTCTGTAGAGACTGGCAGCTAATATTTTAAGATCAGATAACCAAAATTATTTTGTTCTTCTTTGTTGTGGAGTTAAAATCAATTCGCCAGTTAAAATAGTCTTTCTGCTACATGTATATTCAAGAATTATCCAAAAACATGGGTCTAGCCCTGCAAGCCATTATTCACATGAGTTAATTCCTTAACTTTATGGAATTACTCATAGGAATGCTTCTTTTGCAAAATGCAGTCCTACTATCACTGAGAAAACACAGCTAATTAATAAAAGATTAAAAGATTGCCTTTTGCCAAAAAACAAAGAGTTTATTTGTATTTGTAAAAGTAAGATTTATTATAGTTTTCACAAGAAACATCAAAATTTTAGCTAAAGCATGCAGCGGTTTTGCTTTCTTATTGCACAGCTTTTAGGAAAAAAAACTTGAGGTTCTGAAAAATTCCAATAATGTCTTGTATTAAAGCGTTAAAACCTGAATTAAAGAACATCATTCAGATGGAGTTCTGTTGACTGTGCCAAAGATTACATCGTTGGCTGCTGACTGCATCCAGATTTTTAGAGCAGGTGTGTTGACTCATTCTCTGAGAAGCTGAGGAGAAATGCTGGCCTCACTCCAACCCCTTAACACAGGGCTAACCCAACTCCATCGCTGCTTTGGGACAAACCATTGCTGTCAGACAGCGCAATCTTCATGGAAATGCAAAATATGGCTTTAACATGATAGTCCAGAGAGATTAGCAATGCTCTGTATGAAAGCTGGAGAATGATTTACATCCTGAGTTTAGTCACTGCACTGCTAATAGCTCTTGTGTACTGGGAGGTTTATTGTGATTGCAAAAGCAGCAGCCCCTCAGATGGCCATTTTTCCTGAGAAAGTTGCTGAATGTTTGGCCTGTGACTCTTAACTGGTTTTGAAAAACACATGCCGTTTCCAACGCATTTTGAACATTGTTGCCATTTCTATTGGAGGTTGTCCATGCTTTGGTATTTAAAATGGCCTCTGTTACCCAGTGTATTGTCAAAATCACCGTATTTGTCATCTTGCTGGCAGTTCCCTGTTTACCTTTTTTTACCCAAATGATGTGTGTTGCAGGACACAGAGATAGTAAGGATTTTACTTTACAAGTTATTTTCGTTTAATAAAAAAGATGCCTTTTTAGTAATCTGAGGAGCATATTTGTATGCTGAAAAAAAGAGTTCAGAGACAGTATCTGCCTCCTGCCCCCTTCCCTATTTCTTTGCAATGTTTGGAAGAACCCATACGCCTTATAGAAATACCTCAAAACAAACAGTAATCAAGAAAAAGATGCCTTTACAGAAAGCTTTCCCTACAGCTAGCTCCAATGTGATCAAATACAACTGTTAGTAATGTCACTGCCTCAATTATTTCTCAAAGAAGCAGTTGTATCTGTACAAAGTGCTAATGTTTGGGATATCCAGTATTTATGTCATTATAATTAAAGCCTCAAGAGTTCAACAAGTACATCCAGTTGCACAAAGAAGTATGGTGGAAGCCAGAGAGCCATTCTCCAGACTAGCTGAAGTTCATGGTATATCTTCCTACCCATTTGGAAAAAAACAAGTAATGAAGTAATGAAACCCTATATTAAAATGTTGTTTACATTTGTGTATAGGCAACAAAAGCATGCATTTGCTGACCCTGTTGGCATGTGGCAGAATAAAATTGGGAAATTAATCAACAGCTCTCTCACCTTCACTGACAGCCATAGCTGACATTTTTGTTGCCAGTATCACATCATCCAAAGGAGGCTGCATCTGTTCTATCGTTTCAGTGAAAATAAGGAGCACTTCTATGAAAGTCGGGAGAATGATGGCAGCCAGAAAACTAAATTTACTTCAAATAGGAGAGGTGTTCTAGCAGCCTCATGATAGCAACTGATCAGGACTGTGTTTTCTGGGGAAATTTACACAGCCTGACAGATCTGTCAGGTGAAGAAACAAGATTTTGTGCAGAATTTTCAAGCATTCACCTTTCACCCTTAATCTGATTATAAAAAATTAAAGCACCTGGAAATACATCACTGTTACCCCCAGTCATTCATTTTAAGAGTTTTGAATTTCATAGCGGAAACTGCCCTTTGAAATATATGTTTGACTGCTGAATATATATGATTATTTTATTCAAGACATCTACTTGCTCAAGCAATGCTTTCCAACAATCTTTCATATTTTTTGTGAAGACTAGTAAATTAAAAAACAAACAAAAAATGTCTAGTAGGCTGATTCTGCATTAGGCTCACCTTATATGCTTGTTCTGAGTCTCGTCTCCTTCGTTCTCTTTTGCTTCCACAATTAATTTTCCAAACTCAACAGGGATATTTGAAATGGGAAATCAAGATGTGAGAGAAGATGCTTGGTATGGTTACTGCATGGCAACCCAAATTCCAGCTCACAGCTAATTACAGGCAATGCTGACATCTGGGAGCTGGGGAAAACTGGGATGTTAAATCTGCTTATTTGTACAGTAAAATCTTTTCCACAAAGTATTATTTTACTCCATGGAGCCAAGGGCAGTCTGCAACATCAATGCTAGCAGAAAGTAAATGTTGTGTTAATAGAGGATGGTAAAAGACAACGTAGCTTTAATAACTTAGCATAGAGATAGACCATGGACCAAAACATCAATCATAAGCATTCCTCTATTGACCTCCTGAAGGGCCAGACTCCTCCAGCTAGGCTTATTAATCCCCACGAGAATAATAATATCCCATTTCAACAGTGAGAACAGAACACTTGTCTTGGTTTTAGTTGATGGATAGTTTTTTTTTACTATTTTACTAGTAAAAAACTATTTTTACTTTTTTTTTTTTTTTTTTTTTTTTTTTTTAAAGACAGATAAAATCCCCCTCCCTTTCTGAGATCAGACAGCACAGTTACAGGCAGAGTCTGAGCATACCTGGTGGATGGGATCATTGGTGATGCACTGAGTATTCCTTCTCATTGATACCAAGTTTTTCTTTTTTAACTGGGCAGGTTTTTTTCTTGATGCTATTTCCAACATATGGAAAGCTCATTGTCTAGTACAACAGGGCCAATACTTCCCTCTCCTTATGTTGTATCCAAAAGTGATCTAAACATGGTAAAATAATAACCCCACATTTAAGAATACTATAAGACTATCAGCCAGCTGCAGCAAATTTTCCAGAGGGTATGTTGACATCTTGCGTATGTGGTTGCAAATATACTGTTTTCAGCTTCTCTAAATTATATGCATTCATGACTAAAGCTTGTCAGAGAAAATACTCATAGCCTATTTATTTTTGCCAGTGTTTAAAAGGAGAGTTCCTGGTTTTCTGGAAATGTAGGAGAACCAGATTCTGCTTCCTCTAAAGCACTTAACTGATATATCAACAAGGAATGGACTGGCACAACTCTTCAAAAAGTCATTTTCTGTTCACTTTTCCAGCTGTCTCTTTCAAAAGATAAGAGAGCTGAAGAAAAAGGATTTATGCTGAAGCATTTCCCATATCACATTTACATTTATACAGTTTCCTTGTTGCTTTTCCAGCATCATTACTCCAGAGAAGTAATTTTCCTGTTCATTCATCAGTTCTTGTTAAAAATTTCTGTTTGCCCTAACAAAAACACAAAAAATGAGCACAAGCTAAAGAACAATGTTAAGATTAAGCTTTCCTATTAGCAAGCGTACTCAGCTCATTGTTTTTGAGATGTGACAAGCAACGTAAGTTACATACTCTCCCAAGCCAGTGGGACATAATAAGGAGTTTAAATTATTCCTTACTTCTGGACATTATTAGGATTATTACTGTTATTAGTAAGCCCATGTGAACTTTGTTGTAGCCCTCAGAAGCTCACATCCCTGTGACTCAGGAACTAAGAAAAAATATTTCTTCTCTTTCCCTGACCTATGACCATGTAGTTTCTGATCTGTGGCCACCTCTTGGCCTGTGGCAAGGGTTAATCAAAATTATTGTGTGGGTTAAATCTAAAGTGTTATGTTCAAATTGAGTACACAATAGACAATCCAGGGGTTGAACCTAGCATGTTGACATGAATAGCAGAATTATACCTGCATGTATTTTATTTACTCTGCTTTTTCCCACTTTTTAATGAATATATCCTATCCTGTTACATCCAGTTAGAGAACAGACATATTTACATCAATTTTCATGCATCAGCTGTGCACCAGCCCCAAAAGAGACTCTTAATTTTCTTCTCTCCTCATGCAGAAGGCAGTATTTTAAAAAACATTTAGCTAGGTGCCATGAGATGACTTCATGGAAATCGCGTGGCTTCACTGTAACCCTGAGCACATACACAGTAAGGGAGAAAGGCATTCCTCTTGCAATCCAAGTTTTGGGAGGGTGGAGAGTGAAGGCTGGAGGTACAAATCCAAGGTCCAAGATCAGTAAATCAGTCTGCAGTGCAATATCCCTCCCTCCTTTCTACGCAAACCTTCTGGCTGAAGTCGCTCCCAGAGCTCTCTGCCAGTTCTGTGAGTGAGAGGACCCTGGACAAAATTTCAGGCTCCCTCAAGGGCTCTGGGGGAATTGCAGGCTGTCAACAAAGTTTGCTTGGAAAACAAAACAAAGTATGAATAAGCCACTTCCCTTCTGACAACAGAGAGGTCCAGAAACAGAGAAGATTTTTCCAGCAATTATGCTGTGAGAAGACAGGACAGCAAAGATGGCTGAGAGGCAGTGCCTGGAGGAGGTACACTTGAGTTTGGAGCAAATCAAAAGCCAGGTTCTTAAGTCAATGGTAGACCATGAGGGCAAAAGACACAGAGCCTGTGGTTCCCTGCATAACTCAAAGTACTTATTAATTCCTTTGTCTATTCAGTGCATGTGTCCGTCCCCAGAAAATGTTGTGCATGAAATGTGTGTGCATGCTGCCATGGATGACCCTCATACAGAGTCTCTACAGGCAATGAATTGTAAAATGAATTGTGAAAGCCTTTTCCTCTGTTTGTGCTAGAGGAAATGCTTTCAGTGTGCTTCCTCATGTCCTTTAAGCTGTCATCTAAAATTCTCTCTGTTGTTTCCATCATTTTTTTACCCCTTCTTGCACCCTACAGAGTTTCTGCAGTATTATTTTTACTCTGTTTTGGTACTGCATCAAACAGCTAATTTCATCTGTTACCATAGGGTGCTTGATGCTTTTTTGCATAAGTTCAGCTCTGAGAAAAACCAATAAATTGCACTTTCATGGAAATTTTTGCAAAATCTTTTGCAAGTCTTCACTCACTTATTCACATAAGAGCAGCCCAACCAAATAGTGTAACATTAAAGGAATTAAAAAGTGTTCTACTTGGAAATCTTACAGAAAAGTCAAGTAATACACTAACTCCTTGAACAAAATAACAGCTGCAAAAAGGGAATGACACAGACTTAAAGTGTTATTATTACAAAACCATGAGGAAATTGTAATTTAATTGTGCTTAATTATCTTCCATTAGAAGAAAAAAAATATGTGCTAAAGCATTTCAAATGTAATTGCCTCAGTAAGGCTTTTTTTGTAGAAGTGTCAAAATGTCAATTTCACATTCGTAGGCTTATGATAAAGAACTGATTTATCTGTGTTTAATCATTCAAGATAATGTACTATATTGTGTGTGCAAAGGAGATAAAATCAGTCAAAACATATGAAATTGTTTTGCTGTCCTACTCTTGCAAAATGGAGCAATTTGCTTTTTCCTAATACTTGATATCACTGAAGTCGTTACTAAAAAAATCTACTTTTGTAGCCTGTGCTCTTCCCAGTTGACATGGGTGACTAGTGTGTAACAGGAAAATTTCCAATACTTTAAAGACTTCTTCAGCCATGCCTCAAATGAAGTTCTTTCTGTCCAGTTGTATTCCTGAGAAATACTATAATCAAGGTAAATTTGAACTCCTCAGACAATCCTTACTTTACTTCAAAACCAGTCCTTGGCACCAGAGTCTGCATAGAGGTATTAGAAAGAGATGCAGCTCATTATATAACTAGTCTGGGTTTTAGTTTGAGAAAACTTAGCTCTAGGAACCTGACTTCTGGGTATTAAGTTTAAACTAAATGGACATTCAAACCTTTTGGAGATTTAGCCATCGCTGAATGCCAGAAAATATGAAAGTGATCTATCTTAGAGTACTTTGTGTTCCTGACAGGGAGTTCTGGGGACTCACTGTCTTATTGCATAATATTGAACACTAGTAACCAAACATCTGTTAGCAGAGAATGGAAGCTGCAGATAACTATGGTATTAACATGAACAAGAAATAGATATTCTTGGATACTTAAAGTTACTTTGGTAAACTGGGACAGAACAGCTACTCTCAAAATTCTGTCTTGTATCAAAGATTCCAAATAACACAGCATAAATGCTAAGGTTATCCCTAGGCAAGAAAACTATAAATGTTATTGATAAGATAAAAGAAAACCAGGTGATTTGCATACTTGAATATATACCTTGCACCAGATACTAGTCCATACATCAAATTCGTTCTGTATTTTCTCCTTCTATAAAACTACACAGAACTTGAATTTTTCATGATATCCTATATAAACCCATAATATTTAGTTGCACACTCATGACACTGACTTGCATTAGAAACAATGTGCAATCACCCATGTGAGCTCTCCTCTCTGAGGTAAAGAAGATGCTCCCTTTCCTGAACTCTGGTAGCCCTGGAAGTGTCAGAAGCAGACGGAACACAAAAACTTCAAGCAATTTTGGGTCTAGTACTGGAACCAGTAGTGTTTTCCTACTTGCTACAATGGTGCAAAAATAAAGCTCAAGCCAGTCGTGTCCTGGAGTGTATGGGATGCTGTGAGTGGTGCCAAAGGGTAAAGTCCAGAAAAGGGGAAAAGATTGACAGACTTTGTTCACAATTTTCTCAGCCAGTCCAGAATGTAGCTGTGGAAAATGTCCATGTCTGTTTGTGTGCATCAGTCTCTCTAACTGTAGAGTGAGAACTTACTCATTAAAATTACTTTGAGACTAAAACATTGTTTGCAGCAAGCTTTGCAAACCTCAGTTGAAAGTGCCACAGTAGTGTAAATGTGTGTTTTCTCATTTAGTGTTACGGGCACCAACATCCAGGAATAACACAGATAGACATGCAAGTTTTCATCATCTTTTGCCTTTAAGTTCCTAATGTACAATCAAACACAGAACTACTCCATTTTCTGAACTCAAATTTTAACTGTAAACAAAAAAAAATTTTTTTTAATTATTTTATTTTATTTAGAGAAGCTGTAAATTACTTAGGTAGGCAATAGCATTTCAGTTGTTAATGATCTCTAAGAAATTACTGTCAGTAATTTTAAATGAATGTTTTTCTGTAACATATAATCAGTTATCAGAAACTGCTAGGAAAAACAGTGTTGATGTGAAATCAGTCACCATAATGTGTTTTGACAAGTCTCCTAATTAAGAAAATAATTACCCAAACCACTAAATATGTAGGGAAAAATATATCTTGCAACTTTGGCCAAAGATGAGCATGTTCCTTCTAATTTTCATCATTTTTTTCTAAGAAATTTAAGAATCTTCTGTAATTTCTGTAACTGGAACTAAAGCTCCAAAGAGAGGTTATCCAAGATTGTTATTTCTGGTGCCAAAAGAAAACAGATAGTTGGCAGTCGAAGCACACCCGCCTATAAAATACATTTTGGTCACAAGTAGGCAATTCCATTTTGACTCCAAGGCTCACATCCCATCCTTAGCTCATCACAGATGGGCGCCTCATCAGTCACAGCTGTCTGAAACACCCAGCTATCTCAGGCCCAACACGGAGTGAGGAGATTACATTGGTTTTTGGTCAGTATGAACTTGCTTTTTTTTTTAATATCTGCTTTCTGCCTTTCTGACCTGATTTCCAGCATTGTTCGGGATCTTCCCATTTTAAATCTCTAATGGGAGATAATCCCTAACTTTCATTATGGAGTCAATCACTAGGCAAGGGAGTCCACATAGTTTAGGATTTTTGTATCACTCTTGTACCTCTTCCTTCTTCCTCTTCTCATGTGATTTTCTGTAGAAGTCATTCCTCACATTCTTCACATCTTGGCATAAAAAACAAAAATCAAAGTTATATCAGACTTGGTTAATCCTGTCCTTGAATTGTCTGAGGGGTCAGGAATGAGTAAAATGGATGCCAGTGTCATTAATAAAATACAATTCAGTATTAACTTGGAGCTGCACCTCTTCCAACTGTAGATGTTCTCAGTCATGCTTATCTACCCTTAGCATGTTTCTGAAGATCTTTCACATGCACAGATGTGATGCTTCACCAGGTTTGGCTCTACTTGTTTTCTTCTGGCAGCACTCAGCCATAAATGCACACATGAAGCAGCCCTCTCACATGAAGTGTCTCTCTGATATCCCATTCTGGGCAATTTTATATGTTAATAAGAAAAAACATACAACCACAAAAACAAAATAGTAGAAAGTAACAAACTGGAAGGCAATAAAAACTTGTAACAAAAAAAAAAAAAAAAAAAAAAAAAAAAACAACCTGGGATCAAAACCGTGATCAGGAAAAAAAAAGCCAGCTGTGGCAAGGTTCTGCCTAAGAGCACAAAAAGATTCCCATCCATCAGCTTGCCATTAAGCAGAACACGATCCTGGAAGAGCTTAGAAACTAAAAATTATTGGGTAGAAATAAGCTATTTCAAAGAAGATAAATTTTTCAGCCCCAAATGTTAAGTAAAAACTTTCCACCTAAGGCAAGGATTGATCATGGGTTGAACACATGCAAGACTCAGGAAATGGGATGCACGTTCCTCTGATATGGATGGCCTCTGGCAGTCCTGTAAATATCCTGCTTGTTTTTGTTGAGAGGGTTATAGCAGTACACACATTTTTTTTTACACATTTTCCTGCTGGTTTTGTAGAGGGCAAGAAGACAATTGTAATCACAGCTTGTCACTTGCCTGACTTATATTTTAGATATTTTCATATAGGCTATATATAAAGGTGTTGACAGGTTGCAAATTTGCACAATTTAGAGATTGAGAGGGCCTACTACATTGCCATTTCCATTCCACCAGAAATGCAGGACCATCTCTCTTGCTCATTTCCCAGCAACTTACCTAGTATCTTGTTCAAAAAAATTGTTCCTTCCACTTTCTTTGTGAGTTTATTCCACACTTAAGTGACTACCATTGTCAGGATGTTGAAGTGAACAAACTGGACCTAACTAAACCTCTCCTTGAGGCTCAAAATAGTTCTTTTGTTTTTCTTCAATATTCATGCATCTCTGACTCGCTGATTATCCCCCAGAAGCAGAAGTTCCAAATTTACTTCTGAGAAGACTTTTCCTGACCCACCAAAAGCAGAAGATACAGGAAATTGTATAAGAAATGTCCATGTAGCTGTCACCATGTTTTCCAGGCTAGAAAATGAGAAGAAATTTTGAGAAAATTGAGTCATTTCTCTGAAGAGATTTTTCTCATGCATGAAAATGATACTGTAAATAGTTTTACATGTGAGTTTTGCTGTGAATGTTACAAAGGAGTAGTTTGACATTTTTATGGTCTATTTTAATTAAATGAAGCAAAATCTGCTCTTCTGAGTGATTCATTTATCCTATCAACCTTTCTATTTTTGTAAGATTAAATCAGGAAGTCCGCATTAAGCTTCCTTTCCTGGAATTCCAGTTGAACATTATTACCCTTTGTTTAGACTGTATCACTTATTCAGCTGATAAGAGTAGACTATTCCACTGGAGAGACAGAGATTTAGCGATTCAGATCCCTTAAAGAGCATTCTGTATTTTCCAGTAAACGACTATACTACATGGTTCAGGAAGCTACTGAAAATTGTAGCATTTTTTTTAAATCTGCAGACATGAAACTGTATACTAATGCAATGATATGTCTCAGCAAAGCACACATAATAGTTTCTGTCCTTGACATTAGGAGGGATGTTATAGCTTTGCATCATTTAGCTCTCAATGCAATCCCACAACTTGATTGTGATGTCCAGGACAATGCAAAAGAACACTGGTGAAATACTAGATACTGATTCTAAGAGGATAAAAATTTATACTAAGGCACACATTTTGAATTCTGAAGTAATTTTTCATGCTTTAAACTTTGAAGTTGACATTTGAAATCTTAAAATCAAGGTGCATTCCTAAGGGAGGCATTTTAAAATGCCAGAGATTCAACTTGGATCAGGAAACCTAAGCAAGACTTGTGGTTCAGGTTGTTACAATGATCTTTAAAATCCATCATCAGTGATGTAAAAATATATGCACACTTTAATTCTGGACTGTTTTCTGAAATTACACTGCCTACATTCTTTGGCTATCATGTTTGTTTTTGTCTGTAGTATCCTGAATACTGGTATATCTGTGAAAACTGCTTAGATTCACAATGGATTTAAGTACTCACATTAATTTGTTTTTCTTTTTTATAGAGTTGGGTTTTGGTTCAGTGGTTTTGGAGTTTATTGGCTTTGTTTGTTTGTTTGTTATTTTGGGTTTGGATTGTTGGGAGTTTTTTTGCCTAGGACAAAGTCTGGCTTTGTAAACAAAGAAAAACACATTTGGTCTTAAACTAACACCTGAATTTCTCGTTATGTTTGCACCACAAGCACATAACACTCCAGTTATGCTTCTAACTTAGTCTAGCTGGATCCCAAATTCCAATTTCCCAGTATTTCCTTTGGTGCCTGGATCCAATTTGTTTCATCTTTCAGCATGAATTAGAGTAAAAGGCTGCTTCTCTCCACAGCCTGACAAATTTACCAATACTCATAAAAGAGAGCACTGATCTATAGCCTTACACAGAGTGCATGTTCCAAAACATCTTAGAGGAAAACACTGTGTGATAAGCAGTCCCAAATTGTTAGAAATTATATATATATATATATATATAAGTATTTATACAATAGACACAGACAAAAAATAGATCTTTATACCTTTTAATCTATTTTATGTTCTCACATTTATAAAATATGAAGTAAAATTAAATCTGCAGAAAAAATACTTTTCATGTTCCCTAAGTCTATCACCACCTAGTTCCCTTGCATATTAGGCAAAATCTCCTTAAATTAAAGGAAATAATAAAAACTTAATAAATGTGGTTGTTTGCTGAGGTCAAATAACTCATATTCATATTAACTGGGGGGGCGGGGGCTAAACCTGAAAGAGCTCATAAAATATCTTAGTGTCTAACCCTAATTATTGCAAACAAAGATCAAAAGAAAAGCTTATCAAAAGTGGAGACAGTTTATTTCCATCTTGGAACAAAGGACAAAAGACACAGTGTCTTGTCCTTCCTTTGAGGTTTTTCTGTCAGCTCCTTTCCACTCCCTTTCCTGATAGGTTGAAATATCTTGATGGCTGTTCTGTTGACTAAAACACAATAATCAATTCTGGGGAACATGTCAGCTACTTATTTTTATAACAGGAACCATGGAAATAGCATCGCATTGTTAATAGAGGTAAAAGTGATTAAAAATACCCTTTTGAGTTTTCCTTTCTAGTTCCTTTCATCACAATGCACTGGAATTGATCCAGAACAAACTATGACTGTAGATGAACACATTTTTACAGGAATGATACTTCGATTCATCTTCAGTCTATGAAGGAATGCTTGTTTTATAAAGCTGCTGCTGTATGAACCAAGAATAACTAGTTTGACTTTTTATGTATATATACATATATATATATATATATTTTCAGATTACTATTTCTAATCTAAAGCAAAGCAGAGGCATTTGTCTCTAAATTAGACTTAGAGAGCATATTTATTTCTTTACAATATATGCATACACAGTTGTAGCAGGTTGACCACTGGCCTCTTTTCCTCCTCACCAAAAATTCAGTTAAGGCAAACCCAGGACAAGATTCTATGTCCAACTGCTACAAAGAAACTGACTAAGAGCCTTTATTTGCCAACACTGCAAATTGCAGACCCACATTCTGTGGCATCACATAGAGTTTGCATAGTGCCATGTACTCTAAGTGATACTTAGCAATTCAGTACAGACTGAAAAGGACATCACTCTCATTGACAGCATCTTTAAAAGATATATTAAACTCATGCATAAACTTAATAATATCTGCCTGGGTTAAAAAGATAGCATAATTTTTTCCCAAAATTTTAAACAGGAACTGAAAAATTTCTTCCCTGTCCAACAGAAAAATGCTATCAAGCACATCAATGTAAATATCCTTAGTTATTAAAAAAATAAATCCCTGTGTTGAAATTGAGGATATCATATCCTGAATAACCTTCTTGATACAAAGATGGCTAAGAAAAAGATCATTCAAATAGGTGAAACCTATTTCAGAGTTACAAAGATCAGATAAGCAGTGCTTGATGTACTCCGTTGAGACAAACCACTCATTCAGAGCCAAGTATTATTAAAAATTCATTTTCTTAGCTGACACATGGACTTTTCATGCAGAGAGACCATTATGAAAAGCCTTGCTGTTCTGATAATCTGTACTTTGATTTCTGGCATTATCAGTCAGATCAGAAATAATGGGTCCAAGTGGCCAGAGGATAAAGCATCAGCTTTCCATTCTTGAGAAGATATGCTTAATGGAATGAGTTTAAGAGCTTCAGATGAAGTGTGGCTGAGAACACAGAACTGGTGTGTTAAAGATTCTGGAAATCCATCACCAAAAAACTAGGCACATCATCCTGCAAGCATTTATGCACTCAAATTTCAATATACCCTTCAAACCAAACAGAATTGCATACATGAATTTGTACGAATGAGGTTTAAATTCCTTTCCATTCTTCAATAAACAAACTTGCTAGAGTGTCAACTCTAGTCAACTAAAGTGTCAACTTTCCTTTCTAACCAAGGAAGAAGATCATATAAGCTGACAGATACTATTTCATGTCAAACAGGGCAAACCCATCACAATTGTCTACGCTTTTATAATGCTCTGTAATACATTATAGAGTAGCTATAAAGTGTTAGGTAGCTGTCATATTGGTTTGGATTATACTCAACGTACTCTGATAATGTTTATCCTAACATAACTAATTGCTATATAAAGCAATTCTAGCAGAAATTCATCAGGATACTTGAATACCATTCTCTTTCCTCCTTCATTTGTTTGTTCATATCCAAGGGTTCTGAGCACTGGATATCAACTGGTTCTATGGAAGCATTAAATTAGTTGCTAGATTTGTGTTACTACAATTGCAGATATAGTCTATTTGGTCACAATTTACTCAGTCTGGCAGTGATCTTTTCTCTCAGTCTTCCAATTTTTACATTTTGAATTCTAGATTCTCAGTTCCTTTCTAGAGAATCTAGAAACCCACCTCTCAACTCCTCCTTTTGGTCTGTATGCTTTTCCCTCATTGGGGATCGCTATCCATCAGCTCTGAACCTAATGTTCTGCCCACTCATTACCTGGGTTGGCCAAAAGAAAAGACAAGACCTAGGAAGGCACTTCTGGCCTTTGCAACTGCTATTAGTAGAAGCTATCTATAAAAGTGTAAAGAAGAAAAAGATAGAAAAGGAAGGAAAGGAAATGAAAAAAAAAGAGGTGGAGAAGCTGGCAGTAGGTGAACTAAATACCTAGCATAGGTGCTACAGACATGAAGATGAGAAATTCTTTTATAAAAAAACTTTTTATATGGCTTAATGGGGGAAAGGGTGTTATCATAAGGCAATGCAGGAAGTTATTTTGCCCTTTATAAACAGATGGAGCACCCAAGAATCCTAGGTTAGCCAAAAGGTTTCCTTGGCAGGCAGTAACTCAGAAGCAAATCTAAGGATGAATGGCCCCTGTTCTCATTCTGTATGGTAGCCAGGAAGTTTTCCTCATGGCTCAGATCTCATCGTGAAGTCAGCTAACTTTGTGAAGTGCAACAGAAATAGCAAAGGAGACAAGCTACTGAGCATTTCAGGTACCTGTCTACCATAAAGATGAACACCAGTTCAGGGGTATGGTTCATTTTTTACATATTTGCAATCATATAATCTTCTCATCTTTGATATAAAACCAATTCAAAACAGTATATGATTTTGGGATATCTGGCTCATAGTTTTTTGACAAGTGGGATACTTGCACCCTAGTCCAGGTGATATGTGGCTTTTATCTCCAAATATTTTCCAAATACTTCAGTTCACTTCATCAGCTCAGAAACTCTGTAGTCTAGCCTGTTAGCATTTAAATTGTCAGGACATTTTTTAGAGATTTTTCTTAGTGCTAACACTGATTTACATTAATGAGCTAAAAGGGAATCTTAGTTTCTTAGATCATAGGTTACTAAGTTTGTAAGGTCGATATGACATGCAAAACAGATTATAAAAATCAACTGGTAAATCAGATGGGAAGTTCTGCCTATACATCTTTCAAGTCATTGTTTATACTTCCTGACTAAAATCAGAGGCCAGAAGCTGTGTTAATCTTGAGATCTGTAGTTGGAAATATAAAGATTACTCAGCAAAGAAATTTGAGAATATTTCTGTACTCTAGTGCTGCTCATGAGAAATACAATTCTACTGAGTGATGTAAAGGCTCTTGTTTCAAAGGAGGGAAAGTTCTGGTTTGAGCATGAGTGATTCAGGATGTCCTATCACTGTAAACCACTTGCCCCATTGATCCTAGCACAGGTATATCCCTGGCTGCCTTGAACTCTCTGAAGCTGTGATCAAACAAAAAGCAGGTTAGCTTAATGAAATTTTTTTCTCAAAATGGAACCTTATCATTTTAAAGTACAAGACCAGAAATTTTTCAAGCCCTTGTTAGCACTGTGTCCTATAAATAATTAATAATATGATATATTGATATATAATATATGATATATGATATATTGATATATAATATATGATACATGATATATAATATGAACTATTGTTCATAGTTTTAACTTCATTTTCCATGACAAAATAATCAGGTTCTATATCTACTTAAGGCTTATTATTTTCTACCCACCATCATATGTATTAATGAATCTTCAGTAAAATCAATGGAAACAAAAGACCCAGAAAATCCAATGGCAAAAACATTCTTAAAACATCAGAGTATTTGTTGCACGTATGTAACTTTTCAGATGCCCACAGAGGGCATCATATTACTGGTGCAGCTGGCCACTTGGTGGTCATGAAAAATGAAAGGGGCTCTTCAGAATACATTTGCTCTTATACTAAAGGTGTCATACAGAAATGTGAAACACTTGCTATAGATTGAAATAAGAAAGACTTTGCCTGTTATCAATTTCTTGTGTCTAACACTAACTCCAGTAGATGTGTAGCTCTTGCAAATTACTGTGCAACCACAGGCTTTTAAAAAGACCAACTACAACAGGAAAGAATCTGTTTCATAGCATGTTTGATTTAAAATAATAGAAAGCAAGTATAGGGATTACTTTGTTGCTCTAGTGACAGAACTGTTGTAAAATTTAATATTAACAGCATGGTAACCTCAGTTTATCAGGTTACTGGCCAAAGAGATTTAGGTTAAAGCGTTCTCCAATCATTGCTATCTGTATTTACATTATGAAGTTGAATGCAAAAAAAAATAAAAAAGAAAAAAAGAAAATACATTTCAGAATAGACAGAACCCTGGGTTTTTTTTCTTTAACAAAAATAATGCTCTTTCATATATTCGCAGTCATAAGAAATAGGAGTTTGGGGTTTTTTAATTCAGAATGTAGGTGTTCAAAAACTGATCTGGGCTAAGATTAGATATAAAAGATTTACCTCTCTCAAGAATTAACTAATTTACCATATCTCTCTGTAAAATGAGATGAAGACAAAAGTAAAACCTCAGAAACAAAGAGAGTAAAAAAGGTAGCCCTTCATAACATGACAGTGTTGAAATATGAAAGCATACTAACCACTTTCCATATTTCTTTTTCTTGTGGTCATGTAACAGAATATGAGACTTTGTTTTTAAAACACGAAAGCTCCTATTAACCTGTCAGTCACGTCTATGCATTGTATCATGTTCACAAATAACATCATGCAATACTTCACTCTCTAACATACTGGCATAAAAAGAGAAATGTAGCAAGAAGAAGGAGGAAGCATTTTTCAGCTAAACTGACCATCTTTTTAGAATTCATAATCCTAAATGTTAAGGCAATGAATGAGCACGCCAACAATTCAGTTCCTCCTCCTAATCCTCGTCAGGTCTCGAATCTGTTGACGAAGTCCAAACAGCCACTTCTTTCTGCCTGATCCCCTCCCCTTGCTATTGCTGGCTCTCATTCAAGTCAGGATCACATTTATCTGAGCAATATACACCTAATAAATCTTCTCCAACTCAGTTTGTTCTTGCTGGCACGACAGCTAGCTTCCCCCTCCACTTCTCTTGTCTTTCCTCAGACATCATTATGAGTGTTGACACTCTAGCAAGTTACTTAAGGTGCTCTTAAATAACTGTCTGCATGTACACATCTCCCAGTAAAAGGCAAGGTAATTGCTGCTATAAGATGGGTTTCAGTTACAATAAGCAAGAGCATGGGCATGGACAATGAAAGAAGCAGCTAAACTAGCAATCTGCAAGAGGACTTTTATTAGACAAAAAAAAAAAAAATAATTTCATACAGTGCTTTCCACGGTACTTCTCAAACACTTTGCAAAAAGAAAGCATGTACTATTCTCCCTAATTTATCTAAGGAAAAATGAAATTTGAGAAGGGGACTAGATAGACCAAGGCTGCCTGGGAAGTTAGAACAAGACTGCAGATAGGTATTTTGAGTCTCAGTCTACTGTGCTGTCAAGAAAAGGATCAAGGATTATGAATCTATTATGACTTACACCAGACCCCACTTTGCTCACTGGGTTTATTAACATGCGCCTTCCCTGTCTGTGAGGCTTCACATGATGTTAACAGTAGGTACTCTCCATGCTGTAGTACCAAGTTAGTACACCCCAGTGAATGCTGATGTGAAGTTAGCCACCACCATGTATGTGTTCCAGTTGCCATAGTTACTGAGCCATGGGTTTAAAATTATTTCCTGAGTCCTGGAGATTTCCCCAAGGCTAAAACAGCAACAGTCTCTCACATAATGGGTCAACTGGTCCAGGTGGGTGCCTGTGCTTATTTCCTCCAGAGGAAATAAGTTTAATGAATATTGAGTTCATTTAGGTAAAAAGCCTTGGATCACATAAGATGGAAGATGGAAATAAGAAAAAAAATTGCTTTTGAAAAGGAATTTTTCATTGTTCATAATTTTTTACTCAATATAATTAAAAATACCCCCAATCAACCAAAAACAAACAAACAAAAAAAACCCAAAAAAGCCCCCAACGAAACCAAACAAAAAAACAAAAAAAACAAAAAAAAACCAAAGAAAAAGAAAAAAAAAAACCAACCAAAAATCCAAAACCTTTATTTCCTTTCCCTTTACTCCTTTTAACTCCAGCTGGGCACTGCATAGCTGACACAATCCCAGGGTCTCGTGCTGAAAAGTCTAGCATCTCATGTGCAATATAACAACACAGCTGCTTCATAAACCAATTTTTGACCATGGCTTTGACATGTTTCAGACATCAGTCTTTCAGTTTTCATCCACTTTAGTCAGCAACTTACATCTTGTTTAATGAAAGGTTACTGAAAAAAGACGACCTTTTTTCTTCATCAGACTGGAGGTCATACATGAACAGTGAATGAGGCTTAAAGAAATGCATCTTAATATTGGAATGCCTTGGAAACTGGTGGTCTTAAAGGTGGAAGGTAAAATCAACTTGCTTTAAAAATGAAGAGTGGAGAGCATGTTGATTCAGATATAGCTGCTGTCACAAGAACACAGAGTGAAAACAAGAGCATTGATTGGAAAAAAAATTAACTTCCCAGGCAGTGCAAAATTGAGCTTTATTTCCTGCCACCATTTTACACCATCATCAAGTTGCTCATCTTTTGATCATTTTGTAATATATATTTTGAGTAAAAGCATCCTTTGTGCTGTCTTTCTGTCACACTTGATTGCACACTGTGATTTGTGAGAACAGAGGAAGAGAACTGGGGTGAGACTTGGGCACTGAAGTCACCTTTTTAACGACCCACAAAAAAAGGAGAGGGCTCACAGATGACTCCTGGTGCCATGGAACTCTGCTGCCACACAGCCACCAAGGCAATTTACCACCACTACACCTAGGGATGGTGCCTTGGCCGAGTCAAACCTTCATTACAGCTTTCTCTGATGCAGTGTAACACTCAGTCCCCCTTAATTTGAAAATCCACTAGGTCTCACTTACACAACCATTTCTACCACACATATACAGAGGTTTTAATCCTGATAATCTCAGGTTCAGATTCCTGTTTGTGAAGCAGCAATCAGTTATGGATGATGTCTCTACCAGTAATAGTATAGTTAATCTGAATTTTTCTAGAAATAAGGAAGAAAGACTTCCATGTGTCACAAGCCATACACTTACTCTGGATCATCTCTGAGCTCTCATCGCAGGTTGGAAATTCTAACTATGGTCTCTAAGCACTTCTTCTAGGTAAGGTTTAGTTTACCTACTTCCCGTACTTTCTTGAACATTAAATTCAGTTGACTATTTTTGCAAAGGTGAATCACCTTTTTAAGGTAAAATATAGCTTTTAATTGAAGGGAAGGCTCACCCATTAACAGCAGAAAATTCTGCAGTCTTTAAAAATAAACCTTCACCTGTGACAGCATCTTATTCA
The DNA here is from genome assembly GCA_018697195.1 of Certhia americana. Taxonomy (NCBI): domain Eukaryota; kingdom Metazoa; phylum Chordata; class Aves; order Passeriformes; family Certhiidae; genus Certhia; species Certhia americana. The sequence continues at coordinate 38,440,692 of CM031860.1, forward strand.
TAATATGGGAAAGATAGCCTATATCTCCACCAATTTCTATAAACCAATGGTATTTCATGTAAGCTGAAGAGCTTATCATCTCTGTTTAAAATGGAATTAAAATATGGAATGAAACTGATTTTCTCTCCTATTTTATTTTTCCATATTTATATTTTATCAAATTGTATATTTGTCAATTTAATTTTATTTTTGTTTCTTATTCTGTTGTGCCTTTATAGAATAGAGTCTTTCTTAAATATATTGTGAACTTGGTTATTTCATTTCCAGCCTGAATAGTTGAACTAACAGTGTTTGATGACATTCAAAAGTAGGCAAAAGCACAGAGCTCTTACCTCTTGCTTTAAAATAGATGCTTATATGAACCACAAAGATTAAGGCAAGGTTAATTTCATTTAATGTTTTTACTGTTTAAAAAAAGTGGAAAAACACCCAACTGAATGTTGCCTGGAATCAGCTACAAGAGTCTAATATGCATGACAAGCCGGTAACATTTCTAGTAGTGTTCATTTTTGTAGGAAGATTTCTAGAGCAGAGAGACAATAAATTACACACTGCGGAGCAGCAACCTCTGTGCAATATAGTGAATTTACTAAATATTTTGTTTAAAAGTACTTTGGGTAGGTGCTTTATTTCATTTTGTGTTTCTTCTTGTGTAGGTGAAACCATGAGTTTCCTTCTCTGGCAGCGAGGCACTGTTAGTATCACTTATCTCTGCAAAGTGATAGTGCAAACACTCTTTGTCAAGAGGCCTGAACAATTACAAACTTCTTTAAGTAATTACTTTCAGTAAAGTCAAGTGCAAGAAAATTCAGACTTAATTATTTCACTGACAATGGTTGGAACATGAAAGTCCTTTGGACTGTGGAAATACTACATATAAATATATCCCAGTTGAGAAGGAATCCAAACCAAGAACCAGAGGTCTGGAAACTCAGTTTGAAACTGCTCCATAATCTATCATGCTGTTGCTAAGAGGATATTAATACTAGCATTTAGAATTGCAGTCATGTGTCTGACAATCCTGTGTTTGTACCAGCAGGTCAGTTGACTAATGGTGAATTGGAACTTCTCTGTGTACTGCACTATTTAGAAGAAAAAGGATGACAGGGGTACAGTTAACCATTAAGGCATTTGGGCCTGGAAGGGAAAGCAGAGGACAATCAAGTCCTTATTATTAGATGCCTTCCTGCAAATCCCTCTCTTATGCAGTTACAACAGAAGGAGAATTCACCTTTTAAACTGAGTAATTGTGCCTGTCGGGCAACCCTTTACAATTACTTTACCATCCAGCAAGAGCTCATTGATTGCATTAAGGATAACAGTACTCCACAGAAACAATCCTCTTAGGCAGGCTACATCCAAAATCCTATGTCTCTGTCAGGCAGCTGCCTGCTCTTTGAATGTGCAGAAAGATAAAGAAATAAAAAAATATTAAAGGCCAAAGCTCTCCTGATTTCACAACACTTTAAAGCCGGATGAGTGATTAGGGTGTTTGAAGCCTGTTAAACACCCATGCCTCAGGTGGAATGCTCCTCTGAGCACGTTTTACAGCAAATGTGAGACTGATGCCTTGCTTCAGCTCCAAAAATACGCCTGCCTAAGCAGCCCTATAGAATTCCAAGTTAAAAAGCAAGCCCGAGTGACTGGGTGTCTTCAGCAGTTGATAACAAACAACAGTCAAAGCTTTTCTCTTTTAGATTAACGGCAAGAATCTAATCCGGGTCAGTGATAATCCTCCAGCATCTATTTAGCAATGATCCCAACAGACAGACTGCTCCATCACAAAAGTCACTGTTTCTGACATGGCTGCAGAGACTGAATGAGGATGGAGATTCCTCCTTTACTGTGGAAGTTAATTAGATTTGCAAGTAGAACAGGAGTGCTGAACTAAAGCACAAACATAGTGTTTCATTGTCAGCATCAACATTAAACAGCATTCATTTGCTATTTAACAAAGTGGTAGAGGGGAGAATGATAACCCTTGATTTAATTACTGAGAGATTCCCATCTTCTGTGTTTGGGACACATTTGTCAAGTATTCACTAATCTTATCACTCTCCCCTCTCAGAATCCTCAAATGAAACTCTGACTTCAAATTCTTGATTTGCAACTATCAAACAACCCTCTCAGTTTGGACTTCACTATTGTGCACATCTCTCATTTTCAGATGTTTTGAGTTCCCTTTCACAATGCCAAGTTCTCCCAACCTTTCCCATTTTTTTCTGTGAAGTCCATTCTCTCCTCCTTCAAAAGCTTCCTGTGGGTCCTATACAAAAGCTTCCTATACAAAATGAAGGCTTGGTCCAGGAAGCAGCCTAGGCAGCCTGTGTTTACAGGAACAAACCCTGATTTTTACAGAGGGTATTAGCTTGACTCTTGGTGGTCTCCTGGTTCCAGCATGATTATTGTGATAGAAATGCCTTTGGGGCAGCACGTTTCCTTGCATGTTCTTGGTATTTTTTTTTTTTTTATTTCCCCCCCCCCCCCCTCCCCCCCCCCCTCCCCCTTTCCTTTTTTGGATCCTTTTTCTTCAGATTCCTCTTTTTTTTTTTTTTTTTTTTTCCCCTGGAATTCAGAGTGAAAATCACACACAATATGCAACACAATTTTCAATATGATTAAATATGTATATTTCTTCTTGTCAGGACTACTCTGACACTAGTCTACCAACTGCATAATACGAAAGACAATACATACAGAAAGCCAATTAGATTGGGATTACTTTGGCTGCTCAACAGCTGGGGCATAGCATGTGTCTGCCTTCCCCATGCTAGAGTTAAGAATTAACATTTTACATGCCTGACCTATCTAATGAACATATATCCTGACCTTACAAGAAACATTCAGAAATGAAGGTAAATGTGGCTATGCCAAAAAGTGCATCAGCCAGGTTAGATACGAAGAGGTCATTGATTAAGCAGGTAACATGTAAAGTTAAGCTCAAAGATAGAGTGCATTTCCATCCTCTTCTGGGCTATTAAAGTAAATTAATGACCTAGAGCTGTGTAGGGGTTTCCAGAAACAACACTATAAAGGCCAACTGGCCACAGTTGCAGCCTCTAAAAGGGGGAGATGTTTACTCTTCAGGAAATTGCCAGCTCAAGCATCTCATTATGTATACTTTATATCTGTATTCATAGAGCAGAAATGACAACTGAATGTTAGAATAACACCAGAGAGTACAAAATATGATGCTGGCTTGGAAGAAAATGAACCAATCATAATCTTTGACAGGGTTCAGATATTTTCAAATTTTCACAATACTTTTTGCCATGCTTAAAGTTTGGCAGCTGCTCAAAAGTACCTGTTTTGTGCCATTTTACAGACCTGAATGTGTCAACCAAGCAAAAAGCATTCAAAAAAACTTTGCAAAATATAAAGGTCAATAAGTGGTGTAGGGAGCAACTCCCAGACACAGAGCTATGAAGCCAGGCTTTGTTTCATTATCTCCAAGACTTGCATATCACTGTGCTGTGGTCCCCATAGGAAAAACGCTTGTTTTCCATCCAGGCTCAGACGGAGACTTTGATGGTGCTCAAGAATTTTAAAATTTCTCTTCAGCACACTTCTGGAGAGGGAGGGACTGGCACGCCCTGGCTTCTGGCTGAAGGCTCAGCATCCCCCATGCCTTGGGCTGCTCAGGCCATTCCAAACCTCTCCAATTCATAACACCAAGGAGCCGTGATGCATTTTCAGGCAACTCTCTTCTTTGTGTTTCCTGGAAAAAGTACTGCTAGCTTTGCGGACTGCTTTTTATAAACCTGGCCACCGCAAGAGCTGACAGCCATTAAAAACCAAAGGAACAAAAGGCACAGAAATCTCTATGTCGTCTTTGGCCGCATTACCTTTGGTTTGTGTAATTCCCCTGGACTCCCCAGACGTGCAGTGGAGGGGCAGGGGAGAGGGCTGTGTATGTGTGTGTGCACGATTATGAGCGTGTGCATGTGTGTATGCGTGTGCAAGGCTGCGTGTGCGCTGTGTCCCCGTGTGTCACTGCTCTTTGGGGGCCGTAACCCACTGTCCCCCCCCTCTTTGGGGGCCGTAACCTGCCAGTGCCGGCTCCTGCCGCCCGCCCGTGCTCGGGGGTCTCTCCGGGCACTGCGGGGGCGCGGAGCGGGGCCTGGGCCGGGGGCGGGGCGGTCCCGGGGGCGGGGGCGGTGAAGGGGCCGGGCGGGCTCTGCGCTGCTCCGTGCCCGGTGTCACTTGTGAGCCGCCGCCGCCGCGCAGGCAGGCGGGCAGGGACGCGGCCAGCCGGCCCCGCAGGCAGTTCCGCGGAGACACCGCGGCCGGCGGAGACCATGATCCTCACACGTAAGCTCGGGGATCCCCTCCCGGCCCGTTTTGGGGGGTGGCGGCTGTGTGCCGGGGGGGCGCAGGCTCCGCGCATCGCGGCCGGCGTTGCCGGGAAGTGCCGTGGGGACAGCGCGTGGGGCAGAAGGGACGGGATCCCGCTGCTGTTATCCCGTAGCAGCCGGGAGGGCAGCGCTGGCAGGGCGCGGCTGTCCCGTCCCGCGGTGCGGTGCGTCCCCAGCCGCGGGTCTTGGCCCCGCCGCCCGTCCGTGTGCGCGGGTGGGGAGCGCCGTCGGGGCGGCTGCAGCCTCCGGTGAGACGGGAGCGCTGCGGGAGCCCGGGATTCCTTCTGCCTCTGGGAAGCGCCAGAGGCTGTGCGGCTGTGCTCGGGAGCGCGGCCGCAAAGGTTAACACGCAGAGGCTGAGGTGCGGGGGTACCGCGGGCGCGGAGCGCCGCTCGGGATGCGGCCGCTGACTGAAGATCACCGTGGCTCATCTTTCCTTTTCGGTGTTTTTTTTCTTTTTCTTTTTCTTTTTCTTTTTTTTTTTTTTTTTTTTTTTTTTTTTTTTTTTTTTTTTTTTTTTCGTCTCTCTCTGTTTTGGGTGTTTGTTTTGGGTTTGTTTTTTTTTTTTTTCTTTTCTGGGAGCCCTTGCGAGACGGGATCCGTCGAGTTCCTTTTGAAGTTTTCGTAATTAGCCCGATGGCCTCCAGGAGCCCGGTGGCTCCCCCCGTGTGGTGGTTGCCAGCCCTGATGTCACCCCCGGCCGCTTTGATCCCGGTGGAGGAGCAGCACCTCCTGCCAGACGGGCTCACCCCTACCCCCCTCTTCCTTTTTCCCTACTCCAGGAAAACAGAAAGCCGATGCCGTTTTCCAGTCGGTCAGTTTTACGTTCCGTGTCACCCTCCCTTTCTTTGCAAACCACAGCAATGACTTAGTTCCACCGAAACTGTGAAGTTGTTGAGCGACGTGTTACCATTAACCTAATGAGCTCTGTTGCCGGTCGAGGCACTTATTATTGGTGCAGCAAGTTTCTTTCGGGTTTTTTTGCTCCCTCGTAATATTCTCTTTGGGAAAATTTGAACAAATGACTACATTTAAACGAAGTATTTAAGTCAGAAGGTTCTGCCTGATTTGTCATACTGCTTAACACACCTGATTTGAAAGACTGAGGAATGTAATTATATCTTATCCATCAATTATAGATGTTTTTAATTTTTTTTTGCAGGAGTGTGATCTATTTGAATTGTCCTGCCCTGATCAAGAATTTCTAACAGCAGTTCAGTAACAATTCTCTGAGTCAGGTTGTGTTTTAAGGGTGTTTGTAGTGAACTTAAGGAAGATAATAGTCAGATTTCTTATGAGCCTCTGAGTATGAATCTGTCAACAGCTCAGTGCCAGACTGATTCAGCATCTGTCTGGCAAGCAGGCCATTGCTGGCTGACAGCACATGGAACTGGTATTAGGTGTGTCTGTTGATTCCACAGCTGTAGCCTGCTATCATGTATCTATCAGGTATTATTACTTCTGTCCTTAGCATTCTGCTCTGCATCTCCAGTAGAAGCAACAAAAACAAAAAGAAAAAGGCTGTGATGGCCAGGAAGTGGGATGGATGTCTCTCAAATTAATGGGTTTGGGTTATTGCTTCAGTTTGCTGATAGGAACACGATTAGGACTGAGATTCTTTGATTATAGAATACTGTATATTCAGGAGAAGATGTAAATACTGTTTTTTCAAGATTCCTTTCACCTGCAAGTTCATAGAAATCAAAGCCTTACCTTTTGTGGCCTCTAGGACTTTTTGATCCTGTCTTCTTTTAAAACAACTTGGGTTGTTAATTGATACTACTTTTAATCAAAAGGAAGTGCTGATACATTGTTCTAAACACTATAAGGCTAAAACTTCCTCCATGTCATAAATATAATTTCTAAGTGGTAGTTAACAGCAAGAAAATATCTGGTGGTTTTATTTGGTTTTTATTTCTCAGTAGTATAGATTCAGTCTAGGATTTTTAATTCTTGAGTCAGGGTCTTCCCAGCCACTTCCACAGCTGCCCTTGCTGGGACAGAGAGGAAAACTGATGCTACTCATGGAAACTCACAATTGCCCAGTGTATTTTGCCTCTGGGGGGAGGTAGAAAAAAGGTACTGTAGTTGTACTCATGAACTAATCTCGAATGTTTATATTAAGATTCCTAGAAAAAGGAGAAGAGGTGGCTCAGTTTTTCTCCTCTGGTTCTTTTGATTCATTACATTCTAGGCAGTGGTCTGTTTGAGGCATGTGAATTTATGAGTTCTGCAAATATTTAGAGATGCAGTTTGCACTATAAATTTTATTTTTTTTTTTTTTTGAGGCAGAATACCACAGTATGTTATGTTTGGGCTTCTTGAGAGATTCGGACTTCTCTTCCAGTTCTCCTCTGATGGGAGTTGCGCTCTGGCTTGAGCATAAACACAATGCACCCTGGGCTGGTTAAAAGGAGACAGAGGAAGAGAACTCATGTGCTTAACAGGATGGTCCAGTACTGTAAACAAGCACTTCTCATGCTTAACTATCCTTCCTAGTGACAGGAAGAAGGAAATGAGGCTATGCAAAAGGACCCTGACACATTTCAGACAATGCCAGACCCACCCTAGCATTCATACAGTATAGCCAGAAGACTTGGGGAAATAAAAATAACTTCAGATGTTTCCCCTTCCTTCTTGTGCATGTTATAGAAATATAACAATCAAATGATATGCAGTTCACAGAAAATTTGCTGGTTTGATCTCCACTAAATAAGGAGATGATGTCCTGTATAATTTCTATATATTCTTCAGGTATCATATTGTTCTGCTTACAGTTTGAATCTCAGTGTTTCAAGGTGTATTAATTTCAAAATTCTGTATTCAATACAGTAATATAGTGAGCATACAGTATACAGATATACAGTAGATTTTGTAATTTCACCAACTCTAGGCATATTTCTTGCTTGTACCTAAGCAATCAATAATTCTGCATGGTTCAATGTATCAGGATTGTCTTGCATGTTTTTTGATTTCCCAAGTTGGTTTTTGGGGGTTTTTTAATTTTTTTTTAAATTTTTTCATCTACTTTCCCTCCTTCTCCTGTTCAAAGGAAAAAACAAATTCTGTCTTCAATGATGAGCAATTCTCTTGAAAAGGGCAGAGGACTAGGCTGTGATTGGAACTTTCTGGTTCTTTTTACTGGACACTTACTCTGCCATTCTTGCTGACAGTGCTACCTTATCCCACTCAGCATATCTTTGAAATCAGTAGGTCTGCTAGTACAGTATACCATTGGCAAAAGTGACAGATCCAAAAGAGAGTTGAGAATTACTTAGCTACCTGTAATTCACTGAGTTTCATTATCTGAAAGTTACAGTTAGTGCTACAGACCAGTCTGAACTACTTTGGTGCCTTTAGAAGAGCATGACAAGCATTCTTGTTTCTTAGGAAGAATATTCTTTCAAATATTGTCTAGTATTTGTTTCCCTTGGGAAGGACTGTTGTAGGTGAGACAGGATCAGGAAAAAATATATCGGGTCTCTCTCCTAATAAAGATACAATAGGATGGCTCACTTATTTCTTGTGGAGCATTTTTTTTAAAGTCTATAAGGGTGCAGAGTTCCGAAGATTTCGGTTTAGATATATTTATTTTACAGTTGTCTAAGTCTATTCAAATGCAATAGTCTGTACTAAGAATGATTTCTGAGGAGATGCATGTCATTGCTGGAGCCAGTGGGGACACAGTTTGACCTTCCCAGACCTGTTCTTGTAATTTACTGAAGTTTCAGGATTAATGAAAATACAAGCCCTCACTCCCCGCACCCACCCCTCGCACCCACCCCCCACCCCCAATCCCAAAAATTTTTGCATTTTGGGGATGTTCTCTCTGTGACCCTGTAAAATTGTACCTGTAGAATTGGATGCTCTGCTGACCAGCCTTCCCTCTGTTCTCCATGAGTTCTAAGAACAGATTTCCTGTGCACGAAAGATACAAGAAACTTTCCAGTGTAAAGCTTCATGATCTGTTTTAACTTTCCTTCTTCTTCCATCCATACAAAATGTGACCATTGGATTTTGTACTGAGAGAAGTATTTTCAAGTATGCAGTATCACAGACAATACTGTGATACTGCAGTCTCCAATATCTGAAAGCTGGATGTTCATAGTAATATTTGCTTCGGAAAAATCCATGTTTGCATATTTAATTCTTCATCAGGGAAGAAGGCAGCTGTTTGTGATGCAATTAGCTTTATGCTGGGCTGTTCACTGCCAATGACTGATATTTTGTATCTAATGTATCATCACTACAAGGATGTAGTTTGGGACTGGATCATCAATGAGGTAGGCTGTAAATGGTTATGATGTAAAGGTAATCATTCCTCCATACAGTTCCTCCTACATGTGTGGATAGTTTTGAGGTTGAGGCTTAACAAGCTCAAAGAAGTAACTGTTTAGAAAATCTACTTTTGTATGAGCCATTGAGCCAGTTCAGATCAGTTCTCAAAGCACTCTTATGTCCTAGATCTGAACAGGTAGCCCACATTTTGTGCCTTTCTTAGCTGAAATATCTGCCATGCTGGGCCCTCTCCCTTCTGCCTGCCTCTGGAGCCGAGTGAGCTTTTGAACTGAGCTGTGCATGCCATGCACACACCAGGAGCTTGCAGAGACTGGACAATTGGAGGATATTGATGCTGGGCTTGGAGTAGCAATGGTTAATGTTTGCCCTTCAATATGTTCTCAAAGGTCATGCTAACCAAGTAATTTCTGAGAGAAGAGAAGGTTAAAGTCATCTTCTGTTTCCCACTCTTTGGAGGAGGATTTGTTTCTCACTCTGGAATCTGTCAACATGACCTCCATCAGAGGATTTGACTAACTGCTTTCTCTGCCCCAAATAATCCTCCTCCAAGACCACCCTGTGTTAAGCAGGCCAGATAAATAACCCACGTGCCCAATTATTTCTTGAGGGTTTTTTAAGTCACTTGACATCTTGTTCCTCTTCTTAAAAACAAGATGGGAAAAGACCATCTTTAATCTAAAAACAGTTGTTATTTGACAGGAAAGCTTCCACATCAAGCTATAGTTTTCTGATTAAACAAAGTTAGTTATTATCTTCAGATCACATTAGTTTTTAAATTTCTTTCCTAATTCTGTATATGTACAAAAAGAAAAAAAGAAAAAACAACCCCAAAACATCAACAAAACAAAACAAAAACTTATCTAGGAATAAATTATTAACTTGGAGTGTAAACTGGGAGTTGTGATGATTCTTTTGTATCCTACAACATGCTTTCCCAAAGTCTTCAACAAGTTAGGAAGTAATGCAGCTAACTTTGGGCAGCTAGAAGCATATTTAATGGTGTGAAAATAAGCAGTAATTGCAATCTGTTACAGAGTGTGTAGGGAAGGGGCTTGACAGATACGTGGGTAGTAGCCTTTATTTTAGTAGCTCTTTATTAGATCCCAAAATGATTGTTGATTTGGTGCTTTTTGGAGCTAATCAGTTGTGCTTGGTCCTCTTGACAGAGGGAAGGAGCTCTTGCCAGCCAGGGCATGCTCTAGAGGTGGTGATTGTGCCCTGTCTGACCTCCTCCATCGGGCACTGTCCTTCCTTGTGCTCTCATGAAAACCTGTGTTTCTCCCCATGCTAAAAATAGTGAAACTGACCTCATTTATGCCTGCAAAAGTTTTGTTGGATTTTAGAGAACCACGGATTCACACTGGGGAAGTTCTAGTTAAGTCCTCTGAAATTTTTGGAGGCTCCCATTGATTTTAACAAGTGTTGGCGCAATCTCTAAACGTTCGAAACATTTTCAACAAATGTTGTTTCTCTTTTTATGTTTTGAGCTGAAAAAGTTCTGAAGTGATTTTGATGTGCTGAAGACTGTGAAAAAAAAGTTCAAGTTTAATAATTAGATTTTGGTCTACAAAAGCAATATTGTGCTTGCTGTGCAAACAACAGTATTAGTGAGCAATTAAAAGTATTTTATTCTGTAATTTGGTATACTTGGGAAGGAGGGAAAGTACATACAGCCAACATACACCTCTGTAGATATTTTAGAAACTCGTCCTGTTCTATTTTTTTTTTTTTATTTAGCTTTCATCAATAAGGAAATAAACAAACTTAAATCCTATCAGTGGAAGTAAGGCATTTGCTTTTTTCAAAAGTTCTGCTGACCAAAAAAAAAAAAAAAAGGGTGTTCAAGCTTCCTGCTTTTTTTTTTCAGAGAGAACATCAATATATGATCTTAAACATCTGTTTCCTTACTTCTTCATCTGTTCCCACACAAATTCCAAACATACTCTGTTTCTTCTCCCAGTGTCCTGTGGTTTATACATAACATCAACTGCATAGTTACTGTCTTGCTTCAAGGCTCTGTAACTTGAAAAAGCCAGCTAGTCCCATGTTTAACTCAAAGCCAGCAGGAGACAACACAAAGAGAGTACTTTTTTAGTCGTCATCATATGGTTGTGGAATATTTGAGTAACATTCATCACCATTTCTAGGGGTTTTCTGACTAGAAAGCAGTATATGTATCTGGTGTCATATATGATTTCCCTCAAGAATTTGTGAGTTCCCCTCTCCCCATCCCTCTGAAAGTTTTTAGTAAGAGGTATTTTCCTAAATTTGCTCGTGCATCCATACTGACTTAAATTGATTGCTGAGGCAGGCAGCAGTAAGTGGAGGTCACAGCATGTATCATTTGACAGTAGAAGGTAAATTGAAGCACAGTGAAATACAGGAGCACATCAAAAAAGGCAGCTGCAATTGCAAAATGTAACTTGCACTTTGAAGGTGAAAGGAGAAAAGTTACTCTCTTGGGAAGATTGTTAGCTTTCTCTTCAATACCTGCAAGCTCATAATCAATTCTAAAGCTGTGCTTTACATTCTCTTGATCTCAGTGGAAATGCATCCTTCATGGACTGAATGTGTCACACTGTTATTCTAGAACAGTTGTATAAGATTAGATTGTACTCTTAGAAGAAATTCCAAGTGTGTTTGAAATTTGGCAATAGCTTTTAATGGCATTTTCAGAATGCTGTAGTTTTTAGTGGTTGAACATCTGTTGACAAGCTTCCCAATTCTGCATTTGAGACAATTATCCTTATACAATGCTGTTCTTCACTAATTATATTTTTGCTTTCTTTCGTCCTTGCTATGTGCTGCTTTCTTGAAAGGTGTGGTAACTAAGTTAATGATACTGCCTAAGGAATATTTAATGATATTTAAGTTTGAGAAAAAACAGACTTATGAGAAGGAATTTAATTATTTTCAAGCAACAGTCACATATCTTCAAAGTGAAAACCATCTGAGGCCATGGACACATAACAGGCTTACCCTTTGGAAGTCAGTCATACTGTCCCAGCTTTAAAGGGCTGCAGGCATATGACATTACACAGAACTGATTTATCATTTTCTATGCCTGGACTGCTCATTTGTAGACAGCTGCCACAATGCAGTTATTTCCTCGGTTTGTCTCAGATTTCACGTCTGTGTTCATGTGTCTGTAGACTGAGTGGTTGGATAGTGTGATCAGGTCTAATGTTGGGACCACAATTTTCATGTCAGGGGTGCAATTCAAACACTAGGAAAAATGATTGCTTTTACTTGGGCAGTGGAATTCTATCCAGAGAAGAATATTTGTCACATATACCACAGCTGGTCTTAAAAAATATGGTCCTGAATGATCTCAAGTTTCTTAATAGCACAGGACAGTGTTTTTGAGTTGAACAAAAATTTTGCAAAGCACCAGAAGTTTCAGAGGGACATGTCATGCAGGGAGAGGTAATTTCTGACATTTTCTAGACAGAGTGTGCCAGCCATTTGCAGCCATTAAACTAGACCATCAGTGCTGGATGGGGAAGAATCCTTTGTGCTCTGTGTGCTCCATGTGCTCCTCTGTGCCTTAGCAAACATGCAGATAGTTTATGGAGTTTTAGGTATTGAAGTAAGTAGATTAGTGTGTTCATCTCCAGCTCTCATGAAAATCTGGAGTCATTCTCTGCACAGTATGGGGACGCCTCTCCCACAGGCTAATTCAGGAAGTTGATTTTGTATTCAATTTCTACAAGTTTGTTTTCTTTTCTTTTCTGAAAGAAAAGTCTTATAGTGAATTTCAACTAGAATAACTTACTTAAAAATTAAGACCAAGATGCAATTAAGAAGCTCAAAAAAACCAGTTGTTATGAATGACACCGAAGTGAACCTTCAGAAGTGAAGCCCATTTTTTTCTGAAATTTGATTTTGACTGTGCTGATTTTACCAGTTTCACTACAGATTTTTACACGCTGCTCTCTTAACAGAGCCAAAAGGTGAGATGGGTGGAACTGATGTGTGGAGGTGATAATATGATTGTAAAGGTGTCTGAGTTGAGGCAAGAGGAAACCATCTGCTTGGAAAAACTCTTCATTAGATGTTTAGCACTTAGGTGAAAATTGAGTCAATGCATGACTGTACAAAGATACATCTGCTTTGCACCTTGTCCTGAAGATCCTGAAAGAGCTAGTGTTTAAATTGCATGTTATGTCATGGAAGCAAAAAAAGAAGAATGAAAGTAAATGTTACTATCTTAACTGGACTGGTCTGATAGTTTTTTTCTGAAAGAACGTTACTGCAGCATCACTGTGGTTTTTCTTTTCTATGGGAGAGGAGGTATCATTAAACAAAAGACTATAGACATCTTACACTTCTCCTTTCTGCAGTTTGAAACTGCAGTTTCAAACAAGGTGTTAATTGAGATATTTTTACTCTGAAGGTCTGAACTTGCAAACTTACAAGGCCAGGAACCAAGATTAATCAAAGTTTAACAAAAAAGTTAGACTTCCACATTTTCATTTACTACTCTGGGGAAGAATTGAGTTCTCCTAATTCCTCTGGAAGTGGGTAAATAAGGACTAATGGTTCCCAACCATACACAAAAGGAACTCCTACCCTTGATTTGAGCTTGGAGGACTGCTTTGTAAAACAGACTAACAAATAAAGCTGTTTCCAATAAAAATTTCCTGTTTCCTCTTTAACACATTTGCCTGTTGTTTGCTTACACGACATCAAGAATAAAGACTTCATTGTACTTCTTCTTGGTTTTTTTGGGCATTTGGGTGGGGGGTTTAAATTTGTTTTGTTTTACTTTCTAAGAGGTTTTTTGGGGTTTGAGGGGGTTTTTTTTTGTATTGGGACATTCAGAAATAGTAGCACAATTTCTTTCTTGCCAGCCGTTTTTCGTACAAGAACCTCCTGCTGCTGGGGGAGGGCACAGGATGCATGCCTGAAAAGCTGCACATACATTTCTTGTTTGGAATGTATACTAAATGGTAGTTTATTGTAAAGGTTGTAACTGGCAAGGATGTTTGATTCAGAAAGGAAGTGGCACTGCAGGGATGGAGTGGGAAGGAGAGAGTGAAACCAGTCCTTTGCCTGCAGCAGCTTATCAATTCAGCTGCCAGGTCGTCATCAGAAATTGCTTTGCAAATTGTGGCTGAAGTAGGATTTTCCTAAAATAGGTTGGAAAGCAGTGTAGAGTTCCTCTGCAAGTTTCCTCTCCTTGTGGCTATCAGCTGACCCAAACCAAGTAAATGATGTGCTTGACAGTGAGTTCCTAGCTCAGATAATTATCTGTAACCTATGTCCCCTGGGATACTGAAAAAAGGCTATTGAATGCTCTGTCCTTTCTAAATGTTTTTAGAAGTAGTTGGAAAACCTGATTTTGGAAAACCTGTTCTTCTTTCTTTTGTCTCTTATGATCTTGATTGCCATTGATCAGGATGACAAGGAGTGCATATAAATATTCTCATAACCATTTGGATATGAAACTGGCAGCTAGCAAATCAGGAGTCCCAGGGCTAATGCTGCTAAGCTGGAAGCTGGAAACTCTGGGAATGAGCTTCTTCCTCTAGGGTAGTTTAAATGACTTGGCCAGAACCTCAGGTTTAACCAATGTGTTTTATTCTCAAACGTGGGTTCCAGTTAAGCAGTGGTAATGAACTTTTTACCTAGACAAGCTCTCAGCTGTTTAAATTGATATCTCTTCTTGTGAGGAAGCTTGTTCAGTGTACTCAGATTTCTGTGCTGCTTGTTCAGTGTACCTTGGGCTGATTCTCCCTCTGACTGGATTTTGATCTACCTGAATTTCACACACATAGACAGTTTTGTTCATACTCTGGCTCATCAGTAGCCAACAAGATTGAGATAGGGAAACTGGGTAAAAAAATTACCTTTCCCTTTGTCTGGTCACACCACATAGGAATATAGTCTAGGAGGAATCCATAGTTTAGCCAACTGGAGTTGAACAAAAGGAGGTACTCTTTTAGGTCCCACCTCCACTCTGTCAGCAGTACCCATCACTTCCCTCTCTTACACATGCTCTGTGTGGGTGGAGATGACATGGAGAGAGCCCTGGCCTCAGGGTACTCCCTGGCCCCCTTTTCAGGATAGGACTCCAAACCCTTCACCCTTCCAAGGGCTTGCAACAGGACTTGCAAACCTTTGCCCTTCCAGGACTTGCAACAGGACTTGCAATTTGCCCAATGAAAATGGGGCAAATATGGCTTTTAAGCACTTAGCACTATCTTGTATGCAACCCTTAGGTGTTCCCATAGACTAATCAATGGAAGGTACACTTGTGTTTTAGTGCTCTCTGCAATTCTTGTGGATGGAAAGGAAAGACTCAGGTGTTTCATTGCCTAAATTTCTTGGGGGATTCACAAAGGTATTTTGAAAGCAAACATGCTCTGAAAATTGAAAGGCACATGACAGCTGGGTGCCCATAAAATGTGACTTTTGCAAAACTGGCATGTACATTTGCAGGAAAGATACACAAAGCCTCTATAGAGAATGGTAAAAAAAAGTCCAGTGAATGCATATTCATAATTTTCGAGCTCTAGAAATAATTTACAGGTCATACACCTGGGGTGCTCAGTAAAGGACCTGTGAACAAATATTTAAACACATTGAAGAGTACCTGTAGTAGTAAGGAATCTGACACTTTTTTCAATTGCTCTGCAAGCATCTCCCTGCATTTCTTGGCAAATGCTTTTTATCTAGGATAATTTTTTTTTCTGGTTTTAAATCAAGTAAAATTCTCATTCAATCCAGACACTTCTGCAGAATATAAACTATAAAATACTGCATTTTATTTTAAGTACTCTTAAAAATTAGTTGAAGATTTTTTGCTTTGCTGCTTTAATTCCTTCTGAAGTATTAATCTGTTGTCTTGTTTGTTCTTGCTTTAGCCGTTCAAGTTTCAAATATATTTTAGATTTTTTTCTTTTCTATATTAAATTTCCCACTATTTCCTTAGCATACAGAAATTAAACTACTACTTTAAGCAAAGCTTTGTAATAATTTACAATTGGAATTAAAGAATGCCTTTTCTTAATCAGTAGCTAAGTCAATATGTCTGTACGTGCTTGTTCTCATGCGGTCCCATAACCCAAAGGTGAAGCAAACACAAATTGCACAAATGCCTACTTGTCCTGACTTCAACAGGAGTGGATTTTTAGATGTTTATTTATCTGGAATGTTGTGTTTTGGCTCACCTTAACCCCTTGGCTTGGATATGTGTCTTAACAAAGTAGTCTGGCAAAGCACAAATATTTTAACACTTTTGTAGCAATTTGGAAAATGAAAGGGGGGGTTGCCATTGTTTGGAGATGCTAAAATGTGCCTGTCATTTCATCCAATTTTGTGTACCTGTATCTCACTGAGAGTATTTCATAGTGTGACAAAATCTTGTGGTATTTTCTTTAGGTTGTGTTTGGCTTTTCAGTGCCTTGTATGCAGAACCTGTATTTGGAGCGATTCTGAGCGAGCCCCTTTGTGCGTGGTTTCTGCAGCAGGTAGCCATAGTATCCTCTCCAAGTAGATGGCAAATTTGTGTACTGAGTTGTGCATAATGAAGCTTTTGTTTTCTGGTCCATCAGGAGCAGTGAATATAATCAAAGCCAGAAAAACTTTAATAGTTTCTGATTTCTCATTGTTTGTTTGATCAGTTCCAAGCAGGAAGCTAAATTCCCAGTAGCTCTTTATTGAATTTTCTGAAGAACATAATTAGCTTAGTCTGCTTCTTCAACACTTGGAGAATACCCTAATTACCTTTTATATTTTCCTAGTTTGAGCTAATAGGGTAACATAGTCTTTATCTCTACTTGTCTTAAGTAACAAATGAATCTATATGTGATTTATTCACAAACTAATATTCCTTTCTTTCAGTGTAACATACATGTGTGTGAATAATTTCATTCTGTGGCATGCTGTTTTGGGCAGCGTGAGGGAAACCTTCCTGTAAGACACCAAGTAGCTCATAAATACCTTGTGGACTTCCAATGAAACTAGGTTCTTGTTGGGTAGTAAATGTGTGCTTGAGTGAGCTGCAGTACAGTGTGTCATTTGTTCTTGGGCTTGAGTCTGTCAGTACTATCTACAAGGTGTTAAAGTGCACAGTAACGCGAGCTCTGCAAGGAATTCCTGTCAAGACAAAGTAGTTGTGCCAAGAGAACCATAAGATTTGCTGAACAAACGCTGCTCGTGTTGATTGCAGATGTTTTTTTCCAGTGTTAACAAATACTGTCCAGGATAATCCATAACTGCTTCAGTTTTCATTTGTGCCTGTTTCTCTTATTATTAAAATGATGAGCTGCTGATAAATAGCAGCTGAGCATTAGTGACTTTCCAGAATCTAAGATATGTTTGATAGTGAGAAGAAAAGCAAACTGGGATAAGCAAATGTGTGTCTCAGTTCAAAGTTTCTGGAAACCTTTGTGCTTATTTTGCAGTGGGGATAGTAGAAGTGTTGGAGAGGAAGTTTTTTTCTCTGCAGATCACTAATCAGAGGGTGATTTGTTTCTCTCCTTTCAGAAATCGAGGCCAAGGAAGCTTGTGACTGGCTGCGGGCTGCTGGGTTCCCGCAGTATGCGCAGCTTTATGAAGGTAGGCACCTGAACTCAATCCTCCCCCAGCAACTTTTGGACAACAAGATGTAATATTCACCAGTAAATGAGATTATGGGGCACCACTGAAGTTCCAGTACATAAGATGTAGGGACTTTTTTTAGGGACTGGGCTGCTCTCTGCTACGCACAACACACATAGATGTACCAAACCCAACGAGACTCAGAAGCACGCGGGAGTTTTGAATTTGTTTCAGGTTTCTGTTTTAGTCTGAATCTTCCAGACATCATCACAGAACAAATATAGAGGTTAGTACTGTGGTACGTTCCCTCTGGTTAATAGTCAGTCACTGCTACAAGCCCTGTCTTGGAGAAATACCAAAGCTGTGTACAGCTCCACTGGCCAGCTCTCCTAATGGAACAGTAGTAGGAAATTCTGCATATGCATGGGTACATCTGTATGCCTCATGAGTCCCAAGTCCTATGGGTTTTTTTGGAATGATTTGGGTTGGAGTTAGATGCAGGCTTACTATGAAGGGAAAAAGGAGATACAAGCTGTTGTTGTACAGATGCTCCTTAGAGGAGTGTCAGTCCTTGTAGTCACTTGTCCTTCTCTGGAATGAATTTGTTTTGTGTGTCTGCTTTTACAAAGTTTTGCTCAATTAGGACTGTCGTCTTTATTGCCTCTCCAACCTACTAGAAACCTGAGGTTTTGGCATACAGTTCCTACTCTCTGATGTAGAGTAGCATATAGAAGTTTCTTTTGAAGTGGGACATCCCTTTTATATCTCTATATTATTGTTCAGAATTTGCCCCCACACCACATAAAATTACTATTATTGTAGTGAAATTATTATGCACTCTAAACTGCCTCCTCATTTTTACAAAGCAAACTCCAGCTGTTGCTTGTAAGAACTAGCATAAAAAGTTCATTATTTACAGTGAATAACTGCTGAAAATTGCAGCAAATGCTGAACTGACCTTGAAAAATGATCTTGTTTAAGCTTTGATTTGCAGCTGCATTGGCAATATGAGATGATAATAGCACTTTCAAAAGCTGTACTTGGCAAAACTTTTCTTTGCCTGTACAAAAATTAAGTTTCCTTTTTTATTTTTTTCTTTTTTTTTCTTTCCTTCTTTTTTTTTCTGTGCTAATGGAGATGCCAAGATTTTCTTGGGATATGGAACTGGGACTGTACTTCCAGTCTTTGTTACAACTGAGACAAAACTCTCAGCTGAATATGTGCATTTTTGGGTTTCTTATAATGCTGAATCATAAATCCCCTAATGAATTACTTGCATTCAGAAAACATGTCCTACCTGTGTTACCACTGCCCTTCCTAGGTTCTAAACTTATATGAAGTTAGTAGCATGTCCTGTCTAACATCAAAAGGACCACAGAGGTGAGAGAGAAGCAGTGAGAGCAAGACCAGCCATACCTATTGAAAGGACAGCAGTCCTTGCTGAAAAACAATATGCCATTGTGCTTTGCAAGCCCCCCTGGCAGCAGCAACAACAAATCCAGCAGTAGCATAGGTTAAGCATTAAAAAAATGGTCTTATGCAGACTATCAGCTTCTTTGAAGTCACCTCTCTCGTTTAAGTTCTCACATAATCTCTTGTGGACATTGTAAGATTCAACTTTCCCAGTGGAAAAACTTATATCAGCACTGCTGAAAAATACATATTGAACGTGCTCACCCTCTTTACTTGCACTTTCTCCTTAAAATAGTGAAGGGGGGACCTGTGAATCAATTGAGTATAGTGGAAGAGTTCTGAGAAGTCTTGTATGGTACCCAGTATGGGGCGTTCCCCCACAGAGCACATTTTATATGGGAGATTCATCAGTGAACCTTTGCCAGTTGCTTTGCTGAAACTGCAGTTTTCTGTAAAAAATACGTAATTCCTAGCATTTTGCAGAATATGTCATAATTTGTATTCCTGAGGCAATTGTGGAAGCTGTGGATACCTTGTCCCTGGAAGTGTTCAAGGCCAGGCTGGATAGGTCTTAGAGAAACTTGGTCTAGTGGAAGGTGTCCCTGTTCATAGCAGGGGGCTTGGAACTAGATGAACTTTAAGGTCCTTCCAACCCAAACCATTCTATGGTGCTTTGAAAATGAGGACATAGAATTCATTTCTGCTGTTGTAGAAATCTACTTAATTTCATAGAAGTCATAAGTTAATTTTCTGTTAGTATAGAAAATACCTTTCTAGAAATTAATATCAGTCTTAATTATTTTCCTCATTTCAGCTCATTCTTCCCAATCTATAGAAATTTAAAAACTCATGACAATTACTTGGATCAGGAAAATTGTGTGCAACTACAGCAATCTGTTCACAGATTAACGTTGTGTTTCTGTGTGCCCTGAAGAACCAGCAGCTTTGGGTGGGAGTTTTAGCTGTGCAAGGAATGCCAGATCAGGACCTGTATGACAGTCAGGAATCTGTTGAGTACAGTGAATAATATGTATGTGTTTGCTGCTTCAGAGCTGTAGTAAATTTTCAGCTCTCTGCCAACATTATTTCCTCCCCCTCACTCTCTCAGTTGTTTACCTAAATAATCTCCTAAGAAAAGGAGGCACTATGTTCTCCACACATCTTGGCTTGCTTTCATTTCAAGCCATATCTCATTAATGAAACAGTGACAAACTTAAATAGCTTAATTAACAGCTAAGGAGATTCAAAGCTTTTTTTTTCATTCTTTCACAGAGTTTTGACATTTACTGGCCTTTTTTCTTTAATGTGAGATACTAGTACTTTGATGAAGAAAGAGTATTTATTTTAAATAAAGGTAGTCTGAATTAGTTTACACTTCTGATGTCTGATAGGGAAGCTTGCATTTGCCTTTTTTCCATCTCCCATTGTTTCATCTCTGCTTTAACCATTTTTCCTCTATTCTGTATGAACTCTTCAGTTTTCAAGGCTGCATGTCAAAAATTTGTAGAAGGAGAGGAAGCACCTCTGGCATTTGAGGTGATAGCATGTGTTTACCTAAGTACCAATCACTGGCATCTTGAGCTCTACTGCTGACAACTGGTTCTTTGAAGTGATGCATCTCTGGAAATAAGCATCACTTTGATTCCATCTGTTTCTTTTCCTGCAGATCTCCTTTTTCCAATTGACATTGCTCTAGTCAAGCGAGAGCATGACTTTCTGGACAGAGATGCTATTGAGGCATTATGCAGGTAGGTGAATAAAAATCACACTCCATTTTGAAACAAAACCCTTCTTATGTAATAGAAAGTACCTGGAAAAAGCACAACAAAAAAGGCACAAAAAAGGATGTGGTTTTCATTAAAATACTTTACTGGGCTAAGTAATGTTTAGGGGTCTTATTTAAAAGAAAGTTGGGAGGAGAGTGGCAAGAATCCTTGTGAAAGGGATTTCATAGGCATATATTTTATTCTTCTTCTTTGTTTGCTTTCTTTCCTAATTCCCAAATTAGTTAGGCATGTGAAAACAGAACAGTGCTGGCTATAGCCATCTGCACGTACAACTGCAGCACCAATTCCCACACAGGAATTGGGGTTTGGAAGCAGTATCCGCAAAGCAGTGCTGGTGCACTCCATCATTCTCCTTTCTTACCTTGGTGGACAGCTGTGTATACAAACAAAATGCTGTGTGTGTCAACAAAGTGCTCAGTATACAAACCCTCACGCTGGCCTCAGTGCATCGCCCTGTGTAACATGGGTATGGCTGAAAGGGATAATGTAAGGGAATCTCATAGTTTGTCACTACTCCAAAGACGGGTCTGCCCTCAGCCACATGCTCACATTAACTCATCTTTGTTGTTTATGGGCTCCTTCCACAAACCAGTTCAACTGGCTCACCCCACAGAAAGGGTCTTGATAGTCTTTTTCTGGGTTAGTAAATTGAATCAGTGGAAAACCGTAATGGAGTTAACAGCAGGTGTGAAGAATGGGGCAGGATCCCACAGCCAGCTGCAGAAGCAGGAGAAGGAATAGGTAGGGGAAAAGAGGGAGCAAGACTTGCTGGTATGTGTGGCAGGATGTTATTTATAGAACTACAGCCTCAGCATTACTAGTTTGGTCATAAAAGCAATCACACCGGCCCCGTCTGACATCACCTAACATTAATCCATCCATCAGTTACCTCCTCTAGTATGAGACCCCAATCTTAAATGGCAAAAGAAAAAATGCTTTAAATTCTCATATCTCCTCTTACCTAGAAATAAGTGCAGTTTTATGGCTCTGTCATTCAGTATGGCAGCTTTCCAAACTGCCTGCAAAATGAATGCTTTTGGATACTGCATGCGTTGTGTCTGCAACTCTAAATGTCAGTAATCCTAATGAATTACAAAACCCTTTTAAGAACAGCTTTAAGTTTATGGTGTTCTCATGCCGTCGCTGCCATACTTGGAAGGGAAAGAGAGGGGCTGGAATTTAAAGTTCTTCAGAAATATTTACAAGATTTTCAAACTAAGAAAACAGATTTGTTGTCCAGTCATTAGGAGGGGAATTATCTCATTAATGTTAAATTCATGCAAAATGTGCCTTACTCAAGCGTGGAACACCTATTCCATTGATATTTAAATATGATGCATTGGTCTGCTTATTTGTATGCTCTGGAACTTATGAAGTTAATGAACAGAAAGTATATCCATGTGAATAAATGCTGATTCCCAGAAACATGGTTTTCCCTCGCCAGGAAAGCAAAATACAGTCAGGCTAGCATATTTTGGTTTTGGTGCTCTCCTCCAAGAGTACTTTTTAACCTGAAATTAATTAATTAATTAATTAATTATACAGGAGAAAAAAGGTAGCAGATTGTTTCTCACTGATAAAAACTGCAATGTACACTTCATATCTCTATGACACAAAGATTTTAAAGGTTGAACCGTATCAATCTGAAGCCTGTGGCATATACATCAGAGTTATCTTTTACAAAATAACTTGGGTAAAACAAAAGAACTGACACTGAAGTATCTCCAGAAACATTCATATTCCACCTTAAAATAAAATTGAAGTAATTCAGTTAACCATCTCGGATGTCTGAATTTGGCCTTTTACCATGTGTGTTAGACAAAAGCAGTACATTATCACAACATTTCCACCTTTAGATATTTTTTTCCACACCTCGGTGTTTAATTTTGCAAAGCTCATTAAAAACTGGAGAAGCACATAGTTTGGAATGCTGTCTTTCTGCCTGCAGCCTGGGTTTATTTTGACTCATGCCACGGTCAGTGTGTAAACAGTAAAGGGGTTTACTCAGTAAAGGCTTTGAACAGTTTCACAACCAAATCTATCACTGTTTCTTGACTGAAAATCAGACTGCTTTGGGAGTTATTTGCACTTTCAGCATAGAGCTAAGTGAACATTGTACACAGTGGATGGTAACAAAATAGTAAGAGGTCTGTGCTGAGAATCTACTTTTTTGTGTACAGTGTTTCCCAGAAGTTCTGATTACCTTGTTCTGATAACAGTATGTGAAAGAATTGTTTTAAAAAGACTGTTGAAATCACAGTGACAGAGATTTCTTTTTTAAGTTTGAAGCATTTTAAATGATAGCTTATATCTGAACAGAATTGTTAATCATTATTTAATAATCTTATTAATGTAAGCAGGAAAATTAAGTTAACTTTAATCCACCCCATTTTGGTTTTTAAGGAAAGTATTCAAGTGGAAAGTGTGTTGAGATTTGAACTACAGAGTTGGCATATGATACTCAGTAAGAGATGGTTAAGAAATGTCACTTAGTGATCTTACCATGAAATGTAGGGTTAAAAATGTAAGAGTGATGGCCGTATTTTAATTTTCTTGTATGCTTTCTTTAGAAACTGTGCAAACCAGTGCTAGCCTTGGTTTCATAAAACTTTTTGTAGATTAATGACTGGGAATTTATCTCCAACGGATAACTGGATGCCTCATGTGCTGAGGAAACTAAGTACTGAAACATGCTTATCCTAGAAGTTGTTGCTAAGTACAAAATACATAGCAAGCCATGATGGAAATCCTTTTAAATCTCCTTATGCATGGCTAGGAACCTGTTACACTATATATGTAAGAGGTTTCTCAAGTCATGAGGACTTACACAAGAAATTGGTTGTAATGTATTCACTGTATCATTTGGTCTGTGGAGAGCTGACCTCCTCTGCAGAAGAACATGTAGGAGTCAAACCCAAAGATGAACCCCAGGAGTCAAAGTAGAGGCTTTCCACTGAGACAAGAAGGCTCTTGTATGACAGTTAGTTACATATATAGTGAAGCTGGACTTAGCTCTATAAGCGGAATTATGAATTTAAGTCCATTAAGAAAATATTTTAAACTTTAAAGATAGAACACACAGTTCCTCAAATTCAAAATTGTAATTTATAATGCATAAATCTATTATTCTGCATTGCTGCTACTTTAATGGGGTGCATGGGGTGAGAACTTCTGTTAATGAGAACAAAATTAATTACCTGGTGTTATACCCAACATAGAACTGACTAGTACCTAGTTTAAAAAAGACTTCATGTCATAAACCCACATTTTAATTTAGAAGTTAGCTGTTGACATTACAGTTTTTTCTAGTGAATGTCTTATTCAGGCTGCCTCTCTTAAAAGAAGTTCAGGCTAAACTAGTTTCGCCATTTCTGTGAAGATTAATAAAAATGCGTCATTGGCTCATTTCAGAGAGAAGCTCCAGTGCCTCATGTTTTGGGTGCTGCAGGTTTAGGCTGTGTAATGGCCACTCAGGCATGATATGGGCTGACTTGGGGTCTAGGATGGAGAGGCAGGTCCTGCTGCCTTCGTTTCCCTCAGGAGGAAGGGGTTTGCAGAGCTGGGGTGAAGGAGAATGAGAGCCAAGGTAGGAGTCCATGGAGAGTGAGGAAAAGTGATATCTTGGAGACGGAATGTTCTGTGGGAGTAAGATAACATCTGGATGTGAAGATGTATAGAGAGGGCTGATTCAAAGACAGTTCTCTAAATGATGGGAAAGAGTACTATCTTGTCATCCAGACAGTCATCTAGAGAGTGGCCAGGGTAGGAGACATAGCTGAAATTGAGACTAAGACAGCCAGGCAGTGAAAGTGGCTGTAACTGCTGTCTGCAACAATCCTGCCCCATCCCTCTGTCTCCCATCTTGTCTTCAGAAACGTGTCACCAAGACAGGTTTGGGCAGAGTAAGACAGACCTAAAGAATGAGGCAGGTCTGCTGACTGTCAGTAAAGAAATGATAAGTGAACTTATACCTGGGAGTGGAGTTTAATAAAAGAGAAGGTCCAGACCCAGAAGAGAAAATTGTCGTTTATTAACTAGCATCAGTTTGGTGAGGAGATCTGTAGAAAATGAGTATGTGCTCTTAGGCTTAAAAAGTATTGCAAAGCACATGTGAAGGTTAATGACAGTGGTATAGGTAAATCTCATCCTGGCAAACCAAACTGTAAGCTTAGTTTTTAAGACACACTAATGTGTTTGGAAGGCAATTTTGCATATTGTACTGTATTTTCAGTGGTGTGTAGTTCAAGGACCTTGGCACTCCTAAATTTGAGCAGAAGTTAAAGCAGGATGTGTGATGTATGTAATGGAAATCACAGACTTGATGCAATTGCTGCAGAGCATTTAGATTTTAAAAGGGAAGATGGTTTTGAGATGCATCCATGTCAAATATGTAACAGAGACTTTATTTGCCTCACTGTTATTGAATTTAACCTCACTCACCTTATCTTGCCTTTGTATTAATTTTTGTGAGGTGTGTGTTAGGAGATTTTTTTTTTTAAATACCCTCTGTGAAAATAAAGGTCTTTGCTCTACCCTTTTCCACCTATTTCAGTGGTTTTAGTTGAGAAGGAGAGAAGTCTGGGGATGTAATCTTTGTGAAATCAGAGATTGTCTTTATTGGCGGTCAGACAGGCTGGAGCTAGATAAAGCCTGATCCAGGGATTCAGTGGTAACTTCTCTCTGCATAAGTCAAAGGTTGCAACACTGTGAAATTTGTAATTATTACACAATATAGAACTGAAACCAGTTTAATATTTCCTGGTCTTGAGGTCCAGGACTTTGAGAGGAGAATGTGTTTACAGCAGAGAGGGAAGCAGCTTTCTGATGATTGTGTGGCCTCTTAAAAAACCAAACAGTTTTGTGTGTAGCATGTAGATGGGACATTCACCCCTCACCCACACCATAAATACAATTCCTCTGAATTCACTGGACTTGTGCATGTACCCACCAGCTGCAGCCAGCAGGACTCAGCCTTTTGCCTTCTAAATTCAGAATAAAGATGAAATCTGGATAAAAAAGAGAGATCTGGATAACATTTCTAACCTGCCACTGCTCTGCTATTTGACCCATGGCAATTCTTCCTGTTTCTCTTCTCTGCTGTGTTGTGGCTGGGTCTAATTATAGATCAAACTGCCTTTTCTTTTTTACTTCATGATTTGCAACAAAAGCATCAGTAGTAGCTCTCACATTTTCTTTGGTGGCTTCAGGATCAAGCCCTGTGTAAATACCATCTGCAGCCAGTCCTGTGCATAAAAGGCAAGGGAAATAAGAAGAAACTAGTAATTCTCCATGTGCACACATTTTCTACATTCAAGTACAAGTTTCATGAGTCTAAGAAAATTCATATGAAGCAATAGGGCACGTCAGCATTTCTTTTCTTTTTTTAGTTTTCGAAATTGCAGATACAGGCTCTTCTTTACACTTTTCTCAAATGAATTTTTATGTGAAAATTGCATAACTTCCTTTGGAATGAATTAGGCTTTTTAAAGCTCAGCTTTGCTCCTGTTGAATTTGGGCTGCGTTCCAGTTGAAGGAAGGGGGCAGCCCTACTCCTGTGCCTCCTCCCTGCACACACAACTCTTCACGTAGCTCAGGGTACTGACCCAGGGGAAACTCAGCTCCAAGAAATATTGAGAGGTTGGTTTCCAGCTCAGTTAGTCTCATCACCCAACCCACAACACAGTCTTATGAGCAGGAGTATTGATACAGGACTGAATTATCACTTCCATGAAGCTGACGCTTCAGTTTTTCTGTCTTCTGCATCGTGCCCAGCCCGTTTCTTCCTTTCACCTTGCCATAGCACTGGCAGTTCTTGCACCACACTTTACCAGTACAAATTTGAACCATGTCCTTGGAGCAGTTCCTGGGAAGGCAAGGACATAGAGGAGGGCAGGAGACCATGGCAGCCTGCTTTGGAGCTGTATCACGAGTATCACTGACTTCTGCTGCGGTTTAAGTTGCTCATGCTCAACTCTGCACACTGAGTGCCTGGGGAAGAAAGGAGAAGAAAGATAATTTTTTGATTGTTTTAGGAATACCTACCAGATGACCAGATTAGCTCACTGAGGAATAGAGGAATGTTCATATATATTCATATGGTACTTCAAGATATGTATCCAGACTGCTGTCACATTTCACAAAGAGGCTGGTTAGCTGTTGCTGCTGCAGCAATTTATTCTTGTTTAAATTTTAGTCCTTCAAAAAATATTTTTGTATATAAAAGAAACTTTCAGTTTGGGAAGCAGAAATTGGGTCTGTGTTCTGTTTGTTTGGTTTTTTTTTTTTTTAACTGACAGTGGTCTTGTCTAAGGACTGTATTGAAAATAATCATTGTTCAAAAACAAAATAGGCATCTAGTAAGTGGAAGATAAGTTGTCCTCTGGGAAGTTTCAACTTACAAAGTACAATTTTAAAGCAGCTTGCCTTTTTTTAGTATAGTCGCATGTTTACTGTGTCAGATTGGAAGATTTTTCTGTTATTTTTAGTCTGTCAAGGTTGAGTGTTTCAGGATTCGAATGTCTGCTATTTAGAACAAACATAATTACTACAATTTCTAGGATGTGATGTGCTTCTCAATTTAGTCCAAGTTTCCATTAACTTCTCTTTACTTTGGTTCAGGTAATTGTGACAAATAGTCATCCATTGCTCCCTCTGAAGTTAGAGTAGAGCCAAATGTAATGGGTTAATAGTTAAGTAAATTAGGGCTCTAATTGAAACTCTGCTTGTGGCTATTTGTATGCAGAGCAGTTTGGGGACAGCCTTCACAAAAGCTTTGAACTGGAATAGCCTATGTCAAAACACTGAAGTATTCTCTTAATATGGTTTCCTTTGCTCTTTGCAGGCGCTTAAATACTTTAAACAAATGTGCAGTGATGAAGCTAGAAATTAGTCCCCACAGGAAAAGGGTAAGTTCATTTAATTCTTCTGTTACAGCATTGTGTGTTAATAAAACTGAAAATAACACCCCATCTAATGGATTGTTTAGCTTCAGTTTAGGATTACACCTGAGTAGAACCTGGCAAGTTCACAGTAAAAAAGTAAAAAATCTGCTTACATTTCTTTTTGTGTTCTCACTGAGTGGAAAGTGCAAGGCTTGGTAGTGGGTAAAGATTGTCTTTGCTGCTGCTTCCAGTGTGAAAGGCACTGGACTTCTCTGCCAGTGAGGTTGTTGGTGTTGTAGCCTATTGCCTGCACTCAGGCAGGATTTTATACAGTAGGCTTGATGTCTACAGTGAGCTGTCCTTAATGTTAGACCATCATCTCTGACGTCATCTTCAGTTTTTGTTCTCTGCCATCACGTTGTATTATTTTATTACAATGTAGACAGGATCAGTTAGACTGTGTTTGGCCTGCAAAGGAGAGGATTAGGCACATTGCTTTCTTTCCAGTATATTTTCAGCATACAACAGCTACCTTTTCAGAAAGTTTACAGATTTCCAGGGAGCTCAGCAGGAATTAAAAGTGTTTCCTGAATCTTCAGGATTCCTGTGGAGCAGGGTGAGAAATAAGAGAGCATCTGCTGTAATTTCAGTAAGGTAGTACCGACTTGCTAATAAGGTACCACTCAATAGCTGTCTTAAAACTATGTGTGTGTCCTAGGAGGGATCAGTAATTGATACTATCCCCTGGGATATGACAACTGCAGATAAAGATGACTGAGTTAAGGCAGTACAATGCTGCCCTACCCCTTACAAGAATGCATACAAATGCTCTGAAGTTGTTTACCTGGAATTAATCCCCTCTTTCCCTATCTGTTTGAGGTATGTTGGAAAGAGCATCCAAGCTCCAGAAGATAACACTCTGAGGCAGCATATGTAGGAACTCCTTAAAAGTAGGGGTAGACAGCTGGATTGCCGTTTATGACCACCAGAGGATTTCTCATCCTTTTTCCTGAACTTTGTTAACAGTGGAATGATCAGTGTTAATATTAGAGGTCAGACCAGACATGACTTCAAGGTCCAAACCTCAAATCTTCCAGAATCTGGATGTTACCTTTTGTTTCAGTCCTTCATGAATTTCATTCACCACCCATGTTCTGGCAGATAGACTTGGAGCCTATTCCCTTGTGTTATTGATGTCAATAAAATCAATACTTAGCTTTTAAAGCTTTTTTAACACTAGAGAAACATTCTGCTGACAGAAACATGTTTTTTTGTGTTTCCACTGACTTCTTTGCAAATTAAAACCACTTTACTGATCATTTTTTTCTTCCAATCAATCTCATTCACCCCCAGACCATCATTATTATCTACTGGCAGTTTGAGATTACTTTTTTCCTGCTGAAAACTTTAATAAGCAAGCCAGAATTCTTGGGTTTCCATCTGAGTCATGGACAAAAGAAGTTTGCAGTAGTTGGGAGACAAAGGAAGTGATTCTTGCTCTGTATCTCAAGTGTATTTGGTCATAAGCAATAAAAACAGTATTTCACTTATTTTCCTGAGTTGATGAAATGTCCCACAAAAAGAAAAAAGAAAAACTAGGAGATGATCAGGATTTGAAGTATGCATACATAAACTACTTGAAATCTGAATAATTTACTTGTTTTTCAAAGAATAAATGTTTGTATTCTTGGCACACAAATAGTTGCAGTTTTGGGCATGCATATGTGTTCATTTTTAAATTAAAGCAAATTGAACTAATGAAGTGAAACTCATGGAGCTGGGTGGTAATTAGTGTTTTTTACTCTAAACACCAAAGATTTTTTTGTGGTTTCATGGTGTCATATTGAAATATCTTCATTGGTTTAATTCCTCCAATGTGAAACTTTCCATATATTTGGAAGACCAAATATGTCAGGATCGTTCCCTTTCAGTATTTCGATGAAAAGATTGTAGGCGTAATTGATGTATGTGTAATTGTACTCTAAGCATTACTCATACATCAAACATGTTATTTACAATTTATTTACGTGCCACACTGTCAGTGAGCTCTTGCTGCTCACTATCTACGGGTGTTAAAGTTTGCCTGAAGCTAGACTGAAGTAGAGAATTCACAGAACATTCTTAAAATGTTAGCTGCTAGCCTGTGGGAGGAAGAGTGGACCAGGTAAGAGCCTGGAGCCATCACACTCTAGCATGCAAGAGCTTCTTTTGCTGTCTCATTAGTCACAGTGAGGAGGCTGTTCAGAGTTCCCAAATGGGTAGGGAATTAAGCCACTAAAATTCAGAATGTATGAGAAACATCTCATAATTGCAAAGAGGAGTATAAACATATAGCCACTATCAACAAAGTGTAGCTTTGGAGAGAGTCCAGAGGGACCCCAACCCCTGACTGACTCCAGTTTAAAATGTTATGCATGCCAGGAATTTCCATTGATGTGAGGGCTATCCACTGTGACCAATTAATTAAAAGTCTATGGATACTAGGGTTTTTAAAGTTGAACAATTTAAAGTAGATTGTATTGTTTGTTTCTTTTTATGAACAGTATATCTTTTGTATTTAAAAACAGTTAAAATATATTGTCTGTACCATGTTATCTTTCCCTGTGGCAGGCTTTATGGCCTAATCTTCCTCTCCCTGAAATAAAAGACTGTTTTCACTTTAAATTTAGTGAGAACAAGGTCATGCTTAAAGCAGTTTAGTGGACTTTGTATTTAAATGCAACCACCTTTGCTGTTTGAACAGCAAGCAATACTTTCAGGGTTCTTCTTTGCAGAGTGAAGATTCAGATGAAGATGAACCTTGTGCAATAAGTGGCAAATGGACTTTTCAGAGGGACAGCAAGAGGTGGTCGAGGCTTGAAGAGTTTGATGTCTTCCCTCCAAAACCGGACTTGAATATCCCATCCCCAGAAGCTCCTCACCTGACGAACGCAGCAAGCCGGGAGAGTGTGCTCACCGACCTCAGCGAACGCCAGGAGGTGGCTTCTATTCTGAGCATCAGCAGCACCAGCAGCCACCAACCAACCCTGCAGAGCGAGGCGTCTACCACCAGGACAAACTCGGTAGTGAGCGTTTGTTCCTCCAGCAATTTTGTAGCCAATGATGACTCATTCAGCAGCCTGCCCTCACCCAGGGAGCTGAATAGCTTCAGTTTCAACACAAAAGCCAACGAGAAGAACGCCAAGTCCAAAACAAAGAGCCTGCTCAAGAGAATGGAGAGTCTTAAAATCAAGAGTTCTCACCATGGCAAGAGCAAAGCTCCTTCAAAGCTTGGCCTGATTATTAGTGGGCCAATCCTGCAAGAGGGCATGGATGAAGATAAACTGAAACAACTTAACTGCGTGGAGATTTCCACCCTCAATGGCAATCACATCAACTTCCCTATGGTACGAAAGAGGAGCGTCTCCAATTCCACCCAGACCAGCAGCAGCAGTAGTCAGTCTGAAACGAGCAGTGCTGTCAGCACACCCAGTCCTGTGACACGGACACGCAGCCTCAGTGCCTACAATAAAAGGGTGGGCATGTACCTGGAAGGCTTTGACCCCTTCAATCAGTCAACATTTAGCGATGTCATGGAGCAGAACTTCAAGAACCGAGGCAGTTTTGCAGAAGACACCGTGTTTTTTATCCCTGAGGATCATAAGCCTGGCACTTTTCCCAAAGCACTCTCCAATGGCAACTTCTCCCCTACAGAAAGCAACACCTCTGTGAACTGGAGGACAGGGAGTTTCCATGGACACGGCCACCTCACCCTCCAGAGGGAGAACAGTGGCGACAGCTCCAAAGAGCTAGGCATGGGAAAAAGGCGCAACTCCTCCAGTTCCATGAGCAGCCGCCTGAGTATTTACGACAATGTGCCAGGTTCAATCTTGTATTCCAGTACAAGCGACCTGGCTGACCTTGAAAATGAAGACATATTCCCAGAACTAGACGACATCCTATACCATGTCAAAGGGATGCAGAGAATAGTAAACCAGTGGTCAGAGAAGTTCTCAGATGAAGGGGACTCTGACTCAGCACTCGACTCCATCTCTCCCTGTCCTTCCTCTCCAAAGCAGATTCACCTTGATGTAGATAATGATCGAAGAACTCCAAGTGACCTTGACAGTACAGGGAATTCACTGAATGAAACAGAAGAGCCTACAGGGATCCAGGACAGGAGAGACTCTGGAGTTGGTGCATCGCTGACACGTTCCAGCAGGTGAGATCATGAGTGTTAAGACTTGGGGTGACCTGGGGATGTCCCCTCCAGCCCGAGCAGCTCTGTGGTAGCTGCAACACACTTAGTTAAGGTGCAGTAGAGTAGAAACTGTGGCTCTTCAAGCACACATGTGCTGTTCCATTGCATCCCAAAACCATTACGGGTGAGAGATGTATTTGGGCAAGACTTTGTGATTTGTGCAATTCATAGCTGTATGTTTGTATGTTCAGCCTGAGTCATCGTTGAAAAAAGCAATGTTAACACAGTTTTGGGGCGCAATAATTTGTCAAACTGAAATGGTGCATGGGAGGGGAGTGCCATCAAGTAGGATTAATCACTTTCTAAGTTGGCTAGGAGAACCAAGAATAAGTATGTTCTGGTTCTTGTCAGTGTGTAGTAAAAGCCTTGGCTTTCAGACTGTTCCAAAAAATTGCATTTTTCAGTAGCAGGCTGTTTCTAATAGCATGCTAGGACACTAAATCTTTGGGGAATATGAGGCTTGTTTACTTTCGCTTCATCACTGTAGCACAGTGGGAGACTGGGGGAGTTCCAGTGGCCTCCAGATTCTGTTGGGAGTTTTACCATGACTGCATTTTGTATTGTAAGTAGAGCAAGGATTTTAATTCTCTGTTTCCAGTTTTCCTTTAGTGGTACAAATCATTTAGTCATCTACAGCTGCTTGTATAAACTTAATGGGACTTCTAGAAGCGCAGAGTTCCTATTTGATATGTCTCAAAAATTCATGCCATTTTTTCTTAATGGAGTTTTTGACTCCCACTGCCATAATACTGAAAGAACTTTGGAAGAAGGAGCCTTTGTAGGATATCTCCTAGGGCAAGGTTGTGTAGCTAGCACTGAGCTGTGGGTCAGCTCAGTGTGCACATTCCCATGTGAAGCACTTGCCCATGCTGCATCACACCAGGTGAGGCAGAGACTCTGCTGGCTGATGTATGTGTAATCTCAGAAGAATGCAGCCGCCCAGGGCAGGGATCTCAGCAGTGCATTTGCAGTAATTCCTGCACGTGTCTTGCAGAGACATTTTAGTAACCTGCCCTTTCTCTGTCTCCCATCTTCTCCATAGGCACAAGCTAAGGTGGCACAGCTTCCAGAGTTCCCACCGGCCCAGCCTCAGCTCGGCATCACTGCAGATCAACTGCCAGTCTGTGGCACAGATGAACCTGCTGCAGAAGTACTCTCTTCTGAAGCTGACTGCTCTCCTGGAGAAGTACACACCTTCCAACAAGCATGGTTTCAGCTGGTAAGGATACAGCTCTATGTATAGAGAGCCCAACTATGCAAGCATTACAGTTGTGCTTGTCCCAGGCAACGTTTGGAAAGATGTAATGCATCTGTCCAATCCCTCTTTTTCCATATTTGTACTTCTTCCTCCAGCCTGTGCTGACAGTGATTTGTGGTTTCCTAAGACGGGGCTAAAATCACTAACTCTTTACATAAGTGTAATCCTACTAGGCTTCAGAGATGTATTTATGGGGACATGTGAGGGAACCAAAGCAATGAAGTACAGACCAGCTTTCTGAGGAGGAAGATGTTCAGTATATATAGCAAAAGGACCACTGGTTTATTGAAGCAGTTAGCAAGCAGTGGCACAAATTGCAGCCAGTCTTAATAGGCTCGCTTTTCTTCAGTTATTCTTAAATATTTGCCTTATTTCTTTTACATAATTATGTAATTAAATAATACAAATTTCTCTTAATTCTAGTATCTCACTAGACAATGTTTTGTTTTCCCTTTTTAAGGCACTATGAATCAGTTAGCTTGCAAAAGAGATGGAGAGAAAAAGAAAGGTTGGGAGAACCGTGGAGTTTTTTTGTAGGCAGCAATTTCTGCTGTGGCCAGGTGTTTGTAACCCAGTTGAATATTTTTTGTCAGAAGAATGAAATAGAAAGCTCTTTTATGATTGTATCTGCAGTACAGCCTGTGTAACCTTCAGGATGCAAAGGACACAAATAAAATTTTTCTTGTCCCTACCACAGGCCAGCCTCCTCCCTTCCCCAGGAGTCATAGAGAGTATTTAGCTTCGGCATCAAAGTACCTCCTGTTCAAAGGCTGTTATTATGTCAGTCTTTCTAAATACAGAAGTTGTTTGTTCTGAAAGACAGAAATAAGTATTGACCAGTTATCCCTGCATGCTTCAGATTCTCAGTGGAGATCGCAATGTGTTTTTTCACATTCCATTGGCGTGTTTTTTGACAAAGCAAGTATTCTTCATACATGTATCAATAATGCCCTAAACTTAACTATATGGCAATACAAATTGGTTCTGTTTCAGTGTGTAACAGATTAGTCAGCTGTAAACCCAGTGCACTGTTTGTGTAGCTGTACCGTATGTTGAAATGTTAAATGTCTCCCTGTTTTTAGTGCTAATGCGTCATATTAGTTGTTACACTGGACATTAGCTTTCCTCCCTGTTTAGGAAAATGACCTCAATATTTTCACATTTTAGTGCCTTTTTTTTCCCTTTTATAAAACCAGTACTCTGGGGGACACAGGGGTAAATCATTCCTTTGTGTTTAGTAACTTTTTCCTTGGAGTCATAAGCAGATGGAAAGGCCTCTCAATGAAACTGGAGTGGGAGGTGGGGGTAACAAGAGTCACTGGCTGACAAGGAGGGGGGTCCCTCAAAGGGGTTGTTTATAGAGCTGAAGTTTCTAGCTGACAAACTCAAATGTATTACATCAGTTTCCTGCTGTTCAGCACACTGGTGGGTGGTGGACCCAGTTTGAGGACTTTGCAGAACAAGTAGTTGACATACAAAAGCTCATTGTTCAAATGCCCATCTTTCCTGAAACCTAAAGAAGCAGTGTTATAAGGGGTCACTGACCGCAAGATTTATTTTGACTCTTTTGCAATTCAATCTGGCCCCTGCAGTTTTACCCTGTAGCTTTCGTCCTCCTAATATTGATGGAGTAGCACCACTTTAATACTTAGAGGCAACATACTGCCCCAAATGTCAAGCCTTTCTCTTAGAGAAGCTCTTGTTTTCTTTTTTCTTACCCTTTCCAGCCCTGAGTGGATCAACTAATTTATATTGTCACTATTGTTCATGTTACTAAAAGTGTTTCCCTTATTTTCACTTACTTTTCCAATTACTGGAAATATGGAAGATAAATAACCAACAGCAGTTTAATTTAATGTGTCATTCCCTTTGCTTAAATAGGGCAGTACCAAAATTTATGAAAAGGATAAAGGTGCCAGATTATAAAGACCGAAATGTCTTTGGAGTACCACTGCAAGTGAACGTTCAGCGCACGGGGCAGCCTCTTCCCCAGAGCATTCAGCAAGCCATGCGGTACCTCCGCAACCACTGTCTGGACCAGGTGTGTTTTGTTGTTCTCTTATTCCATGTGCATGCACCACCCACAGCCCAGCTTTCCATTAGTGTTTATTGTTCCTGGCTCAGACTGTAAAAAGTAGACTCGGAACAGGACAAAATAGATAATGAATGTATGGAAAGCTTCCCATAAAATTAGAGCGTGTACTTAAGAAGCTGAAGAGCATGCTTACATTTCAGATTTTCTAGATTCATTATAAATTTATTTACTTTGATATGTATACTTAGGTTGGACTGTTTAGGAAATCTGGAGTCAAATCAAGAATTCAGGCTTTGCGTCAAATGAATGAGAGTTCCGCAGACAGTGTCAACTATGAGGGCCAGTCTGCCTATGATGTAGCAGACATGTTAAAGCAATTCTTCCGTGATCTCCCTGAGCCTCTCATGACCAACAAACTCTCCGAGACCTTCTTACAGATATACCAGTGTAAGTAGTGAGATTCTGCAGCAGATAACAAATGGTCATTTGTGTAGCAAGGGTGGAACTTTGTAACACTGCTTCTCTCCGCACTACACCTGTCTCTTGTGTTGGTCTTTGCCATCCTTCAGTAACTGTTACAGTTCAAGCTGCCTCTAAGGAATAGATTTTTTTTTTGTTTTGTAGTTTTGTAACAATTTATAGTACAATTTCTTTTAATTTCACCTTCCTCTCTAGTTCAGGGACAAATATTAATCCTTCATCACTTGCTCTTAATTTTCTTCTCTTCTTTGCACATACTTGATATTATGGTTTGAAAATAAGCCACATCTAATGTGGCTAAGTAGACGAGCAGAGGAGACACTATATGAACAGAGTTTGGGGCTTTTGAGGGGATTGGCAAGGCTAACAAAATTTTAATTTTCTTATAATTCATTTTCTGCTATCCTTCATCTCAGTGGTTTAAAAACAACCTCTAAGTGGTAAGCTTTTCTGTTACTGACTTGTAGCTACTCTACAGAGAAGTAACATAAAGTGTTCAGAGCAAATAACATAAAAAATTGAATTTATCAATGCTTATGAAAAGAAATAATTATGAAAAGGTTACAGGAATTTCCTTCAGCACTCCATAGGTGGAGATGATGTTTTAAAACATCATACAGACCATTTTTTCAATGCAAGCATTTTTTGGGTGTGTCTGGAATCCCAGGCAGGTTTATGGAGAAAACTAATCAGATTCTCCACTTGCATGCATAGTAAACAGCAGCTCTGTGGATTTAGAGCCAAAAAAAGTTTGACAGTGCATTGCAGGAGTTTCTGTTCCTTTCCTTTTGCAGGCGGTAGGTCTGAGGAATTCCCAGAGGTGGTCGGGAAGTATCTCTGTGTAAAGCAAAGAGCCTAAAAACAGCAATAAATTTTGCTTTCCTGCAAAGGGCAAAATTTCCCTTTGCTTTGGTGCTATGCACCAGGCTGCACACTGGAATGCACGTGGCTTAAATGTGCTTTGAGCTGATTGAGAGGGGAGCATGGAAAACAGTGGACTTTTGCTTAAGACTGCTTTCTAAACTCACCTGCTACCCTTACAAAGTTGCTGAAGCCCAAAGCAAATGCCAATTCAGTATCTGGGTAGCACTGGCTGTATTATGAGACATGCTGTGAGGGTTGTAGGCTGCTAATGATGATATAAATGCTCCAGGACTCGGACTCTGATGTTGTCTTCAGAGGTGGCTTATTGGAAATCCCTTTATAAGAAGCAGATCTGGTCTGGGTTCTTTCATTTTTTGTTCCTTTCAAGTTTGGAGGAGAAAGCTTTATATAAAGACACATCAGATTTTTCCAATGGCTGTTTGTTGTTCGTAACCAAGGAGCTGTTTAATGGTATGGGGCTTCACAGCGTTGACTTTCTTTTTCCACTGCATGACTTTGAATGATCTGCTCAATAAAGTAACCCTCTCTGTTCAGTAGAGCACTTTCTGGGTTTTATGACATCACTGTTGAAAAGGTTTGCTAGCTAATTTATTTAATTAATTTACCTATTCTAAAATGCATTCTTGTTTTAAATTTCTTTGCAAGCCAAAGAACTTCTAAATTGGCTGGACTGTGTTTGCTTGTTCCCTGCCTGAATCTGGGCTTCTGTCCTTTTAGTGCATCTGCGGGAGCATGTTGAAGCTAAATCTAAAATTAACTCTGGCCTAGGCACAGCTTCTTGCTTGCATTTCTTGTGAGGCAGGAAATAGCTGAGGGTAGTTAAACTAGTGGGTTAAAAAAATTCCTTCATGTTTCCTACAAATGGTATGCATCCTGAAGGAAATCACTTCAAACTCGAGTCAAATATTTGAAGCTGGAGTTTGCTTTGGGACATATTCATGCTGTGTGTGTGGAAAATCAATGGGCTGATGAGAGAATTACTAATATTATGCAGATGTGCCAAAGGATCAGCGTCTCCAGGCTATCAAGGCTGCCATTATGCTTTTACCTGATGAGAACAGGGAGGTCCTCCAGATTCTTCTCTATTTCCTGAGTGATGTCACAGCTGCAGTGAAGGAAAACCAGATGACACCAACAAACCTGGCTGTCTGCTTAGCACCTTCCCTCTTCCACTTGAACACTCTCAAAAGAGAGAATTCTTCCCCAAGGTATGTTTTTGGGAGCAGGGCTCACTGCTGCTTGTCCCATAGCACAGCTGGGGGATCACCTCAGACACCTCAGAAAGCACTGGCTGTAGCGCAGTTATGAGATCCTACCTTTTGCTGGAGATTTGTTAAAATACAAACAAGCTCATAAGAAAGGAAAAAATGTGGGTGGAGGGAGGGGTTTCCAAAGAACAGGTCTAGAAAGAATATCAAAAGAAGTTGGCAACACCATGCCAATATTTGGTACCAGGCAGCACTGCTCTAAATCACCAGCAGATTTGGGAATCATACTCTTTTCTTCACAAACATGTCTCTTACTCGGCAACAAATAACTGGATTTGTGTATGTGTGTGCTCTTTTTCCCCTGTGAAGGGTGATGCAAAGGAAACCAAGCCTGGGCAAACCCGATCAAAAGGATCTAAATGAAAATTTGGCTGCAACCCAAGGGCTAGCTCATATGATTGCTGAATGCAAGAAACTCTTTCAGGTAAAACACCTGTTTACAAAACTGATAAGTGGAATATTGATTGAGATGTGTTAGATGTGCTGGATAATGAAAAGCTAGGAATGTCTCTTTATTTTAATGAAGTTTAACATGATAAATAGCTTTTTCAAAACCTTTGCATCCTGATCTCTGTGCATACGTGAATTAGAAGTGGTGCCAGAAGAGAAGAGAGTTGTTTTGTTGACACTGGTGCTGTCAATTCAGGAGGCAGTTGCAGGGTTTGGCACATTTTTGTTGCATCCAAGCAGCATTTGGAATACATTTTCAAATTTTTATTGTGCAGCTACGAGGGTCTGAGAACCTCAGCTCTAATTACAAAGAAGCTATTTCCAGGAATTTCAGTGCTCATTTGATACTTAAATTCCCAAGAGTTAGCAAGACAGGCCACAAAAGCATCCTGGAATGTAACACTGTCAAACCATAGGTTGAAGGATCTGTAGGAACGCTCCCTCTAGGGCCTGCAATGGAGAACCAGACAAGTCGAGTCCTGGTATTCCTCACTGTCATCAAATCTTTTCAGAGCCCTCAACTGAAGACATGCCTGTCTCTTTTCTTGCAGCCGTCAATGTTCCCTTCTTCCTTCAGTTTGCAGGATAAACTGTACTGTGGGAATGAATCTAGTTGTGTAATAAAGGGGGATACTCCACAGAATAAAATAAGACACCCCATAAAAGAGAGACTAATTTGAGTTAAATCAAAGTCTTAATCAAACTTAATTTTGGCATTTCTTCACATTGAGTTCTTAACCTGATACGTACACATCCCTTAAAATCAATAATTAAATTGTATCACTTAAAAAACTAACACGCACACATGTCCCTGTGGCTGTTGAGCTGCTGGACTAGCGCAGTGGTCTGGGGAGAGAGCTGCAAGAGGATGATGTCACCCTTGTCACCCCTCAGATACCAGAAGAAATGAGCAGGGGTCGGAACTCGTACACGGAGCAGGACCTGCGTCCCCTCAGCCTGGAGGAGCTCCGGGGCAGCAGCGGCAACACCGAGCCCTCTGACTACCACTGCTACCTCCAGGACTGTGTGGATGACTTGCTCAAGGAGATGAAGGAGAAGTTTAAAGGCTGGGTCAGCTGCTCCACTTCAGAGCAAGCAGAGCTGGCTTACAAGAAGGTATGCACCCTGTCACTCACACCACAGCTCTGGGTTGTAGCTCGCTTGGGACATTACAGAAGGTTCAGTACACATCTTTACTTTGCAGATACATACTAGAAAAAAAAAACAACTGGATATTTTGATGCAGTTGCACACTATATAAAAACAGTCTTTCAGCAATAGTTTGCCAGCACACACTGGTTTGTGTTCTTGTGTTTATCCAGCCCAGGAATGTTCACTGTATTGAATTTACATACCTTCACTCACACATGCAAAGCCTTAACAAGCTGAGTCACTGTGTAGGCATTAGGAAAGAAATTTCTCATCTCTGATCTTGTACAGCTCAGAACTAGCAGATGGAGAAGTGTTTCAACAAGATTCTTGAAAAAAAAACTTGAAAAAGAAAGTGTAAGGAAGAGGAACATTAAAGACTCTGCTAATTTTCTCCAGGTGTGTGAAGGTCCCCCACTCCGATTATGGAAAACTACCATTGAAATCTCAGCTGCACCAGAGGATGTTTTAAATCGTTTACTTAAAGAGCAGCATCTTTGGGATGAAGATCTTATAGAGTCAAAAGTAATTGAGCCTTTGGATAGCCAGACAGATATATACCAGTATGTCCAGAACAGCATGGCTCCTCACCCAGCCAGGGACTTCGTAGTCTTAAGGTAAGACATTCCTGTGCAGTGATGTTTATATCCTACACATATGGCAACCTTGCTTATTTCTTTATAATATCAGCTATACTGGCAAATATCTATTTATGCCTAATTTGAGTTCTTGTTAGATGTTTGAATTATTGTCTGTCAAATATAAGATTTTTGGTTTTCTTCTTTTTTCTTAGAACATGGAGGACAAACTTCCCCAAAGGAGCCTGTGTGCTTCTAGCAACCTCAGTGGACCATGACCGGGCTCCTGTGGCAGGTGTTAGAGTCAATGTGCTCCTGTCGAGGTATCTGATTGAGCCCTGCGGGTCAGGAAAATCAAAACTTACCTACATGTGCAGAATTGATTTAAGGTAGGAAATTCCAGCTTGTCCTTTGGAGGTGGTAACTTTTCTTGTATAGTTTCAGTGTGGTCAGTGAATGATGGTTCAACAGACTTTAGCTTGGCCAGTAGTACATCCTTCCCAAAGAAAAGCACACAGGTCTCTCAGATGTCACAAAGTTGGCTTCAGTGCACGTCTGGCAGCAGATACAGTTTGTTGCATTAGAAGCCTTCAGTATGTGCTCCACTATCACTATTGGTATACAACTCCACCCTTTCCTCTGACAGTCATATTGGTTGCAAGGACATGTTCATTTTAATACAAAGCTAGTAAAGAGGACCAGGTTGTCACAAAGCTTTCCATAACTTTTCCTTACTACAGCAAACTTGGTTTTGAGCAAATCTATATATTAGTAGGGTTGAGCTGAGCAGTAAACAGTACTAAGGAGATTTCCTAGTCAGGCATATAACCAGCTAGGTACAGATTTGATTTTGGCTAAGAAAATAAGTACAAAGTCACTGGTACCTTCCTGATCATTACTTTTTCCTCCATGCAACAGGGGCCACATGCCAGACTGGTACACCAAGTCTTTCGGACACTTGTGTGCATCAGAAGTTGTTAAGATACGAGACTCTTTCAGTCAGCAGAGTCCTGAGAGCAAGGAGGTAAAATCCAGGTGACTACTGAAGAGGAACAGCCATGTGCTCCCCACGTCAGCAACATAGACATTACCCCAAACTGAGACTTGCATGCTGCAGACCAGATCTGTGTTCCACTTGCAAGTCGTGTCATGAAGGGATGACAGCATGAGAACTTGACTGTGAGCATTACTCTAGGACTGTGGCCATACCATACACTTTAAAGCTGCTTCCTGTCTGTGTAAGGTCTATAGTGTAGGCCTCGACTGGAATACATAGGAGAACTGTGCAAAAAATAAAAATTAAAAAAAATTCTATTAGATGGTTTGAATTGCTTCTGAGAAGCAAATTTCTTTAAATGCAAAATATATTATGAAATATGGTGAAGGCTCATCATTCCCATGTGAAATACTTAGCTTTATGTACATACTCATGTCATTTTATTTGTAGTACATTGAGGGACTGGTGTATCCACTGGAATAGTTGGTACTCTTCAATGTGTTCTCACTGAGATAAGCAGAGAAAGGTTTGCACAGAGATTTAAGTGTGAATGAGTGTGTTAATGGTTGAAAGGATAGAAGAAGTTGAATTTGAAATGTGTCTGGTACACTGATAGGCAACCAGAATGGATTTTAGTATGCTGGATACAGTTCAACCTAGAATGGGACTCCCCTGTGGACCAGGAGTAGCCATCCTTTGAATGTGCTAGTTCTGCCTTTTCCTCAGCTCTAAACTTGTTGAAAATCCTAAGCAGATGTTACTACAAGAGGCTTGCTTCAGCTACTGTCCACTCCTTATCCAGATGATCTTTTAAGAGTGATGAGCAATTCCATAGCAAATTTAAATAAATACACTTTTTGAGCAACGTAGCAGCTTAGAAATGAAATGTCTGCAATGGTGAGGAGAGCCAATAACATCAGTTGTTAAAAAACAAAAATGCCCATTGCTTTTACTCCTACCTGCATTATCTATAGGTGTATTAATGAGCTTTTATATATTTTATTGTATTCTAATGGCTCAAGAGGAACAAAGTCAACACTGGAGTTGTGGTGCCAGGAGGTGGCAGGACTCCTGCAGTAGCAGCTGGGGTGACTTGGCTAGGGAGAGTCAGACAAACTCTCCCTTACTTCCACCCTTTGCCTGTTTTCCTAAAAGCTGCATGTTAACATGACCAGAACTTGCATGTGAGCAGTTTGGAGGGTTATATTTGGGGCAGAAAGAAGGGTGCTGTTCTGTCTTCGGTTTCTTTGTTGTGTTTTAAACCCTTTGGGATATCGTCCCCTTCTTGGGAATCAGCTTATATGAACTGTAGGAAGTCCTGAGGTCCTCTGGAAAGATATCTTTCTGTAGGTTTTACTGTAAAGGTAAAGATTTGTTTTCAAGGTGCAGTATTATGTGATAAATGTATTTTGTGGCTAGGGTATGAATGAGTTGCAAGATGGAATCTTGACTGAGACTTTTTTACCATTGTCAGTATTATTTTAAGCTTTTTGATGAAGATTTTTTTTATAATGGCAAATAATGTAGTGCTTCCAGTAACAATGTTCCTTATGAGTAGGAGAATCTTGTATATTCTTCTACGTCAAACACTTTTGAATTTGTAAAATTGTATGTTGTACATACCATTCTATTGTAAACATGTATACTTGCCCACAGTGTACTGTCAAATATAGATTAAGCATGATAAAGATTATTTAAAATATACCTGTATTTATACCTCAGATATTCTTTTTGGGTTTTTGTACCTCAAGTATGTTTTCTATTGTAAATGTGCTTTACATGAGTATGATCTATGCGAGAGAAAGGAAAATGTTTAACTTGCTATAGATGTCTGTACAGAATATACTCAATAAGTGCACTATTAAATGTTTAAAATTGGACATTCCTAATGAGGTTTTTTTTTAATTCTGCATTCTTCCTTCCACTCTCATACCAAGAGGGGGAGGTGTTTTCCTTACTTCTGTTTTTTTACATACCATAGCCAACAGCAGATCCAC
Organism: Certhia americana; assembly: GCA_018697195.1. Classification (NCBI taxonomy): domain Eukaryota; kingdom Metazoa; phylum Chordata; class Aves; order Passeriformes; family Certhiidae; genus Certhia; species Certhia americana. Next base: position 38,483,311 of record CM031860.1, read on the forward strand.
CCCTGCCCTCTCTCAGGCTGATATTTATAATATTGTTAAAGGCACGTACCAAAGCAACTTCAAAGTTTTTTTGAAGACAGGACATCACAATGGCAGATAGCTGGACAGAAACATTCCCTAGTCAATCGCTTCATACTTTTACAATAGTGAGAAGAAACCTCAGGTTTGCTGCGGTCTTGTAGAACAGTATGCTTGAATTTAACAGGGTGGAAAGCAGCAGTATGCAATGCTGGAAAATCATTCATGCTTTCCTGTATTCCAAAGAGAGGCATGATGAGTTGTGGAGTCATAGGTTTGCTTCAAAAACTGCAAGTGTAAAAGTAATTGGAGAAAGTTAAAGCACACGCAGTAATTAAATGAAGCCAAAGGGGAGGCCAGGAAGATATACAAACAACTGACTAGGGTGGAAAACCAAGCCAAAGACAGCTGCTAATTCAAGCAACTTTTCAAAGTTTTTAAAGTCTTAGCCAACAGAAATATAACTTGGGCATCTGAAGGAAAGTTTTGATTTGTGAGGCTTGTCTGATACAGAAGCTGTGAGAAGCCTGCTGCCTTTCCATTATCAACATCATCCTATTCTCTGCCTGAGCATCCCAAAGTCCTGATCACTATCACTTCCCATGTCATTCCCCAGGGAGCACTGAGGGATGCTGCTTCAGAGTCTGGCAAATGCAAACCTCTTCTCGCCATGGTATTAGTTCTCACGCCCCAAAGTTTCAAAGAACCTTTCTGATAAGGGACTGTAATTTGTTTGGCTGTTACAGAACGTTTTTTCTTCACAAGTCAATACTTAACTTAAAAAACATTAAAAAAAAAAAAAACACATTAAAAAAACATTAAAAAAACCCCCCAAACAACCAAACAGATTTCTTCACAGTTTTGGGCCCTTGGAACAAGCAGAGTTAGAGCTAATTATTTTTCTGTAATGATGGTTTTGTTTGGATCTTTAAGCACACTAACTCATGACACTCCTCTGGCAACTCAAGGATTTACACTGCATTTTGTTTAAAATGTATTTAGGTTACTTTCAAATTAGCATTTTCCTAAACATTTCTACAATATGAGTTTATTTTGAATCTTTAAAGTACCATCGCCTCCTGAATGTTCACATTCTTAGCACCTTCATTTGAGGATGTCCATGTTGTTGCAGAACAACAGAATTCAATCTTCCCTGTCTGTGGGGTTTTTGTCAGCTGTCACTCAGGGAGGACAGCACTGGCTCCTCTTGGAATGTTCTCCTGCTTTAAGCAGTAGTTGCCATAGAGGAAGTGCAAGCTCTGTCCCATTCTGTCCAGGTATGTATGAATAACTGCATACATTGCATCCAGTCTGCCCTGTGCTTTGGTAATGCTGAACTTCAGTACTTCTTTCTGACAAATTCAAACAGAAAAAGTCATGTTTCACTGTCTCCTCAAGTTGTGCACTCCACAATTAGATATTTATGAAGCTAAATAATTATTTGTGAAGTAAATAATCAGTATCCTTCACCTTAAAGGCCAGAGATGTCACTAACACTCAAGGACAGTCTGGGGAAGGGAGACTGAAATGATGCAAAGCAGTACCTCTGCAGTCTGGTACAAGACCTTGAAAAGAGCAGGACCTGGTATCCACAGCAAACTGTGCCAGGAGAAGGCTAATATGAAGACAGTATCCATGACTTGGGCTACATTATAAAAGGTGGATATTTTCACTTAAGGCATATGAAATTAACTGGTATACACAAATCTGTGCTGGAAGCAGTGTCCTACAATCACAAGGACTGAAAACATGGTACTGTTTTAACAGAGCAATGCATTAAGAAATACTAATTCCCATCTTCTCTGTTATACTATAACTTCTCAGTACAACCCTTCACTACATCTCCAAAAAGTTACGTTCATCTATTTCTCATTTGTCAACCCAGAATGTTTTAATTCTCTCACAAGGAAAGGTATCAAATTCTAAACGACTTTTTTCATAGAACCTGAGATTCGGGTGAAGATCTGATGCTAATATGCAATGCTTGCATCCATGTGCCTTTTGCACTGAGCGCTCTCCTAAACTCTTGACACTTGCTAGACTTCTCCTCTCCTCTGTACCATCCTACTTTTTTCCTGTATATTTTCCTGTATATTCTGAAGTGTCCGGATTGCTTGCAAGAAATGAACTTGCAAGCTGAATCCAGGAACATTAAAATGCAGTGAAGTATGGGAAAGAATTCAAAGAAGAAAAAATTCCATCAAAAGAGATTAAGGCACTGAAGGGGCACATTTATAGAGAGAGATTCAAGACACAGTCTGGCCACTAGACAAGAGAGATGTAGTAAATGTCTACTAGCACTGGAAGGTCATAAAAACCCAGAAGAAGAGTTCAAATTAGCTGAGTGGGTGTACAAGATGGGATAAAAGTTTGATAATGGAAAATGTGAGGCAGAGGAAAGGAAAAGGCATTTTCCACACAGCAAGAGGTCTTTGAGACTGTGGGACAATCTCTCCCTGAGAAGCAGCAAGAGCATAAGAAATTTAAAACTGCACATGCTCAAACCCTGGAATCATTGCTTCCTAGCTTCCATAAAGCATCACAAAGACGTAACAAAGGTCCTGTCTTCATTATTTGCCATGATTACAGGATTTACAGGCTACCAGCTTTGACCTTTAAGCACTGTCAGATAGCACTGCCTTCCTGAGCAAGAAAAAATCTGGCGTCAATAATAAAACATCTCAATTATTTTGGAAGTTACTAATAAGTCTTTCTCTAAGAATTACCTTGGAGGTTGTGGAGTGCAATTTACTTAGATTTTATTGAAGTGGACTTTCACTTAAATTTGAAGATGCATGCCTTCCCACCATGGGCCAAGAGCATGAAGATCAGCATGGGGAGGTTGCCACACAACTGGGACACCTCTTTGCTTTCCTAAGTTTTACTCTAAGTCCAGAAAGATCTATAACTGATTAGCATGATTTCCCCATCATAAAGAGACTCATATCCATTATTCCATAGACTTGGGGGATTTTCCTTACTACACGAAGAAAAAGACCTACAGCAAGTGTGTTGTGCATGCTTTTCCAAGTACCAGTGTTCTAGTAGTCACTTCATTAGCTCAAGCAATAAAAGGGTGTTGTGGTGGGTCTGAATATCACAGTCTCTCCTAACCCACACAGACATTTCTTAAGGCTTTATAACACTAAAAATGGAAAAGCCCCTTAGGAACAGAACTCTCAGTGAGTGAAAGAATACTATTATTCAAAAAATCAAATATCCAAAACGTAGAGTGTTAAAAGGGCTGGTACAGTTATGTATGCTTTCCAGGGAAGGAAATTAAACAGCTTTTTCCATTAAATGATGACATAAGCATGTTATAAGCTAGTAGACAGGGTGATAATGGCCGAGATGTTTCTGATTTGAGGGAGCTTATACCTTCATTTATTAGAGATGTAGGAAGACGGTTAGCAAATGAAAAGGGAATTTCAGGAAAGGGTGGCATCAATTGAGTGTAACTTGAAAGAACTGTCATTTTTTAAAGTACGCCAGCTAGCAGCAGAAGTAGATTATATTCATAAAGCAGCCCAGACTAAGATGGTGTGCGAGGTGTGCGTAATAGAGGAATGGTTCTTCTTAAGTTTTGGCCAAACTCTTCGGCATGTTTAGTGACAGCAACCCAACAGGTCTATTCAAAACAAGCAGGTCATCTGGTAAGTATTTGCTTTTTTAAAAAAAAACAACTAAAAGAAAATAAATTTCAGTCAAGGCACTGTTATGAGCTGGTTAAACACATCATCTTCAGCTAGGCTATAATTCACATTCATAGAAACACTGACGGTATGGTTGGTGAAGTTTTTAATAGGCTACTTTTTACCCAAATCTCTGGGGAAAGTTGTACAATAGAGCATATTCTAAGCACTCCATTTAAACATATGAAAAGGAATGCAAAGTTTCTTAAAAAAAAATTCATAATACTCATAATTTGGAATTACATAATTTTCATAATTTCATAATTTGAAAATCTACATTTGGAATTCATTGTTTGGAGTTTTTTTCAAAGCTTCGAGAAAAAGATAAGTACCAAATTTCCTGTCATTTTTAATTTCTGCACTATGCACTTGGACTATTGCTTGTATTATTGTATGATTTATTACTCATTTTATGCTTTGGAAGCTCTAGTTGTTAAATTATGTAGGTGACAAAGGCTTCAATAAGAAGCAAAATAGCCAATGTCTGTTCTTCAGACATTGTGTTGAGGGAGAGAAATGAGAAGAGTACATACTGCTAGAGATTATATGATTGAATTAAAACAAATATTTTGGTATTTTTCAAAAGAGCCTGCAGGAAGTTTCTTGTGCTGGTGTGCAAACAGCCTTGCAATGGTCACTATCGGAGAGAGCATTTTTTTAAATTGATCAGCAGCACAGTCTGGGACATGATATTTACTATGCTGTTTTTTTATAATGCACCATATAACAAGTCAAGCTTATCACACTCCTTGTTTTTAATTCCTTGAAAACCACCACAAACCTTTTACTGTTTAAATATTCTGTCTTACTGATGTAGAGATTTCCTCTGAGGCTTCATACAATTTTTTTAAAGCTTCTTTCCTTTTCATCCTCTTCCTATCCTGTTAAATGACTAAAACAGTTTCCAGAGCCAGCCTCTCCATGTAGTGGTTTGCTGGTCTGCGATGACAGAGTTGCTGCCAAATTTTATAAAGAATGTTCCCTGGGGCACAGAGGGGAGGGAGGTATTCTTCATGGCCTCTGTTTTCTTCCCATATTGTTTAACAAACAAGCAAACTGCCCTGCAGTCGCTCTGACCCCTATTTAGACATATCCCTTTCAGGCAGCCACACAAATGAACTAGGAAGGAAGTGCTGTCACAGCCCTTAGAAAAGACAGAGAGAAATAAAGGGAAACATTGTGTATCTAAACAAACAAGCTCACTCTGCTCTGCCCTTCTCTTCTGCCTAATTCTTACAGAAACTGGTCCCAGAAGTAGTATTTGGGGCATGAGTATTTTCCATGTTGTGTAGGGCTTGGTTACCCACCCACCACGTTCCACTGCCCTGCCAGGTTTTGTCCCAGCCTCAGAGACGAATGAATAATCCAAAAACCTTTGGTAAAAATAGGAACTCAGCCCAGGCTCTTTGAATGACTTAAGCCTGTCCCTCAGTCGGTTTTCCCACATGAACTTCATGCCCTCTGTGCCTTGCCTTCCCTAGTTAGACTTCCCCAAAACACCAAGAGGAAAAAAATATGACTATTTTGCTTCAGTAATCATAAATTGAAAGTGCAAGTTTTGCAAGAAACTTAAACAAAAATATCTAAAGGCCAAGATGAAAACAAACCTCCCTTTGAGCTGCTTCTTGTCTACTCACAACTCCAGAGGATTTCTAAATCAAATTACTTTTGGTAGACAAGAGAGGAAAGAGATGTGCTATCAACTGCATTTTGTGATGGGGAGATACAGAGTATAAAGGGTTTTGAACTAGAGATGCAAATAGAATATTTGAACCTTAGCGTTGCACATTAATCACAGGAACAATTTTTAATAAACCTCATTAAAAGAATGCTTCAATGAACTCAAGGGTAAATGAAAACAAGAAAATACTGTCATTTATAAGATTACGGGTATGATTTTTTAAGTATTTCCACATTTCCCTGGTATACCTTTACAGTAGTAACCTTAAGGTTGTTACAGAATCTGAAGCCAGCACTGAGTGACAAAGACAACCTCCTGCTGCAGGATCATGACACAGCACAAACACTGCATCAACCCACACCCCCCTGGGCTGCTGCATGTGATCTCTGCTCTGCAGGGTTCTTCTCAACGCAGCAAACCTCGGGGCTGCTTTTGCCCAGACATCAGTTTTAGCCTGACTGAAAGACAACAAATCCAATTTCAAACAAAATGCCAGGCTGATTGCAAGATTGAAGTCTTATTTGCAGTCTACTCTCCTGCTAAAACAGACTCCTAGATTCTGTTTAAAATTTGCCAGAGAAGTTCACAGGACAGCAAACCCCAGCATTTGTGAAGGATTTGCCAAGAGTGTTGCTTTGCCCTTGCTCACAGCCCTTTGTCGATAGCGCCACGCAGAGCAGACAGAAAACAGAGCTGTATCTGGTTGCCATCAGGCACGGACTGCGATATGCGAGTATTTGTGCCTGAGGAACTACATATCACTGTGATGGATGGCACTGCATTTAGCTATCTCCTTAAAGAGATAAGATGCTGTAAGTTTTTTTTATCAGTTGTGCCCAGATTTGTACCATTAAACAAAAAACTGGATTAATATTTTTAAACAAATCAGATTAATGTTGTGTACCTATTATCATGCGCCAGGGCATCATAAACTGGGATAAGAATATATACATATAGTTTGCAGTTGTTTCAAGCCATGAAACAGAGAATAGCCTAGGAGACGCTTTTGTAAGGAAAATGTAAGGATACATTTCCTAGGGAGCTGCTGAAAAATACCAATTTCTTTCTCTGCCTTGATTATTAATCAAACATATTGTCTGTGATTTAAAGATGCACGCTTCACAAAAGCACTAACAACCCCCAAATGCTTCCCAATCACATAAAATATTCTGGCTACTCTCTATTGAACACTGCAGGAGGAGTCGAGGCTGAGCAACAACAGCTTCTGAGATCATTCACTGCTGTTCCAGTCCTTATCTTTTCTCTGTGGACATTTTCTGTTCTGCAAACCTCCTGTTAAACCCTGCAAGCTTTCTCTTGCAGTCAGTTCTACGTTGCTTGTGTGTTCTGTCTGCCTGTGACATTTTCTCCATCCTGCCAGGTCCAGTACTGCAGTCAGGCTCAGATCCTGGTATCTCATTTCCTTCTCCCTTTGCCCTCCCTGATCTGATACAAAGCCTCTCATAGGCATATGCACAGCTCAGACTAGGTGCTTATCGATTGCATCGTGTTTAGCAATGCTCCAAGGTAATCAGCCTGTCACCACCCTCTTGGAGCTCAAGTTCTGAACAACCAGCCTTTCCCATAAACTGCATGCTTTTACATAAGGGGAGGGACTATCTAGAAGATTCCCTGGCAGGGATAAGAGGAGAACGTGATCAGACCTTGATCCACTCCACAACCTCCTTGATTAAGATATTTGACTATTTTTGTCCAAAAGCAAGAAATTTTTAGCTTCTCACGTGTACTATACCATAACCCACCTGCTCCTGGTGAACTGAGACCCAATCTGGCATTGAACTGGCTGAACATATTCTTCTGCCAGCCTAGAAAAACAGCCATTACAAACTGAGGGTAAAGCTGGGGTCTTCAGGGAAGTCAGCTGCCTCACTCTGCATTGCTTCTGGTGGCAATACTGATCTCATCTGGCTTTTTAACAGGTACATTTAACATTCTTCTCCTATTTCCTTTAAAGTGAGGGAAGAAACATGGGAGAGAACATTCCATGCCAGCAGCTTTTCTCTGGGGAAACACTCTTCAAGAGCCAAAATGAAGTACATTTAAATTGCTTCCTTCCAAAACCTCACTCACTGCAATATTTTTAACTTCCCTTATTCAGACTGATATCTACATACCCCAATTCCACAATTTGCTTCACTGCCCTGCTCCCTTCTGGTATAGGAAACTTACCTGCAGGTGGGGCAGATGCCTGGCTCCAGCTAAAAGCACATCTACCACTACCTGGTCTCTCCTCCTGCTACCCAGCAGCACAGGCAGTGGGTGTGGTGATCGTGGGCAGCTTTACTCAGATTTATCTTCTGAAAAGATTTATTATTTAGCACCAGACACATACAAGGACAAAGAAGCATAGCTCTTGTTTCATCTTCTGCTTTCCCTGCAGACAAACTCTGCCTCAAGATGCCAGTTGTACCCTAGCTGTTTGCTCTGGGACAGCTGGGAGATTCATATTCAGAATAGTGATGGAGGAAGCTTTCTGTTAAGAGGTATCTCAGTCTTTCCCTTGGTCATTATTACCCATCACTGCTCTACAGAGTATAAGAAATATGCCCCCTCTGAGAGTCCAATGCAATACCTATAAATTAGCCCCAGTCCAGCTAAACCCACTGAGCTAGCTCAGGGGCTATTTATAGCTGAACATAGCTTCCTCAGGGAATTACAGTCTCCAAGTCAGTGCAGTTGTTCCAAAAAAAAATCTGAGAAAAGCTGCTTCTTTCTTGGTCTCCTGAAGTATAGTAAGTTCCTTTCACTACAGAACTGTCAGTATGAAATTCACTCTCAAACGCAACCAACTGGCTGAAATAACTTCTGTGTGTGGCTACAATGCCATATCCAGAAACCCTGATCATCACTAAATACATAACCACATTTACATGACAAAAATATGGTGGCATTAATAACTTGTTTTGGCATGCCTTCCCAATTGTCAAGGCTTTACATAAATATAGAACTTGGCCTATAGATTTGTTTCAGAGCCTTTTTATATCTGATTATGGCTCCAGGCCGATCATTATCTGTACAGACAGTAATTACAGATCAGTAATTCTGTCTAGTGGCCAATAGTCCCTACAGGGAGAGGCACATGATGGGTTTTCAGCTGCTCAACATTTCAGAGTTTCGCTGGAAGTCAGCTATTAGAAAGCTGTGCTGTACAAGGACAGAGCACCAGCCTCAAAGGAAGACAGCCAGCAAGTATTTCCATTCCAGCATCTCAGAAGGACAAAGCACTGTCCTAAAGACCTCTATAGGAAACCATTTTACTTAGGTATCTGCACAGCCACACGTGGAAAGCCAGAGCTCCCACGTGTTAACTGAGGGCAGGCACTGAGAGCCAACACTTCCCTCACGCCTCCACCTCAAACAAACACGCAGTCACACCGTTTCTTGGGAACGAGCTGGATACACACAGAAAAACAAAGGAGGGTTCTTACATTTCTGAAGTACGTGTCATAGAAAGTGAAAATAAATAAAACATCATAAATAAAAACATTTTTCTGTAGTGATTTCACAGAGGTGAGAATTTCAACAGCGAAAAATAAAAATTGGCTGCAGCAGATCCCGAGTTTTATTCCCACACTTCACAGCCAAGGTTTCTGCCAACTGGGAGGAAAACACAGCTGAGCTAGAAATCGTGGATGTTTGTGAATAGCAGGGAGAGAACACAGTGTAATAGCAGCAACGATTCCAGCACCAAAGACATCAGCTGGAGTAACATGCAATTTTAACAGAATCAGCTAATGTTGCGTTTTGGTTCTTGTAGGTTTGTTATAGGCCAAGGCACACATGGCAAGGCAACTGAAGTCTCTCATGGGCACTCCTGGCTCATCCTGGCTCACTGGCTCCTTCCCCCAGCCCTGCACTGTCACAATCCAACATCCCTGCATACATGAGTTCTAAGAACCTTTTGGCTGGAAGATTTGTATGAGCTTGATTTGAAACACATCAGACTAAAGGAAGGAAAGTATGAGACTTAAATTAGAAGCATTCAGAGCTAAACAACTTAGTTAAATACCTGGGGGATGGAGGGAAAAGTAGCACTAAGCTACAGCCTCCAGCTCATCTGGAAGTGCCTTCCCTAAGACACATGTGACATTCAGGTCCTAAACCTCCGAAATTTACCATGCCAGGAAAAAGTACTTCCTTTTGACTTGCAGCCAAGCTATTCAGAGGCTCACAGCTTAGTGGAAGGATGGCAGAAGGTTATTCCAGTGACCTCCAAAGCATAGCCTGTATTAGATATACAACTTTAAAAATTATTAGCAAAGGTCTGCTATTAATGAGAGTACCTGAATATATTTCTCGTCAAGCACTGATGTACACCTTCCAAATCACGTGTTTCTAGAAAAAGCCTTTCCATGACTGGAAATGCAGAAATGCAGAAACTTACCCTCTTTACTTCAATACCATAGGCAATATGAGAAAATTTTAACATTCTTTTTCAAGTCCCTGAAGTTACACTATGAGGCTTCTGGTGTTGGAGCTTGAAAGCACATTGTGAAGATAAGAGCTGATTTTATTTTCATCCTGCAAACAGGGAAAATAAGCTAAATGAGGATGGCTGAAGAGGGTTGCTGAAGGCTAGCACAGAGACATTGGACAGCTGGTTCCCAGTTCATCCTGCAAAGTCTTGCTGCTGCTTCTTAGAGGTGGCAACCCAAGCACCTACCTCCTGGGATCCCAGGCCATGCTGCTTCTGGCTGCTCTGCCACTCCAACACTTACAGGAGGAACATGGGCTGGTGCTGGTTTTCTTCTAACTACCTCAGGCACAGTGGATTCACTCCATCTTTTGTTAGATAAAGATACAGGTCTGGGTATTTCAGAGGGAAGAAGAGCAAACCAGGAAGCCTGAGGGATTTTTGTAGCTGCCATTGAGTCAGCCCGTTCTGTGTGTCTTGTAAAATTGCACGAACAGACCCATGAAAAGATTCATTTCTCTCTATGTTGTACCATAACCAATACTTAAGCCACAAAGAAGAGCAATGCAATAATAAATGCAGTTTAAAACTAGTTTAATAAACTAGGTTTTAGATTTTGGGGTGTAACTGTGTTAAAATACATCATAGTTCCTCTACCAGATTATTTCAGTAACATTCCCATGATATTAATGGCCTAATGGATGGGTGAATGGGATAACAGCAATGCAGTGAAATGAGGCAGTCCAGCACATCAGAGCAGTAACTTGCAAAATACCACACTGATGACAGGATACTCTGGTGTCAGTGCAGAAAATACAGTCTGGACAATAAAATTCCACACCAGGAGTGTCTGATCTCTTAGATCACACATCCCAGCAGCCACAGACCCAAAGCAAACCCAACCAGCTCTCTGGGCTGACTGGGGAGATAGCCCTGCTCCCCTGCTGTCCCTATGAACATTGCTTACCAATTCCTCCAGCGAGGTTGTCATCTTACATGAGCACAATTAGTCTTTACTTATTTCCCTGGTGGACAAGGGATATAAATGGAATTGGTGTCAGAAAATTGCTGCTCTCTTTTAACAGATACCTTGAACATTTGTGTCACAGCCCCTTGGTCTGATCTCAGACCACTGTTCCCATAGGTATCCTGTCAGATGTTAGTAGGTATTAGTCTTTATGTGGCTGGGGCAGAGAAGGACCCTAGCAGCTCTCAGAGGATTGACTTTACAGAGCCTCAGGGATTAACAGTCCTGCTTCGCACAACTACCCAGGACACAGTAGAAAGCCTAAGAAGCCATAGTCCCTGTGAGAGCAGACTGTTCAGAGCAGGTGTGGATGTAAAGTACTACACTGAAAGCTCAAGCTGGGACACAGGCACACACAAGAGATGGGCTCTTTGTTTTTACAAAACTGGATTCTGTAAAAATTGGAAAGCTTCTTTCTTCTTGTACTTTCAGTAGTAGCTGCTGGCTCACTTTGTCCAGTTGGCAAAAGGTTTGCTCTGCACCATCGCTTCCCTGACCTTTCCTTTCCTGTTCCTGGGGTGCAGCCTTCCCACAGCACCTCCAGTCTGGCTAGGCCTGGCAAGAGAGGAGGTTGGTAACCTTCAATTGCCATTGTGGCCAACAACATACCACCAAGGCTACCATTAGCAGAGCTATGTCTGGTTTCCTTTCTCAAATCCATATTGGCACACTCCTCTCCCTGCATCTATCTTGTCTTCTCTTTTCCTGCACAGATGTTTCTGAACTCTTCCTGCATTCTCAAGACCTTTCCCAAGGGCCTTATCATACCTTGCCCTGGGAAAGGTGCCATTTCCTTTTCATGCAATGGCAGTTCAAAGGCTTGATGCTTTGGAGTTTTCTTGAAAGTTGTTGCATTCTGCTGTCTTGGGCACCTTCCCCTTGAAAGGTTCAAATCCTGCTGGCTCAGGATCGACATGAAATAACCAAGCAGAGTCTCCACAGTCAAGGCCAGACTGCTCCTTCTCTTCCTTCCTTCTCCCCTGTTTCCCTGGAGCAGTATCAGGGTTGGAATTTGTGGGAGTTTTCTTGACTGCTGTTAAATGGAAAATGTAAAGCCAATAGGGAAAAAAGAGGCACAATTAAAATTAAAAAGTCATTCATTTGGTCTCATTCTTTCAAAATACTTCTGTTTGGTATTCATAAAAAATGTAACTATTTTTATAGCAGCTTGGCATCAGCTTTTTGCTCTCAAATTTCTTCTGCAGAGCCTATTTAACCAAAGAAATAGATTGACTGACACCTAGTGGAAAATGGAAGATTTTCTTCATCTTGTTTAGTTGAGGGAAACATTTCTGATAGTATTCTAATCGACTTTGTACACAGTACCATTGCTAAAGAAAGCAATATAATCACTGCATCAACTGTATTTTATCTCTGTTTAATTAGTGTATTCTAATATTCAACAGAAGCACAGACAGGACAGTCAACAGGAATTTATTTTAAATATATATACCTTCTTTGGTTAATGAAGGAGCCTGGTATTAAACCAGGCCGAGTACATCCCTTCCTACCATTGAGAATATCAGTAACACATAGCTCTGGAAGCCCATAAAGCACTAATAAATAAACATAAATTTATTCTCAAAACCGACAGTCTTCTGGTGTTGTTGTTTCTACCAAAACAGAATTGTTGATTCCCTTATTAATAATTTATGTGGAAATATTTAGAAAGTGAGAAGTACATTTTTTTTCCTAAATTTTTATATTTCTAATTACCTTAGAGAAGTTCATCATATGGTGTCGTACATCTGTCTAACAACAAAAATATGGAGACAATTTTGCTGTCTTGTTAGGACTCGATGTTTTATAATGTTCAGCTTCTGTGAAGGGATTCTGTAACCCCAGACAAATGCCAAACCCACCTGAGCTGACTGCAGAGGTCCCACAGACCGAGGCAGGCACTGTCCCATGCTTGCTGTGACTGATAGATGTGATTGGTGCAATGCTGTGCTTTGCCAGCCTTGCTGAGTAATCACTTCACAAGGTCCAGCTGGTGAAGAATTAAACAGAGGGGGTTCTCTTGCAGGCAAAAATCTCTAAGTAAGTTTCCTAGTAGCAAGAAGCTTTTGCATTCACTTCCTTAGGGCAGTACTTCTGTTCTCCCAGTGCCTCTCTCTGTACTTTTCCAAAGTTTGTTATCTAAACAGTCAGATCAATTTTCCATATTCTTCTGCCTCACTCCTCTATCTCAAATGAGTGGCATGTGGGTCCTGAAACATGTTTTGGTTTTTTTAATGAGAAGTTATATAATAAGTAGCTTAGAAAAAAATTTGGTACTACCAGCAGTGCCATTCACACCCAAATCCCACAGATCTGAATTTTCGGTTTGATAATGATTACAAACTTGAAGTGACCTTAATATACATCAAGGTCCTGAGAAGTTATTTGTAAGCTGAGTCTGTTTAAGGCACTGTTACACAAAAGCTACATTTCCTACATAAATCCCAGACAAATGATCCCATAAAAGCTTCTGCAGTCCAACCATATGGCAATCAGGTCTTACTTGAAAATTTTTCTATTTCTCAATTAAAAAATATGTTGAGAAACATCCTATGGTCCTTTTGAATAGGTTCTTGGCTAGTTTACATGAGAAAAACACTGCCTTATATTTCATGTTCACATTTTTCTTCCTTTCCTTTAATAATAATTTTTTTTAACTTCTTCATTAACATTTCTGTCCTAACTGTGGTATTCTCCAGCACTGTTATGAATATTCCTACCTATTGACTCTCTCATTCTTCCATTTCTGAATCCTTCTGACTTACTTGTTCAAACATTTCCACTGGCTCTGAGAATAAGCAGGCACACAAATGCAGGAGACCACTATGACACTGACAGCAATGATCTCAGCCTTGGCAGAAAAATGACATTTCACATGATTCTCTGCATGCAACCAACCAATCCAGGAACAATCCAGCTTTGGCACACACAAACTGTAGGGATCAAACCAGCTGAGAAGTAGCCCCAGATCACGCCCTGGTATTTCCTTGATTATGTTACTCCCCTTGTGTTTAAAAAAGAGCACAAGTCTGTATCTATTAGAGGCTACAGTGATGATTTTCATACTGTCAGCACAGTTAACCAACATGGCCTTCAGTGAACTAACACTTCAGAGAAGCCACCCTGCCAACTATCCCCTGACAAATACGCAGCCCAGATATGGACCACAATGGTGTACGAACATCACTGTCATTCAGTCCTCCTCAGGATATGAGGAAGGGACTGTAAGTGTCACCCATGAGTGACATTTCCACAGCGACGTCCAGTGAGTTAAGTGTAGGATTTTGGGAATGTGCACTCATCTCTCCCTTTTTTTTTACCCTCCTTCCATTCCATGGTTTCACATAGGCATCTTATAGCCTGTTACATATAGGGAACAACCCTTCTGACCCACGCACATGAAAATATAATTTTTCCTTACTTCAGTTTCATTGCCAGCATTCCATTTTACGTCACCATTCCTGAAATCTCCGTATTTATTATTACCAAGTGGCTACTACTGCACATGACTTTTTGTTTATTTCGAAGTTCAATGTAAGAATGTTGAAACTGTTTTTGTAGTTGCTGTATTAAATCTGTTCTTCGTATTCATTCACTTGAGCATGGGGTTTTTGATATTCTGTCTCCAGTTGTTCTCCTTTAGGCTTCTTTACTCTCAATAAGCCAGACCCTAATATGTTACCACAGCGACGTGATCCAGCACAGATTGAAGGGCTCATGCCCAGAGACACTAATGGTTTGTTTAATATTTCATAGATATGTCAGTTACAAATTCAGTTCACAGCTGAAAGGCTGCTTTGTATAGCACTACATCACTTCACATCTCCTGTAAGGTCTTTATGAGAACTGAAAGGCAAAGCTGCACCTGAGGACACACTGGGGTGCATACAGCAGGCATGCACTCTGTGCAGCAAAATTCCCATTTAGGAGGTTGATCCAAACAATAGAAAAATCAATGGCTGCAACTCAGAGCAAATTCAGGTACAGAATCACTGGTTTTACACAGGTAAGTTTTAAAAGTTTCCTTTCACTTCAGAATTTGGTGACTTAAGCCTTAGGTTTATATTTATTCCTGGCAAATAAAAATAAACATGCAAAGTTTTGGTGCTTTGAATACCCTGCTCAAGGAGCAGGTGAGAACATGTCACAGTCCCAGTCTGCCTTTCATGCACAGATTTTTTTTAACTTTTATTTCCTTGTGATCCCAGGTAGAGGCAGGAGAGAGAAAGAGAGTTGGGTGTGCCTGTGGCTCACTCTTCTAGAGACTATGGAAACACTCCTGTGAAACTATGGCCAAACATTTGTT
The DNA here is from genome assembly GCA_018697195.1 of Certhia americana. Taxonomy (NCBI): domain Eukaryota; kingdom Metazoa; phylum Chordata; class Aves; order Passeriformes; family Certhiidae; genus Certhia; species Certhia americana. The sequence goes on from CM031860.1 coordinate 38,498,470, forward strand.
CCATTATTAAACTGACTGCTTTACTTTAAATTTAAACATAAATTAAACCTCTCAGGGATCTTTGTTTCTCCTCCGAACCACAGAAAGGAAAATCCAAGGGTAAACAGGCATTTCTGAGAACAACCAGTAAGAGACCAGGAAAGTCAATGGAGTATTTTGAATCAGATTTTGAGGTAATTTTTCCCTGAATGAGGTCAGATTCCACAAGCTTGAGCAACTTTGTGTCATTCTCTTTAATATATGATTCTCCTAGCAACTTCCCTTGCTTTCCTACTGCCTCCACCCAAACATGCTCTGGCTGACAGCTCAGTTGTACTCATGGCTTAGTCCTTTCTTCCTCATTGTCAAATTGTTTGCTTTCCTTTCTGAACTTGCACCAAGGGCTACTTACCATTGTATTGTAATGTAACTAAAGCATTTAACATATGCAGGAGGAAAAAAAATTTAAAAGTTGCATAAAAATATATTTTTTTATATATATATATATATATATATATATATATATATGTATGTATACAGAGATATATTTATATTTGTACATTATTTAAACCTATTACTCAAGAGTAGGACAAATTTTTAATGGTCCAGTGGTCAATGTTAGAATGCCAGTCTTTGTAAAGTGGAGAGAGTCAGATCCCAAGAAGCAGCAAGCACTCTTGATGGTTATTTATGTTGATAGTTGCTGCTAGTGCTCAGTATAGGCAATGATCTTCATCAGGCTACACCATGGAATAAACCACAAATTTAAACCAGCTTGGAAATGCTGTGTGCAACTTGTTCTCTATTAATTTTTTCACTGTCTCATCTCTTACATTCTTTTGGACACACTGGAATACAGCTTTGGCCAGTGAGCCACTAAACATTCTGCTTTCCCTTTTTTAAGTAGAGAGGTTTAACCTCATCTGGCTTCTATCTGTCCTTTCTCTGCACTACAGCATTTGTTCTGCCCAAATGGCCAATTCCTCCTTTTATAAGAAACAACTTGTTCAGAATTAAATTAATTAAACCTGACTATCCTGCCAGTTCTGTGGTAAGGAAGCAGAGGTGTGAAGGGTCAATTTACTCTCAGTAATTCTGACATGTAGCATAGTGTCTTCTGCAAAGATGCAAGAGAGACACAAGAAAATGATGCTGCCTCACCAAAATGGCTCTCACAAATGACTTATTTTATCCTGTGCAAGAGGAGTATCAGCTTTCAATCTCATTGTGCACACACAGAGACTTCTTCGTTACCACATATGTAAGATATCTTCAGCTATATATTTTGTCTGTTTTACTTGTGATAGTTTCAAAATTACAATAAATACTTTCTTCATTCAGAAAAAAGATTTTGAGAAGCTGTACAAAAACCAACAACAAACTGAAAATTTTGCAGACGTTAAACTACTTTGTCACAACTGAAGAGGGCAACCTAATACCATCTCACTGTTCCTCTCCTAGCCATAAACTCCTCACCAAAGCAGAGCATAGTACCTTGTCAACAAGGCTAAAGGGGATGGAGAATTTATATCCAGAAATCTTTTCAAAGCTAGGAGTGCCACACATAATAACTTTTTTTTTTCTTTTTCCTTTTTCCACATTTTTACTTCTGATATTTATCTGATGCTTTAGATATGATCATAATTGCTGAAGCACCCCTACTAGGGTTTTTTTAGTAGTGGTAGTGGTGGTTTTGGTGGGGGATTGGTTGCTTGCTTTTTTGAAAAAATAGGACAACTTACCTCTGTTGAGCAATGGAAGAAGCAGGTGCAGGTACTGAATTGCCACAAGAGCAACAGAGGTATCTGCTGTTCTCAAGCACCCCAAGCTCTCTAGGAAGATGTAGAGATAGCTTTAACAGTTCTAAGGCAGAGATTTCCTGTTCCACAGCAAATCACTGTGCTTTCCTGTTCGGCATTGTGTCCATGTGATCTAACTTAATGAGAAAACAGCATTAACACAGTCTTCTCAAATTTAACATTCATTAAGAGCTTTCCAAGACACAGATTTTCAGGGGCTAATATGTTTATTAGCTAATGTGAAGACACACAAATTTTGTAGAAAAAGATATTTTAACCAAGTAGGATTTATTTCTGTTGAATATTAAAGAAGAGATTCCATGTATGGACACAAAAATGACAACAGAGCAGTACCTAAGCATGGTTTTCACCAGCAGATTGGAATGTGGCTAACTGCCAGAATTCATATATTGTATGAGTAAGAAATGCTGAACTCACAAAAGAGAGAAGCACTTCTATAGTTACAGAAGTGCTTACATATATTATATAATTCCTTATATATTTAACACTGACACACTTCATTTTCCTGGAGTACTGATGCAGTTCCAAATCCTGTAAAAGTATTAAGCAAGACAGGGGGTAGTGCAGCAGATTTAACACACTGGTGATACTAATACAGCCCAATAGTGATGTGAATGCAGTCTGATGGAGACACGACACAGCAGAGAGGATGCAGGATCAGAGCTATTATTTCTGCTCAGAAATAATTTCCACGCAAGCGGCTCACTAGCAATATTTTGCTGGTGGAACATACACAACTCTTCACTCAGCATTTTGAACTGTGTTCATAAGTACCCTGTATAAAAATAAGTACCAGAGAAGTCTGCTAGAATGTTTTTAGCTCTCATTCCTCAACTGTGATTTTAAAATTCCTACACAACAAGCTTGGAAGAAAGAAAATTAGTTACTGTTAGTACCAAAAAAATTACACATTTTCACTTCTAATAGAAATATTTATCAACAATTACAACTGTATTAATCCTGCAAAAAATAATCTGTTCAATGTATTTTTTTTTATTGCAGTTGTGGTGCAAGCAATAGGACAAGCGCCAATGAGCAGAAACTCATACACAGGAAGTTCCACCTGAATTAATTTTCTAAGAAACCAGGGCACCTTTCTCATGTCATCAAAATTTCTCCAAGTGCCACTTAGCACAACAGGAGCAGTTTGAGCTCACTAAAGCCAGAAGCAAGTTTTTATCAGCAGAATTGAGATGAGATTATTGCCCAATTGTCATACAAGCAATGTAAAAACACATTTGCCTTTTACCTTATAACAGTAAAATCTTTCAGTCTTGACATTGCTGAAAGTTTAAGCATTCAAGGACAGCTGGGTTTTATTTACCTATTCATCTCTTTACTATACTTTTTAATGGTATATCCACTTCTCTGAGCATATTACCGTTGTCTGTAAGCTATTGAAATCTGGGATCACATGGATTCTGCTGGAAATTACCTTTTGCTTAAGGTGGGCCTCCTCAAAAGAGAAACCACTCAGGAGAGATCTTCACCATGCTCTGAGTGAGGTAATCTGGTTTATGAGATGATAAAGCTGTTACAGATCCAGGCAGCCTCCAATAATAGATGGGAGACTACCTACAAGAATAAAGGTTTGCTGTGCAGACTTCACAGTCACGACCTCAGCTGACTGACACCATTACATAAAAACCATATTACATGGTGATGATACATTCTCAGAGGACAACTGAATATTTGGGGAAGAAAAAAAACAAAGCTGCTTACCAAACCTCCCCTCCCCATCTCCCAGGAATTTATAAGAACACAATCCAAACTCAGCATCAACTCAAAACATGAGAAAATTAAATACAGAAATAATTATTTGTGAAAAGCATCCCCAGACAAGAACCTCAAACTAAACAATGCATGGAAAGTCTGCAAACACAAAAGTGGTTCAAAGTACTTCAGCAGCTTTGAGGGGACAACTGTTATTTAAACAGACAGAGCAAGAAGTTTTAACTGGATCCTGACACAGATTCAGTCTCTTGCAAGGATAATAAGTCTGTATTCTAAAGAGAATTGACACCTTTCCTTTCTCAATTTACACCCGATTTCATCAGTCCACTGAACTACACACCAAACATGCCACAGTCAGACTGCAGAAGTTCATATAACAAAACTGTGATGTTCTTCCTTCAAAATAAATAAACCCAGCTGTCAGTTAATCTTAGATTAATAATATTTAACAAATATTTTTATATGTGTGTAATAAAGTTTCTGCATGCCGGCATTTAGGGATGAAGTTTCAGAACTGGATATAGGATGACAATAATCTACCTATTTCTTAAATGCAGCCCAAATTCCAGGATTGCTGAATATCCACTGGCATACTCTATCTGGAAGCAATTGACCTAAAATTTTCAAGCTCATCCAGAAATTCCCAACAAAAGAGGCAGGCCTCCCCTGTCTGACACAACCACGTTGCAAATGAGGTGTGGAGCTCAGCACAGTCCATGCTGGCTCTGCAATATGGATACTTTGGCACTAAGTGTCTAAATCTGGAGCCTGAGGATGCAGCAGGTGCAGCCCCCTCAGCCAGGAGCAGCTGGACCCAGTGAGGCAGGGAATATTGCCCATTTTCTGAAGTATGGTTCATACACAGCAACTGAAAGCCACAGCCCCAGGCTGTATTGAAAGTAACATTTAGATTAGAGTGGAATGGTATTTCAGAAGTCTCAAATGTATGGTTCTTTGGCCACACTTTTATTTTCAAAGGCCTATGGGGAATGCAAGAGGTACAGACCCTGGAAGGATAAAGTATCAGGATCCCAGGCTATGAGGAAGACAAAAATGATTGCTTGAGGACTTTTCTACAGTAAAAAAATCTATAATAAATTACCACATGGCAATTAACAGCTGGGAAGCTACATAAAAAAATACTCAGCACCATCAAGGTTTTCTACTGAAGAATCCCAAATCCACCTACTCGTACAGCAGAGACTAGGAAAGCTTGGTATTTCACTCCTATTGCCTGGTATTCAAAGCTACTTGCTCAGTAACAGGGCAGACATCTTTATTATATAGCTCTTTAAAACTGCTGTAACAAAAGGGGTTTGGGGGTTCTTTTTCTTTCTTGGGGGGGTGGGGGAAGGGGGAAATCTGTGCAGCTCCGTTACAGGTCACGAAATCACACCAGCTGAAGACGTGCCCTGCACTGCAAAGACTGATTATGAATTAAGCCTAGGAATGGAGTAACTCAGTGTTAATGAGGCAATTAGCCTCTTCTAGCCCTGGTTCTGTTGGCAGTTCCACTACTGATCTTCTGAAGCCAGGTGCATTTTATCCCCAGCGCTATAAACTGCTACAGCCTACTACAGATGGATAGTGATGGTATGTCTTGGAGGGAACAGGAAAGTTGTGTAAACAATCTATTATCACTTAGGTCTCAAAAGATTCATTTAAACTTCACAAGACAAGAATTTGTATTTAGTGCAAACTGGGCTTATCCTCTTCCTGTCTATATTATTTAACACACCGTTAATATATATTCTCATGTCTGCAAACAAGAAAAGTAAACATGACAGCTGACCAGATACGCACTGGATTTTTATTAATTTAATCTTAGCTTCCCAGACCTATCAAAAAGATAAATGTATTTCAAGGATTTGATATTTTAGAACTTTATATAATACTCACACTCTCACAAATCCCTCTGACTTTCAAATACACATAACCAATGAAAAACTACTGCAAAGAAAATTAAGATAAAGTATTTGTGAGAGGTAACACATAAAACTTCACCTGCACCTGAGAAAAAAATTGAATTATTTTTAAAACAGAAATAAAAAATACTGTCCAAAATCTGTATTGTCATTTGCTCCCAATTACAAACACCAAATGACAGAATATGCAGAGCTTGTTTAGTACCCAGTTTTTTGCCCATTAATAACTCTACTCCCAACGAAAGAGCACTGGGACCATGCTTGCTCCCAGTTGTGCAGTATGCACTCCACCAGTGTACAATCAAGTACAATTTTAGACATAGTGTCTATGTCTCAATTTACATGACTTCAAGAATAGGGAGCAACGTGACAAACTTCTGGCATCTGAAGAACGAAGACTAGACTTTCTACTGAGAGGGTATTTCTCATAAAAGATGCCCTGATCCTTGTTTTATAAAAAGGTTTATTTCTTAATAGAAAAGTATATTTTAAAACACAATTTGCTAACAGCAATATAAAACTCTACAGTTTTAACTTCATAAAAGTTTAACAAAACATAAATATTGTCTACCACTTACAATCCTATATACATACCTTGCATTAGCTAGTTAAATAGTTGAGAGATAGTAACTCAAAAATGAATGGCACACAACTACAAGATTCAAATTCCATGTCACACCACACAATCACAGTAACACAAGGAAGAGCTTAAAAATCCACAGTCACTGGATTTTGCTTTGTTCTCTTTATAGCTATGTTCCTCTTCTCTCTGCAATAATGCACCAGTTTCCATGGTCGTAGCAGGAGGAAAGTATCTGAAGCTCAGGCACGTTCTCTTCTACCAGAGAACACAGCTCCCCTTCCCGAAAAACATGGTAATAGCGCATGAAGGCCTTTGTATCCAACATGGCATCAGTTTGGTCCCCAACAGACACTGCTGAATCCAAAGCTGAGTCAGTGGAGTCAGTTGTTGAAGTTCTTTTGAAAAACTTGCTGGCATCAGACTTACCATCCTTATTACAACCACAGATGCAGTCCCTGTCTTCCACTGGGCCGTTTATAAATGAAGCTTTATCCCCCTTGCTCTGAGCTACACTTTGTTGTCCTCCATTTAAACTTAAATCCTTCAGTGCATCTGTGGCTGGCAACCACTGTGGTTTTTTGAGAGACAGGCTTTCCACAAACACATCATCATCGTCATCTAAACTCTGTTCATTTAACAGTGCCCCATGGTGACCTAAATCCAAACTGCAATGTCGTGAATGCTGAATAGGTACGGTACTGTTTGCCCACACTCCTTCGTGTCTCAGGTGCTTCATTTTGTCACTTTGCTTCCTCAGGGCTGATTCATCAAGGGATCTGGAGAAAAACCATGAGCGGAAAGACCTTCCTAGAGCACTATAAAATCTGTTTTCTTCCTCAGAAATTTTCATGCAGCAGGCTCTGGGTAAGCAATGGTCCATATTGCGGGAATGTTTGGAATCAGTTTCTGGCTGCAGATTGTTTTGGTAGCTGCACTCAGAGATGACAAGCTGTGCAGGGTGTATGTCCTGGCCTTTTGCAGTATGGGCAAACTCACCCTTATCTCCAGATTGACTTGATTCTGAAAAATGGCGTGAGCACAAGGCCTTGTTCCATGGAACAAATACATCTTGTTTCTCAAAGCGACGGTTCTTTTGTTCCATAGCCCAAACATAAATCATTATTTGGCCCCCAGGTGTCAATATCCTTGCCATTTCCTTTATTGCTTTGATTCTTCTTTGTTTAGTTGAGAAATGATGTATCACTGTGAAAAAAAGAAAGACATTATGTACTGAATATTAGTAAGGACAAAACATTTCTATCTTCAAGCTGTTCTACACCTTCATTTCTCTCTTCAGTCTGTTCAATCATCTCAGTTGCCTAATTCCAAAGTATCACTTGCTGCAAGTCAGCAACAGCGTTGAATTTATAGGTAACAACAATGGAAGTTTACCTCAGGATGCCCTCTTTTATGCTTATGTTCAATGGATAAAAATATGAAAACCTGGAAAAGGAAACTAATCTCATTATTAATCCCAAATTAATCTCAAATTAATCCCAAAACAGGGATTCGAGAAAAGTCAGGCATATAAATTGGAGGTTTCTGTTTCTCTGCATAACCTGTAACACATTACAACATGGCAAGCTTTCACTTAAATGCCTGGCCTTTAGATGACTTAGGTAATATCAAGTTGACTTTA